>CM076445.1:23691000-24388000 GCA_038419695.1 Scomberomorus guttatus | reverse complement strand
GCAGGTTTGATTCCTGAATAGTTCAGCTTTACAAAACCACATAACACAAAACAACAACAAAAAAATCCCTGCGTTGCAAGATGACCCTATGAGTTTAAATATAGGATGCATATGTACTGGACCAATAAATGAGGTTGGCAGGCTTCAGCTGCAACAGGGGCGCAGGTATCACAGCCGAGGGATTAACTCGACTCTATTTTTGTGTCTCTGGAGGCACAGAAAGAATGATGTGCCCTCAGTCTGTCTGCAGCCAGCGCTCTCTTCTGTTACAACATCGCTTGTCATGTTGTCAGTCATTCATAATCCTCCACCTTTCAGATCTTTATCTGCCGTCATTTAAAGAGAATAGGACTCTTCTCAATATCAAAATAACCGTAATAATTTCAGTTACTTTAAAAATCATTCACAGTTTCCGTTAACAGGCATTAAAAAGTAAAAAGAAGCGAACATGCGCCGGCTAAAGAGAAGACAGTTTGTTTATTCTAAGAATTAACTGTTTTGTTCACTTTCAATAAATTTCTGGCTTTCGGTACTTTTAACAACTTAGTTTAGGGCCAAAACTACAACTATGTTTAATGTAGCCACATAAAATAAACATGGCTGAAGTCTGGGCTATTCTGGTGAGAGTAATGTAGCTGACTCATGAAATAATGAAATAATTTTCCCCCAAACTGGAAGCCACTAGATGTTTATCTGAAGTCTGTTGATGACTGCCTCTTTGTTTGGCTGAATACGAGAAAACTTTTGCGGTGAGTCAACTGACAAGAATTCAAGAATAACTTTTAATGTTGCACCATAATAATTATATTATTGGTTAATGTCTCTGGGTTTGTTTGAGTTAGTACCTGCAGACTTTTTGGCCTTTCCAAAATCTAAAACAAAGGCAAAAAGTAAATCTGACCTTTGCAGCGCTTTCTTTAGATTTGAGACATTCTTCTATTTATTTGTTTATTTATTATTTAATTATTATTTAATTTTGCAATTTATTATATATTATTTATCTATTTCTACTTTAATTTATTTATTTATATATATTTTTCTCACTTTAAAGTTGACAAACCACATTCAACTGAAATATTTTCTACTCAGCGAAAGAAAAAGAAAAAGAAAAAAGCAGGAGAAACATCCTGTTGATTGCAGGGTGTTAATGATAAGGCTACAAGCTCAAGCCGATCATAACTAGTATTTTCCCGAGCAGAACCTTGACACTAGAAGTCTTAGCACACACAAGCTAACTATTTGGGCTGTGACTCTGTCATCTGATATAAGGGGCTTCTCACTCTACAAACAACAATCCATCCCCACTGAAGAGAGGGGGAAAAAAACCCCGTGGAAAGTCATTTGTCAAGTTGGAATCCTGTCCGTGCATTTTTGGATCAGTGATGCATTTTGTGAATGCAGTGATGCTGGAAATAGTGTCTATTTCACTTCAGACAATGTTTCCACCTGGATCATGTGACATGTTTCTGAGCTCTGACACAGCCAAAAGGGGCTTAGAGTAACTGTCACTCTGCTGGGAACTAAGGACAGATAATTAGATGTAGTATGTTACAGTATGCTACATAAGTATTGGGACATTACAGTACTGAGCAACCTGTGCCACCTTAAACTTTGACATACTTTTGAATTATCTGTCTAATTTTCTACTGCATTGATATGACTTCATTTTGAGCTGCATACATTACCATCTGCAGACACAAGACACTAACCACCTGAAATTTATTCCCTCAAGAGCAACTTTAGTGTTTTTTTTATTGTAACAACGTGGTCTTACGCATCTGTTCTCGTACTTCTGGTTGTTGTGTAGATAAAATAATGTTTACTTTATCTTGCCTTACAGTATCTTGTTATAAAAAGAATAATTTGATTTTATTTACTGCATTGTTTTATTTTAAGCTACATACTGTCAGACACAAGGCACTTTAACCACCACACAATTTAATTCCCTCAAGTGTAATTTTTTATTGCAACACCATTGGCTACTCCCTTTATTTAAAGCACTTTATACTGTAATTACTATCGGTATATGTAGTGTTTAGTACCTTTTATTTTAGTTTTTTCATTCTTCATTGGTATATGCTGCTGTGACACTTTAAATTCCCAGCGTGGGAAAATAAAGTTTATTTCATCTTACCTTATTTTGTCATTGAAAACAAAAAAACAATTCTCTCATTTCCTTTCAGATGTTTATGTATGGGAATAATTACCTGTAAATTTTAGTGATATACATTTTTTATACCATTTTTACTGGAAAATGTCAAAAATTAGCTTTTAATTGTGACAAAATGACAGAAAGTGTGACAAAAAGAGCAATGTGGTCATGTAATTAAACCATTTATTTAAATGTAAAATGTATTTATGATATTATTCTGCAGTCAAAACCATATATCACTGTGTATCATGAAAACTCTTCAGGTCTGTAGTGTGTGGTTTAGTTGTGGTTTATAGTTGCTTAAGAGGGGCGTGGCCCAACACAGTGGACTGTTCTCTCATACATACTGTTAGTTTCTTAGAAAAGTTTCTGTTTAAGGAGAAGATTATACAAAGGAAGTCATATTTATAGTAGGTATACAGTTGCAGCATGCTGATAACACACCAATGAGTGCAGTTAAGAGCTCACTTTTTTTTTTTGACATACCGCAGACTACTGTCAAAAAGTTTGGGTTTTTTAGAGAATGTAAGCTGTTGTAAGTGTTCAGACTACATTTCAAAAGTAGCTGAATGTGATCAAGCACACTTACTTGCTTTTTTGACTGGCTCTGGCATCTTCCTGAATGATCTCCTCTCCTCCACGGCGTGACTCACTGTTCCTAAACAGTCTGCAGTCTACCTCGGCCCTTTGCCTTTTAATAGTGGCGCTGCTTCCAAAGAGCCCACCTCTCCTGCCACTTTTTTTTTTTTTCCTAGGCCCAATACAATGTCCAAAAAACACAACAGCCACCCCCACGCACTCCCCATCAAAGCTCATCCCATCCCAGCAGCAAGCCAGCTCCCACCCCACCCCCGGTCAAGCTATATTTCAACCATCCTTTCCTCCAACACCTCGGCTGAATGATAGGCCTTGAGAGGGAGGGGATGTAAGGCAGAGGTTAAATATAGAACTTTGAATCCAAAAAAAGTCTGTTTGCTCTCTCCACATCTGTGCTGCACCATGTCACCCTGTAAATTTAAGAATGAATACAAGGTGGTTGAGAATAATTAGCAGGGATGAAGGTTTTTTTTTTTTTATCCTGATGGACAAAGATTTTAAGAAATTGTTCCATTAATGCAGAGCTGTTGAACTTCTTTGCCACTAGTTAGCATTTCGCCCCACAAAAGAAAAACAAGGACATGCTTCAATGGGCTGCACATGTTGTAGTATAACAACAGCTGTGGTTAGAGGATTATTTTCATTACTATCCAGAAAGATTTACAAATGATATCTGAGTCCCTTTGTCTCATACATGTCTGAATCAATTATACCTTGATGAATAAATTGTTTAAAGGGGACATATCATGCTTTTTGTGATTTTCTGTTATTACTATATACTTACTTATTATACTCTTATGATGTCAGATGTCTATGTTAAACATGGCCAAAGTTCCACAACCTTGAAGTGAACTTATGTAAAAATGCTCCCTGCAAGTCAAAAGTCAGGGCTTCAGCCTGCTCTGAACGTTCAGTTTCATGGCTGTATTAGGAAGAACTGGATATCGGACTCAAAGACGGCGCCCCGTTCATTTCTACTGTATCAAAGTTGCTCAGTGGCACATGAAGCCAAAAAATTGGCTTCCCACTTGCTCACGCTGGCCCATAAAGCATGTGCACTAGAGACTTCTACTGGCCAATAAAATCCTTTAATTGTGCCGCTCTTCTAGACTTTCCAAATGTTATTGGACAGAATGGCTGAAATTCTGATGTTAAAACGAGTCATTGCCTGGGGGTTGTGACGCTCTAAAATTTTATTCACCATTCTATAGCCGCTCCTTTCCAATGATTTTGTGCGGGAAAAATGTTTTTTGGGCATGTGTGTGTCACATGACGGACCTAGAAGTTGTAATTACATGGTTTGGCACTATATCAAATTGGCTTCACAGCATGGTGCACTTCCTGGCTTGCTCCATTTGCACTGTTACTTCTACTTCCTCTTTGTGATGATGTCAGACGGCCATCTCTTCTTTGTTGCCTTTGTTGCTAAGGTTGTTGCTAAGGTTGTTGCTAAGGTTGTGGCTAAGGTTGTTCCACGGGTTGTTGGCATTGTCCACTCACATATTTTGGATTGGATTCAGGCTCGAACATGTACAGATGTATTTAAGTTTATATTTTGAGTAAAGAACGAGAAAAAAAGCAAAATCCAACTACTATTGTTATCTTTTATCTGTCGAGACGCAGCTTCCGGGAACTAACCAATCAGAACAAAGTGGGCTCAATAGGAAGGGGCCTTAAGACTAAAATGACCTGTTTCAGACTGAAGGGCTGTATAAGATAAATAAGGAGATTTTTGAACTGTGCAAATGTATACCAGTAGAGCCCCAAAATATAAATATAGACCTGGAAATGTGCATGATATGTCCACTTTAAAGGCCCTGAAAACCTATTTTCTCAATCAGCTTCTTGCTGATAAATATCAAGGTCATACATGAACATATTATTTTCTACCAAAGTTAGAAAAGTTTTGTTTATTTCACATGAGAGATTCTGTATTTGCTATTTGTCTGTGCTTTTCTCACTGGTCTGAAGTGTGCGAGCCTCAGCTGGAAAAAGCTGATGTTACGTTCTCCTGTGCACATCAGAGTTTAGCAGCATCTGAATGAAAATGTGATGACAGTTATTTGGTTGTTTGCTTCCAGCATTGTCAATCAAATCTGATCAAACCCCACCCACACAGCTTTGTAGTTTTTGAGAGCCAAACTCTGGTTCTGGTTCTTTAACTTTGATTCTTTCTGATTTTTGTAATGAATATTAAATCTTCAGTTTTTCTCTATAACATTAAGTTATAGATTTTTATGGGGGCTTTAAAGGTGTAGCATGGGCCTCAACCTTGGTTGAGAATCTTGATCTTGTCTGTTTTTCCTACAAGATCTTAACTCATAAAACATACATGTATTCACTGAACCCTGCAGTCGGCAGGTGAGAAGTGGTTTAAGTTGACCACAACAATGACCAGTGCTGTATTTTGAATTTTGAACTGAGAGCCACATTTGGTGCCTTTCAAAACTCCTGAACCTTCTGAATAATGATTTAATGTTACAGATATGAAAAATTAAGCATAATTCAGCAACCGCATGGCACATCTGTTTTCTCAGATTTATCCAGAAATCTGTTTCAGATCATTCAGATTAGATAGATTAGGCAGAAATGTGGGTAGTGCCAAAAATAATGCTTCTGTTTCCCTTTTTCTTCAAGATGGAGAAACACTCAAATATAAAAAATTCAAAATTCAAATATAAAAAAAGGTTCACAGCCCACCATGTTCAGTCTTCCTAAAACTGTCCAATTTTCATGCCAAAGCAAGCACCCAAGACTGCACTGCTCCTCCTATCTGCAAATTCCCTTGAGCCACTTCTTAATAACTCAGTGTGCCTATCACCGGCTGCCATCCTTTTTCCTGATTCACGAGAGCAATTATGTGAGGAAAGCAGCAGGCAGGAGAAGCCGTGACACCCTTTTTGCAACAGGAAGCACCTTTAAGATGGGTAATCATGGAAGACTTGCTGTGATGCATTTTCTGAACCTCACCTCTGTAAATGTGTCTTTCATATCTGATATCTGATGGATATCCTGCCTTGTGATGGATGTCAGTAAGAAATGTTGGTTTAAAAGCTGAGCCTCAAAGTTCACGTGAAGATCATGTGGCATGATTGAAAGCACCAGAACAACTACTAAATGGGTCCTCTGGGGAAATTGTTCCCTCATATACTATTCTTTTCATATTCAAGGACATTTCTTTTGATCTCCTCACTTGTCAGTTATGAGTATCAATTACAACTTGACCATTGAGGGGAGCTGTTGGCTCTTAGGACACCAGGTGCTGTAGTATATTTATATTTACACACTACACTTTACATTTTAGCAAGTTATTACTCCTTTGTACAGTATTTTTTAAAATCACGTTATTTATTTCTGTTTTATTTGAGGATTTTAATGATTTAGGTTTAGATTTTATACACAACTGCATCACATACTTGTTTAAACCAATAAAGTGAAAACTCCAGATGTGTCACTGTAGACTTTGCTTGCAGTACACCCACTATAAGTAGAGAGATGGCAACTGCAGTGTGTCAGGATACACAGGCCGATATATGTAAGAACTGGGTGACAGGCCACTTCACCGCCCCACTCTGTATTAACCTCATAGTTCCTCATAGTTCACCAGTTATCTTATCATTTGTAATAAAAGGGTGAGAGAAGTAATCTGCAAACCTAACACTTTACAACTTCAGGCAATGTTTACTTCTTCTTTGTGTGATGTGAGATTTTATCACTTTAAGGATCTTTCCAAAAGTTACAGTACACATACATTGATGAACATTTTATTTTTTTTTTACAAGCAGTTCTTATCTATAACATACAAAGGTTCATGTATTTGTACAAACCATTACATACCATCATCACATGACCTAATCAAAGTGACTGTTCAATGTAAGTCTGCCTCATTAATTACTTCTTTGTGTCTCTTTGTTGTTTTAAATATTAAATGGCAACACATGGTAAATATATATACATACAGGAATATAACCTAAAATCAAAAGAGAACTTAAGCATGTCCAACACAAGGATAAGAAGGCCGTTTCAAAACTACGAGCTGTATAAGGACCACTAGTGGTTATGTCATGAAATAAAATTTTGACATTTGCTTTCTTGGCAAGATTTAGATGACAAGTTTCAAACCATTCTTATATCTGTGCGGCAAATATCAACTCCCAGAAAGAAATAAGTATATTTCCTAAAATGTCAAAATATTCCTTTAACGTTGAGTAAAAATGATCTTCCCCCCCCCCCAAAAAAAAGAAAATGCATACTGAGAATTGTGAATGCACAATCTTATGTTTGCAGAGGCGTTACAGATATTTGTAAATGTGTACCTGTTTGAAAATGCGCACGGAAATTTGTGAATGCACAGTATAAGAGATTTGAAAACTGTATACTGGAATCTGTTTACACTCCCCACTTTAATGCTCATACAGATGTTAACATATTTTCTTCTGCTGCCAATTGCTCTTGGTGGCCTTTGAAATGTATTAGACATAACGTGACAAAATGTCTCCCCGAACCCAAGCGTCACATGACTCGCAGTACCGACTTTGGCCACTACACCAAAATCGCTGCACTACAAATGAAATCAAAGACAAAGCTCACAATCAAGAAATACAGGTTACACATTTTCATATAAAGCCCTGACTTTATTTCCATACTGCTACTTTGCAGTATTTTGTTATCAGTTGGTAATTCTATGGTAAATCTACTCTGCATTACCTCTCCAACATGTCTTGTTATAAAGAGTAACTGTGGATTATGTCTTTATAGATCCACACTTCTGTGGAAATTATATACATTATTATGTTTTAGCTAGTATCTTCAAAAGATTAATCCCTCTTTACAACAATAATGGTATTCATATAATGCTATTTGCCCCACCAGCAAGGTTAATTAAGCATCCACAGTAACAACAGAAAGTTCAAATCAAATGTCAACACTTTTCATGACTCAGTCTTGACATTTCAGTATCCTCCTGCCTACATATAGGATTTTCTCTCTAGATGACTCTTCCCTAGCACCTCATCACTGAACTGGTATGTCAACTTCTTCTTTATCTTTTTCACCTCTCCAGTTTTGCCATAGTTGCGCAAGGCCCGAGCCATCTTCTGATAGGTCATTTTTTTGCGGTTGCCCTTCTGGATTCCCCAGTGGTGTGCGAGAGCCTCCTTGTGTTTGGAAGAAAACTGGAATGTCCCTTTGTCTCTGTCCAACCACCAGATACTGTCCTTCATATCGCCATTCCTTAAAAGGTCCAACAGGAACTGGTACAAGCGGATCTTCTTTTTATTCCCTTTGGAAACATCAGACAGTTGCATCATTATTACTCTTGAACTGATATGCACTGTTCTGTTCATTATCTATGAATTTAGTGATATTACTTGAATATAAAAGATAACAAAATAAAAAAAGCAAACAAACATTCAAATAAGCATAAAGTCCCATTTATTAGTCTTGGAATAGTGACTTAGAAATGGGATGAGTAGAAAAATTTCAATTTACATTTTTCTGGTTTCAACCGCTCTAGACCAATCATATATACATGTATAGATTGTACATAAAATAAGAGAGCTCAGACATTAGGCAAATTGGTTGAAATATATGTTTTCTTGGTTCCTGTTTATAATCTTTAATGTGAAATATCTGTACAAGACAGTATAAAAGACAACTAGCATTCATTCAGCATTGCATGGTACTACGCAATAAACCTAGATGATTACATGTTAACTATTTCCGAAGAAGGCTATTCAAATGCTTACATATTACATGATAAAGTTCAGCATTGTAGGTTCTTCAGATTACTTTACAGATGGCTGTTTGTACCAGTACAGTAGAAATGATCAAGGTCCAATGGTGAACACTGAGCTTCAGAGAGAAATCAGTCATTGACAGTTACATATGTAACCATGGTTCTCTAAATTTAGACACTCTTCAACCAACATAACCGCAATATTTTTTTGTCCTCTTAGGGGCGACAGAAACAAACTGTGAACACCACACTGACATATTATCTTTACTATTACCTTTTAAGTAAATATGGTGAACTTCTGTGGCCGAAAAAAACATGAGAGCAGTGGGACTCAACCAAAACAGTAAAGTTGCGGGCTGGAAACCAAAACAATGAGCTGACAGATGCTAAAACACTTTGTAGAGCTGAGGGGAATTGCAGAGTCAGGCGTTCAGTCTCTATATCTGTCACTCCGAGCGACCATTTTCACTGCAGCCGCTTTAAAATACATCATCTATGGTTGGCTTTTCATAACTGGCCATACATGGTTATTTAAGAGCCATGCATGTGTTTCCCGTCTGGTTAATCTTGATTGGAACATACATCTGAAAGGGCTTGAGCTAGATAGATAGTCTCTCCATCGCTGCACCACAGCTACATATTTATTTATCTGCTCTTAATTAAATCTCTCAACCCTAAATATTGCAAATGTACAGGGACTCTGTAAGGCTGTGTTCAGAATAAAACATGTAGAAAAATGCAAAGGCCTGCATTGTTGTGGGCATGTTGCTATAAGTACCAGTGAGGTAGTTTAGATGCAATCACTGCCACTGCAGTGCTCACCAAATGTATGTGCTTGAATAAAAAGGAACCCCATGCAATTATTTACAAAGGTACAGTACATTATGCACACACGACTTGGCTTCAGGCACTGCACACACAGTGTACCACGACCCCAAGTTTTCAATATGCAAGCTGCGATTTGCAACATGAGATCATGTCCTCTCGCTTTGATTTTGACATGTTTTACCAATCAAAACAAAGGACGTACTTTCGGCACATGCATGAGCATGAGAGAGCCCTGTAGGACTTTCAATTTTGGCTGCACTTTGCGATAGACAATCATTTGTTAAACTTGACTCTGTCACGACTTGCAATCTGCGTGTAAGCACTGCTCGTAATTGTGAAACAAGCCCGAGGATCAGCTTGTCACGTCAGGGCTTAAAACTGTCAAAAGAGGAAGTGTAGAGGCTGTGTAGTTAATTTTGCAAGCTGCAGCTAACTACAAAAACAAAAGGACATCACTGAGCCAAGGTCCACTGAAACAAGGACCCTATGTCACTGGCATCTGTTCACCAAACAAGGTGCAGGCTAACACATTAATGCTGAAGAACCTGATAAAAGTAGACAGGGCTGCTGGATTACTTCCACAGTCCAATGTGAAAATCCAATCTTGGACAAAGGCCACCTAAGAAATCCCAGTTCATTATAGACAAACAACAGCCCACTTTCAGTGAAGATCCATGGCCTGCAGTATAAAAACAACTCAACCTAACTATGCATCTTAAGATGCCAATTACATTGGCAAAGCTGATATGACTCGATGCCAAAACTTCCACCATCCCAGTGCGAGCAGGACAACACCGGCCCAATTATCCAGAAAGGGGCCTGCAGAGAAGTTTTCCTTCTGACATGGTAAGAGGAAACCAACTCAGTACTTAGCAGTCAGGTAAGATAATTCAGTACCAAAGCAATTGCACACATCTCCTTTCCTGTTACAGGGAATCAAGATATTAGAGAGTCCACACAAGCATGTTGTTCTATAATCACGTATTGCCATAAGTGCTTGGCCAGCAGATGTAGAAAGGCTAAGTCAAAGGCAACTGTGACTCAGCCCGTCTAGATATATCATGATCTGGATGACTGAGACATTCCACATGGTCAGCACAGTTGGTCTGTCTTAAAGTGTAAGGTGTTAACAGCTCAGTATTGCTCACACTCTGCACATACAGTATGTTGGCTTGTGAATCTGGTTTCTTACCCATCTCTCCAGGTGTGACATAAGCTGCTCGCTCCCTTATACACTCCTCATCAGACACCTCCAGTGGGGGACTTCGTCCTCCATGCTCTTCGTCATCAGAGCTGCGCTGGGACACATGTGGCGGATACATGCCCCGAGGGAAGAACGTTACCTTCAACATAGGAGCCAAAGTTGATAAGTATTAAATTAAAAATATTTTAATGCTTAATGCATCATTATGTGGAATCCTGAATGACATATCTGGCATGTTTGGAAACTTTGGGATCTGACTAGAACTGAAAATGAGCCTCTGTGATTTTGAACAATGTAATCTTCCACCAACATTTTAAAACCAATATCTTTTCATGCATTTTAAATGTAATACTCCCAATATCACATTCATACAGCCACTATTTTGGGATGTTTTTATGCGTAGGACTACTTCAGTACAAATTAAATATTATTATTATTACTATTATTATTATTATTGTTGTTATTATTACCTCTCACTGCAGTTGTGCCTTATAGAGACACATGCTCTGAAGTGTGGACTTTCAATAAAATTCTCTCACTGTATTGTAAATGAGCACAGCAACATCTCTCTCTGCATGAGCTGTGATGTGTGGACACTGCTATAGCTGTATGCCTGGATGGGCAACACTTGTTAATGTATTCATAACAAAAAAACAGTCAGTGGTTGAAACCCGCCTGTAAAATTCCACGTGTGAAGAGTGATTTTCACATTTCATATCACGTGGTCATACCAATTGATGCATTGACACCTTATTCTCCTCCCCCACACACACACATTTCCCAGCATTGTAAAAATGACGAAAGGGACATTTCGCTCACTCGCAAGTGAAAACCAGTGACCTAAAAGTACACATGTTTTGTGACTTCTTTGTAGCTTAATTAAAACATTTCTTGTGTTTTAGTGGGTCAATGTTTATATTAGTGTGTGTATCTGTACTCCATTCTTTAAGAGGGGCTGACAAAGCAAAATACTGAACACTTGGATAAAAAGTCTTGTAGCCAAATCAACATCCCATTCAACTGTGAATGCCTGTCATATTAGAAATAGATGTAGTAGTATAAATAGTAGTATAAATGGTATATATATATATACCATATACATTATTCATGGGAACAAAAACGGGTTTGTTTAGGTATATTTAAAACCATGTGAACACAAAAGTTCTTCAAATTTATAAGAATTTAAAGTTATTAAAATAATATATTAAAATATTTTTATACCACATAGAATATACTTTATATTTAATGTCTGACACTTTCACACATTCTGTGTCATCTTCACGTGTTTCAAGCACTTCACTGAACCTACATCACACATTGTGAGTGAAATATTCAAAACCATGACACCTCTTTTTCTGGCCTCAAATGGAGAAAGTGTAGTTGTTCTATCAACCATTTTACACACAGAATTAACTGTAATTTAGCCTGATGTATTTGGTATGTTTGGAAATCCTATAATCTTCACAATAATTTGAAATAAGATAAATAATATAATAAGTTTTGAGACAGTACAAATGGTGTGTGATAGAGGTGACAAACTGGAAGTTTGGTTAGACATGCTGTACTTTAATATAGTCCAAAACCAGAGATCTTTGTTCTAGTTCACTGGTTCACAACTGAAGGGGTGAAGCATGCCGTTGTGATACTGAGTAAGCTAAGATGAGCCTTGAGATCTCATTCCAAGAAAATATTTTTTTAAACTCAGAACAAGCTGTTCTTCTAACTTGAACATTCACTTCCTGATTTTGTCAAAGGACCCTAAAATGCCCTCAAATCCCAAAATGTCCTCTGTGATTTGAAACTCAACCGAGAACTATGCTAAGTTTCAAGATATCACCAGTGAGTTAGAAGGACATTTTAGGATTTTGAGGTGTTATTGGGCACCAAAACAAAATCAGTGAGTATATCTTTGAGACAGCTTGCAGCAGGTCATGACGCATCTATGTGACATTTTCCAGCTGTTTCCTAGTTATTATATTTTTACCACCTAAGCATCAAAAACACTGAGAGCCTTATGAATATAATAACCTTAGGAAAGTCTGACTTCCTTCATTTTTATGTGTCATTATCATTGTCATCATCACCATTCTTCAACAGTCTTTGCATTGTAGCTCCTCGCCAATAATCCAGGTACTTACAACTCACCAATACCTCTGCATAAATGCACACTTTGGCCACATAGTTGTTTATTGTATATTTGAAACTGCTTGTATGCAAGCACATGCATCCATGCATGTGTTGGTGGGTGACAGAGGAACTTACTGGTTGTTGTAACACGTGAGGGTGTGCCCCAAGATTTGGATCCAGCAGATTTTCTGGGTCATATCGTATGGGCTCATGTCGTATCAGGCCGGGCGGGTGCAGAGCCTGCACACTCTGCAGCTCTGTGAAGTTTGTCTCTTGGAGGTTTTCAAACTCTACAGGGTGCACATGAGGGTGAGGGTGATAGTCCCAGTGGTCTAAAGAAAGAAGGTGAGAAACATCATGACCACATCCTTTGTTGTAGGCTACGACTGCCACTTTGCTGTCTCAACATTGGCCATTTGAATTATTATGAATGGAAATCACACAGCTTCATACAAAGACGAGAATTAACTTAATAGGATTTTATACGTGTCTAAAAGCTTAGGAATGATTCATTGATGATTCAAAGCTGGTCTGGCTTTTTCATGAGCCATTCCTCTATGAGAATCACCTTTGTCATATGATCTAAAAGTACCAAGTCAAAAGCAACTGGGTTTGATGACAAGCTGCTTACTAATAGTGCTTGAGTTCAGCATGAAGCTCTTTCCTGTTTGTTGCCACATAAGCAGTGTTGACACAGCCGTTAACCTTGAATTTGCACTCTTTTTTTTATGTTTAGTTGACTGTTGTTCAGAATTTGCTTAAGACTCAAACTAGAAAGTTAAACAATTCCACTTCAAAAGTTCACATTTTACATATTTCCAGTGTGACACGGAAAGAGAAAAGAGCCAAAAAGGCGTATTTCACATGCAAAACAAATGTGAAATAAAGTGTGTAAATAAATGAAACTGGTTATAAAACACATCCACTGTAACACTGTGAGAACACTTTTTATATGTACATCGCAGTGATAATCACTGTTGAGTGCTACAGTATCTTAATTCCATTTATTTTAAAGGATGTTATATGAGATATTACGACATCAGACATTACACATTTATCATCGTAATGACAACTAAAGCTGAGGGGTGTTGTTTGCTTTAAGGTCAGGAAAATTTTTTCCCTTTTTAGATGATTTTGGTGGAATATTCAAAAGAGTTGATTACAAGAGAAAGTAAAGCACCTCTCTTGTATCAACAAAACCCCATGGGGCGAAAGTAGTTCTATGTCTGTAGCTGTAGCGGCCGAAAGAAATGGCATCTGTTTCCTGTGTTCCATACACCCTGATGTGGTGCGCTCCAGCTGCACACACTGCATGTTTTTTATGTAGAATATACAGAGAAGTCATTGTCACCGCATCAGGCCGTGTTGCTTTATTTGTAGAATAAACTGACAGATGACGGCTGTATTTGATGTCAGTGAGAGAGGAGAGTGTGAAAACGTCTTTAATTTTAGTGGAGTCGGTTGATTGCGTTCCATTTCGTCAACATTTGTCCGACAACATTTCATTGGCCTTCTGAAATGTTTTTAAAAACTCACTGTTATTTATAAGAATGATAAGTGATGATTTAATTCCAAACACTGGTCACATGAAAAAAAAAATAAGGTTGAAGTAAAACTCACCTGCCTGAATATCTGCGTCTAGAACATATGGATTATAATATTCTGCAATTTGATGCCTGTAGATCTCAGGATCATACATTTCTTCTGTATGCTGCAAGAGCAAATAAAAACATTTTCAGACACAAAAATATAAATCTTTTACTTGGTGGAATATATGCTGGAGACAACATAAAGTATATTACATACTACTACTTATATAATCTATCAAAAGAAATATTGATCCTTACCATCTGTCTCTCATAAAATGTTCACATTTTTTCTAAATATGTTACTTTTGTGAATCAGCTTAGGCATTAGCAATATTTTTTTATACAATACTGACAACATTTTTTTTTCTCTTGCCACCACTATTCTGAAACTCACAAAAAACTTTAGAGTTTCATTTTCATGTCACCCATACTATAAAAGACTCTTACAGTTTGAATCCTGTATTCAAATGGAAGTAGAGATCACATTAAGTCATCTAAATGATATATGTTGTCCGTCCTCTTGATTATTAGATGTGTTTCTGGTTAATTCTGCATTTAAAAAAAAAACAAAAACGGCTCAATGACCTAATCTGACACTGGGATACAAGAATGTCCCCTAAAAATTTAGATAATAATAAAATAAATTATACTTACAGGCGGGATGAGGTAGCTCTCCATTCTGTATGGATGCAACATGGAGACCTCTTCTCCAGCGAACCGTCTCTCATACACTTTGCAGGCAAAACGCTCTCACAACCTTTCAAAACTTTTGCGGCACCATTGCACAATGTTTCAAAATTTCCTCTCACTCAACGAAAAACCAAAAAATCTCTCTCTCTCCCTTATTGTATAGCATACACTAACTGAACTACTCCTGGAGGCCTTCGGCTGTATCAAATAAAATGAAATAAACAAGGCCCCTCTGTTTGGCTGTAAAATGAAAAAGGAACTTTTGACTTCTGTAAATGTGTGTGGGTGGGAGCAATAGAGTGTGTCTGCTGAAGGTTCCTGGTCATTGATGATTTGTCAGGGGGAGACCATGAAACTTGGCATTTATCAGGGTCTAAACTGTCCCCTCCCTTAGCAGCCAATCATCAGCAAGTGTTGAACTCTAGATTTTTTTCCAAAAAGTTGTCTAACAGGTGATAAACACTGGCTGTATATGAACTGTTTGCTATTTTATGATTCCAGCTTTGGTAAATTTTATTTATTTCATGTGCTTTTAAACAAATTTTCATTTAATTATGGCAAAGTTTGGTCTTAAAAGCAGTACAGCCATCTGTTGAAAAATGTAGTATTTACCAATGAGTACAGATTAAATTCTTATGATAACATACTGATTTACACACACACACACACACACACATATATATATATATATATATATATATATATATATATATATATATATATAGTACTTTATAATCATTGATACAAACATATCAGAATCAAAACTGGTATTTATTGGTCATGTATGTTTAAGCATACAAAGACAGTTTCCAGTAGCTCTCAATGTATTTACACACAGTGCAACAAAAAGACCATCAAGGTTTTAGAAAATTATACTAAAAAAACACATATTTATTTGAAGGTCATGCTAGAATATAGAGTTGACACACACCAACGACTGGTATTTTTTTTAGCAGCCACTACAATATGTGTGAAGTGTCACATTGTAAACAATTATACACGCAAGGTTCTCACTGCACACTTGAAACTGACAGACTGAAAGTGTAGCAAAATGACTAAAACATGTTGTGTTGTTTGGTGATGTAAACAGATGTTTGTTGAGGGAAAATGTAGGCACGCAGACGTGCGTGCATGCACACGCAGACTCACAAACACACACACACACACACACACACACACACACACATGCATACGCATACACAGCTGGAAGATAAGATGAAGGTACAGTATCTGTTGTAACCACACCGGGGTGAATAAAGATCATGATAATCACACAAAAGGAGAAACTGTTAAGCAATTCCTCGGGGGAATTGAGTCCTGCTGTCAAACAATAATGATCAAATGCTGTAAGTTAATTTGTTTGGTTGGGTAAAACATCATCTACTGTATGTTCATAAGGCATCAGGGCATTTCATAAGTCAAGTTTCATATTTAGAGCTACATCATTTTTTTGCTGTTTCTGAACATGTCATGGCAATTGTAAAAGCTGTAGAAGATGCCAAGACAACAGTTGAACAGTACAGTACAGTAACAGCGTACAATAGCACAAATCTGAGTGGATATTGTTAGCGCTCCCTATTTAGGAGGAAGACTGCAGCTCTGTGATAAGGCTATGAGCTGAAAATATTACCTTTGTGTAAGATCAAAATACTGAGGTTATGTTTATCTTGTAACCAAAGTCAGTATGTTTATTCCTCTGGGGGTTGAGATCTCGGCTATATATTAAAAACATGCAAATCCTCTTTAAAAACGGTAATGTCAATTTTATGCAACATAGTCAGTGTCATTAATCACAGGGGACTTACCATTAAGCTGCAGCAAACAGTGATTTTAATTGATGATATTTACTTTGATCGTACTGCGTGTGTACTTTTCGTGTCTGTTGTGATATAAATGGCTTTTGATCAGTATGTCACCCTGTTCCTTCTTAACTGATGGTCCATAGTCGCCTGAGTCTGTGTTTGGGAAGCTGTTAAAACCACACAGACTGTCGCCAACCCCGACCGGCCCCCATCTTAATCACAGCTGCCAGAGCAAAACTGATGTCATGTACAGTAGCATTTTCCGAGAGTATTAATACACAGAGCGAGCTGCAGCAGGCCAGGCACTATTTCCATCACCAACTATTTTCAGTGAAGCCAAAAGATATTTCTTTTTTGTCTTTTTCCTGGTGACATTTTGTTTGTGTCAAGCAACAAAGCGACTGGCTTGGGCTGTTTGGACATGCCAAGCTCCAACGCCAACTCCCAACTAGAGCAAAATACAAAAGTTGAGTGTTATCATTGGACATAAAAGCCTTTTACTTTAAGCACAAGTCAGCAAAGCCCTCCAATGAGTCAAAGAGTTATGTCAACTGTCCTGGTCACAGGTCACTTTGGGTGAAAACTGAACTGTGCAAGAACAAAAACAATCCTGTCGATCCCTTTAAACTACTCGCTTTATTTACAACGTTAATAAAATGATAATGGTCAGTTTTGACGGGGAACACCATAGATGTTATTTTATTTGAGGGGTCCAAAATAAATGTCCTATCTACACGTTGACACTAAGTGGTCTGTGATAAATAGCACAATATGTTTCCTCAGGTATTAACTATTCAAAATAATCCACAAATAACATTTATAGGCCTACAAAACTACAAGCTCCAAAGAAAATGTATTATAATTATTAGAAATGAAGCTAATAAAAAGATATAACACACCATCAGGTGGTAATTATGTATTATGATAGATTTATTATGATAGATTTATAAACAGTTATAATCAATAACCAACACACCTGAGACTTTTTTTAAAAATATTTTATTTCATGAGAATGGATCTGATTTCTTAAAATAAGTGTGTTGTCTGGGTTTGATTGTTAGCCATTAGGACTGAGGTGCTGCCTTTGTGTGTCCTTTTCTGACCTTACAGGTTTTCAGACACTGATTAAGTACAATAATGTCACGGTGTGCAGTTCTCTGGTTGTTACAGGAAAAATGCAGTTTTGAAAAATGTTTTGCAGCAGTTTAAAATAATGATTCAGCCGAGAAAATGCGGTGGAGCTGCAGACTAAAGAGATGGTCAAAATAAAATGTACTTCATCACTGGTGCACCCACTCAAGTGCAATTTAAAACTGTATTCAACTCAAGTGATGTTAGGCTCTGTTGAAATAGTTACTGTATAAACTTTTATCTTTATCTCCTAACCAGACACTGACATTGACTCAATATTAACTCTGACCTGCGCAATTTCACCCACTATTTGAATCTAAAATATGTATTTTTTTTTATCATTCATGTGATTTGTTCCTCTACTTTGTTGTGTAGCACCTTTTGAAAACTTTTCAGACTCCATGAAGTCTGTTTGAAACTGCACTCGTCTCAGTCTCTTTGTCTTCCTTGTGGCCTGAACGATGAAGTACATGCAGCAGCAGTGACATTAAATGAGGAACTGGAAACTTGTCTTTCAGATTCAGTTCCTTGAAGGGTGCCTTAAAATGAATCCAGTTACGTGTCATATCGTCAGGATGGTCCAGGCCTCGATAAGAGCTGGTTGACATGTTGGTTTATATTTCTTTTAACTTGTGTGTGACAGGGAGGTCTAGCGGCCTAATCCGCTGTTCTTCAACCTTGCTAAGTGCTAATTCTCTCCTTCACTACAATATACGGCCTGCTGAAATGTCCTCAATCCACTCTCCAGCCTGCCCTAATCCCTGCCAGCTTCAGGTACTGCATTGGAGTAATAACTACACTCTGACCTCTTCTGTAGGAGAGAACAAGCAAAAAGGATGTTTTAAATTGTACTGGATCTTACAAAATGAAGATGAGGAGATAATGTTGAAAAATGTTAATGTCACTGTCACAATGTCTGTGTATACAAATGACATAATGGACCTGATTGAGTAAAACGAAGTAAACGGAGGCAGGCAGATTTGCTTTTTGGCTTTATTACATCAAGTTCCACACAAGTCAGTACAATGCTGCTGAGACACAAATCAACAACAAGTGTTTTTTTTTTTAAAAATCAAACAAATTAATAGTTAAAAAAAACAAATTCAATAGGCTCAGAGTGTGTTTAGTGTGTAACTCTTACCTCTTGTTTTTCACACTCTGTGGGCAGATTGCAACATCATAAAAAGACCGTAAACACTATTACCCTGACAGATCACATGCCGAGCATCTCTTTTTCCAAAATGTTCCCATTTGTAATGTCCATATGACTTTACAATGACTATTTAGGGAATGTTATTGGCCCAGTAAAATTACCAGTGTTTTCACACACACTGGTAGACACAGTAACACGAAATCCAAACCAAAACAATGGCACCGAAAACACGTGACACTTGAAATGTTCAGTTTTTAGTAAAATCTGTTCATTTAAACTCTACAAAACTTTTTGAGTCGGTCAGTAACTCATAGTGTTGTTGTATTAGCTTGCAGAAGGTGTTTTTTTCTACAGTCAATAAAATACTGAAATACAAATTTGTGATACTTTTCTTCAATATTATATATATACAAATTAAACATTTACTTACAGAATATATGATGAGCTTTTAAAATATGTTGCATTGTTATAAATCAAACTAATAATAATAATGATGATCCAATAATAAAATATACAATAGTATTATAGTAACACTCACAGTTTTATAGTAACTATACTAACATTCTACTATTGACACTTTAACTACATTTTACTAATAATACTTGCTTACTTTTATTTAAAGCGATCCTATTTAACTTTTTCTGAACTGCAGCAACTGAAGCAACAACTGTCAATAACAGGACAATAATGCTAAATGCTGAGATGTAGTGTAACAGTAACACCAGGAGAGAAGATACTAAAGTCAGTGAACAGACACAGTAATGCCAGTTGCACAACGATGTCTTTTGTTTGCTAACATTAACCACCATAAGTGGTCATTCCAGACCAAGTAAGGCTAGAGCAGATAAAATCTGTGTATTGAATTGAGCAAGAGTGCCTTTTTTTCTTCTTCACAAATTCAACTTAAATTTGTCAGAGGAAGAATGTGTTATTTGTTTTTTTCAAAAGTCAATCGTGCTTTAAGTAACAAGGAGAAGATTCCCACCGTTGCTTGCGTCAAAGTTAATTAAACACTGTTTCCCCCCGTTCCTGCTGGGAATACAAATAAACCATTATACAGCCCAGTTACACATGATTCATCCATCTATGGTGTTGCATGAGAGGGGAACTTCTTCTCATTTAATTCTCTGTAAAAAAAGTGAATAATTTCCCAAAATGTTGAACTGTTAATTTAGGTAAAAGTCAAGTCAGGTCAAGTCAAATGTATTTGTGTAGCACAATAGCACAAATCTCAAACATCCTCTATCGTTAGACTGTCAATTCGGATAAGGAAAAACTGGAAGAAATAAATCTGAATACTTCTTCCACCAGTGAATGCAAACCAGTACAAACACATAACTATCGCTTCAAATACTATCAAAGAGCTGTATTTCATTGGATTGGATTTGAACCGGTGTTCATTTTATTGTGTCCACCTGCCTGTAACTGAATGGGCTGCTCTCACCCTGTATAAACAATATACTTAATGAGGTATATTAAATATCCTACAGTACAGTGATATTTGCTCTCAAGTGTAAGTGACACACTGTGACGTTACATATTTGTGAACCGCTGCCGCTTTGACCAAGTGCTGCATTCTGGTTTGGTCCCAACACAGGGTGTAACTCAGCACTTCTCAGTTTTCTGTCTAAATGCAGTCACAAGATACAGATCTTTGATGGATAAAGCATGCAAACAGTTACAGTGGCACCTCATAATTCACAGTCACATAGTTTGGCCCCTCGAGTCTTCAGGCCTGCTGTGTGGAGGTGTCAATGTTCTTATCGCTATCTTTGTACTTGTTTTTAAGAGGCTACTAATAATTTTAAGGAAGCACAGTCTCCTGGTTAGAAAATGGTTCTGTTACAGCTTTTGACTTACAGTGACACTTCAAAACGCATGGATTTTGTAATCAAATGGTTTGGTTGTTTACTGTTGTTTGCCCCATCAACTTTTAGCATGGATCACTGAAGTCATACTAATTTCTCAACATTGGATGCATTTCTTTTGTTATAATACACTTTTTTTTTTTTTTTTGCTGACATTTTCTTTCTCCCAGACATGTGGCGTCCCCCTCGATTAAGTTTCAGAAGATACTCAGTGCAGGGTCACAAGATTGTGCCCACACAGCTTTGCAGAGGGGAATGACACGCATGACCACTGACTGTGGAAAACAGGATACAGGGTACGTCGCAACAGGAAATGTTGCACTCCTCCTCTGCAGAACATCAGTTTGACCAGAATGACAGCAGGTTTTTGATGTCCACACTCTGTAACTCCTGTGGCAGTATTCAAATTTCGTAATCGTCTTCACTCACCATTTCTTCTGAGATAGTTGAGTAATTCAGTTAAAAAAAAAAAAAACGTTTTTGCTAAAAAGAAAAAAAGAAAAGAAAAATCCCCCAGGCAGTTAATTGTGTAGAGCATAAAACATTTAATAATGTGAGACAGCATACTTTGTACTTACTACGTTTATATTATGTAGACTTTTAGGAAAAATGGGGTTACAGCCCCATAAATAACTGAAACAAACTCAAGTACATACACTTCTTGTTAATTTGTGCTTTTTAACTCCAGATAAAAAGTATTTCAGTCGGTTACATGAAACAATCCAAGCATTTACATTGAAAACTGCAGAAAATATAACATTTCATGAAGGCATTTTAATTAAACAGTAATACATGTTTGTATGTTTCTCTCTATCTATGCTGAAATTCTACTGACAAGCAAGAGGCAATACAGTCCAGCCAAATTCAATTTAGTTTTATCAAGAGAATTTAAAAAATATTTGAGGAATCAAATTCGTCTAATATTTATTATGTTCACATTTATGTTCAGTGCAAAGTAGCATATTAGTAATAAACTAAACAAATTGAATTCTTAACAAAATTAAAACAGAAGTAAACAGACAAAAAATTAGTTCTGAAGATAATAAAATGTCAGTAATTATTAAGGAAATACTGCGGGTAAAATACTTTTTAAGAGATTTATCAGCTCAGAAAGACAACATTGTGCATCTTCTATACACAAAGTAATACTAAAACATCCTCTCGTATCAGTGTGCTTGTATAAGGAAAGTCAGGAAACGCCCACAGTCTCACTCAAAGAACAAATCTGCTCCGGTCTTACCGTTGCTCCGATGTACAACATCCAGTGATGAGGTGAAAAGGTGTCCACAAGGGAGTTGTTGAACTACTGGAAGCAAATTGCCAAAGGTGGTTGAAAAATGCAGGCTTTCTATATATCTCTGAATTAGCAGGGGAACTAAAAACTTCCTTAATTCTACCAATTTAGGTTGGTACCATAAGGCTTCTTCTTCTCCTTCTTCTTCTTCTCCTTCTTCTTCCTTCTTAAAACAAGAAGGTGACAAACTCTTCCTACAAAACAACTTTTGTGAATTCAATTTGAAACCACTGATGAGTTCAATTACTCCAGTCACATCTTAACAACTTGATTTTAATGGTTATAAAACCGACAGCCTCCATTAGACTTAAGCACTAAACTTTTTTATTTTCAGATTTGCCGGACATTAATGAACACATAGACAAAATGAGGATGACCTCTTTGCATGTCTACCACAAAGCTTTTTTTTTTTCAAAAGCACTGTTTTTCCTTTTGTTTTCACAATTTTCAGTAAAGGGGAACTGTTGCATGTTCCCAACAGTGCTTGAAATATATTTACAGTTCAAAATAATACTGATTACATGTTAGCATATTAGAGATTTTGACAGGAATTTGCCACTATTTGAATGCACTTGTTTCTCTGTATCAGCTAAAACAAATAGATGCTTCCCCTTTTCTCACTAATTTAAATAAAAAGTACTGAGAGCTAACTATATTTCTGCAACCATATTTTAAAAATCCTGTATCCCATTTACAGTTTTTAAAAAACAGTCCTTTATATATGTTTATGTTTAATTATCTTTGCTCGGCTTTGTTGTCCATGTGTATCTTCCTAAAGATTGCTGTGTGTAAGTACACTGAGAGAGTCAAATTCCCCGTATGCATAAACGTACTTGGTCAATAAAGCTGATTCTCTTTCTGATTCTGAAAAAGCAAAGTGGCAGAGTAGAAAAAAAAATCTTTAAGCATGTAGATAAGGAACTGTTTTTGTGATACGAGACATGCACTTGGGTGTGACTAACAGACATTTTATAATAATTTTTCGACCATGAGTGTCAGTGCAGAGGAAGCGCCCCTGTGGAATATAGAGCTAGAATGAATTACAAGCATTCAAATCAGCTAATTCATTTTCATTTGTTCCCATTGAATGAAATGAGAGGACCTCGTCTGAAAAACAGAGCAACCGCTACCATTGTGCTTTTGTAATAGATGAAGAGTGTCCGCACTTGTGCAAAAAGAAAAAAAACATCTCCCATGTACGGGAGGTTATGAACTTCACTTTTTGAGTTCAATTTAATGTTCCAGTAGATTTCTGACAATATTGAAATATCTCCTCACATATAATAAATTACAAAAATATAAAAACTAACTTTTTACAACATGTGTATGCTGTATGTTGTTTTCTAAAGTGATCATTGAATTAGGAACTGAATTTAAGTACTTAAGTGAAATAGGTGGAAATACATTAACATTAAAAGCTGATTATGTGATTAAATGTATATACATATGCATCTTGGCCTGCAAACAAAATGCAAGGCACAGAAATGGATGTTTAATTAAATAAAAAAAAACAGAATGAGAGAATGACATGTGTCAAATGATTTATTGCAGCATATATTGACGCTGTTGCAGTGCCCGTCACAGCGTGAGCCACAAATTACCCGCAGGCTGTAGAAATTGTCACTTTGACATGCAATGCAATTTTGCACTGCCTGCTCTGAGCCTTTAACAGGCGTAACATCATCACTGAGCCTGACAAGCAATGCAGCAAGCATCAACAAGATTGTATTAGTCTAAAAAATGGTGCCCAGTCTGTGAGTTGGCTCCAAAATGTATTCTGTTTCATATACGATTCTCTTGAAATCTGCAAAAACAAGAGATCATTGCATAGAATATTTCAGTTCTGTGGGTGGACAGTCCGCACAGAAGGTCTATGTTTCCTGGCTGACAGTCACCAGAGGTTTCAGTGGCCATCATCTGTTTCACAATGACATGGAACGGTCGCTTGACATGCATGCAAGGGGACATCCAGCCCTCTCACTTCTTATTCCTGATTCCTCATTTTCTCTGGACTCCACAAGATCAACCATCAGACTAGGCTGTGGGTATTATTAGACAAGGGTGAATCACAAGGCACATGGACTTGCTTGCACACACACACACAGGCACACACACACACACACACACACACACACACACACTGCGGAAAGATACTTACCTATTTTTTCTTACATGTCACGTTAGAGTACAGCTACTGTATGCAGTAAGATCTAATCTGTTGTCTTAATTTGTTAAATAATATTTGAACGTTTTTTTGAATATCTTCATTCCCAAACTACACACATACAAATGCGCACATTTACCCAGAAACAACCATATAAGGCCTTGGGCCCCTATCCCACCAAAGAACCAAGTTCCTCTTTCTTTATGTATTGCTCAAGTCAGACAAAGATGACTCAGTGCGGATATTAATCATGTATTTTTGTTATCTTCACATCTCACTCTAGTCCGAGTGTAAGAGCCGCAGTTAGTCTATTTTTAAAAATCTGAGAACTTAAAGACCGATGTAAAAAAACAACATCCCTAAAGTGCTTAACGTTAGTTTGTCTCTGGCAGAGTGTTTCTAACAGTTTTAAACTGTTAATCATATTTTTGTACTTTTTAGCCATTTCATGTTATTCATCATTATTATGGTGGTAAATATCTGAAAATGTAGACCAATTTTAATCATTCTGTAACCCGTTCAAACACTGTTTAAACATACAGGGCTATTTTTTTTTTTTTAAGGAGGTCAAACAGGTGGACAAGCGGGCCAACTGCAACTCAGGATGAGCAGATGTTATTACAAAACCTTCCTTTTCGTCAGTTGCATCAGATAAACACATTTCAAGATAATACTGAGACAGAGAATATGTCTAATCTAATCTAATCGCTGTGATGATATAATGATTTTTTTCCTGGGCTGGTGTTAGGGCAAATGTCATAATTAATGCAGTAAACTCCTGTCACATACACCACCTGGTGGTCAGGCGGTCTGTTGTGAAAACCTTTTGCACAGTTGGATGTTGGGAGCTCTGATAAGGCGGGGTGATAGCGATGCTAACCCGTCTAGAGATCCAACCATGGGAGCAACCCTTACAAAGCTGTTTGCTCCTGCAGTCAGCTCCTGTTGTTGCATCAGTTATTTGTTTACTACCTTCCTATCAACTCCAGATACTTCCTGAAAATTGTTGCGTTTCTCCATCAAAGCTTATCAAGGGTTTCTTTTTATACCAGAGAGAAAATTGCAGTGACGATAGTGTGGCTTACCTTGATATTTTCCTGCTCACATGACCACTTATTGTCCTGTGTCAAAAACAACACAACCTGGGTTTCCGGTATCGAGTAAGGCAGTACTCACTGTAACAGATTCTCTTTTTAAAGCCATTTTTTATTGTTTTGCTGCACTTTTTGCTTTAGCGTGAGGAACATAACATGTACCTACAATATTTTGGGTCAAATCTTTTTTTTTTTTTAGCAGAGGTTCTGGAGCAAACAGTGGAAAATCAATTTCCCATTCAACATGAACCAGTCAAAATTTACTAGCTTATCTCTGCTTACTTAACCTTGTATCTTGCACAGTGTATCCCAACCAACAAGCCTTGTTTAGTCTGTGTAACTAAACACATGCAAATATCCAAAGAGTCTGCCCTTGTCCTCTAAATCTTTTCATCACACTCTTTTTTCGACTTCCATTAAAACCCTTCAATAATTTTATCTATTTTACTCTCAGTGCAGCCTGTGATTACACGTTTCTGAGTGATTCTGTTCCAAGACATATTGGACAGCAGTGTACTCCAACTGGGCCATTGAGAACTAATTGATGGCAGGCCTTTCTATTCATTGACAGTAATGTATTTGTTATGAATCTGTAGATTATTTTTTCTATCTGTTAGTAGTTTGCTCTGGTGACTTCTGTAGCTTTATGATTTTTTCCTTGTTATGGTAAATCAGCAGTGCTCTCAGTCCAAGACGATTTAACATGGACACTTATAAAGTATATCAAATTTGATATACATCAGATTTGATATACTTTACTGTGTCCATGTTAAATAACTTCAGTAATGCTGAGGAAAGCCTAGGGCTGAAACATGCCTGTTTTTCATCATTAAGGAAGTGATCTACACTTATCTGTAAGTGCTGATGACTCCATTTCTTATTTTTGTGATTGACATAAAAAGAAAAAAAAAAACGTAAAGTAGCACCTGACTCAGATGTTCCACTTGGCTTTACATATGTGTATGGAGAGTTTCAGCTAAACAGCTGTCCTACTTTAATGTTTTGGTTCACTCTCACTGCTCTCATAGTGTCGTTTTCAGCCTCAGCAGGCAGCTGCTTTCAGTGAGAAAGCTCTAAAAATCCACTGTACACTACCTGCTCAGCATCGAAGCACAAACAGACACAGTTAGCGACTCACTGGTGGACATAGTGGACCATTTAGCAGCTAAAGAGCCAGATATTTCCCTCAGGAGTTGACAGAGACCAAAAACAGAGCTGTGAATATTGAATGGATGAGTAAATAAGCAACTGTTTGCCAAGAAAGTCACCATATCAGCTTAAAAATTGATGATATGTCAATTTTGTGATCACAACTTTTTTGGCAGCCCCTGAGTGGCCAAAAAATCAATTATTGGAGGTTTGTAATGCAGTGTAACCCAAATGTATTTTAAGGATCATTGATATGAGGTTTGGCACCCTAGTTTTGGCAATGCATTACAACCACACTCACTTTTAATGGTCTGTTGAATAGACTGGCTTTGTATTTCAATGTGGTGAATTCAAACTGCTCAAAAGGAAATCTGGTAGTCTGATGCATAAAGAAATTTGAGGGAAAATCGTAGACCTGCTAATATTATTGTTCACCTTAGTTAAAATTGTGAATTTGAAGTCTTTACAAAGCAGATAGATTGACTGTAGTGAATCTTGGAGCAGCTCCATAGTGAAAAAGGCCATTTTCAAAGCAGACATTTTGACTTGTCATAGTAGGAAAAGCAGAGGTGTTACAAATAACATTAACAATGGCTCACTTCTACTCAAGTGTCCCAGGAAGCCATGATGATAGTGTAACAGTGAGCCAGCATGGACAATACCAGGACCCTGAAACTGAAGCAGCAACTGTCCTACTGTGACATGTCAATATATCTTCCATAAAAAAAGGGCCTACTCAAGCTAAGAACTTCATTTGTCCCAAAGGAAATTGTTGTACCAAAGGTAAAAATAATTAAAAGTAAAAAAGTACATAAAAGTACATTGCTGTTGTCCCACATGCTGGCTACCTGTTCCTGTACCTGTTAGTATGTTATAAATTATAGGAAATGGGAAAAATATGTAGTGAAAGGTGCATCTATGTTACAATAAATAAATAGTACTTTTTAAAACAAAGTTACAAAGTGCTTTACATGGTTAAAACATTTAATTTCTGCAATTAAGCAGTAAAATCAGATGATTGAAATAAAATAAAACAGAATAAAATCCCCCTAGTATAAGATTAGAAATAATAATAATAAAACAACAGTTGTAACAAAGTAGATAAGACATGTTGGAAATACAACTGTGTAACAATTAAATAAAAGCCTTTGAAGTGATTTAAAAGATGTCCCTCAAATCTTGAGGCAGGAAGCTCCAGAGCACTCTGGGTTGTAGGGGAGTAATAACTCAGTAATATAGCTGGGCTTGCTTTTCAAATGTGAGATCACTGTCAAATCTTACACCCAGGTTTCTGGCTGCAGGTTTTTTACATTTGTAGACAGGGAGCCAAGATGTTTCTGTAACATCTGTTTGGACTTTAGAGAACCAAAGAGGAATATTTCTGATTTGTTTTCATTTAGCTGGAAAAAAGTTTTGGGACATCCAGTACTTTATTTCTGACAGACAAGATAATAAAGGATGAAAGTTGCCTTTGTCGCTGGTCTTTAATGGGACATAAATTTACATATCATCTGCATAACAATGGTATTGAATATTGTATTTATGAATTATATGTCCCAGAGGCAGCATATACACCACATGTCAGAGGGGTCACCGAGGAAGAGGCATCACCGATCATTACCGAGAAAGTTCTGTTTGCTAAGTAGGGTTTGAACCAGTCTAGGCCAGTATCCCTGATGCCAACCCACTTTTCAGGGCTGAAATGTATGAACAGGAGGAATGATTATGGCAAAAAAAAAAGAGATGAATTTCAATGTTCATTTGGGCACCTTCAAGACTGACTTGAAAATTTTAAGCCTTTAAGCCTTGATGCTATGATTTCCAGACACAGGCCTTACTGTGTAGGTATTATCACTTCTTTTGGGGAAAAAAGTGGTGAAACCTTTTGTGTGAGTTTGTGTGTTAAATCGATCTAAATGTGTATTTGCCAGCTAATGTTTAAGCATGGCCTAGGTTTGACTGTCTCCACTACACTATTTTGTTGAAATAAAACTTTTTTTAAACATACTGGAGGTCGTTCATTGATGTGGAAACTATTTGACTCCTTAGGGAAAAAAAAAAAAAAACTAACTGAACTCTGTTGGGGCGGGATCCTGACTCTCCTCTGCTGTTGACAGTTTTTTTTTTCCTCCAGGATCCTGATACGTGGCTGTTTGGGAAAGCCGTGGTGACCGACAGTTACTTCTGTGCTGCAGCTAGCGGGTCTCTGCCTTCAGCCGCTGCCTCGGAGCCTGGAGACACTCAGCGGCGCGAGCCTGCCTTCATCGAGCCGGCCTGGATGGCAGGGACACACTGGTGCAAAGACTGCCGAAACCACAAGGTATTTAAACATAAAACGTCACATTCACGGTGTAGTTTGGTATTAGCATTTTGCCGAGGTTTTCCGGCCCGCACCGGTAGCACTAACTTACTCCAACTGGCGCTAGTTTTGCTGTTATATGCGTTAGAGTTAGTGATTGCGTTTGTCGGAGCTAACCTCTTTAGCAAGCTGTGAGCGTCTACTCTTGACTACGTTTGCCCGGCTAACGTTAGCTTGCTAACTTTTATTTACAGACGTTAGAGTTCAGCGTGTCGGCGTCAAGAATAAGCTTTTCATTTGTAACGTTAAGTTGCCGCATTGTTTGTCAGTTAAGCAGCATGGACCTTTTGTTTTCTGTTTATTTAACGTCGCAGCGCAACTGTTGTGAGTTAACTGGGACTTCATCTCGTCGGCTCTGCTCTGCTAACTCAGACAGGAAAATGATGAACTCTAGCCCCCCCCCAAACAAATTGTTACATGGTGTTGTAACCTTTTCGCAGAAGATGAGTAACCAGTTGCAGCAATGTTATCACTAATCTAACTTTTCACTGACCCTCTTGAAGAGGCATGGCCAAATGTCCACAGGCAACAGACTGCCAAATAGAAACAGTGCAGTCTGGTGTTTCTGGAGTTTTCTTTCTCTGGCACAAAACTTAACTTGTGTTAGCAGCTGTGCAGGCCAGACTACAATATACATCTGGTTAGACTTCATACATTTTAGATATTTAAAGGTCACTGAAGGCTAATTTCCCTGTCCAGAAAGTGGCCTACTGTGTGATTCACATATACTTACTGCAGTTCACAGACTGATAAATCAGCCAGGTCCAAATATCGGCTAATATTGGTGTTGCAGATATATCAGGATTATCATATATGATGGCCAATAAGTAACAAGAAATTGTAGCACAGTAATGTCAAAGATATGTGTGAGGTAATTGAGAAAACAGCGTCTCTATCATGTAGTCAAAAAACACTGACAAGTTTATTTTTCATCTGTAAAGTTGGGCTGCAACTAACATTTATTTTCATTAATTTGCAGATCATTTCCTCGATTAATGAAATGTTTAACCCTCTAAAACCTACATAGACAAAGCAGCGCCTGGACATTGTTTTATATTTTTGCCAATTCTGAGCTTATTCTTTCAGTGAGTATCAAGTGTTATAGATCATATGATTCGGGGGAACCTGCCTTTTCTTTCTGGTGCAGTGTAAAGTCAGCATAGTGTATTTCCTTTGTGTGAGCATACCAGATTTGACAAAAAAAGAAAACGCCCAGTGAAAAAAAACTTGTTTTGTTGAATAACTTCATAGTGATTTTTTGTTTTTTTCAACATGAAAAGTTGTATTTAGCTGTCTTGGAGCTCCATGTGCAAATCCACCTTTTCCTCAGTGAGTTACAGCCATTTATTTGCACATTGTCCTGAGCGTTTTCTCAGGAGACAATATATAAATTTTGGTGCTGTCTTTATATTTTGGTCAATATCACCTCTGAGAGTAAATATCAAAGTGTTATATATCATTGGAAAATAGACAACCTAATATGGACGACTGCAGTTGTTTACTTTTTGCACAGTGTACCGTAAATCGGCCCTGATGATTGTAAAGGCACCATTTAAGGTGCCTCAGAAAGCTGAGAATCTCACGGTTCAGAAAAAAAAAGCTCTTCAATATCATAAATGGTTTCAAAGTTATTTAAAGGGTATTTTTGCAATTTATTTGATTATCAAGATAGTTGCCGAACAATGTTCTGTCGATCGACTAATCAGTTAATTGTTGTGGTTCTACTGTAAAGTGCCCTGTCCAGTACCTTTGTTAGACACTATTTTTAGGGATCCTCATCTAAAATATTTTATGCTATGTAGAGCCCAATTGATATATTGGTCGGCTGATATTGGCCTATCACAGATCTATCGGTGTATATATTATTCGATATGCACTAATATTTTTTTTATTTTTTAAAGTCATATAGGCAACATTTTATTTATATTTGATCCTTTTTCTTAATTCAAGTTTATATATATTAGTGGTGTAACAGACAGTTCGGCATGCATGTGAACCGCGGATTAATTGCGAAATTTAATGTCTCATTGGAGACAAAGTAAACTGCTTTAGCTACAAGTCAAAGACAAACAGTGTGTCACTGACAGGGTTTTTTAAGAGCAACGACCAAACCAGCATCTAACGGGTCCAAAGTGCCATTCACAGGTATGTTTACATGCTGTTTAATGTGCTGCAGCTGAGCAGCTAATTGGCTATCTAGCTGCTAACTGACTTTAGCGGAGCACTATTGCCCGGTGAATGTTTGTTTGGTGGCTCGTTCCACAAGCTAAGCTGGACATGTTTATAAGTTATTATCCAGTTTTGATGATGTGGACACAGGCTACTTAATTTAACAATTGAGTATTGAGTATTTTATATATTTTAAGATTTTATTTAAACTTTTTTTTATTTGTTCTATACGTGTTTTTTTTATTTATAGTTATTTATAATTATTAAATTCCCAGTGAAGTTTACTGTTTCAGTGCACTGATGTCATTTTGGACATAAACAGTGTTTATTGTTAAACCGTAAAATATCCTGCCTCATCATATATCGATATATCGATATCGGAATTTTTTTACTCCCTTATATTGATATCAGCATCGGCCCCAAAAGTCCAGTATCGGGTCGTCAGCCTATGTTTCGTTTTCAGATTATTTAAACTCTCAAATATCAATATTGGTACCAGCCTCAAAATCCATTATCAGTTGAACTATAATGTGCAATTTAGTGTATAGCTGAACCAAATTGATAAGTTGATCAACAGAAAATTCATATCATTCATATCAATAGGCTACAAATGATTTTCACTCGCATGCTGTGCGAGCACGATAACACCCTACGTTACTGTGAAAAAAGTTTTCAGTCATCTTCCCTCTCCTCATTCTTCAAAGGACATCTATTTAAAAGGTATTGCTATAAGAGTAGCGTAGCTGCTTCAAGGAATAGGGCAGTGCGTAATGTGTGTGTGTGTGTGTGTAGCGAGTGTGTGGTTGAGCAAGAGCAGAGATTAGCAGTAAGTTGTCAATCTGGCAGTCAATGTACAGTAAAGGCTACAGTGTGTCAGTTAATAAATGCTGCATTTTCTCATCTCTGTCTCATCTGCTGGAAAAGTGAAGTGGGTTAGCCCCGAAGTTAGTGACATTGGGTTAGCCTAACCTGGCTCACTTAAGGTGGACTAACCTTTTAGGGTGGACCAGCCATTCTCATTCTAGTGTCATTCTCAGCCGCTCCTAATGTCTGGCTGCTGAGTCTCTCCCACGTTTTGGTCACTAACCCCCCCCCCCCCCCCCCCCCCCCCCCCCCCTCCTCCTCCTCTGCAAAGCAGTCAACCTTGGGAAGACACTGTATGACTGAATGTGTTTGGATTATACACGGTTAGTCACACAAAACAAACTTTAAAAGATGTGTCATTGGGCTTTAGGAAACTGTGACAGGCAGTTTTCACAGATTTCTGACATTTAACAAACCAATTAACTGACAGATTTATTGATGATGAGAATAAACTTTAGTTGCAGCCCTAATTGAATGCATATTTAAATTGTTAATACATACAAAGGTGCTGCAGAGGCAGGCTTGTCTGACATTGTGCTCCTCTTACAGCATTACTGGTTGCAAGTGTTTTTTGGACCGTGGGACGGATGAAAGGTGGAAGCTGCAAGAGGCCCAGCCGGGCTGTAGCTACTCAGTTTATCACAGTTACCCTGCTGATGCTGACCTTCAGGGGAGCATCAAGCAGCCAGAAGATGACACAAACAACTATGGCTCACGCTACAGCCACAGCAGCAGGACCAGGCCCCATCCTGACAGATGACCTCCCAGGCCTCCAGGCAGTAGCAGACTTCTTAGCCAGCGAACAAGCTCATGTTTGGCTCTTATCTCTGGTGGGCTCAGTTGTTGTAGGTCTCAGTGGGATTTTCCCCCTACTTGTCATTCCCATTGAAGCAGGAGCAGCCCTCAAAACAGAAGGTGAGAAATGGTAGTGTGTAACCTGATCATGCCTGTGAATCACAATACAAGTCTATCACAATGTTTTGCTCAGAACAAAAATAGACACCCATCAATGACGCATCATGATATCTGAGTAACTTTCCAAAAAGGAGTAATGATAGTCATATTTTGTGTCCATGAAACCAAGGTGCACAGTCATAGTAATACTAAGACTATTTTTAATGTCAGCATTAAAAATGGACTTTGTATTTTTAATCCACACAAATGCCAAATGTCAAACTAACGAAAGTCACTTCAGAGCTTAAAGATCTGTATTAAAAGAAGGAAATATCCCTGCTTCTTTAGCCCAACAGAATGTGTCATGTTCTTGGTTCATACTTACTATGCGTGGCAGTGACTGCAGTCAGGGTGAGAACCATGATTGTCACACTTTCATGACTATACTGGCCACGTGCACTCCATTGCATGTATTCCTGCATTAAACACACGGAGAAACGCATGCAATAGAGTGCACGTGTGTTGTTCTGCTCTTCTGAGGGGCTAGATAGATAGATTGTTGACATTTCCACTTGTGGGAAGAATGAGCTCACCGGGACACAAAGCAGTGATGTGACAGAGGTTTGGTGTTGGAGGAATAAATGGAAATACCAGCAATCTCCTGTGAAATCTAATCCAATAGCCTGCCCATGAATTCTACCTTAGTTAAGGTTATTATATAGTGTGGCTAAAAAAAAGATTAACTTGTGGGATTGTCGAACAGCTTCAGTTGGTCCGACAATTTCTCTTAACTTTCTGAAACAGACATTCACAGCCACTTCACGTCATGAATGGCCAGGCGTGTGGAGGTGAGAAAGTAGGCAGGGTGTGAACTTCTTTTTTTATGGCTCTGTTAAGTGCAACACAATGAATGGCTTCCAGGAGATACTGTCTGAAAATATGCACCATTATCCCCATATTTGAACAACTAGCGTGCCTCACCCCTCTCTACGACGGCAGGCTTTTCACCCTGCCTCACAATGTGGCCGTTCAGAACAGCTATAAACACATTTGCCAGACGACACGTTGTACAAACTTATTCTCTTCTAGGGTAACTCAGCCCTGTGAAGCACAAAATGCTAACAGCTGATGTTTAGCTAATCTTAGTTTAGCATGTTAGCATACTACTAATTAAAGTAAACACAAATTAAAGCTAATTGAATTTTCACTCTGAAATATCTGTTCCAAATTTCATGGCAAACCATCCAGTAGTAGTTATTATTATAAAGTATTTGTACTGGGCATCTCCTGTTTTAACTGGTCTATGTAATAGCAGTTGGAATTTGCAAGTTTAAGTGATCACTACAGCATCATATATATTACTTTAACGTTTAAAATAAACCTGGTAGCGTCACATTCATCTTATTACTCAAACTATTGTGCTTCAATAACCAAGCCTGAGTTAGGTTAGCCTGGGGCCTCTTCATTGGCCCCACCCATAGGAACGTGGCATTCCAGATGTATTTCGGGCCGTGGGTTTTCAAGTGTAGTCCTGACAGGAGGTTAGTCATTACCAAGGGAACTCCTCAATAATTTTAACAAACATTTAGAGGAGCAGATCAGTAATCATGTGTATTAATAGACTGAGTCAGAGAAACTTTAGTGCATTTGTGTGTGTCCTGTTTTATTGGTTAAAAAATGATGAATTAATCAGTAGAAGAGGTGTCATTTAAAGTGAAAGGCACTGAAGAGTTGTAAATGCCTGTTTGAGGTTGTGATCTCAAGCCAAAATGAAAGACGATGACATGAAATTACTCTTCAGTCCTCCATTAATCATACCATACAGTAATTGCTACTTTTCACTCTTTCTTTGTGTTTCCTCAGCTGGATGCCAGAAACTGAAGCAGCTTTTGAGCTTTGCTATTGGTGGTCTCCTTGGTGATGTATTCCTTCACCTCCTTCCTGAGGCGTGGGCGCTCTCTGGCCTCTCAGGTCGGTCTCCTTTCCACTGATGACATCATCACCTTTTAGTATTTATTATGTATTTGAACCTTTCTTCCCTCTCAAACATATATGACAGTAGGATAGTTTGAGTACAAAATGTCATGTCAAACTTTAAAAACCTCAGGGGCAGAAGTTGTTCACATATGATATTATTTTTAAATTAAGTACTTGATTAATTATTTGAAATGTCAATATTTTTTTGCAAAAGGGTTAGGTTCGTGTTATTTATACTCTTTTGTTTGCTCGTTATTAGAAACAAAACACAACACACGTACGGTTTTGTTTACCACTCACATACTTATTGCTGGTGTAATGCTGTGTACTGTATTCGCTCACCCAGTCTTCTCTCTCTCGCTCCCCCTCTAGCTGGTAAACACAACCACTACATGACCCAGGGCCTGTGGGTAATCACTGGCCTGCTGGCCTTCCTACTCCTGGAGAAGATGTTCCCAGACCAAGACAGCAACGAGGATCCGCCTTCACATTCAGACATGAATTCTAACTCTGCTGTAAGTATTTCCGGAATTGTATAAATAGTATGTTTTTGGAGGATCATGCTCACTGGAGCCTGGTGGAGAGCACGCAAACATGTCAACACAAGTCTTCACATATTTTTGTTTTCATGGGTCATGCTTGGTGTACATATTTCTGTTAGTGGTATCAGTGTTTTGGTGACTGCAGCATCGGATGACTGACTGTACAACCGGCCGATCTGTGATCTCCTCAAACAGAGAAGAGTTTAAAGGAGTAGTTTGTCATGTTGGGAAATGCATGTTTTCACTTTCTTGCCAAGAATTAGAGGAGAAGATCAATACCACTCTCATGTCTTGTTGTCTCTAGGAAGCTATTGCGCCCCAACCAAGAAATAGTCTGACATATAACTCCTGCAAAAGCTCAACGTGTCATTTTCACACTTAAGTTTTTGTATGGATTAAATTAACAAGATATAACATTTTAATTGGTGTGCTTTAGAGGTGGTGGTAGGCGGATTTTGTTACCTTTGAACACAGCCAGGCTAGCTGTTTCCCACTGTTCCAAGTCTTTATGCTAAGCTAAGCTAACAGGCTGCTGGCTCTCTACATATTTATCATATATACATGAGAATGGATCTTATCATCTAACACTCGGCAACAAACCAAATCGGTGTATTTCTAATAAGTCAAACTATTCCTTTAATATCACCTCAGTATAAATGACTGTAAATTAGATATTTATGAATGAACAACCCAAATCTTATGAGATATTGTGTCTCTACTGTGTACTGGGTTGAAACAGCTGTTCATGTTTATTATTTAATTAGTGTGTTATGAAAATGTGATGCTTGTCTTAATCAGCATTAAAGTTTGTTGTTTAGAAATAATATTATAAATAATAGAACATGAACTATGCTAGATGGACGAAACACAACCTTTTAACGCATTGCTTCTTTGTGGACATGAATGGTTGGTTAGAGTGTGTTTGGAAAGACTGTTTCATCCTCCCTCCCGTCTTTATAGTGCCAATGAGGGAGGAGATTGGAATCCACAGCTCAGCTCCTCCACTGGTGTCTATTTATAGTGCCGGGGTGAAGCAGCTGCTTTAGCCATTTCAGTGTCCACTGGAGAACACTCAGCTTATAGACAGAGGGAACAATAGACAGAGTGTGACAGAGTGTGCTTGTGTGAGAGAGAGAGGTTATCCTTTAAAATACTGTGTGTTTAGACTTATTTTATCAAAAGATTCAAATACTGTAGCCAGCTGAATGTTTTTGTGTTTTGCAGTGACAACTTTGCTCCAAACTGTTTTACAGCAGGAGGAGATTGATAGCCCTAAAAATTCATCACACTTTATTACTTCCTCATACTACAATCATAGACGTGGAGCAAACATTTCCGCACCACATCCAGTGGACAGCAGGCTATTTCCCTCTAGCTTAATTTGACTATCAGTCTAAATGGCAACGTAAGTGGTTTCTGAATGAAGGAACAGGGAAGTTGGCTGTTCTCGGAAAAAGGAGGCTAGCCTGAAATGAATAGATCTCTTCTTGTGTATTTAACATATTTAAAATATGAAGATGTGGAACACTAGCGCTGGAATTTATGGGTTTGTATGGTATGTCTGGGAAAAAAAGCAAAAGTACACATGACTCCTTATTACTGCATATTTAAGTTAGAAAGATAATCAAAGTTTTTACAGAATCCCCCTGATTATTTGTTCTGCTGCCATTAGATGAACATGAGCCTTTTGCAGGCTACCATTAACTTACTATTTTTAATTACAGGGATGTTGTCAGGCCAGAGTGGGCAATATGTTTCCTTAGGGGAGACAAGTTAATGGCATTTTACTTAGAGATGCACCGATCAATCGACCTCTGATGGAAAATGGTCGGTTTTCAGCTGATCAGCCATGACCGGTGACCGGCCCCGATCAATCTCATATAAATATGATTTTTTGCCGGTCAAATTTACACACGTGCTGCACATAGCTGCACGATGGTTCATCTCGTTCACACAATGGCACAGACAGTAACGTCACAACCACACACACGCTAAAACTATATGATATGAACTGCAGCAGAGACTCGCCATCACCTGGTAACGTTACAGCACATCTGCTGCAGTTTTTAACTTGTTTAAACATTAATTTACCCATTTTATTTATCGGAAACATGTCGCACACCGTCATCACGACCACCAACAGGCACGCCTCAGACGGCGGCCTGAACACGGGCTACACCTAGACCATCCCGGGTGTGCTCAAGATGGGACAGATGGTGAGTCGGTCCAGCCCAAAATAGCTTATATATAACACAGAGTTACGTGTTTACACACAGTTTACCTGAAACCAGGTGATTTGACCTTTTTTAAGGAAAAGTCTGACATTAATGTTTTATTTAAAATCAACTCAGGTGTGGCTCTCCTGTTAATACTGCTGCTGTTTTTGTTTATATCATATTGAATTTAACCTCTTCCTCATTATCTGACTAACATGAATCCTGCTGTGTGTCTCAGTCTTTAGGGAAAAATATAAAATAGTAAATTTGAATTAATACAACTGAAAATATTATTAATCTAGATATGATGACTAAATAAGTAGAGCAGAGTGAAAACACTGTACACCTGTTGAGTGCTACAGATCACTATTAAAATTACATGAGGGTTGATATTTGCTATATAAGTAATGTGCTTTTTGATTACATTAATAAAGATAATATTTAGGAAATTACAAAACATTATAGGGTGGGAAAGTACTTTGTGGTACCCACCAGGGTTTATCTGCACTACTGACAAATATTTTATCAGTGTTTTTACTTTAAGTTGACTTCAGTTAACTGTTTTATATGAACAATGTTTTATTTTGAACATACAGTTGAATTTTCCATTAAAGAAAAGTTGCAAAAATTATTGTGTATGCTGTAAATTATAGTTCTTAGAAAAAAAGAAAATTGGAATTGGCCAAAATCGCAATTGGCAGGTCAGACTTATAAAAAAAAAAAACGGAAATTTGAATCAGCCAAGAAAATTGCAATCGGTGCATCTCTAATATTACTGAGGGTGGACACTGATGAGTGATGGGAACATATTGATGGGAACATGTAGATTATTTATGAAAACTTTAAAAAATAGGGTGTACGATGGAACAACATCTTCATTGTCACTTTTTTCTTCCTTTTCTCTCTACAGAAACAGTCTAATTCAGTTTTCAGTGAAAAGGCAGTGGTATCACTCAGAAATGGGCACCATGCTGAGTCATGGAAATCCTCCAAGCAACAGAGTCTGCCGGAAAGATCAGAGAAAATCAAGGTACGCTGACAACCAAAACATTTCCCAGTTTACAAAAAAAGACAGCAGGGTAAAAAACAAAAGTCATCACTGGGGGTAAACTCTTGATTATGTAAGAGAGGCATTTTTTACTTTCAGATCTTCCAAACTGAGTCATGTGGTTAATTATAAATAGACAAAATAGTGTAATCGGCCATCCCTCATCTCAGGGAGACCTTATAGACATACAATAGGTAATCAAAACATAGCCAGGAAGTTGCAGAAATTGACAGATCCCCAAAATTGTCAGAAAGTTGTTGGAGGAGGGGGTTCCAAACGCTGTTCGGCCATCCAACAAGCACTTCTGTTAGAACACACTGACACTGTCCATTTAAGTAGAACATCTGTTTTTGTTTTTTTTTTGTAACAATACATAATAAATTATCAAAAAAGCCAGTCAGGAAACTGGGAAGGGAATAAATCACATCACAATTTAGGGATCAACAAAAATGTTCAATTCGAAAAAAAAAAACAAAAACAAAAAAAACAAAGATCAGACTTAGTGCATCACTGAAAAATATCTCAAGTCTGAAAAATCGTTGATCAAAAATTACAGAAGAAAATAGAAAAAGAAAATGTTAAGGAGAAAGTGGGAAAGTGGTCTCAGACTTTTGGACTTTACTGTAGACAGTTAACATTTTAGTTGAACTGGGTCAACTGCAAACTTCCAAATCCATCCATACATCCATTTTCTGTAGCTGCGTGTCCCGTTCAGGGTTGCTCAGCCAGGAATATATCTTCAAAGAGAAAACTGACTGATAGATAAACTCCTGATGACCTTAGTTTTCTTACTTCTGACTAATCAATCGATGGCATTATGTTTCATGTGTCACAGACAAGTGGGTACCTAAACCTATTGGCCAACTGTATTGACAACTTCACCCATGGACTGGCAGTAGCAGGGAGTTTCCTGGTTAGCAAGAAGGTAAGGAAGAATAAACTCAAGACCCTAAATCATTTCCCTTTACAATGTCTGTATTTGTTTGTCATTACTGTATGTGTACATTACATCAAGCTACAGTCAGCACTTGAATTAGAAGCTTAGATAATACATTTCACAGTGAAAGAAATGTCTCTAAACTAATGAAAAAAGAAACTATAAACAGAACTACCGGTAAGAAAAAACGTGTTTTCAAACTGCGACAGCATAATGCTGTGATGGATCTTGGGTTTCAATTTTCAACAGTGTGCAAGGTTCATGCTGAATACGTGTACATTTCTAACCACACTGGTTCAACAAATGACTCATGTATGAAAATATGAATACATTTACACTTCGCCCTCATCATGCTTATTTATACATGAATTCCAGGTTTTTATAAAATGTAATTACAGGTGCTCTTCTCGGCTGTGGACCAAATTGGCAAACATTAATGAACTGTTGATTGTTGCTTTATAGTTGCTTTTATGGTGCATAAACTGACACTAAGCTGTCCATCATGTCAACATGTAGAGTAATAAAGATATGTGAAATAAAATGCTTTAAGTAGACGTTATTGTCATCATTGATGACTCCTTAATTATTACTCACTCTGACCAACACCCAAGAAAACACATGATTATAATCACAGAGAAATCTAATTGTATAGTGAAATACCTGCTGATTTGCAGCCCTTCTATGTTCAAGATGTTAGTTAGGGGAAACTCAAAATCTTGCCCCAAAGAAAATGATTAACAAGAAGGCAATATCAGACTGAATATCAGACTGGCAATGCAGTGTGAATATTAGGCTTCACCTGAAATACTTCTGGCTCACATTTGGTTGCTTGCACTTAAAGGTTGAATATTAACCTGCAAAATGGCCAAAGAGGAACTATAATTCTTAATGAAAGCAAAGGACTAAAATGTATCTGTACAAATAACACCTTTTGTTGTGAGTACAGTGTTTGGCTGCATATACACACCCACTGTCAGAGCAGTATACCTGTTGTATCAGTATGCCCACAGTCTTAAAAGAAGACCACCCAGTGGGCTTTCACACAGGATACAACAAACCTTTTTTTTCAGTTTTCGTTTCTTCTCATGTTGTGTTATGTTATGGGCTTGTTAAAAAAGGTGCACTTTAAACTGCAGTAACAGGGATTTATATCGCTTCAGTAGATTACTGTATATTGTAGCTGTGGGAAGGAGAGAGTCCAGCTGGAGAGACATAAGGGTAGCAGCATGAACTATGGATCAATGTGCCAGAGAGGAAGTTAACTAGATGTCTCAAACATACACATACAAGACATCTGACCAGTGTTTTCTGTTTACTCTAATGCGTATGAATCACAATGTGAATTTGCCACAACCAAATGCTGTATGAAAATTCTGTATCAACGCAGTGTTGATTACACACGAACAATTTCAGTTTTCAATTCTGAATGGATCATTAACATACTTTATTCTTAGATCTATTTGTAAAAAAAAAACAACTAAATAGTACCAGATTAGCTTTATGTGGCTCAACACATTCATTTAAATTCACTTTCAGATATAGATTTTTGTTCCTTCCCATCTTACTGACTTAATGACTGATATTTTGATTGCATGAGCTTTTTACACCCCTGTGCTTCTTGGATAAAAGGGTAATTTAATTATTTATTCATCAGGCTACATTATACCCTTGTATTAAATTCCCAAAGTTGTGTACACATTTCACATTTACTGTAAATCTTCTGTGGCTAAAAAGCATTTGAACTACAATTTAAACTTAAACTTTTGTTAAACAAACTTTAATTTTAATTTACAGCATTAAGTCTCATCACGCCCTTCATGTGTAACAATGTCAACTTTTTAGAAGTCTGTACATCTCCTGAAGCTGTTTTTACTCTCTTTTACATCTTCCACCTTTGCACTTGTACTGAAAGCTGAGCATATTGAGCTCAGCACATACTGTAGTGCTCCCAGGCCTAATAAGGATGAGTGCTCTCCTTTACCAAGTAAGACAAAACTGTATTAATGAGACTTTGCTTGCAGGTTGGGTTTCTCACCACCTTTGCCATCCTGCTCCATGAAATCCCCCATGAGGTGAGATTAAATTGTACAGTATAATGTTTAAATTCATGATTTACTTTAAGATTTTATAACTTTTAAAAGTTTGTCTTAGCTAAAAGCTGGAGGGAATCATCAGATTTCTACAGTGCGTGTAAACACGCTGCATGTTTAGCCGTTCCTATAATGTGAGAACTGTCTTCCCCTGCAGGTGGGAGACTTTGCCATCCTCCTGCGGGCTGGGTTCGACCGGTGGAGTGCTGCTCGCATGCAGCTGTCCACAGCGCTGGTCGGGGTCTTAGGGGCCTGTTTTGCTCTGTGTGCTCAGTCACCAAAAGGCACAGGTAAGTTTGGACCAGTTCCTTTATAGGATTTATGAATACATCATTGAGACTTTTTTAGAGCTGCCAGAATCATTCATAAGTCTTTCCTTCTGTTTTTAGAAAATGCTACTGCCTGGATACTGCCTTTCACCTCTGGAGGCTTTCTCTACATAGCCTTGGTGAATGTGGTGCCTGATCTGCTAGAGGAGTCCAGTTTAAGGTATGTTGGATGTTTTTTTTTTTCAGAATGAAACATTTTATATCTTTTGTCTGAAATACGTAATGAGTTCAGTGGTGTGAAAAAGGGGCAGATGGCATATTTCTTAAATTTCCTTGCATCTGTCTGAATGTGAAATGTTCTTCACAGGCACTCCCTACTGCAGATGCTGCTCATTTTCTGTGGTGTGGCTGTCATGGCTCTCTTGTCCGCCATCGTTGACTGAACACAGAGGAAACCTCCTCTCGCCTTACCAAATGAACAACACTACAACCCAGCACGGGACAGAAATCCTGTTCTCCACCAGCCCCTTTATATCTGGTTCCTCTTACTCATAAAAAGTGAGAGATTACACCTCCTTGATATGATCAACATCATTATTTTACACTAAAACAAATATCTGACAAAAGAATGGCACTTTATGGATGGATGACTGAAAGGAAGACCTTCTCGATCTGCTGACAGGACATTTGTGTGGACACTTTAAAACGTGCCAGACCTACAGTAAATAACAAGGGAGTTAAGAGGGTTTGTATGGATATCTGTTACCAAATTGTCTTATATTGTTGATCAGACAATCACGTTGTTTTGCACATACATGTACATAGACCTGATGGACCGGTTCAACAGAACAGGTATGATTGGACCTCTACATGACCACCTCCTTAAAAATGTATTCAACTCTAAATTGTATGTATTGTTACCGTTGTGCATCTTCTGTTTCTATTGTAGCTGCTGCATATTTATTGAAAATGAGACAAGCAACATACAGTTTTGTCAGATGTGCATCACCACCACTCAATTATTTTGTCTCGTTAAGAACTAAGTGCCAAGAATTCAGGATAGTCTGTTGCGCTTTGTGTCTGCTCTACACCAAAGTACTCTTCTTCTGTTTGTGCCTCCCACACACAGCACAGTTGCATTAATAATTGCGCCTTTTGAGCATGAGTTGGTGCTTATTAGAAAAAGCTGTTTTGAATTGAAAAAAATATGACAATGTTAAGATATTTGAAGAAAAAGATGGTTACTGTTTGTTAGTATTATATTTTGACTTATACTTGGTCGCAACAATTTTGTGAGAGTAGTAATGGGTATAAACTAGTGCCACAATATGTTCATCACCGATTGATCTGTCAGTTTTCTCAATGAATCGATTAGTCGTTTGGTCTTCAACAAGTCAGAAAATGGTGAAAAATGACCATCACTGTTTTTTTTCAAGCCTAAGATGCAACCTATGATGACCAACAGTCCACAACCCAAAGATAATCAGTTTACTGTCAGAAACAGACAGAAAACATCCACGTCAGAAGCTGGAACCAGAGAATTTTTGCATTTTTGCTTTAAAAAAAAAAAAAAAAGACAAACGATTAATCGATTATCTAAACAGGCAATTACTTTTTTGTTGGTCATTGCAGCTGTACTAACAATTCTTAGAAAGTTAACCATGCAGGATTATTCATTTCATTATGTTGTTTCCTCCACTGAAGAAATAAACAGTGCATTGTAGACATGTTGTTTATTTTCAACTTTATGACACAATACCATAAAAACCACACACACTAGAAGACAATTAGGGACACAGCCGTTACAATGATCTCGGTGGGATTAGGATATCCTGATATTGATTGGTAGACCTTTAGGTAAAGTGCTGATGCAGCCCGGTGTGTTCAATTGACCTCGCTACACAAAAACCTGCCCACCACGAGTGTGTTTTTGCTGCAAAGATCTTATGCCTAAAATGTCATATGGGAACAGAGGGAGGGGGGGGGTTGATCGTGTGTTCATACTTGTCCAATTTCAACACAGTCTGTTTGGCAAGCTTCTGTTGCCATAACGACTCCGCCACGGGTTGCCTTCCTTAGTCATCAGCCTGTGAGCAGCCTATTGTCTGTGGGAGCCTTCCTCAGTCACAGCACAGAAGGACAACAAACAACCACAATGTACACAATAGTGCAAGAACATGAGGGACAAATCATTAAATGACTATTACTATTGACTATTTCAACTAATAGTTTGGTCGAAATATTTGATGATCATGAATTCAAATATAACCTTTTACTGAGGATGAGAATGCCCCCGACAGTGTTGTGCTAAATATTATTGTAAACTTTTCTTAATGCCCAATTAAGTTTTAACAGTGGCCATTTTTTAGAGTGTCACCACTGGACTACTGCTCACAAAATCCTGAAACTCAATCTGCTGTTTTGTGGTTTAATGTTAGCGCAACGATTCCCTTTATCAGAACTGTAAAGGCTTCCTAGATGACCCAAGTTTCATACCATTATACACACCTGATAATCTGTTATATCAGTGATATTCACTATAATGTGATCCAGTATGGTTGGTAATAGATTGTTTCTCTTTTACAGTGGCTCGGTCTCATTTAAGTACACGCATCCATTCGACAAAAGGAATGAAAGGCGCCCATTCATCGTCATTGAAAGCACCCGGCCTTTTTCACAGAAGACATTTTGACGTATCACAGTAGAAAATCACAGGTGTAAATAATGAACTTAATGATGGCTGGATTCCTTTGAGCTGCTTCGGTCTCAGTCTCCTGGTATTGTGCTGCGTGTTGTGGGGTAACTGTCATACAGTCATGACTTACTGGGACACTTGAACAGAGCAGAGCCGTTGTTGATGTTATTAGTAGCCAACACCTGTGCTTTTCAAAATGTCTGCTGTGAAAAGGGCCTGTTCACATTTGCTTTATTGACATGATCATAATTAAGCACAGTATTGCCAAAGCAGGTTGTACAAGGGTTAAAGATAAAGACACATTACTACACTGTACAACATACAACTACATTACTAAAGTAATGTTTTGAATTTGTATATATTGTATATATGATATAGTTTAACAACTGAATGTAGTGGTTGTGGTGAGAACCATAGAAGTTTGGGTCTGTATGTTTATATGGTGACCTATTAATTAGGAGGAGATCTGCAAACAAGGTTTTAAACATGTAAGGATGGACACACACGGGACGCAGATACTTAACAGCCTAAACTGGCATTCAGTTAACTGTCTGAGTATTATAATCCACACTAAAATAAAATCACCAGTAGCCTAATATTCTTGAGGAACTCATCATTCATAGCAACCACTTTGTTTTCCTGCTTTTCAAAAACTCATTTGCTGGGCAGGAAAATGAATGATTGTTGATTTTTACAGGTCAATTAAAGTCTTCTTGTATTGCACCTGTGTTTTAACATGTTTACCAAAGCAAAAATGTGGCCGTTCAAGCATCACAAATGACCACTCCCCCATAACAGAGCACATTCCTGTCTGCTCCCCATCCCGCAACAACAACCTGGAGGAGAGAGAGCGCAACTACACCCCTGCCCCTGCCTCCTCACAGCGTTGGTCGCCATCCATCCCCTCTCCTCCTGTAGCTACCATAACAGATGGTGGGAACAACATTGCATCCACCGGGTACCACAACAATAGACCGCAGCATCCAGTCCAGACAAACCTGGCCTTGCATCATCATGCTCCCCGTGCAGGACCGCGTGAGGCTGTGAGTGCCGTCGTGATTTATTTCACGCGGTACCACCACCGCGGCCACGGAGGAACCTTCTTGCGACTGTTTGGGCTCTCCATCAAGCGGGGAAGATGGCCGCTATGAAAATACTAACCAGCACGGGGCTCTTCTTGGCTTTCTGTGCGCTGGGGCTGCTCGCTATGGCGATTTGCACCGACTACTGGTACGAGACCGACGCGAGGAGACACCGAGAGAGGTGTAAAAACTATGCCAACAAGCGAAACGACCCGGGTTACATCTACATTTCAAACCACAACCTCCCCCTCCAGATGCCTCCAAAGAGCGCGGAGAGGAAAGGTAACGGCCCAGATGCTGGTGCTCTCATCAGGGGGAAGCGGCACTTTCTGGCCGCGGTGTCTGCTATGGAGTCCCATTGCAGTCGGCAGTTTAACTCCACCATCTCCGGGCTTTGGAGGAAGTGTCACCGGGAAGGATTCGACCTGGAAACCGAGGACCTTATTTACAAAGGTGAGCAGCCTGCCTTTTTTTTTTTTTTTTTTTTTTACTTGTGAGCACCAGGCCGTGATGCTCAGCGATGAGCTCACACCTAGCCTGACAAAAACACAGGATGATCCTGAGGCCCACGCTCTCCTCTCACACTCAAATGTGTCTCCTTTTTAAATCTAAAGCTATAAAACTAGACGAGGATGTCTTTTTTTTATAGAAGCATATGGCCTCTGTCTTTATTTGTGAATTTCGCTGTCCATGGTGCTGAGTGAGCCTCCTCTTTCTCCTTCTGAGATAATGGCCGGTCTCAGTTGATCCTTCTGTTTTCTGAATCCTCGTTTAGCATCATGTAGGAGACTAAACAAGCTCTTCTAAAAGGTTAATTGCACAGCATGTCATAAAATAGGAATTGGATATAGTGCAGCAGGAGAATCGTTGATGAATGTGGTTTGAATTTTTGGAGCCACAACAGACAAACACAATAAACAGCCCTCCTCACTGAACAGCATAGTTCAGAAGCCATAGTTCAGGCCCCACTCATCCAGACTACACCTGGTCCAGAGCAGATGCATAAAAAGAGGAGCCTCACTGTGTAGAAAACATGGATTTTAACAAGTTGATGTCATAATTCATTATTACACCTTAAAACAGCCCGTGTGAAACATTATGGACAGTTTTCTTTCCCAAACATTGACTCTGGAAAAATGTCACTGACACCGTGTTGTCCCTAAAACCCGTCTTCTTCCAAGCCTGCACAACTTAACCAACATAGAAACGATGATTAATGCTGCTTTATGTTCAGGTTAACAGTTGACTCATCTCTGCAAATCTGCAACTTACTATTTTAAAGATTTTTTTTTTTAATTTAGCAGATATAAGGTGCTCTGGGAGAATCTACATTTCACAGCGTACAGTTCTGCATTTCAAAAATCATTATATAGTACCAGAGTACGGATAATATACACACACACAGTGTACAAGTACATGACAAAACAGCTCTGTAGTATTAATTTACAGTACTGCACTGCTCAGTCCTACAGGAGGGGGTCTATAGCATGAATACATCACTTGAATGCAATACCTCTGCAGTATGTACTACCTTTATGAAGCTTGTTATTTTACTATCTTTGTTGATATTGTCTCAGAAAGGTGTGGACTGAGTCCTGTTCTTGAACTGGTTTGCATACGAGTTCGTACACACAGTCTCAGCAAAAAAAATAGATAAAGAAAAAAAGAAAAAAATAGATATAGCTTTTTTTATTTATCTTTTGTGTGCTATTGTATCAGATATACGTTGTACAACATGTGTTCAAGATATTGTGTCCATAGCTGGTGTGGTGTTAAACTGCCCAGCAGTGAATCTGGCTACATGAATACAGAGGAATTGAAGGACAGTTTCACAATTTTTCCTAGTCTGTCCTAAAACAACAGTCAGGTGCCCGAATGAACATTAACACATGTTTTTTCCTGCTGTAATCATTCCTCCTGTTCAGTCTGGTCATTAAGTGATCCTTCCATAATGTACTTTCAATGTAAGGGAGACAACATCCACAGCCCTCCTTACATGCAAAAATGTATTTGAAGCTAATATGAAGCTTCAGCCGTCCACATTAGTCAAATCAATTCAGTATCTTTCAAAGTTACTGTCTGTTTGGTGCCAAATGCCCTCTTTTTGTTACAATCCTTTGAACACTGTCCATCGAGACACATAGAGGGATTTTTTTGCTAAAAAGAAATGGAAATGTATTATATAAGTGCATTATGAAGGGATCTTCTAATAGTCAGTATGAACAGTAGGATTGATTACAGCAAGAAAAACCTGTTTCACTGTTCATTTGGTCACCTGACTGTTGTTTTAAGACAGACTTGAAAAATTGTGAAGCTATCCTTTAATAGTGCTTGCTGCTACCAGTTCCAGCACCTTATTCATCATGCTGAGCTCGGAGCAGCAACATTGTAGGTGAAGATTTGAATTTTACTCAATTAAAGATATGATGGAATCCATTCACTATTAGTTGTAGTCACCCTGGAAATGCAATGTAGTTAACACTTGATTTTAAACAGTTTACTCAGCCATGTCCGATTCTTAAGCTCACATTTGTAGATTTTAGCGGTAAATATGCAGTATATAAATGTTTAGGGCCAATATTGACACTGACATCTGTGCAGGGATCAACCATAATGGCCACTGATCCGCCTTTATAAAAGGACTAATAGCTGTTTTGCAGAAGTTAAAGACAAAGTAGAAAAAAACGGCATAATTTACGTCCAATCTTTCCTCAGTCATTGCCACGCTCACTACATTGAAGACAAATTTGCACAAGTAAAATGACATGAACTGGTACACATGTCAAAGTGGTATGACGTTTAAATCACACATAACTGTACCTAAACGAACATGAAAATAGCTCTGAAAAGGCTTCAGAGCTATAATGGCACATGCAAGTTACTTGTCATCATGCTCTTCAGTTTGAAAGCAGGGTGACCAAGATTTAACACATGAAGAGAGATCAGATGTCAACAGCAAGTCGTAAATGTGAGGCACTCCTTTCTTGCACTTACATGCAAACCATAAATGTGCAGCTTTCAGTTGATGCAATTTTACAAAACTGTGCTCAGAATCAGACAGTATGAAAGATAAAAGCTGCCAAATGTTTAATAATTGAACGCTTCTTAACAGGAAACATGATTTGTTGCGAATTATTTTCTCAAGCGCTCTAATTTGTGAAGTTTGATGGTGCACAAGGTGTCTGATGTCTGTCTGATCATGATTAGAGTCTTGATGATCGCAGTGATGTGACAGCAATGCTGTAAGCAAAATAACATTTTTCTGTGTTAAACTGAATCTGCTGGTGTGGACTCATACACACTGACAGCTAAATTAACACATCGTGTTTATTACATGCTCCACATACAGCAAACTGTCACTGTCAATGAGCGTTGATTTTTTTTTTTAGTGAGGTGTTTTTGTGTTAAATTATAAATTGTATTTGGAGCTTGTGTGCAATACTACATACTGTAATGTAACACTATGCAGGTTTGTACTTAAATCCTGTCAGTGAATTCAACACTTTTTTGCCTTCAGGTTGTCACTTGTAGTAGTTAAAACACAATTTCTTAATGATTTTGAAAGCTGATTCTCTCCTGGAGTTAAATGTTTCTTCAACATAAGATGGAAAGTTTCGCCCCGGTGGGGAACTCAAAACAGATGTGATCCAGGTGGTAGTCCTTAAAAGAGCATTGATTTTTTTAAAGACGTGATGTAGAGTTAACTGTAAGTGGTGCTGTGCTTTGTTCCCATTGAAAAACAGTTTTGAGTGCGGCTGGTGCTGTCTTGTAACTTGGTTTTTGGCTCTGTAACACCTTCCATTTGGAAAAAAACGTGGAATATTCGAACTAAAAGATCCACCGTGATGTAAAAACATCTGTCTTCGATAGTAGCCTTGGGAGTCATTAACAAAGAATCTGGAGATCAAAGTCTAGGAGATCACAAACCTGACTTTTAGAAGGTTTAAAAATCAGAGATTAACAGAAGTTAGGGTTTCACGAAAGCTTTGACAAACATTACGGGAGATTTATCCAACCACTGAAAGAAAGAAAGATGTCTAACATAGTTCTAACCTGTTGTAACATCTGCAAAGGATAGTAGAAATCGCCCCATTTTTCCTTTAAATGTGAAATAACAAAACAAATAAGGTGCAGGGACACTGATAAAAAGTTCTTTTTCCATATAGAATAGGAGCTGGACCACATACTTGTGCCCCCAAAAAACCTTTTAATTCTTTGTGTGTGCAGCTAATTCGGTCTGCAGTTTACTCCACTGACCATCCAATGAATATGAAGACATTTTTACTTGAATGAAAACAATTAAGGCTCTTTATATTCTTTGTTAGAATAATCCATATTCCATATTGTTTCCTAATCCTCCCATAATAAGAATGAAGAGAGGTTGGGAACATGAGGTTAATAAGGCTAACTCAGAAAATTAAAACTCAGCGAGGGATATAGAATAAATATGAAGCTTTTCTACCGTGTGTGTGTGTGTGTGTGTGTGTGTTAAAGGTTCAGAATGAGATTTTGACTTAATTTCCTCTTCTTGAATTAAGGATATTTGTGCTTCATTTATGATTGTTTGCGTTCTTTTTTTGCCAGGGATAATTCAAAGATGTACCCCAGTCAAGTATCACTACTCTTCGTCCATCCTGCCACGAAATTTACCCATCAACATCACAAAGACCATACGACAGGACGAGTGGCACGCACTCCGTAAGTCTGAATGTGTTTTTCTGTGTTTATGGAGTTGTTGAACTTGTTGGTTCGGTCACTGATTATTTGTTCTTTGTATCTTTTCTGTTCATCCACATTTAATTTTCTGCTTTCGGCCGCTTCTGTGTTCAATTAACTTTCTCTTTGTGTAATGAAAAAGAAAAAAATGAGCAGAAAAAGATGAAAATCCATCTTCTACCAGCTGATAATGGCCAACGCTTAAGTCTCCTTGTTCAATAGCCATTTTAAAGCCGTATCTCTTAGACAACAAGGAGTTTTGTTTGACTCAGGGATGTGAAATTTGGTGTGCCTGGGTCCTTTCTTATTTTCTTTGTACGTTTCTTCTAAGTCACATTATTCGCAGACATAGCGATGGAGCTGTCCATCATGTTTTCACCATGTCAGAGACTTTTATAAAAAACCCAAATGTATTTATTATTTAGTGGAACTAGTGAAGTAAACTCCCGCCTTTCTCATCCTGTGCTGTTATTTCCTCCCATCAAATCAGGAGTCTTTCTCTCGTCTACAGCTGCAGCAGCTTTAACTTCAAACTTCAAACTATTACAGTTGTGATGCTAACCTCTTTTCACTTTTTAGGCACAGCTGGGTGCTGCTCTGGAATATATCAATAACCTTCTAAGCCCTTCTCTCCCGCGTCTAGACTCATGATCAGAGGTTAGCAGGTCATCGCTATTAGTGAGCCATTGCCTTTAAAATGGCTTATCAAGGGACATTAGAGGCCGCACAGATCAGCGTCTTCTTTTAAATCTCTCCTTTAAACGCAGGGATAGGCTTTTATTTCTCACTCGAGGGTGCAGGAGTTGTGTGACCTTGGATTGGGTTGGTAGTGGTTTTCTGTATGATGTACTGTTACTTTTATCTTTCTGCTTCTAGGTGTGTTGTTTTATGTTCAGTAGAGATGTGCCTGATTCGTTTCAGTTTTTAAATTGGATGTTGTTTTGTGTGAGTCTGCCGTGCTATTTTCTGCCTTGAAACATGCTATACCGAACCATTATCCAAGTGATATATATAATATGACAAACACTCCCAGAGCACTGTATTAGCAACACCTGTGCAATCTAATGTAATCTAATACAACAGCTCTGCCATAAATCCTACTTTTACGAAGCTTATACATTTTCAGTTTTTGTTGACATTGTCAGAAAGGTGATAATTCTTCTTTATGTTTATTATTGAGGCGGTAGTGGGTGGTGGTGGTGTACTGGAGTACATTATATTGAAAAGTGTTCCTCATATTTTGCCCCCCTCATTTATGTTAATGTAGCGGACAAAATATTAGGAACACGGTTCTAACTTTATATTTATTACTGCTGTTATTATCATCCATTGCAATTTTATCCTCGACTGTATCCGTATAGTACAGTATAATAAATTAGAACATGTATGCTCTAACGCAGTAACAATACTAGTACCTCTAAAATCTGAAATAAGCTGAAATGTGTCTCAAATGTATAATAAAGTGCAACACTTGGAACTGTTTTGTTGGATCGAATGCTGCTGCTAACAATTATTTCTGTTATTGATTAATTTTGCCAATTCTTTTCTTGATTAATCATTTGGTCTATAAAATGTCTAGAAAATAGTCAAAAATGACCATCACTATTTCCCAGAGTTAAAGAGGACATCCCCAAATCAAAAAAGACCAAGAAAACCAGCAAATATTCACATTTGAGAAGCTGTAAGCAGTGAATTTATGGCAGTTTTGCAATTAATTGATCAGGCAAAGAAGTTGCAGATGAAGTTCCTGTCTGCTAATTTCTTTCTTTATTTCTTTCTGTTCTATTTGACAGTTCATCTAAAATAAGGCTATATTTATGTTCAGGTTACCTGGTTGCTTAGTGGTAGAACAGTGTGACAACTGATGCTCAACCATCGTCGGTGTAGTTTGAGGGATACAACTTGTCAATTCCAGCTTTACTGCACTGCTGGATTAATTCCTTTATTGTCATTATATATTATTGTAAGTAAAATGAGGACAACAGTTAAAATTTCCAATTAGTTCCTTTTAGCAACTGTAACCGTTGAGACTTCTATCTGAAAACGAGGGTTCTCCCTCAATGCGTTTTCTGAGGATTTAAATAAATAAAACGATGATTTGTTCACAGCATTAACCTTTCAGACTAATCACCAGTTTGAAAGATAGCCGTCAGTTTCTCTGCTCAGTACCCGAAGTTAAATTTTCACCTCTGCTTGCAGATCTAAGAAGAATGACGGCTGGCTTTGTGGGCATGGCCGTGTCCATCATTCTTTTTGGCTGGATCATTGGAGTGCTGGGATGCTGCCAGCAGCATGACCTCATGCAATATGTAGCTGGGCTACTCTTTCTCATGGGAGGTACTGTGAGAGCACATATGCCCACATCCACACACAAGCATGCATACGAAATCCAATTTATTCAATTTCTGTATTTAGTTGGTGACAGCTGAGAGCATTTTGGGGTTAAGATGAGACAGTAGATCAATGCCCTGCAGTAACATGATTCTTGTCCTGCAGTAAGATGCACATGTACATGTATGAACTGAATAATCATTGTTTGTCTCTTCTGCTCACACAGGAACATGCTGCATCATCTCCCTGTGCACATGTGTGGCAGGAATCAACTTCGAGTTATCCCGCTACCCCCGCTACATGTACGGCCTCCCTGAGGACATTAGCCATGGCTATGGCTGGTCCATGTTTTGTGCCTGGGGGGGCCTCGGTCTCACATTGCTGGCTGGCTTCCTCTGCACCTTGGCCCCTTCCCTGAGCACGCCCGCTCGCACAACAACCCACAAGCCGAGGCAAGAGAACGGAACCGTGTGACAGGACCGAGGCGTCGTGAAGCGACTGACCCACGGAACGCACAAATCACACCCTTCCAACCTTGATGTTTAACTCTGAAACAATTTTTTTGTCCGATCACCATCTCACACCACCCTCGACATCGCCATCCCCCCCCCCCTCAGTGTTGAGTGTGCCTGAGTTGTGACAGAGGGAGCAAAGTAACGGCAAACTTCACACACCTATTCTGGAAAGCCCTGAGGGAACTCCAGGGACACCAAGAGTAACACCTAACGTATGACTGGGGCATCGCTCTCATAGCACAAATAAGACTTTTTTTTGGGGGGGTTCTGATTTTTGACATGCTGACTTTATGGCGATCTAAAGGTGACTGTTTTCTCTGAGGAGAATTTGTCTTAAAATGGTGCTCTCTTAAATGCATTTGTCACATACAGTACACTCCCGCAGGCACAAAAAAGCACACATACACACACACACACACATACACACACCAGCTTTTCCACACATGCCCACTTACTCTGGATGAATCATGAGAGAAATCCTCCAAAAGGAACAACTGCATAAACATCAGGCCAGAGCATCCTGTCAGCAATCCTCTTTCAGTCGAGTGATGTGTGCTGTGTTATTGTTCGTAAAGGAAAAAAAAAAAATTATTCTGGCGTTGACTGCCCGTTGCTTATCTTTAGTGTAGCACACTTACTGATATCAAACATTAGCCCCGGGGTAAACGCCTGCAGTCTCTGCAGAGCACACGATGGATCTAGCAGCGTGGTCAGTACGATAAAATACACAGAACTTAATTTGCATTGAAAAGCAAATCGTTTGATGCTTCTTTAAAGATTCTATATGTACAAAATGCATCTCTATGTAGATCCAAATCATTGTTTGTGTAAAGTAGATTTTGAATAAGAATGTTTGTTTTCCGTTTGTTTAGAGGTAATGATGGCTGACTGTATGGAGATGTGTGCAAAGTTAAGCTCTGTCGCTTCACACATTGAAGAAAAAGTGTTAAAGAATGGTTCTTAGAGCATGAATCCATTATTGGATTCAACGACATGAAGGTATTTTGTGGTACCAAGTGAAAAGAAGAACTGAAAAGTAAAAGAAAGCATTAAATCGCCGTAACTGCTGAGCTGTGACTTAATGCTGCTGTGCTGTTACTGGTCTGTCAGACCCAGTTGTTTGCTGAATCATAACCTGACAAGAGCAACACAAGAAACCAAACTGCGGTGAAGTATTTGATTGCGCCATTGTTTACCCTTAATACTGGTCAGCCTTTTGTGTAATACTCTGAATACAAGCAAGTGAAGCGGTTTTAGGGGGACAAATGCAATATTTTCAGCGATCCCACTTAAAATGAAAGCACAAGCTGCATTTATTACACTAACACAGTAACATCACACAATGGTCGAGGGCCAAAGTGTCGTCCTGTCTTGACTCAGATCTGGCTCAGTAATGGCTGAAACAATAAAACGAGCAGCCATGGGAAATCATTTAGTCATAACAGTTTTTTTTGTTTGTTTTTTTTTACATGGGGGTTAGATAGCACATTCATTTAAGGCTCATGGCATGTTTCATGACGTTTATTAGCAATCAGCATGTAATACAACACCTACAGGAGCAGTCGTGACAACAAGAAAAATACATTTACAATACAAATTTCAGTACACAATGATGTGCCATTACACTGAGTCATTAGATGCTACTAATGGCAGGATATTCCATTACTCCATACTTCTGCAATTCAATTGTTGGATTGAAAAAGCACAAATAATCATTTAGAAAAGCACTTGAATGCAGCATTGTACACTAAAAGCTGCGTTCCAGATACAAACAATATTCCCTTTTTTTTAAACAATTTTGGTGCGTCAACACTGGAAAATAACAAAACGAAGTATACTTAAAATCACAAGTATGCATACTAAAATGGCTAGGTTTTTAAGTGTTAATGGACAATTTGCAATTTTTTTTTATGTGGATATAGGTAGATTCATTTTCGAAAACAACAAAATAAGTAAAAATAAAGTACATTCTTGTAAAAAAAAAAAAACATTTTTGATTGAAATTGGAAGAGTTTCAAATTACCAGTTCAACTCAAATCATGTGTTCTTAGTACAGATCAGTAAAATACACCAGTTTTTGTGTACTAACTTACAAAATACACACCATAGTATGTAGGATGGGGGCACAGTAACAGGTTTTGAAAACAGAGCAGAGCAGCTTAGTTTGATGAGTGAAAAAGGGGGGAAACATTTCTCTTGGTGACACTTTTGGATGATGGAGACTCACAGCAGATAGTTTTTTTTTTCTTCCTCGGTCACTAAACCAATTCAATTTTCATGTTTTCAAATTCACTACAAGTTCATGATTCAAGAATATTACAGCCATGTGTAATGAAGTTTTTATAAACGTTGATTGCTGGATATGAGTCATGAGAGATGTTATCAGCTATGTCAACTAACTTTCTTAGGAAAAAAAAAAAGGTGTTATAATGTGTGTTGACAACACTGTGTGTGATGTTCAGTCCTTTCACAGTCACCATTAACCTCCTCATGAGGCAAACACTTACAGAAGTGGAGGAAATTAACTGTTGGAGCAGGTGGAGTTATACATTATATGTTTGCAAGGCCACATATGGGAGCAAAAATGACTTGAGCATGTGATAAGCACCTTGTTGTGTCTTTTACAAACAGTTTGGGTTTATACCATGGTGTGTGTTAAGGGTCAGCAGGTAACAAGGACATGAATGAAAATACAGTTATCATAGAAATAAATCAATTTTATATCTATGTTCATTACACTGACTGGTGAGTCAGTGTATTGATGTCCTGCGACTCACAGAATGCAATACTGTTTGGTGTTTTGGTTTTATAAAGTTCACACCCAAACTGATGCTCAGTAATACAAGTATTACTGGAAGCAGTAAAGTGTAATGTATAAGTACACGGTGCAAGTATAATGTGTTGTTAGGACTGAAGCACAATTACAACTAACTTTTTTGTGTATTCTTGGTGGGAAAATTGGACTTTTCCAGTACTGGTGTGCCACTACTGCACATGTGCAGAACTCAAAATTTATTTGCAATCCTATATTTCAAATAGTAATTACATTACAATGTCTGGATATTAAAACAAAGATCTTGTTATGATTGGGTTGAGGTTCAATACAAAAGAAGAGTAGCACACAGTAGCAAGATTAACAAAAATAAATAAATGCTGTATTAGAGAAGGAATGGAGTCAGCACAGTGTAACGATGTGTTTGAAATTGTTGTAAAATCTCTCTCAAATGGCAACTTCCTGTGTTTCATGAGGAACTTAGAAATGTACTCTGTGCAATGAGAGATGCCCTGTGAAAATTGCCACCATTTAAAGTGGCACTTGTTTCAGTAGCACAGCTATTATTTTCTACAAGTCATTTTTACTGGTTCAAACCACTGCAGAAGTTGTGTGGGAACTAAAAAGACATTACAGTCTTGCATGATCTCATTACAGTTAGTTTCTTTCAATATTAAAACTTGTGTCCATTTTTAATTAATTTATTTTACTGAAATAAAATATGTAATTACTAGTTTTGTGACTTTCAGTGTTTTTTTTTTTTTTACCCCAGAATTCACCAGTTTTCCTCTTTAAAGTTGGACATTTCTCTCAGCATCCTTTCCTCTTTTTTTTATAAAGCTTGAAAATTTGAATCTGTGACTCTCCTGATCTGGCTGATGAGGTGAAAGTGAGTGTTTTTGTACCTGTGGGGATGAGGCAGTTTGTTGGGAGCAGCAATGTGGAGAGCACCCTCCTCCAAAGAGGCTTGGAGGCGAGGCTTGGCCTTTTGTCACTTAGGACATGGTGCCATCTAGAGGGAGGACTTGATGTTATGTGTCTCTGCCTTTTTAGGACTGAGATGATAAACTTGATGCTACAAGCCCATAATGCACAAGCGAATAAGGAAGAAGAAATACACATAAGGTTTTTGCATCGATCGTGTATTACAGAATAAAAAATAAATGACAAATTACGATACAAACGAAATATTAGAAGCTGTCATTTAAGCTAAACTGTGGCAGATTTGCTCTCAAACAGTTCTTTGAAACAATAAACTTTATTTAAAACAGAAATCCAAACAGATTTTATCCAGTAAAATAAAGAAACACTATTGAATACATTTAATATCTTTAAAACTCAGCACTACTCACTTTGCTACTATCAAACTTGGTCATTCAAAATACAAAAGCTCAAACATACAAATTCAAACTACCATGATACATGAACACATAAACCTATCTTTACTAACACTACTATAAGAGGACAAATCAAACAGTATAATTTAACTCCAGTTATTTTGTACTACACAAAACTTATCTATTGCTTCACTGTCAGGTTGGATAATTTATTCAGACAGCAGGCAGGTAATATCCAGACTCATATCTCAGATTTTAAACAGAAAAAAGTCTGATTTGCTCTTAAACTTAAGGTAAAATGGATTTAAAGTACATGTTAAATCATTGAGCTTGTATAGTTTAGTTTGATTAAGTGAGTGTTCACTGCTGCTGCCCAGAGCCAGAAACAAAAGTGAGTCTACTTCTTGCCACGGTAATGAGCTCCGACCACCATGTAGCTGTCAGGTGAGATGTTCAACGTGGGCAGCTTTGCTTTGTCTCGACAGACCCTGACCTCAGACCTGCCAACTGGTCCTCTGCAGGGGTCGTGTTTCTGCAGGTAACTTATGAAGGTCTCCCAGCCTCCGCCCACACGAACCATCACGTGCCGCTCATTCAGCATCTGCACAAGGTGACATGAAAAAGTCGAATAGGGAAAGCCGGGGAATAAAGTGTGCATACATTTTCTGGCTGACTTATTGCCAGGATGTTTATGAATTCTCAATTATATGAAAAGCAGTGCTGAGGAGAGCAACCCCCCCATACATACACACACACACACACACACACACACACACACACACACACACACACACACCAGTCTAATATGTACAAGCTTCTCCTGCATGTGTAGCTGTGGCTATGAAAGGCAAATGATCTCTCGGATAGCTTTGTCAAAATCTCATTAAACCAAATGAAACAACACCTCGTGGCACCAGCTGAGCACACACCGAGGACTAATCCACACATGAGCATGCATGCACACACACGCAGTGACGCACAAAGGCACACCCACACACATCCACACACAAACCACCTAATAAGCACTATTTTAAATTAAATAACAACTGTACATCCAGTCTATCTGTCAACAGTACATGCAGTAGAGGTCAGTTGTATCTGAATCAACACATCCTTCACAGACAGCCGTCCTTACAGCTGAAATCCAACTGCTGCCATGGCAACTACTGCCACAATATAAAGCCAGGGGAAAAAATTTGAAAGGAGAGATTGAGATGAGTTCAGCACAGACCCGCAACTCCCAGTAGACATTAACATTCCCAGGAGGCCTTGCAAAGCCATTCATTGTCCTGTCAGCACTGGCCCACCCCCCTCTTTCCTTATCGGCAATAAACCCTTCATTAAGGAGCCATTAAGAACGTGATAAAACAAGCAGATCTGTTCCTCTTATGTGGGGAGATGTGTGTCACAGGTACGGGATGAAAAATCAATGGCACACACGCACACACACACACACACACACAGGGCAGGCGACACATGCAGCCATGGTGGAAAGCCCAGACGTGGTCCGTCTCAGCTGTCAGCCTGCAGATTAAAATGTTGAGGTTGGCGGGGGTCAAGTCTGACATCCTAAATAAACCATTTTCCTGTCAGACGTGGAGTGAATGTAACTTTGACAGGTCTTCATTCTCAAAAATTCAGTCATCATCTTAACTTTGCTTCCCAAGGAAATTAACATTATGACATTATCGACATGTAATTCAGCATGAGTTAATTTTCTTTTTAATATTTACCCCATTTTCGCTTGTTTATAGTTAAAGTTAGTACAAATGTTGTAAGTACTGACTGTAATGTTTAAATTAAACTGCTTAATTCTGTTAATCTTATTTGTCACTTATTTGTTGTTATCTGGATTTATGTGTTGGTTTGTTTGACTATTCATGTTTCTTGTTCTCTTGATGTCAAAGTAACTTAAATTAACATTTAATTTTATTCATTTAACTGTGACTGAATTCTCCAGTATATTAAACATAAGAACATTTTTAAAGTAGAAACATGTGGGTTCAACCCAAATATCAAAATGATCATTTAGTAAAAAAACAGACTTGCATCTTCCTGGACTTATATTCTACACAAGCTCCCTTTTTCAGGTAGACTGCTTTATTTCTGTCTCTACAACTAGCCCCTCCCCCCCTACAGGTCTCCAAAGTGTGCTACGTCTGCATCCCATAAACCACCGTCTGGATTCCCCTGTGTCCTCCCTGGCAGCTCCATTGATTCCCTCTCTCCTTTCCTGCTGAAAGATGCATGAGTGTACTCAGGGACGAGGAGTCATTTAAACAGCTGCCAGTAGGAGTCAGGCTTTAGCCATATCCGCTGCTTTTGATTTTTTTTTACAGTGAGCTTTTCTAAAATATACAGTAAAGAGAGAAACCCAGCAGCATTACAGGATATAGTGTATGACCTGATGCAGGCACATGTGCTGTATGTGCTACGTCACGTTCTCTTTGAGATCCCCTCACATCACTTTGATTAGTCTGTGGAAAAACATGCAATTTCTGAATGTTACAGTAAATATTCTGTTTGTAAAATTTCTTGCCTGGTATAAGGATAAAGATAGATGGAGCTGTATGTGATTATAAAGACCTTTAAGCCAAATTCTTGATTTTGGGCTATGTAAATAAAATTGACTCGACTTATTTTAAAGGATGAGGATGAAGATTTTTAGTAGCTGCATTGGCAGGGATGATAATTCAGTTTGTCGGTCGGTCCACCACTTTGGTCCAGACTGAAATATTTCAACAACTCTTGGATGAATTGCCATGAAATTTTGCACCAGCGTTCATGTTCCCCATGTGATTTACCCTAATCGCTTTGGTGAGACCCCTGAGTTTTCCTCTAACACCACCATGAGGTTGACATTTGTGGTTTTGAGTGAAATACCATGAAAGTTTGTTTAGTGTTAATTAGCAAATGTTAGCATGCTAAAACGCTAAACTAAGATGGTGGACATGGTAAACACACCTGCTAAACATGCTGATGTCAGCATTTAGCCCAAAGCGTCACTTTGTGTAGGTGCAGCCTCACAGAGCAGCTAGCATGACTGCACTCTTAGTCTTGTTCATTAATACTTTAGAGGTTTCAGCCTAATAATTAAAATCACATCAGCCCTCTCGAACACCAGCTGCTTAATAAATGATTGAAATTCAGCAACAGTGTGTGTAATATTGATACTACCTCCCCAGTGAGGTCAGAGGTCAGGGTCACCTACATCACAAAGACCTTTTATGGAGTTAATATCTTGCTCAAGGACACTTGAGGAGGATAATGAAGAGTTTTTCTGCCAAAACGCTCAACTGAATGCAAGAAAAAAAAGTCATCCTCATTTTGGTGATTTTGCTCAGCTACAAATAGAGCTCATAAACACGATGTCTTCTTTTTATTCTTTAGGCTTATCTTTTAAGTAAATAACATGATAAACAAAGAACTGATGCGGCCTGATATTGTGAGGTGTTTGAATGTCTTTCCTCCCAATGGCACAGTCAGACAGTGTCCCTGCTACAAAGCTGAAGGAGAGCCTAATTGAGAAGAAAGAAGAAAGAGAAGAAAGAAAAGCCTTCCTCTTTTTTAACACCAAAGAATGGCGGAGCACTTCAGGGCCACCGTGATTGAATAGTCTCCAGAGGGAATAGAGAGAGGGGGGGGAGAGGTGGGGTAGAAAGTTTACACGTGAGGAGAGGCAGTCATGCTCAGCCGCTCATTAACAAGCTGTCTGATTAAACCCCTCGCTAATGACTGTCTCGGTAATCAATAGTATCTGCTCTTTAAAAAGGTCTGCACGCATTGAATGGCACACTCTCCTAGGAGCAGCACGGGGGTTATCATGGTATATGGTAATTGAGGTTTATGGCGTGTTTCCCTCCACACGTGTAGGCAGCTGTGAGCTTCAAGGTAATGGATGGAGTCAGGGTCGATGGGCCGCAGCGCTCTATTCACACAGACGAGGTGTTTGTGTTGTCAGTGGCTGGGAGAAAAGGGAAGGGAGCAGTGCAAGTAGTGTCTACAAACTAGTAATTATGGCTGAAAACTGACAGACGGACACAGTTATGGTGAAACATCGTCTTTGCAAGGCTGCGCAGAGAAAGTGAGCACAAAGGGTCAATAGTAGATATACTGTAGGAAAATAAATCCATGAAATATTGAAATATAACATCTTTTCCTCTACATTTAACTTTCTTAATATTATGTTTTCTGTGGACTCAGCCATTAAGCAGTAACTCACTCTGGTTATCGCATTTTTATTGCCTCTGTTTTCTTTGATGTGGTGTTCAGAAATGTGCTCCCGTGTTACCGGCAGGTCTGCTGCGGAGAAACAGGTGTTCTCCGACTTGAAGGGGAGTGAAAAATATGTTGTCTGTCAGCCGGTCAAAATGTAGCTGTAACTGTGTTGTGAGCAAACTGACGCTGACAGCATTGATTACCAGTTGAGAGAGTGTTAGGTCAATGGGGTTTTCAATAAGATTAACAAAGCATTAAATGGGTTTCAACAAGTGACCAATTAGCCACCGAAGCTGTGATACACATCTGGTGTTTAATGTAGAAGGTGCAAATTGTGAGATCATATTTTCTCAATTGTGTCAAGATGATTTCACAGAGAGCATTTCAGCTCCAAAAATGAGTCTTTTCCTAATAATACAGTGTTGAAAAATAAATTATTTTCAATTTTACAGCATGTATTTATTGATTTATACAATAAACTCTACACAGTTACTGAAATAAATGTATTTCTGCTTACCACTAAGTGAATTATCCTGTATGTGAACTAAACATACATTGAAGCCGTTAAATTTTTTCTTTGTATGGATACAGACAGACACTGCAGTAAATCCCTCCGCTTAAATTCATAACCTTCCCCAACTGGATGGACATGGACTCCCGAGTGGGCTGCCATTTGAACTGCGCACCGCGGCCATATCTTTGCAAAATCAACCTGAAAGAGACGTGTTTGTTTTTCCTTCAGGTCTGAACTCTTTGCTGAAGGTCTGTGTACTGAATAAAATCATTGTCAACCCGGTCTTATCCTGACCATTGGTTGCCAAGCAACCCTGCCTCCCAGAAGGCCGTTCTCGAGCCTTTGTATGGAGGCATACGGGTGGTGCACGACTCAGGGAAGCTGAAAGGCACCAATGTCTCCGTCCCATATGACTGCAAATCAGTCACTTTGACATACTGTACTTGTTGCTGACTCAATTGTTGATTAATAACCTGAGGGCCTCATATCTAATTATGTGTTTTAGCATCTACTGTATGATGCATCCTCACTGGTTTATAATCCAGTATCCTGGTATAATTGCACACAATAGGTTTCACATTAATTTTACATTACTGTAGCTTTAATTTACTTATTTTTCTACCTTTATGAAACAACATATTAGCAAAATCAAACTGGTGGAGGAGGTGGGTTTGAACTGCCTTCTTAGAAATTACGTTGCAAAATATCTTCTGGTGGGAAACATAATTGCTGCCTGATTTATATTCGCCTGGGATGTTTTTTTCCAGTGTAGGCAGCACTACATTTTCATGGTTTCAGTTGAATGTTAATACAGTAAACTTGTCCTGTCTCATGTCTCAAGTCCACAGTGAACGAGACATTAATATTGAACCAAGACCACAATCATTCCTTAACCTTTAAAAGCCTAAACAGAACCATGAGCAAGTTAAATCATGCTTTAGTTGCTCCGAGCCAATATTGTAGGAAAATTAAATTAGATACGCTGTCAGTGAACCATTTGCAAATTCAGTATATTTTGCAACTTGGCAGATACATTAATACACAATGTTTCCTCATTATGTTGCTGCTACATATTACTATTGCATAAATGAAATTTATAAGAGACAAGTTTAGCCAGAACATACATTACTTACCCGTATATACAGAACTTTATCACCGACACGGTAACAGCCTTTAGGCTGCTTTTCAACGAGGAACTTGGTGGGACAGCTGCAAGGGGGGTTTTCAATAATGTTTCTCACCTGAAACAGGTTAGACAGAGAGAGGGAGTACAAACATACAGTATACACCTTTAACACATCAAAACTTAAATATGATTCATTTCACTGCAAATAAAGTACGTACAATATCATCCAAAATGCTGTTGGTGCCTGTGCTCTTTCGTCTTGTGGATTTGCCGGAGTGACGGGTCGGAGCTGTGGGTTGAGGGGGGTTGGGAGGTGTAGCTGGGGGAGTGTGGTTGTTTAATGTAGTGGAGGAGACTTTGGGAGTGGAGGGTGCTGACAGTGGAGTTGATGCAGATGTGTTAGTGGTGCAGGATGAAGAAAACAAAGGTGTTTGTGTTGACGCTGTGGTTGTGCAGAGGTTAGAGGCTGAGAGGAGGGAGGGCTGGGGAGGGGATAAACATGTAGGCACTGGGTTTGTTGTGGCTGATGGAAGATCAGAAGCGAGGGAGGCAGTGAGGGGTTCAGACAGACAGGTTGTGCTTGGAGTGAGGGGTGCTGGTGGAGGAGGAGGAGGAGGAGGTGGAGGAGGAGAGGGGGGTGGAGGCAGGGATGATTGTGATGGTGAACACAGCGACGGAAGAGGAAAAAAAGAGAGGGGCAGGGGGGATGATGGAGATAAGCACCCTGCCTCCTCCCTTTCTATTTCTCTCTCCAACTTCACCAGCCCTGGAGGCTCCACTCCGTATCTGAGAGAGTGACGGCATAACAAAAATATATCAGCAATTGTAGCGATAAATCAACACTAAGTCATACAGTAGAGTAGGATATTGATTCCCAACCAGGGGTTCTGCAGTTACCAGGGGGTATGTGGATTGTGAGGTACTTCAACTAAAAGAAGAAATTCTGAATTTTTTTTTAATTTTTTTAAACACAGCTATCCTATTGAGTTGGCTTTAACACCTGAGGGTGAAAACAAGGTGAAAACTAGCTAGTTAGTTAGCAAACGAGCAGAGAAGTCGAAACAATTAGCGTTAGCTGAAAGTCCTGAATACCTTAGCTTGGTTCAAATAGTTAGCTAAAAGTAAAATGAATAAACAGTTAAATAGTTAGTTAAAAATAATGGATAAACAGTTTTGAAACAGTTGCTAGCTAAAAGTAGGTAGTGGTATGCTAATTTGGCCAAACCAACATTAACATTGACAGTTCAATTGTATGAACATTTTTTTAACAATACGAAATTTTATACAATTAACAGCATTAAACAACATCAAGTTTAAAATGTATTCAAATGAACACGTTTTGGCACGTGGGTGGTATCAGTGAAGGGGAACTTGAGTTCCTCTGTAGAGGCCGTGGGGCTACATAAAAGAAAACGATCTCTGGAGTAGAAAACCGCTGCTTATCTGTTCTGTATTTGGTTAAATGTTTAAGCTTGTTGCATCTTTGGTCATTAAGTAGTTTGTCTTAATCAGCAGATGAAGGACACTTTCTTTGACATGATGATTGTAATGTGATGAAAATTTCAACCTACTGAGAAAAGGGCAACAGTTTTCTGCTCAATGTGATTCAGCTGTGATTTACTACTTCTGAGAACCTGCCTTGAGTGGGACAGGTCTTCTTTTTCTAGTTACCTGGCTGCAATCCGCCCCAGGTCCATCAGGCACAGGCACACCTCCCGAGGTTGCTTGTGGAGGACTTCATACAGCACATGCATAAAGCACAAACAGAGAGGGTGGAGGGGTAGAAAATAAAAAGTCACTCTCTGAAAGGAAAGATGTTTCTAGAGATAAACTCCCTTCTGTGTCAAAAGAAAACACGAGCTGCAGTCTGAACAGAGAGGGCACATTTCAGGAGGTGCTCCGTCTCTATTGTGCATCTCTATCTTTGAAGTGGAGCTGGAATTCCTGTGGGCTTTGGATGTGCAGCTGAGGGCATGAGGGCATGAAAGCTTCATCTCCTGCCTCCAGTCCACTTCCTATACATTAAAAAAGGGGCCCTGTGCACTCTGTTTGGACCAGAAACATCCTGGTTAGTTCATTTGTGAAGATGGTGGTTGGTTAAGCATGCATGAAAGTGTGTAAAACTACAATATGTGGCACACAAATTAAAATTTGAAAACAGTGGAGACAATACAAAGAACGTAACTTAAAAGACAAAATAAAATGTGATAAACAGATGACGTCACTATCACTAATGGGTGTTTTATCCTCATTCACCTGTATTTGATATCCACCATTACATCATCGCTGTAGCAGGAAAGGGAAACAGGAGAAAAGAGAATAAACATATGCACATTCATGTCACTGAGGCAGTAAAGCGAAGCCTGTCAAAGCACAGAAACTTTACTCTCCCCATCACTCAATTAGTCAAGTGAAGTAGGTTAGTCCGCCTGCGGGAGGGGACTTATTGTTGGTGAGGATTAACCTGCACATTATCACTCTCACGCATCTGCCGCCATGCGTAGACATGCCCGAGTGAGATGTTCATAGACAAGTGTGTTACAGATGCTACAGAACCAAGTTAGCATGTTAACTGCAAGCTGTCTTCTCAGGCACGCAGAACATCGTACGTACAACAGGTGTTAATGAGAAATGATACAAGGAGTCTGAAAGTGACTCAGCACGATTGTTAATAATCGAATCAAATAATCGTTTTAGCAATTACTTAAGGAAAAATACCAACATTTGCTGGTCGCAGCTTCTCAAATGTGAGTATTTTAAACTTTTATGTGTCATACATGATCATTGAAGACATCATCTTGGGCTTTAAGAAATTATAACAGGCCTTTTTTTACTGTTTTCTGACATGTTATTGACAAAATTATTAATCGAGAAAAAAATCCACAGATTAATTAATAATGAAAATAACTGTCGCTGCCCTAATTCTGATTGTTATTGCGGTATGAAAGCATGCAAATCACCAGTTTCAATACTTGCTTTTGAAGTAAAATAAACTGTATATAAACATCACATATTTGACACTAATTAGCAGCCCCAAGAAGTAATAATAAATGTTGTTTTTATATATTTGATTATTTTGTATGAATAAGAAATGATGCAAAAATCAATCATTTCTGAGAAATAAGCCCAACAATGTGAGAGTTCATATTTTGCTTTATCATGTCTACTTAGACATTGCCAGAGGGTCAGAAGTGAAAAACAAGAGGAGACAGAATTTAAACACAACAGTGCTGGAGAGGTTGAATGGGATGATTATAGAGGAAATATAAGGGAACTAATGTTCTCACACAGCAAATAGACACAATACAGTTCGTGCTATTTGATTTCTATGTCTAAAGATTTTAATTTAATTAATAACAAACCACACGTGCGTGTCATTATTGACTTCAGGCCTTTATTCATAAAATAACAGTCAGAGATCTTGAACTACAGTAATCTCCAGTCTAAACTCACCCAAATCCTCTGACTCAAAAAGGTAAGCCTCATCAACACCAATCTTTCGACACCAGTAGAGGAAGTTGGCAGTGTTGTCTCTGGCGAAAAATGACCCAGAAGTTGCATCAGCTCGCCACTGGATCACTCTTCTTATGAAGGGCTGTACTCATATTCAACACGCACACACACACAAAAACACACACATATACAAACATATATGTGCACAGACACAAACATCCACACGGGAGCAGTAAGCATGCAGTGGAAACATCTCTTATTTCTGCAACGTGGTACAAACAGGAACCTGCGTGTGATAAACAAGCAGTGTGGAGAGGAGATGAATACAGTGGAGGAGAAAGACGAGGCTTCATCCTTCTCGCCCCTTGTGCCAATTTCTCTATGTGCACCGAGGACAAATCAGGATCTTGTCAAAACATAACCCACGGTGGCAGGGTGAGGCTCAGTACTGGGAAACATACTAGTAACTGCCAGTGCCGACCACAGACCTGACCTGTTTTTGTAATCTAATCCGCCTTCAGGTTCTGTGGTCTTTATTACATTTTATGTGATCAGATTTCTATCAAGCATTTGTCCTGCAGTTAACAGATTCCCAAGAACCGGGCAAAACCAGATCATTAGTCAGTAAATCGGTTGAGACGCAGCTTACACAATCATCAGATACTGTGTACAGCTTAGTTTCGACTCATCTGCCTTATTACGGCTTGTACAGGTTTGAAGAGTCAGCAGGATAAAAGTGCAGATTCATTTGGTATGTTGGTAAAATGTGTTTGAAATCATTACTTCACTGTTTTTGTTGTTTGTTCGTTGAATGGAAATGAGTGTGTGGTTGTGTGTTTCTGAAGTTGCATGCACGTGTGTGTGCGTCGCAGCACCTTGCCATTGTTGACGTGGATCATCTTCTCCTGGAGCAGCTGCGCCAGCTGACACAGGAGAACGCCATTATCCAACCTCTCCATCAGACTGTCAGCTGTGAGGTCCTCACCTGAGAAGGAAACACAGATACTCTAAATTATATACAGCAAGTTGTCTGTATAGCTTAATGTTTGTACTTTTAGCAGATTTTATCAGACACATTTCCAAAGGAGTAGATCAGTTTGAAGAGAATTTCATCCTGATGTTACAATAATGTCCCTGTGCATCAAACAGTTTTCTCGCTGCAAGAGAAAACTGTCTTTCTGTAAGCAAGGTTCTCATAAGGAAATGAAATCTCCTGATATAGTGATAGAAAATAAAGAGGAAAAATATGGTGAAAATGGAAAAGAGCTTCTGATTTAAAAAGTTTTTTTTTCCAGACTTTTCATGTATTCACTTTTAAACCAATTATCAGCTGCTTTTTAACTCTCTGAACTCCATGAACACCCTACTAGTGAAAAAAAACAGTACCAATGAATTACTACAATTTTGAAAAATAAAAACCAGCCATGAGGAGCCCTATAATTAACACCCCCAACTCAAAGGAGCTAGTAAATATTCTTATACTTATACCTCAGTTGAGTTTTTTTGTAGAAATATGTGCCATTCCTGAACAATGTAATCTACATGCATATTGCAGTGATTACAAATCTGTTACAGTTGTATTCTGTTCCATCAGAAACATAAATATCAAGAGGATTAGTGCACTGGTTACTGTTTAGATCCCTTTTTTGATTTATACAATTACAAAACCAAACATAGCCACAGGAATGCTTCATCTGAGAAGACCTGTGAAAACAATCAGGGGAAATCAAGTTTCAGATTTAATATATTACTCCTAACACATCCAAAGTGACACTAATTTGATCCCTTTCCAAACCTATCACACTCCCTAGCCCACAAGCTGTTTTGACTTTTTTTTTTTTTTGTAGTAAAAACTTGAAACAGTCAGAAACTCATTATGTTGGAGTCTTGTCACTTGCCAGACTCCCTGCAACAGGTTGTGGCATGTGCAGAGCCTTTATGTTTTCCCTCACAATGCAGTAAAGTGGGAAGAAACATCCCTTTCCTCCAGCACAGTACCCTTCATGGAGAGGTATTTCAAGGATTTGGGATAATAAGTAGGTTAATGTGTCTCTGTGTTTAATGTGACTGCACCTTTTTCACCTATTTTTTAAAACAAAAGACACAGTTACAAAGTTTCATATGTTATACTAAAGCGTAGATTTCACATTCTGATCATTTTAAGGCACAAATTCTAAAAACACCTGTGGGTGTTTTGTGAAAGTAAAGAAGTGATTCCAGTTTTCAGTTTTTGAGTTACAGGACAACTATCTCACCCATGATGGTGTTAAGCCAGAAAGCCAGGTCTTCTTTCATGGGCAGCAGGCTGGCGTCATGGCGGTAGGGAAGCCACTGGTTGTACTCCTGAGGACTGGTGAGGCCCGGACCAGAGTGTCTGTACTTTTGGCCAAGAAGACAGTTCATCCCCAACCCTGTCAGGGGACTTTCAACACTGATGTTCATCGCTTCCACTTCAGTGTCCATACTTCAGCTGTGGTTGTCTTTGAAGGGGCCCTGGTGGAACAAATAACAGAAATATGTGTTAAGTTTGTTTTTCATAGATCATGCTCTTGTCACGTTTTGGGTTTGACATTATTGCATTTGTCTCTAAATCCTAGAGATTTTAAGGTAGTGGAGATGCCAACTACGGTTATCCAGGTTTTCCATGCTCGTGTAAAACTTTTTGCTCTGTTGCCATCTCCATATAGTAAACTGCATATAGTCTTATTTACTCTACATTTCATTTTACAAATGTTTTCATCATAATTTGGAGGGTTTGGTTTTTAATTTATCTACAAATCAAGTATTTATTTTGACTCAGCTGTATGATTGAATGCTTTTTCTTAATTGGGTATAAGTCTGTCTCATAAACCTTCCTAAACTGCTGCCATGACGACGAGTACGCAAGTTTGTTTTTCACTACATCTTTGCAAAATACAACATTAAGACATAAAAAATACAAAACTGAAACAACAAGTGTTCTTTATGTGTAAATCAGGGAGTGCTCTCAACCAATAGTGTCAGCGTATACAGATGGGAGCGAGGAAAAATACAAAAACTACAAATTTGTATTATAATTCCCAGTTACACGTGGAAGGCTTTTTGTAAATACTCTGGTCATATTCTGATACTGTAAAAATGTACTGTAATGAGCTACTGGTTGGAAAATAAGCAATAAATAATTAAAAGATAATGTTTTTTGGAGTTTGGAAGGTTCCTTGGAGTGAAAACAGAGCTGTTCTACACACATCCAAAAACAGCAATACATGCTGAAGCTAATTTTACACACAGAGGCTTCCAGGCATGTACCTTACACTCACAACTGAGCAATACACACAATCATTAATCAAAGGGATTAAACTTGACTGACTGGCGGAGGTTTAATAAGGTGTACAGCTACAACCCCGAGCCAGTCTTCTGGTGCTGCTGCATGGCTCATTTGTCCTGTTCCCAGAGCAGTCTCCATCATAAAGCCCAGCCCCATGCAGAGACACGCTCTGACTGCCAGTAATAGTCACTGCCAATCAGCTGGAATTAAGACAACAACACATGCACTGGGTCAGTGGGTCTGCTTATATTCATTAGACAGGTTCGGTTTGTGCTAGATGACTGTCTTTAAAGTTTCAGTAAAGTAAAAAATACAATCTTCAGAGACTTTATCTTGAGTAGAATAATAAGGTAGACGCACACCTGGAGGGCAGATGTTTGAGACCCAGACAGGCAGCATCACATCTGGCTTTTTGAGCTTGTTTATAGTGTTTACCACCTGTGTTTTTGCCTCAAAGTACCTGTAGATTGGTGGTGCAGAGCATCATTACAAGTTCAAGTGTAGTTTGTAGTAAAGTTGTCTTACATCAGCAAAAAGTTGATGACAAAGTAACACAGTTATTAGGGCAAGTGGGAGCAAACAGCAGTGATTTCTGTACGCACAGTACGCAAATGTAGTGCAGGTATGCAAGCCAAAATGAATGACACACAGAGATAAATGTGAGGATGTTGTGGACATGTGGTCCAGAGCGAACGTGGTGAAAAGGGTCTTTTGTAAACACATCATGCAGACTTGGGACAGACGAGGTATATGGGAGGGGGTCTGCCTGCCAAGTTTGAGGCTGGTTTACGGGTTGACCAGCAGGGCATGAGAGCCTCTGTCTCTAACAAAACATCCAGGTGCAATATTCACACCTCTGCTACAGGATGGCTCTGCTGGGAAGAGAAGGCAAAGGTCAACCACTGGCCTAGCTCTTAGACACTAGCAGCCTTTATACTCCTGCAGAGCTGAGGGTCCATGTCTGTAAACACACACACACACACACAGGCCTGTGCATGTATCAGTGTTTCTATTCCAGCTCATTTACTTGCGCAACCTTTAATGTTTCCAAAGTAAGATGTGCTTCAGTGGTATTTCACAGCCTTTAATTGCGTTCTCAATAAAAGCGATCATCTTCACAGTCTAACCGTCTGTTAGGGGGCAAACAGCTACAATTACACACCAGCCAAGCTAGAGATCTGAGCTGAAGCAGTGGCTTAAATACCTGAACATGTATTGCATGTAAGATGACAAAGTGATTTGCATGTGATTTGCACGTGGTCTTCTGTACAGCTAATAATGGTTTCTCCAGAGAATGAAAGCTTGTGTCTGATAAACAACTAACCTCAGAACTAGTTAATCAAATTCTGTTTCCTTACATGACAGGCAGAGTTGTCATGTTGACTTCAGAGAATGAGTCTAAGCACATTTGTCTGTGGAAGAATCATGTCTTTGGTCAGAAAAATGTGTCTCTGGTGCCACAAACACATTTCAGGAAGTTTGCTGTTACTGTAACCTGCAGGCTTTTCACCCTTGTGCATTCTGCTTTTGTGTTCAAAGTCTGCTCACCGTCCGCTCTCTGTGTCAACTGTTTGAATAAACCATTCATAAAATATCAAGATTAATAACTTCAAGCCTTCTATATCAGCTTTGAGTCACTGATCTGTCTCAGGTGTCTGTTGTGGGATTGCAGCTTCAAAGAGGTAATGTAAAACTAGGGGATGAACAACAGGTAATGAATGGATACAACTGGTATAGGTGAGGTATAAGTTTCAGCTATAGCTGTGCTCTCGGCTCATGGTTTTCCTTCAGCTGCTTCCAGACTAAATAAACCACATATCAACACAGGATGGAGAGGTCTATCGCCTGCTGCTGTTTATGCACCATGAGCAGTAAAGACTGGCTGTACAGCTTCAGTAAAACACAATAATATAAAATTTTGGCACTGAGATTTAAAAATAAAAAAAATCTTCCATTGACTGTTTTAGGGTAAAAATCAAATAAACAATGATCACCTCAGAGCAGGCTGTTCAGTGGGTGAGTTCGGATACTGTGAACATGTTCAATTCTGACCACTAAAAATGCCGATGTACAGCCTACACCTTACTGAATAACTTTAACTTTTAACTTTAACACTTTAAAAATGTACATTCAAACACATATTCTCATCTATGTGACAACCACGATTTTTTTAAATGAAAAGAACAGCTTCATCCAAAATAAATAAATAAATAAATAAAAATCTGAGTTTAATTTTTGTTATTATTTTATGGTTTGTGATGTAACATTTAGTTTTACTAACTGCTAGATCCCAATATGAAACACATAAACTGACCAACTTCAAGTTGATCAGATTTTGGATATTTTAAACTTCTTAGTTTGAATTTTAAATTATTATTTACCTCCTGTCATAAATAAAAAGATAATAACATTCATAACAACGACAAAAAAAGTGTATTTACGGTTACTGACCTACTTTCAAACACTGTATATAATGAAAAGACTGTTGTAGAAACACTGAAATAATCAATATTACAGACGGAGATACAGTTTAAGCTTTCAGTTTTTGTTCATCATCATCGTCGTTATCCACATATAACAACAATATCAACTTTTATTATAAAAATGCACCATGCAATGCTGCACAATGTAAATTACAGGTACTTACAAATAGTAACTTCGGCTAGATTCTGCAAAAGTTTCTCTTTTACTCACAGTGTCTTTACTCCCGTACTTTCCTCTCATTCATACACACACACAGTCACCGCCAGATGTTGAACGCGCCTCCGGTTCCACACATGTAAGTGCACAACAGTGTAACAGAGGGAGTTAAAACAAACTCTCCTGTACACGCCTGCAACTGTGTGGTGTCATCTTACACGAACTATACTGGAGATGAGAGAGACTGAAAAAAAAAAGAAACAATCATAATCCCAGCGGTTTGTTCACACGTTTCACGCACGTGTAGAAGTTTTCGTGGAAAACTTTATCCCACATGTTCTGAGCCAATTTGCCAATCAGCCCAAGTTTAAGTTTGTTCCCCTTTGCAGCGACCGCTGATGTCAACAGCTAACCGGACGTAGCCTAAACTTGGTTTCCTAGCAACTCAATTCCAATGAAACGTTCCATGGGAACCACAGTGACGTCATAATCGATAAATATTAGAACATATCAGAAGGTCATTACTAGTCTACCTTCACTACAGTGGCGTGTTTGGGTAAAAAATGAGGTTTAGAATGAAATTTCAATTCTTTATTAGACCTAAATTAGTTATTATTGATACTTGTAGTATGAATATGTCACAATTTTTTTAATGTAAGGATTAAAATGCATTAAAACGCATATTTTTTCATTATTTTCACAGGCAGCATTTACTCCAAACACAAGAATAAAAACCTAAACACTTTCAGATCCACCCTGTTTCATCAGATTGAGATGAAATTGGTATTTGGTATTTATCTGTGTTGACATCTCTTCTGCTCTGTCTTGCTCATTAATGTTTTAATTAGGATGGTGTGGCTGTTAATTACACTTCCAACAAAGGATAATTTTTTTTTTGGAAAGCAGCTTCAGGGCCTCAATCAATCAGGTAGGCAGCCACAAGCTAACCCCAATATGCTTACCTCCTCTTTGTGTGTGTGTGTGTGTGTGCCACCAGGGTTTTTCTGTCTTGCGTCTCTCTGAGGCCCGCCCCCAAACCTGGGGCAGCGCCTGGGCCACAGAGAGACGCCGCGTCTCTCTGAGGCCCGCCCCCAAACCTGGGGCAGCGCCTGGGCCACAGAGAGACGCCGCGTCTCTCTGAGGCCCGCCCCCAAACCTGGGGCAGCGCCTGGGCCACAGAGAGACGCCGCGTCTCTCTGAGGCCCGCCCCCAAACCTGGGGCAGCGCCTGGGCCACAGAGAGACGCCGCGTCTCTCTGAGGCCCGCCCCCAAACCTGGGGCAGCGCCTGGGCCACAGAGAGACGCCGCGTCTCTCTGAGGCCCGCCCCCAAACCTGGGGCAGCGCCTGGGCCACAGAGAGACGCCGCGTCTCTCTGAGGCCCGCCCCCAAACCTGGGGCAGCGCCTGGGCCACAGAGAGACGCCGCGTCTCTCTGAGGCCCGCCCCCAAACCTGGGGCAGCGCCTGGGCCACAGAGAGACGCCGCGTCTCTCTGAGGCCCGCCCCCAAACCTGGGGCAGCGCCTGGGCCACAGAGAGACGCCGCGTCTCTCTGAGGCCCGCCCCCAAACCTGGGGCAGCGCCTGGGCCACAGAGAGACGCCGCGTCTCTCTGAGGCCCGCCCCCAAACCTGGGGCAGCGCCTGGGCCACAGAGAGACGCCGCGTCTCTCTGAGGCCCGCCCCCAAACCTGGGGCAGCGCCTGGGCCACAGAGAGACGCCGCGTCTCTCTGAGGCCCGCCCCCAAACCTGGGGCAGCGCCTGGGCCACAGAGAGACGCCGCGTCTCTCTGAGGCCCGCCCCCAAACCTGGGGCAGCGCCTGGGCCACAGAGAGACGCCGCGTCTCTCTGAGGCCCGCCCCCAAACCTGGGGCAGCGCCTGGGCCACAGAGAGACGCCGCGTCTCTCTGAGGCCCGCCCCCAAACCTGGGGCAGCGCCTGGGCCACAGAGAGACGCCGCGTCTCTCTGAGGCCCGCCCCCAAACCTGGGGCAGCGCCTGGGCCACAGAGAGACGCCGCGTCTCTCTGAGGCCCGCCCCCAAACCTGGGGCAGCGCCTGGGCCACAGAGAGACGCCGCGTCTCTCTGAGGCCCGCCCCCAAACCTGGGGCAGCGCCTGGGCCACAGAGAGACGCCGCGTCTCTCTGAGGCCCGCCCCCAAACCTGGGGCAGCGCCTGGGCCACAGAGAGACGCCGCGTCTCTCTGAGGCCCGCCCCCAAACCTGGGGCAGCGCCTGGGCCACAGAGAGACGCCGCGTCTCTCTGAGGCCCGCCCCCAAACCTGGGGCAGCGCCTGGGCCACAGAGAGACGCCGCGTCTCTCTGAGGCCCGCCCCCAAACCTGGGGCAGCGCCTGGGCCACAGAGAGACGCCGCGTCTCTCTGAGGCCCGCCCCCAAACCTGGGGCAGCGCCTGGGCCACAGAGAGACGCCGCTCCTCCAGGTTGTTGTTGTTGTTGTTGTTGTTGTTGTTGTTGTTGTTGTTGTTGTTGTTGTTGTTGTTGTTGTTGTTGTTGTTGTTGTTGTTGTTGTTGTTGTTGTTGTTGTTGTTGTTGTTGTTGTTGTTGTTGTTGTTGTTGTTGTTGTTGTTGTTGTTGTTGTTGTTGTTGTTGTTGTTGTTGTTGTTGTTGTTGTTGTTGTTGTTGTTGTTGTTGTTGTTGTTGTTGTTGTTGTTGTTGTTGTTGTTGTTGTTGTTGTTGTTGTTGTTGTTGTTGTTGTTGTTGTTGTTGTTGTTGTTGTTGTTGTTGTTGTTGTTGTTGTTGTTGTTGTTGTTGTTGTTGTTGTTGTTGTTGTTGTTGTTGTTGTTGTTGTTGTTGTTGTTGTTGTTGTTGTTGTTGTTGTTGTTGTTGTTGTTGTTGTTGTTGTTGTTGTTGTTGTTGTTGTTGTTGTTGTTGTTGTTGTTGTTGTTGTTGTTGTTGTTGTTGTTGTTGTTGTTGTTGTTGTTGTTGTTGTTGTTGTTGTTGTTGTTGTTGTTGTTGTTGTTGTGGCAGCGTGGCAGCGTGGCAGCGTGGCAGCGTGGCAGCGTGGCAGCGTGGCAGCGTGGCAGCGTGGCAGCGGCACCTGGGACCAGCCGCAGCGAGCTGCTGCCTTCCCAGCACCCTGACCACGCATCTGGGACCAGCCGCAGCGAGCTGCTGCCTTCCCAGCACCCTGACCACGCACCTGGGACCAGCCGCAGCGAGCTGCTGCCTTCCCAGCACCACTGTTCCCACATTCACCCAGGTACATCCCCATAACACCAAGACCTGCCAGAGTGAACTGCAGCCCCTTTCCCTTCAGTAGGAGGGTATCCGGGACCAGCTGCAGTGAACTGCTGCCTTCCAGGACACTGGAAACTCACTGTGTAATTTGGAGCATCAGAATCAGAAGTCTGTGTTGACTTGCCACTGAAACAAGACATTATTTTACTTTTATTTACTGTTGCTTAAATTAACAGTTTGTTGATAGCAGCATGAAACACCACAACAGTAACATCCTGTTAAGGATTGCATTGTTTTGTACTGTTAACTTGCATACTTACATTTCTACTGTACACTGCAAAATATATGACACACTACTCAACACAATATTTTTTAACTGGCTACTAACAGTGCGGACTACAGTTACCTGTGACTTGATATAAATTGCTCAGCACCTACAGTTAATAAACAGCCATTTGAATTGTGACTTCAAATGTTCAGACAAATTATACAACTTCAAGTCTAATCAAATCTACTAGTATTTAAGCATAAAAAAACAACTATTTCATCAGTTACAAAGTGGTGCACGCTACTACGCAGACAGCAATTATCAAAATCATATTATCAAAATAAAATGAAGTCGTTTGGAGATGTTGGCAATAAAACAAAGTAAAATGAAACTCACCGTGTAATTTGGAGCATCACAATCAGTCCAGCTCCACTCTCAGACATGTTGACCTGCCACTGAAACAAGACATTATTTTAGAAACAGTACAGATGTAGCTAGTTAGCAAGACTCAAAGCTTAATTCAAGTCCGATGTCTTGAGCATTTCATCGAAATAAATTCACTTCAGGAAAACAATTTGCACAAAAACTCAAAATCATCAAGATCGGTTAAGTCAGAAAGAATCTCAAAGAATAGATCACAGGCTTAATGACAAAATATATACTAGTAAAATAGCTTTTTTTGTTTGATGTTGTGATCAGACGGCATGGTACCAAATAATTATCACGACAACAATAAGGACATATAGCACAATGCAAACTGACTGGAAATGTAATGTATTTAGCCTACCAGGCAAAGCAAAAAGGAACTCACCTGTTGATTTGCTGGATGAAGATGGGGAAAAAAAATCAAACTCTGTCCAGGCAGAAATGTTCCAACTCTACTGTTGTAGAGAGATGCTGCAACAATGGTGTGATTGCTTGCAGTGATCACACTAATTATCAGCCTTCACCTTCAGTAGTACACGCACACGCTGACACGCACGGTTTAGACTCGGGGATGAAAGGATTGTTTTTAGTATAATCCCAAAAGTCCCACCCACAGCTGCATGTCAGATCTGGAATAACAATCGCAGATACGCTTCTAGATTCTGGCTCTCCAATAAAATTAAAATTCTCATAAATTTCCCGACAACGAGAATGTGAAGCCACCGACATACTTCTATACCCCAAAAACCGGAAGGATTGACGAGATAGGAAACGAGAAAAATGAAACATTTCTGCAACGCTTTCTGGCTTTTTACAATTATTTGCTGTTTTACTGTAATATAAAGTTTTACCTGTGAGGAAGCTTTGCCAGAGTGTAAAGGAAGGTGATAAGAAACAGACTCAGAGACCAAATGACAACAAGCATAATCAAACTTACCTTAACACAGCTACACTGACATCCTCTTTTGTTTCTACTCTTTCTCAAACCAACTCTCCCCTTAAATAGGCCCTCCAATCCATGTAGGCAGAACCATATTTCTATCAGGGGTGTCCTTTCCCTTATACCAACAGCTGCTATATGACAATGTCACTTGTATCAGTTAACATTGTTTACACACACATATCAACCACAGCAGAGTCCTCACCATAAACCAAAATAAGTACAAATAACATAAATACTAAACCAAACATTTAACTAAATAAAATAAACACCCCCGTACTTGGTCTAACCCATGACATCACTGATGATGTCAGCAAGATCTTAAAACCAGGAAGTGGTTGAGTGCCCCCCCTTTTGCCTCCTGGAAAGTGTGGTGGGTACATGTTAAGTTACAACCCAAGCTAATCTATAACTCAAGAAACTCAGTACTAAAATCAGGAAACAATAAATATTGAACTTAAATACTTTTCTGTCTCAATTAAACAGTAAATACAGATGTAAATGTAACAAATTAATGCTAAACGCAAACAAAGCCGAGGATAGTGTGTGACAGCAATGTGACCGGCTAAACAAACAAATGACAAGTCTGGCAAGAAATACAAGTCATTTGGGGACAAAATGGTGGTCTCACCTACTTTTTCACAGCCTCTAAAAACAATTCAAATCAATCCTAGAACTGCTTTCCTCCTCTTATCTTAAGATTTGATATATTTAAAGTGAAATAGTCAAAACTGAAAAATTTAGCTAAATAGTTTGGTTTTGTATATAAATAGCTTGACTGAAATAGTAAATATTGAACTGTGTTACACTTTCCTTGTGGGAGATAGCGAGGGGTGCATTTCCTGGCAGACTGGCTTGTCATGGAAAGCACATAAGTAAGTTTCATGAATGTGACACTTTCCTAGTATTTGATAGCATATATTTGTGGACCTTTCAACATAGACATGTTAAACCCTAATAAGCACAAAATGACTGAGTTCATTGATGTAATGTACAGTATGAGTTTATATTCAATGACCAGTACACAGAACAAAATAACATCACACTGTGCAGCTCTAATAGATAATATATTTACAAATATTATGGAAGACAACACAGTTAGTGGGCTATTAATTAGTGACATCAGTGACCATTTGTTGTTGTTGATCACCATTTTGTGATCTATGACTGTGATTATGGATGAAGGATAAGGATGCCAGTAAATTAAAATTCAGAAATAAGTATGGTGGAATACATAAGTGCATTTAGACATTAATCATTAACACAAAACTGGAAAAGAGTAGTCTATATGAAGAAGATACTGACAAAGCCTATGAAACATCTCTAACAAATATATTTAGATTGTTATATGACAAAAACTGTCCAATAAAACAATACATCAGAAAGCCAAATTATACAGATAGGCCCGGGGATCACAGAGGGGATACAAAATACCTGTAAAAAAAACCCTATACAGAGAGTTCATAAAATATAAAACTACAGAGACAGAAAATAACACAAATATATAAACATAAGTATATTCTATTCAATTTTTAAAACTATATCTGGACTTTAAACAGAATGTGATGTGGAATGAGAATGATATTAACTTGTTGAGGTTGTTGTTCATAGTAAAGTCACCAGGTAGCATCAGGCTAAGTGTTGTCTGTAATAAACCTATTAATAGCCGACTGTTTGATCTAGGCTAGGCTGAGATTTAGTTGGTGTTCACATGTTGGAGCTGTCCTTTGGTGCTTCTGATATCAAAAGACAGAGTCACAACAACTTCTCATAAATAAATAGATTTATTTACAATATGTACGCATAATAATAAATATTATGCAGTTTTCTTATAATTCTGATGGATTCTCTGTAAGACTGATGATTGATAACAGTTGAACCATCTCAGCAAAGTCTTAATGTTTCAGTGATGGTGATTGATACAGTGATAACTGAAACAACTATGACGGTCTACAGATGAAGAGGTGAGAAATATTATTTCTGACAGGTCTGATAAGACCTTGGAGCGCCTCATTAGCACCATATGATGATGTCAGGACAGGTGTGTCTGTAGACTGTCATCTTTGGCCTTCAGGCAGGTGAGGTCCTCAGTCAGACAGTTGGTGGATGTAGGTTTAAATGGACAGAACGAGACACATCACACAGATATGAGGAAGCCACACCTGTTAGATGGTGACTGTTTAGATGTCTTGACACAGAATGTAAGATGATTATAAAACTTAAACGTCATAATTTATGCTCCTGTTTGACATCAAACCATGTATATAAAGATGGACGTAGTGAGGTGAGCAGTTAGCAGTTTGAAAAAAGTCATCTTGGGCTCTGGGAATGGAATTTCACTATTTTGTGACATTTTACAGAGGAAACAAGTAATTAAAACAAGAAAATAATTGGCAGATTTATAAATAATAAAATAAGAATTTATTTTATTTGCAAACCTGTTTTTAATTATTTATTATTATTTGATGTGTATTGTGGTTGTGTAGGATATTACAGTATTACAGTGTCTCTTCCTAATAGCTGTATATAATATAATAAATATATAATAAATTATATATAAAGTTCACAGCTTTTGATTGGCTTTTGATTGGCTGACAGTCACCTGTCCCCATAGTTAAGGTTTTTATCAAAACTGCTGTTACCCTAACTGAGGTGACCTCTCTTTAGCTTAGTTTAGCTAGCGTTAGCTTAGCTAGAGCATGGTTGATAGAGTGAGTAAAGCAGGTATGAGTCCCTTCATATAAACAGTTCATGTTCGCAAGTGTGTTAGGTGAATGTGTATATGTGCTCAGGAAAGTATTGGTATTACGGTATGTCCGTGTATTGTGGAGTAATGAAGTTAATTGCATGACGACGAATAAGCTAACCATGCTAAACTAATGTTATGCTAGCCGCACTGTCATATTTGGAGTGCACATTGCACAAGTGTTGGGGGCGAAATATTATGGCTGGCACTGTAGTTTGCAGACTATCCTGTAACTTTATTTATGTTTGCCGAAATGTCTGTGTTATTAATTCAGTGTGCTGTTAGTGTTGTAGGTTGTAAATTATGAGTTAGTGTTATCAGTACAATAGAAATGAGCGAAGTTATTACAGTTTATTTTGTGAATTGCTGCATTTGATTTCATCTGAATACGTTCATTTTTCCATGGTAATATTTCAGTATAGTCTATTAGTGTTTGTTACACTTCAATACTATAAATATTTAGGAGAGCTGTGTTGTGACATCTGTATTAGTATACAGTATGTATTGATTGTACAGTGTTGACCTACAACAAGGACCCCCGCTAGGCCAAAAAAAAATTTTTCAATGCCAAAAATACCACCAAATATCCATCCATTCGGACATCAGTAGCGTTTGGGAGCCTCTGTGCTGTTGCCTAGGAAATTCTTGGTAACGTAGCGTAGCTGCGCACTGCATAGGGCAGTGTGTAATATGTGTGTGTAGCAGAGTGAGACAGCGATCGGCAGAAAAGTGACGGTGAATGCAAGTGGAGCAGAGGAAAAGGTTAGCATTAAGTTGTCAGTCTGACAGTAAATGTACAGTATAGGTCACAGTGTGTCAGTTAATAAATGCTGCAGCTTGACAAGACCAAGAAAATTCACGTCTGTTGTTTGCTGGTTGCTGGAAAAGTGAAGGGGGTTCGCTCCAAAGTTAGCAACAATGGGTTAGCATCATTACAATACATGGCCGGAGGAAAGTTTGTGTCCGCACATCTTTCACACATATACTCCTTTTTCAGAGCTTTTACACTTTGAACCTTGACTTAATTTAGTCCAGGTTCAAAACTGTGTGCTTGTTCACTAATATGGCTTACTAGTAAGGAAAGGCAAGTTTATTTGTATAGCATATTTATTTGTTTGGCACATTCCCTACACAGGCTGTACTGGTACACTTAAAAGACAAAAAAGTCAATTGTAAAATAGGTCTGCAATAAATTAGTTAACAATGTTAGTAGTAGTAGTTGTAGTGGTGGTAATTTATTTATTCATTCAGCGTAGTGTGCTTCTGTCATTATACTTTTACATTTTGTAATCATAATTTTTTGCCATTTCAGTATTGACACAGCCAGAGAGGATGACTCCCTAGGGAGATTTGTCAACGATGACCATATAAGCCCAAACAGCAGAATGAGGATCATCACTGTGGATGGACAGCCTCATCTCTGTTTATTTACAATTAAGGACATCAGGCCGGGGGAAGAGATAACCTACAACTATGGAGATTCTGACTGGCCATGGAGATTAAAGGTACAGACAGAACTTGATTTTCATAGAGAGCTAATGAGTTGCTCTGTGAATCTACCATAGTCTCACAGTATTTTCACAAAAAAACAAAACAAAAACAGGTGCACGATGTAGAGTGATATTGAATAGAGCTTTGTTCAGTCACCGAGTGTTAACTCACTACATATCAACAGATACAGTCTTGTTTTGCCTTACTGGTTATTTAATGATATTTTTTTCCTTTTTCTACACAAGGTTTCAACTGCAGCAGATCCTCACCATGCGGCCGTGGCGTCTGACTACACCAAAGATGTTAAACAGGTGACTTAATTTCCATTAAATGTTGATATTGACCTGAGATTTTGTTTCAGTAGAAAAAGAGTTTTGACTGGATGTTCTGATCAGGTATAGACACTTTGAGGACTGTGTCTAGATACTGTTAAGTGTTTCATTGGTGTGTATGCCTAGATGATTTTTCACCCTCACTATCATCATTACACTACATTACCATCTCAAAAATATCATCTGTTGTTTCTTCAATATATAATTGTATTGTTAGCTCTCAAGATATCAGTAAGTAGTCTTTTGTGCCTAAATGTATGTCACAGTGCTGTACTGACTGTTGATCTCTGTGAAAGGCTAAACAAATGTTTTTTATGTTTACATATAGAATACTTGAGGCCCTGTCATTCTCCTGTAGAGATAATTGTGTTGTTAACTTACTACATATCAACAGGTACAGTCTTGTTTTGCCTTACTGGTTATTTTATGATATTTCTTTCCTTTTTCTACACAAGGTTTCAACTGAAGCAGATCTTCACCATGCGGCCGTGGTGTCTGACTGCACCAAAGATGTTAAACAGGTGACTTAATTTCCATTAAATGTTGATATTGACCTGAGATTTTGTTTCAGTAGCAAAACAGTTTTGACTGGATGTCACTATTGGAGGGTATAGATACACAGTCCTCAGTGTGTCTACAACGGTCAGGTATAGACACAGTGAGGACTGTGTATTTGGACACTTTTCCTCCGTAGTGACATTACTGAGAAATGGGTTTTCAGGGCTAAGTGTTATAGATACACTGTCATCAGTATGCATGTTCTGGTCAGGTATAGACACTGTGAGGACTGTGTATAACAAATTTGAATAAGCACTAACCTGCATATAGTTCAATTTAAACTTACTAGTGCAGTTCCCGTTCAAACGTGCCTGTTTGGAATGGGCTGATTGCTTGGCGTCCAGTTGCTACTTCAACGCATAAAAAATTAATAGTTGATGTGATGTGTGAAGGAGTATTTACACCAACAACATGAAGAAAACTAACATTCTATTATACACGTTATAAATAATAAGTACTGTAATAGTAAATACATGTTCTTTTCTCATTTCAATTAAAATAAAGGCAGCATTTAAAAATAAAATAATGTACATCCTAAAATAAAATGCATAGATCATATTGGGCTCTTAGATCTTTCCTATTTTCTGTGCCCTCAGTTTTGATTTGAGTGGATGTTTGCTCCAAAGATTTGTGCTTTGTCTGTAGTAGTGCTTCACAGTCGCCATGGTCTCGGAGCATACAAAACAAACTGGTTTTGAACTACCAGTGGAAATTATGTCCTACGTTTTACGTTTGTAACTACAATCATTGTGTATTGGGCTCTGAGCGCTTCCAAAAACATGGGTGACCTACACTCAACACTAGACGGGTGCATTGTTCCCCACCCATCAAGTGTGGAGTTGATCGGAAGAACGGTTCAATAGATACGCGAAGGACATACAGACACATAGAGATTTCTTGCTTTAGTAGATAGATATTTGGTCGAATAATTGTCCTTTACACACACATCAACTTGAAATTGCCATCAGTTTTCAGATCTCCCTTTCTGGATAACTTATAGCCACTTGCTGTAGAATTTTCTGAAGCCATTGAAAATTCATTTACATTTCTTTGGAGTTGTTGATTTATAAGCTGTAAGTGGCATTACAGTTAAATATTAACACCAGAGTTTTGGTTGACACCGACATTGTTTTTGTTAACTTTTGTTTTTGCAGGGCAGAACAAGGGCAAAGAGCCGAGGAGGAAACAAAACCACATGAACGCCATGGTAAATTAATGCAAACACACAAATAGAATACTGTACCACTGAATCACTTCTATACATGTCTGTAGAAAGTAATAAGGATGAAGAGGGTATCATAGATTGTTACATATGTTTGGTCTCCTTCACTATTTCCCGCCCTTGCACTTTGCTTTGTCTCTTTATCACCCACATTGAGAATTGTCAGATAAATACTGTATGAATATCAATATTTTATGACATTACTAGAAGATGTATGATCTCCTATTTTGTGATAAGTTTTGATGTCTTCCAGCAGGTAGTTACTAAAAAAAATCACTTAACATTAGGGATGCTACTGTCTCAATCTTTAGTGCCCTGACAGTTGGTGGTGTGGCATTGTCGTAGGTAACAGTACAGTCATATTCTGTTACTGAAATGACTTTATCTTAGCAGGTTGCTTCTTTGTTATTCTGCTCTGTTCATTTGCTCCAGTGAGCAAACATTGATATGTAAAGCTACTGCTGATGCTAATGAATTACTTTCTACTTATGCTTCACAAAAGAAGCAGTACAGTGTTAAGGCAGTGGTAAGGTTTTATTGTGAAATTAAAACTTGAGATAATTACATTTAAGTTACCTTACCAAAAAACGGACTATAGTCTTCCTAAAACTAGATTTTAACAAGCACCTTTTGTGTGTTTGTGTTACAGGAAGCCATTTAGAAAAATTGTGACTGTAATGGATTTTACATGTCTCGTTGTGTTGTATAATCACTGTCCTTATAAACGGAGTTAGTCCTTATAATTGCTATTTTTGTAATAGGCGTGGCTTATGCACCTAATTAATACTGTCCTTACAATTAGGCATGTTGTCAGGTTGTTATATTTTCCGTAGTTTTTTGTGTAATCAATTTTTGAAGTGAGATTCTTGTAGTATTGCTCAAAATAGATTTTTTGATATTCAATTCATCTTTGTGGAGCAAGTGGAAAGGGGTGTCATCTAATACAGCAAAAAACGGGTTTGGAGAGCAGTGTCCCTATAATACATAAAGGCGTGTGTGCGTGTGTGCGTGTGTGCGTGTGTGCGTGTGTGCGTGTGTGCGTGTGTGCGTGTGTGCGTGTGTGCGTGTGTGCGTGTGTGTGTGTGTGTGTGTGTGTGTGTGTATAGTCTCAGGTGTGGCTGCTGGTTCATTTGCAGCCCCTCCCCAGGGGACGAGTCCCTCATGTCACTACATCTATCAGACACTCCCCTCTTCCTCACTAAGTACACCTCCTCACTGCCCTCCTACTCATTTGCACTGGTTAGCATTCATCTGACTGTGTGATTTGTTGCGTTGGAGAAGCTCCTGAGACAATGAGCGCTAAACTGAGTCCAAACTGAGTGTGAATCACATCCTGTTTGTGTTATAGAAGCAATGTGCCTTTGAGCAGGTATGGTATAGCGGACATGCTGATGACGTTTTAAAGACCTGTTAAACCAATTTAATGGTGACTCAGAAGCTCCCACAGAGTTAATAAAAGTTCCTCAGCCTCTGGAACGCAGTCTGGATTATAAAAAGGAAGCCAGACAACATTTCTTTTCTTTTCACAAGGCCCAACTTAAAGAATAAGTCCAGTGCTATTCTATATGTTGTTTATTGTCAACAAACTGCATGAAAAGACCAAAACCAACAAGGAACTGATCCTTCTCTCATGGCCATAGAGCTCCACTATTGTACAAAAACTACTAAAAACACATCAAAAGAGCCACAGCGGTGCCCTAGGTGCCATGTTTCTTCATCACCATGAAAATGGAGACTGTGGTTTATTTTGTGTCAGTTTCCTGCTGCTGTAAATTCTTCCTAAGGCACCACATCCACCACTGAAAATAGTCCTCCACAAATGCACGTTTGATAAAAGCTACAATGCGCCGGGTATTGTTGGAGAATATTTGGCCTTTTTAAAAATTAAACTTGATATTTTTGATTCATTTTTAAAGCTTTACATAGTCAGTAGAAGCAAATAAGATGGTGAGAGCCACAGATTCAGATTAGGGATGTTGGGAAGTAAGGAGACTAATTGTATATATATATATATAATAGCATCAGCCTCATTCTTTAAGGATCCAAATACAGTCTCTGTGTGGTGTGTTTTAAAGCCCTGTATGTTGCTCAACACCATATATTAAGGCCATTGTTAATATTTCTTAAAGCTCCACCCTTCTTGTTTAATACATGATGAAATGAGTTCCTCTATTTTAACAGGAAGTCTGGCAGTGAGAAAACGATTGAATTAAAACAATGTCTCAGCTACACGATGTGGATCAGCACACACATGACAGATGGCATCGCAGGTTGCCAAGACAACTGAACCCTAATCCGCCTCTTTCTTGTCCCCGCTGCAGTGGTGGTGGTGGTGGTGGGGGGATCGATAATGCAGCACAAGGCACCATGTGCTGTGTACCACTCAAATTGGTCCCCTGGGTTAAGAGGACCTGAGGCCCATCAGATGGGGACACACTTATTAGAGACTCACAAGTGTTTTATCATTCTGTCAGATTAAAGCAGATCTCATTTTGAGGTGGAATGAGCTGCGTTCAAGTAATTGAATATTTTGTGTGTGTGTGTGTGTGTGTGTGTGTGTGTGTGTGTGTGTGTGTGTGTGTGTGTGTGTGTGTGTGTGTGTGTGCTGCTCTTTGCCAGATATGTGCATGTATCTATTATCTGTGCAGGTTTTGAGTATTTAATAGAACATTTCACCTGTTAAAACTGAACTCAAAGCACATGTTGATTTTTACACAATACATTAACGTTTTATCATGTTGTAGTGTGTAGTGTGCTCCGACTTGATGTGACAGTTTTTTCATTCAGTGCACAGCTGGTATTTTTTCCATATGTGAACATTGTGCATCTTCACCAAAAGTTACCTGTTTTTTATTTCAATTAAAAGGGGAACTCCACCAATTTTACACATGAAAAGATAGGATATATAATGTCTTATAGACATACCTCACTCTGACTTTTTCCATCTGAAAGGTACTTAATTGCATCAAGTTATGCATCATCCTAATTACCGCTGATTATTCCAACAAAGTATTAAACCTGCTGTCAGTGGGTGTGTGGCTGGCTGTGAGGCGTTCATATAAATGACTAATAAATAATATGTCAGCCAGTCCTACAGATGACAAATGGATGCTGGTTACCTCGGCTCAGGCTGGCAGGCCAGGAGGTCAGTAGCTGCAGGGCAGACCTTTACTTTAATTAAACTACCTGTCACGTCTAAATGTGGAGCCAGTCTGGAGTCAGAGCCAGTGAAATTACTGTACTTTACCTCTCAGTCTGCAGCCAGCAGAAGCGCAAAAACCTGAAAACAGATGATAATGTTTTGCGCTGTACATTTCTGCACATTTCCCTTCATGCAAAACAAACCGTCATGCATTACCCTGATGCAGCAGAATTGTTTCTAATAATGGAGTGTTAACAAATGGCCACCAGAGGGCAGCATAGCTACTCAATCACAAACCCTTGATGCTAGACTAAAAAGGAAAAGGGGAAGCCATCTTTACTTTTAATGGAGTGGATGCAGCCATTGTGTGGTGACTTCATGAATCTGCCTTGAAGTAAAAAAAAAAAAAACACACACACACACACACAAAGAAAGAAAGCCACCACAACACTGTGCAGATCCTACACTTCCTCCTAAAACTACAAACGGCAGATGGGCAGATCTTTGATGGAAACCAGAAGGGAATGCAAGCATTTAAAGGTGCATTTCAGCACCTGTATGCCCATGCAGCTCCATGGTTACCCAACAAAAGGCTTAATGCACTTCAAAAACCTTCAGTCAGACATTGAGAGGATTTGTGCTCCACAGGCGGCTGCCTCGCTGTCATTTGTCTCTCTGTCACTGTGATTCCAATCACTGGGATTTTAACAAGATTACTGGGAGCGAGTGGAAGCAATGGAGTACCAGTGTAATGTAATTATCAAGTGATGGAGTGCCTGAAACGGCTGTATTATCACCGGCCAGTCGCTTAACCCCTGTCAACACGTGAAGGATCACATCCTCGCTCTCTGTGTGATGATGAACAAAGGTTTATTAGACTTAACGAGCACAATGGTGGGTTACTGTTTTAATTTGACATAATTTGCACATGCAGACAATAGAAGGGTGAATGTCGGCCTTTGTGTCTGTTTCTTTGTCTGTATCACATAATTATTAGTAGGAAAAAAAATGAAATATGAATGTGCCCCACTGTGTAGAAAAGCAAAGAGCCTAAACCTTGAGTCCACATGCACACACACTCCACATGCTCACTCTTTCAGCCTCGACCTCATGGTCCCAGAGTGTCTCCTGACAACCACATTTCTCTTTTTTGCCACTTCCTTTTTACACAAGTATCTCAGTCTCCATAGCAACTCATCTCAGTCTTAGAAATATGGACAAAAGACACAGGGGGGAAAAAAAGGAAAATAGGCAAGGACATACACAAATACATGTAGCCTTGACACACATTAATCAATAAATGCACACACACACACACACACACATACTCAGATGTGCACAAGCAGAAATACATGGGCACACACACGAGTACACGTGCTTACAAATATCACTACCACGCCTTCACCTACAGTACCACAGTTGAGAAAGGATATTGAAGAAACAGTAATAATGTTTTGGACTCACTAATGTAATTTCTCTGAGATATTGCCAAATAATCAGTGTCAGTTTCTTCATTTTATTTTCCCCCGTCCACAGAGGGATCTAATATCAACGTCACCCAGGCGCCTGCTTGTCATAATGACATCACTCAGCCTGAGAACGCCTTGACAAAATGACTCGGCTCCTGTATTGCCTTTCTAAAAAAGAAGCTGTGTTACGTCAACAGTTTGACATCTCCCCCATGTTAATTATTGTGAATGTGTCCAAGTTGAGTCCCTTATGAATGACAAGATGTCTCATACTCACTATTACCAAGCCATTTCTTTATTCTTTATTCTCTTTAGGATGTTCTGTGGTGAGGTATGGTGCCACAAACAGAATTTCGGGAGCCAAATCTGTGATCACATGTGAAACTTCTTGGTTTCTTCCTTTTACATTCTTATTCGTGCTCTCCATCTGAGAAAAAGCAAGGGATTTGGGTTGAATTGCAAAGGATATTTGAGCTTGACTGACTTGTTGAAACCCCTGAAACAAAGACTTGTGTGTATTAGGGCAGAGAGAGAGAGGGCGTGTTAGCGGTCTAAAATGTTAAAATGTCGGACTGAGTCTGAGCAGGAGGCAGAAAGACTGACAGATGGACAGCGAGAGCGAGGGAATGAACAAAACTCTTGCCCCTCTGTGGAGCGGTGGATTGACAGATTTACTGTGTGTGTCCACATCTCTCGTGTAGCAGCAGTCAGGGCAATGTGAAGGGAACACCATTAAAATCAGCTTGTTTGTTTAGTCAGGAGTGAAGGTGCAGAGGCGAGCCAGCCTGAAAATAAGCTGTGTTTGATACCTCGATCATGGCAGCTCACTCTCTGTGGAGCCAAAGCCTGCCAGAGTTTGAGTGTATATAAGTGAGCGTGTGTGTTTCAGAGGTTAAAGGACGCCAACGCCAGCGCAGCTCTTGTGCACTTGTACATGCGTATAAAAAGTTTTGAAATACAGACAGTGTCCGATCTGTGTGTGACTCATCCGATATATCCTTCAGATGCATCTCTGCAGTGTCTGAGTCACCATGCAGCAGTGACAGACTGAGGGAGAGCATGAGGGAGGGAGAGAGAGCGAAAGGAGGAGAGCAGATAACAAAGGAAGCTGATATGATGAAAGAAAGATCATGATATTATCTTATCCTTTTCATCTGACTCATTTCTGCAGCCTTCACTTAGCTCACTTTAGTCTGTCAGAGACGTTATCTTGCCGTGAGATTGATAACGTGTCAATGAAGTGTTCGCAGGACGAAGAGCTTTTGTGGATGTTTCAAAATTTCAACAGATTTGACAACATTTGGCGACATAAAATATAAAATATGTTTCTTTAAAATTGAGTGGATATGATTCAGTATATCTGATGGTAAAAGGTGGGGTCGTACAGCAGGTGTTTCTTTAATAGAGGTGTCAGAATATTTCTCATCTTTTAAAGAAAATGAGATAAGATGACAGAGAGCATTAATGAATAGCTTTTAGAAATTTTTACTGGGGTTGTAACACAAATAAAGCAGAACAAAAACATTAAATAATAAACTAGCTAGAATGTATCCTTCTTCTTGGCCTACTTTATAAGTTAAAATCAATCAATCAATAAAACTAATGGAAGTTGCAGCTTGAGCTCTCTGTTTTCATGTGAAATATCAGACTGCTACATTTTTTTCCATCATCTTTCCAAAGCAAATGTCAAGCTCAGTGTCTCTCGTGTGTGTTTTTTTAATCCTATTTGTTTATTGTCCATCCCTTTTTCTCCCACACACTCGTCCCAAGGTGTCTGCTCTCACAGGCTCGGCCCTTAAAGGCACCGCACATTAATATTTTATCACCACAGTGACACACAAACAAAATCCATTAGCTGAATGCAAATGTGTATCGTTGAGTTCTCGTTAGGAAAAATGGCTGCAGGAAGTCAATAATGAAGAGAAACGAATGACTGCTTGGATTCTGTTTTGTTTGTTTTTTTTCCAATTGAGAAGCGATTGTGTGGTTTTCTTCTTTGGATGGGACGTAATTGCCTCCAATTGCAAAGCAATTTCTAACCCTAATGGGTAAATTGCAGGGTGTAAAAACAGGCCTGGTATTGTGCCATTCATACCAGCAATTACGGCAAATGGTTTAAGATGAGCTCACAAAAGGCTGTGTTTTTTTTAGATTAAGATTGTCTAACACATGTTTTTATCTGGGTTGTGGTTATTTAACACAAGTGACATTTGTAGGAAATGGATTCATGGTGGTCAGCCCTCGCTGTGAGGAGTGCGTGCTGAGCAAACACAGAACAAAAGGGCAGACAGCGATAGTGTCGTCCTTGTGTTATCCTCTGCTTTGAGACCTCTCTATCAGATGTGTCACATCAGCGTAGCTAATGAAATCAGATGGACAAGTATTGGTGGCAGCATGAAATCAATAAAGGATTAAAGGACGTGTGATAGTTGTGTTATAGTGGTGTACCCCAATATGAGTCTGTGTATGTTTTTTATTTTATGAATTAAAATATATATAGCTGCAGCAATCTTGATAATTGCTGCTGCATTTTAAACAAAATACCCATATAACATATATAACGTTGCTCTAAGTTGGATTTATTATTTTATGTTTCCTCCAGTCCCATTAGACATGAAAGCCCTCCCCCCATCTCTCACTTTTTAATGAGATTTGGAGTGTGTTTGTCACCCCACTGTGAAGCCATCAGTGACAGGCACAAGGACAAAAGGAGGCCTGATGCTTGGGTTTTGGGAAATACCCCCCTCCTAACCACACACACACACACACACACACACACATCCACCCCTAGCTCCCATCTGGTGATAGGGCATTAAGAGGCGAGCCTGAATAAGGAGCACACATGCATGAATGTTCATGCACAGACACACACACACTTCAATCCAGGTGCCTAAGCTGCATTATTTGAGAAAAAAAATGCCTCCTTCCCTTCCTCTCCATGTTCCTAAAGTTCTTATCTTCTATTCGAGGTCTACTGTACTTGAACTGCAAAACTGTGCTCTTTGGTTTTTGTCACCATCTAAATGTTTAAACCGCTAAAGCAGAACAGAGAGTAAGACATGTTGAGGTGCAGAAGAGGAAAATAAAGCAACAAGTAAACCCAAAATAAACCCAAAAATATTCAGAAGTAACAATCATTTCTATCAGGTTATCACAGTATTTTTAGACCTTGTGTGAAAAACAGATGAAAGTCGGGAAGGCCTCATTACCGGATTTGTTCCCTCCAGACATCAAATGTATATTTTACTCTGAATAATGGAGGAACTTGTGAAAGAAGCAGCAGCATCCTTGAAGTATTTTAGAACAAACGTGTGCTCATGATTCAAGCCCTTGAATAGAAAAACCATTTTCTCTCTTTCATATTCTCTCCGTTTTCTCTTGGAATAGCTTCAGTTTGAAACTGATCCAGCACTGAGGGCATAAAAAAGAGAAGACGAGAAAGATGATGAAAAAAGAAAGAGCATTATGTCTGTCTGCATGTGCACACACATACAGCATCTGCAGACGTCTCAGCTACATGCACATAATCTTGCGTCATGTTTTAACTGTCTTTCGTAAAAAGAATTTAAAAAAAAAATAAAAAACACTTTCAGATCCACCTTGTTATATCAGATTGAGATGAAATTGGTATTTATCCATATTGACAACTAATATCTCTTCTGCTATTTCTTGCTCATTCATATTTTGATTATATTTGGCTGCAAGATGATGTGTGGCTGTTAATTACACTTCCTACAAAGGATTTTTTTTTTTTTTTTTGGAAAGCAGCTTCAGGGCCTCAATCAATCAGGTGGGCAGCCACAAGCGAACCCCAATATGCTTACCTCCTCTGCGTGTGTGTGCGTGTGCATGTGTGTGTGCATGCGAGGACTGATGAAGGAGAGTTTCTTGACTTACTAATATTAGAGTGCCTCACCCCAGAGGCTCCCCCTTGACAAGCCGATGACGCACTTCCTGACAAGGTGGTAGGAGGCTGCGTATGTGGAGAGGAGAACGTGGTGGTGAGGGGGAAAGAGGGGGGGGGGGGGGGGGCAGCTAAATATATACCAGCTGTGGTGATAGTGCTGAAGGCTGGCGTGCGCATCCAATCATGCTTCCTGACTCCTGCAGGAGGAGGATCCTGCTGCTGTTTTCCGAGCCAATCGGTGTAAATCCAGAGCGTGTTGTGGGGGGATTGCTACCCAGCATTCGTGTAGAAGTGTGATGTATAGAACAGGATTGTTTAAGGTCTCGAATACCATGATGCCCTGCTGTATTTTATCTGCCTTCTGCATATCTGTGTGCAGCGTTTGCCTTAGTGAACACGCCCATGGTGGTGTTACGCAGTGATACTTCATTGAGCACCATGGACAGCTCACGTGTGGATGTATGTGACTACAGAAACTATTTTTCAACCCCAAAACAAAGATATTTCTCTGGCTGCAGTTATATTTAATAAAGCAAGTCCTAAAAATACCAATAAGTGATACAGAAAATGTAATAATTCATAAGGTAAAAGGGGAGAGTAATGCAGAATGTTTTGTTTATTTGTGATACCTGAAAGATAATATTTTCATTCATTCATTTGTTCATTTATATGCTCCGACCCTAAATGATCTTTAAGCTCGGGTTTGAGTCGATATCCTCTCTGAAGACGTACTTTCTCATCACCCTGTGAATCGCTCAGAGGTGCTGGAGGCGCAGTGTGCAAATCAGGAGCTTATTTATGAGCCACATTGGATCTCAGGGGCCCCACCACAACATGAGCACAGCCCCCGAGTCATTAAAGAGTGATTTTGGCATCCACTTCCACTCCTCACACACACACACACACACACACACCCCTCAGCTCCCTCGAGGCCCTGGCAGCACCTGCCCCCCACCCACATTTGAACAGCCATTTAAGATGCTGAACATATGCGCACGCATTCCCTCAATTTAGCATCCACGCTGTCAGACACACACGCCCACATGCTATATTTGTATATGTGATGCAAATGAAAACATTAAAAGTCAAGGGAAACATTTAAAGAGCTGCTGGATGACGTCTTTCTACACAAAGACTTGCATCAGTGCACAGACAGCAAGGCTGCTGCTACCTTGATTTTTAAAAATCTTTTCTTAGGAGCTCTCTGTGGGGAGGAGGTGGCAAGTTTTGTGTAATAAGCGGATTGACGGTCACATGAGGGTTATGGGTCACCTCCCTCACTTGCAGCAGGACAGGATGACAGTTCTGGCTGGTTGACTGTGAGAAAATACCATTTAGGGCGGCTGGTGACACGTTTATTGAGCCTGTCAAATTAACAAAAGCAATGAGCTGAGCCGGGACAAGAGTCACAATAACACACACACATACAAAACACACACGCATACACACACAGAGAGAGAGAGAGAGAGAGAGAGAGAGAGATAGCATGTTTTTAATATCACCTGATCCAGAAGTTGTACATCAATCAAGCCCCAATCTCTGTGTCACCTTGGGCTTTTCAAAGCTCCTGGGTTGTTTGACGTCAACGTTGTGGGAAAGAGAATGAAATCTGAATTTTATTTCACTAATACTGCTCTACACAGCGCAGGAATCCAAACAAAATAAATGATGTCTGCATACGTATTTAGATTAAATCAAAAACAGATGAGCAGTTACATAGATTTAAAAGCAATAATTTAACATATATGTTGGAATATGACAATCATGAATCATTATTTTATGCATTTCTACAGCTGTCTTTGAATCTAAAGTCCTCCTCCACTCAAGACAATGTTCACTTGGATGTTTGACCTTCACTGTGCAGAATGACGTACGTAGTGTTTCACACTAGAAGACTTAAGCTTTTAAAGTCGTCTGTTGAAGGGGGAGAGTTTCTTCGTGCTCACCTTCAACCAGAGTTTAAGATGCGTACGCACAGTGACATCACGACTAGTCTGGAGCCAATCGCGGTCCGGCATGCAGCTTACACAAGTGTGATGTGGAAACTTTAAGCCTTGAAGAATGAACTTTTCATTGAAGCAGGAGACATCTTAAACTCCATCTGAACTTTTGAAACTTGCATGTTCATTGATTCTGGATTTTTCAATGAAAGAAAAGGACACAATAAAACATAAAAGACATATCAGACACAAATTATTATTCCACAAAAAGTATTTTTATATATCTTAAAACATGTCTTAGGGGGGATTTTTAATATTTCCAGTCAAAAGATCCTGACCTACATGAAACAAGACACAATGCAGTGGCTTTAATTTCACAAGAATTAGAGACCAACTTCAAAGGCATTTTCTGGGATGAAGGCATTTTTCTGGTTCATATTTATCAGCACTTATATAAAATATATATATATGTGTGTGTATTTTTGAACAAGGGACAAGATCCCTTAGAGTCATTTTTGTTGGATTTTCATTATAGGTTAAAGCTATCCATCACTGTGCCAGTCGATTTCTAAGTAGATGTTTCAGTAGACGTTTTTTCTTCAGTAGATCAGTAGGCACAGTGAGGCATTGAAGGCCTGACTAAGGACTTCAGCCTTTAGAAGGTTTTTATCTCAATTACACTTGATGATGATGATGATGATGATAAGAAAGAAACAGGTGTATTGTTCTGTTTAGCTGTATCTCGTCTGTGAGAATAGTGTGTTGAAGCTTTGTTGGTGGAGGTAGGGGTCGGCTCCTAAATCGAAATAACACCTTCAAATAGCTCAATAAGTGCTCCTCCTCCCTCTCATCTCCATTAAGAGGTTAGAACAGTCAATAGGTCCAGCCGAACACTGGGGAATGACCCTATTGATTTCGCCGACAGGGAAGGAGGGCAGCCATTAACTGTGCACTTCCTGTGGCCTTGGTGGAGTGGCTGAAACTCTCAGCTAAAAACCCCGCTGCAATGCTATTATCCACTGATCTTGTGTTTTGTTTTGTTTTTCAGAAATCTTAATGTAGTTTAATTCCTTCAACAACAAAACCAGAAATGCCTGGCTCACAAAATTCAGATTTTTTCTGTACAGACAAGTAAACAGAGGGAAATATTCTGCAAAAAATATACAGTATATATATGGGAGAGTATTTGCTGAAACTGCAGAGCAAGCTCTTTGACCGACCAATCACATTAAACAAAGACCCTAACATGATGCATGCTTTGGTAATCATGCCTGATAATGTTACATCCTGCACGTGAGCTGCATATTAAATGTATTTTTACCACTGAGACACAGAATATCTATGTGAACTTCCTCAGTCGTGCCATACAGAAAACCAAATGAGAAACGGTGTATTTATGTGAAAGTAAATGTTACAGTTTCAAGCAGGGTGGTTACATTTAAACCCAAAAGGTCGCCAGCTTTTAGGTTATATTGCTGGTTCGGAGCTCCTCGGTGCAAAATCACTGTAGAAGGTGAGATGTTGCTTTTTTTTTTTTTTTCAGAAAGACATTGACCCTGACTGCATCACACAATCTTCCTCAGCAGATGGAGTTAGTTGTAATGGAATTGCAGATGTTCAAGTTTCAAGTTCCTGTAGATTTTAAGGACTTAAAAAAAAAAAGTTGAACATCTACAGCTGATTAAACTCCATGTGCTGAGGAAGACTGTAAATCATTACTCTATCTACAATAGGTGTATTTTCTTGTCCTTCTTAAAGATACAAGACCTAATCAAATCCAATTTTCTGAGCACTTTTTTCAATATTTCAATACAATAAATACACAGTACAGTGAATGACTCAGTACATATTAACTACACAGAGCAGCAGTGGTGAAATGTGAAATGATTCTCCTGTTTGGTCAATACAAACTCTCGGACACACACAGATTTGTTTGTTTTTTTTTTATCAAAAAAGGATAGAGAGTATTTCATTCTGACATCAACAAACCTTTCAATTTACACAGCAACAGAAGCCATAGAATCACACTGTAACTTCAGAGGCACAAAAACAGGAAACTTTTGACTACTTCAGGTTGCACATTTGTCATTTTTGAAAAATGTAGAATCGCCTGTTTAGGTTTCATCCTTAATGTCAATGAATATTGTTGCGACAATGAAATCAGGATGTACAGGGGGAAGGAGGAAGGAGGAGGTACATGTGGTTAGGTAGGGCAAAGGGGGGGTCCAGCCACTTGATGAAGAACATTTTTAAAACTAAAAACTGAGAAAAGAGAGAGAGAAAGACAGAGAGAGAGAGAGAAAGAGAGACAGAGAAAGAGAGGAAACAACAGCACACAGTCCATGAGGACAACATTAAAACAAAAACAGAGACATGAAGAAGAAGAGCGTCCGATTTTAACGGAGCCCAGTTTATCATTCTCATCTGGTGAGCAGCCCCGTCACAAACTCCTTGCATTTTCTTATTGTCAAAGACGTTTGTGTTGGACTCTATTACTATATTTTTATACATGTATTTCTCTGTTTTTTTTTCTTTACAAGTATTTGTGTTTATTTTCTACATTTGTTATCACAAAAAAAACACGACTTTTAAACAAATGCATAAAAAACAGTTACATAATGACTCTTCATGATGTTTGACATTTGACCAGAACTGTTACTATGGATTTATTGCTTTGTACACTGAGTAATGTTTGGTGCCACCTGCACACTTGGGTCCAGACTGGAACCTCGCTGCTGATGGTCTGTACTACCTCTAAAAAAAAAAAAAAACATTTGACTTCCAGCTAAAACCCAGCTCTGCTCTTCAGCTTTGGTTAATTGTGCAAAGAAATTGAAGCATCAGTAACAGTTTCTGAGACAAAGACGAATAAGTGTGAAAGAAATCTAAAAGGAACAATTAAAAGAAAAAAAAAAAGACATACTACAAATTTCATTTTGTTCCATGCATAAATACACATCCACACACATCTATATTGTGAAGTGCTGACGTATGGTCACAGACAAGTGAAACATGAAACAAACTTGGCCCCCTTCAGACCTTGTCAGTGTACGTGCAGAATGAGGACGGACTATGTTGTACTCAAGAGCCTGGAAAACTCTTCATTGCCAGATTCTCATAGATATAAACATTATAGTTCATTTAATCATCATCTCACTTCGATTCTGAAATAAAAATGGACAAATGGCAGTTTGTCCAAATTGCACATGTCTGTGATTGCCCATCCTACTATATCTTCTCTAGAACTATACATAGAAATCTTATATTTTGGTGAACTTTACGCCAAGTATTGATATCTGTAAATATTCAAATACTTCTCTTCTATCATGTCATATGACGTTTTAAACTCATCTTCCTATAGTTTGAACATGTGAATTAGAAATTACTCATATGTTTATATACCACTATTTTAATATTCTGTATTCTTTTCTCTCATAAAACATTATAAGGTGTGCTGCTCTAATATATTAAGACTCTGATACTGATTGGTTAATTTGTATTTAAAGTCTCTGCATTGCACCAACCCTTCATTAGGTGTGGTATGACCACGAATCTCTTGGTCTAACAAAATTGAATCTCTAAACTCTTATAGATCTTTGCTCTGTGCACCTGTAGTTATCTCTGTCATACACGTTTTATTCGAGACAAATCTTCCAACAATGCTTTTAGTGGCTCGACAGTAATCATGAAAATGGCTTTACTCCTGCACTACACTGCTGAGATGTGTCGGGCTGCAAATGCTAAAATCATACTCTCAGCCGCGGAGGTACTGTGTTACAAAATGACATGTAGCAAACATTTCTAAGACTTTTTTTTTTTTTTTAAAACCTTTTATACGGTCGTCACAAGTCATTATGCCACTCGTCAAATCTCTACACCAAGTCACTTACATGTTAAGGACACACAAAAGCCAGTGATAAGAAAAAAAAAATCATATTGTGCATTTAAAGGACACACTACTCTGAGTGCATTCAGGAGAGATACAGTACAATCTATATCAACAGAGTGTCTAGTTTCTGTTCACAATGCTCTGCAGTGACATGTTTATACACTGTAATGGCTGGCTTTTAGGACGTTGTACTGTAACAAGAACCAGTTAATTTGATAAATAAGGGGTCGGTTCTGATGGGCTGCTTCCCTGTAACCATACAGGCTTCGGTGTGGTCAGGAAGCCTCGGCTGATGGGATGAAAATGTTCACGTTTACACACAATTGCACTCCAAATAAATATATCTATCATCAATATGCATAATAATACATTTACAGACTGCCAATTTGATATGTGTTACACCTCTATTAATCAAATATCTTTTAGTGATTTTTATATATTTTAGTCATTTTTACATTAAGTTGATACTTTTTTAGATTTTTTAGAATTTGTGCAAACAATACAACGATGGATTGTAGCTCTTTTTCTTGTTTCTCACTTGTTGATATTTTTTATGACTAAACTGATGTACACTCAAGAAAATAAGTCTACTCATGTGTTTGGTCTAAGAGTATCCCTCATCCTGCCTGTATCCGTAGCCTCCTCCCTGTGCTTCCTCCTGGACGTACTCCTCCGTCTTCTCCCAGCCGGCAGCCCAGCCGCCATTCACCTGCGTGGTAGTGCCGTATGACTTGGCGGGACCTCCGTAATTGCCGTAATTCTGAGTGATGTCGCCCGTCTCTTCCGCCAGCTCATCCTCGTCAATGAAGCCGCACTTCTCCTCGCTGGTCAGTTCGGGGTCGGCCCATGGCTGTTTTTCTCCTGATGCAAAAAGGCCGTAGAACACCACACCCCCGTAATGCACCATGGAGGCAATTAGGAACACATACTGCCACTCCTCTCGAGTCTGAGGAAGGATGAGGAATGAAAGTGTTGTTTCTAACCCCTTTAACAAGCAGCAGCCTGCCAGCGAGCCAGCTATTAGAAAACTTCTGCTGTGCAGCCAAACAAAGTTCAAATCCATAAAACTTAATTTTAAAATTGTAGTGGAGATCCCAGAGTTTCCAAACACACTAAACGCATCAAGCTGAATCTTGAGTCTTGAATTTAAATGAATAGGTCAATAAAGAATACATGTGATACTATCAGATAGTGTGGGATAAGGTGATTTAAATAACATAAAAGCCGCAGGAGAAATAAAAGCTCTAACACAACTATACATCAGTGGCTACAGGAATTTTCCACAAACAGTAAATACTTTTATTACTGTACATTTAGTATCACTTAATCTCACTTGTCACTTTAACAGCTTTTTATAATGTATAATGAGTATTAGTAATACATTTTCAGATATTAAACCTGCAGTGTCTGTTTATGCTCCTATAAATGTGTTACTGTGTCAGTTATATTCAACACAGAAGGAGATTTTAAAAAATGTATTGATTGATTCGATTGCTTTATGTTCCCTATATATGAAATGAAAGTGTTTTATTTACTGCCATGTTTGGTGTCTGATGGGAAACGCTCTTACCTTGTTTTTTGTCATAGCACCAACAATGAGTGGACACACCATCCCAGACAGGGTACCCACACCGTTAGAGATGCCCATGAGGATACTGGCGTAGCGGGGAGCGATATCCAGGTGATTGACATTGAAGCCTGATAAAGTGAAAAATTTATAAAAATGAAAATATAGCTGACACATTTTCATCTTTGTGAGTTTTGGTAACCAGATTCAAGTGGAGGGAAACACTGTGACAATATGCATCAAAAGAAACAGAAAGAGGACACAGTTGTAGATAAAAGCTGCACAAATGGTGACCATCTTGTTGCAGAAATAGGCAGTCGGTAACTCGCCACACATCCTCCTCCTCCCCCACTCTGACTGGCTGAATGAGTAAGTGTCCTCACTGGCTGCTGCGCGCTCCCTGCCTGGCAAATCCCCCGAGACAGCTAGCACTGAATTATTAAACACTCCAGGAGAAGGCTCAAGAACAACAGGCAAGAATCTGATTTTGCACTCATGCAGTCACAGACATCTGCATCCTCTGTAACTGAGCATAAACATGGAAAGATCTGTTGACTGAATGTCTGAAGAAGGCTGAAAGGTTCATTTGCCACTCTGTGTAAAAGTTCAAAAAATAAAATCTCATATCTATGAGGGATATGAGGGATAAGTTTTTAGCTACACGTCCATTATAATTGATTAAACTCATTACTGGTGTTATTTGGACGTTGTAAATGTAAATTCACAGAGAACAAAAACATTAAAGCACCAGCAGTACAAAATTTAATAGAAGTCTACATTCATCTGTAATTATCAGATGAAAGTAAACATATCACTGGGATGTTTATCCAAAGTGTGTTTAATTTAAAACACATTACAACCATGTTTTATGATTCCCTCCCTACAGCTGCCTGCCAAAGAGTCTGGACAGAAAATACAGACTATTTTACTATTTTGTCTTGGATCATCAGAGGATGACATGCAAGCAAAGCAATCTTTTTTTTTTTAAGGTTTAATGTTTTCTACTTCTTTATGCTGTATCAATTTGATCCAAAATCCAAACCAACCAGTCTGGGTCCTCCACAAAATTTGTAATTTTGTGAATGGAAAAAAGGAATTGAAAAACAATTTTGATGAATACCCAAGAGGCAGTGGTTAAATATTATAGACAGATATTACCAGTGGAGATCTAGGCTGCTATCAACTACTAAATTAAAACAAAGGTTTGACATTTTGGAAATTACGCTTGTTCATTTTCTTGCAGAGAGTTAGATGAGAAGATTGATATGCTAAATATGAAGCTACAGACAGCTAGCTAGCCTAGCTAAGTTAGCCTAGCTTAGCACAAAGACTGGAAGCAGGGGGAAACAGCTAGCCTGGCTCTGTCCAAAGATACAAAGGTGCTTGACTATAAATTTCACTGCTATCTGCCAGGAAATACTTTTTTTTTTTTTACCTTTGGACAGAGTCAGGCTAGCTGTTTCCCCTTGTTTCCAGTCATTTATGCTAAGTTAAGCTAACTATATCCTGTCTGTAGCTTCACATTTACTGGACAGATATGAGAGTGGTATTGACCTTGACAGTGAATAAGCATATTTCCCAAAATGTCAAATATTTAAAGGACCAGTGTGTAGGATCTAGTGACATCTAGTGGTGAGGTTGTAGATTGCAACCAACTGAAGCATGTAGAAGAACCTACGGTGGCCACAAAACTTGCAAATACACAAAAGGCCCTCTCTAGAGACAATGTTTGGTTTGTCCGTTCTGGGCTACTGTAGAAACACGGCGGTCCAACAGAGTGGGCTCTGTGGAAGGGGACGTCTCTATGTAGATATAAAGGGCTCATTCTAAGGTAACGAAAACACAATGATTCTTATTTTCAGGTGATTATACACTAATTAAAACATACTCATGAATTATTATATTCCATTTCTGCCAAGTCCATCCGAAGAGGCCACTAAATTCTACACACTGCACCTTTAACTACACATTTGAATTTTATTGTTTAAAACTACTAACTACTAATTTTCAAAATTGTGCCAAGAAAAAACACAGAAAAACTGTTTTTGTTAAGGATTTTCTACACATTCACATACTTCAAATGTGATTTATCCTTCTCTTAGACACCCCAAATCCTTCTGTAGTGAATACTATACAAAACCAAACTATTAGATCCAACTAGATTTCAACTACAGAATATTATATCCTAAACTGTATCTTAACTATATCCTGATTGAGAGATTGAAAATGTGTTTCACTTCTACTAACCTGATATAGCAAATCCACTGAAGCCCACTGCCAGCACCAGGAAGGAGATCGCCACCCCTTTGCTATGGGAATATCCTACCACCAGCAGCAATGTGGCCTCCATGCCAAATCCTAACAGAGAAAGACAGCAGGTCACACACACACACATGCACACACAGAAATACACAAAGCCCACAGGCTGTTGGCCATCACAGTGCCAATTGAATTAGGCATGATACACGGTCTGCACTCAATTACATAAGTGACAGATATGAAATCAATGCACAGTCACTATTAGTGAGGCAACTTGTGTATGAGTATTGAACAGATAGATTTTTTTTTTAAAAATACAAACACAACTATCTTGACTTTAACCCATCCGGTCACTATGCGGTGAAGACCAGCTAAAAAAGGTACAGTATGGATCTAACACCGTGACAGCAACACCCTGTCGCAGTGCAGAGAGAGGTGTGGAAAATGATATTTCATCCTCAGCTCAGACTTCTCACCTCCACAGTTCATGATTTTCCTGACAGTGGTAGTGGACAGGATGTTCTTGCTGCGCAGGTAGTCGGCCAGCTGGCCACCGATGGGCACAATAATGGTCATCACCAAATGGGGCAGAGCAGACACTATGCCGACCTACAGCCGCATACAGAAAACCAACAAAACCAGCTGCATTATGATTTGCCTTTTTTCAGAATTACTTTGCAATATATTTTCTATTAGACTTCAGATATTGCCAGTTTAATGATATCTTTTGTTTTATTTTCTTTGTTTATAAAAGATCACGTTCAGTATTAAACAGAAAAGTTGCCATTTGATGTATTCACTGATTCTATGATTACTGGTTTTCTCATCCTGCTGTAACACATCTGATTTTTTTCTATCAGGTGTCAAATAATTTGTGATATCAAAACCAGCCGTGTGACCTGCTTTTGCCTCGTTATGTAATGTATCAGTTCATGAGAAATACCCACAGGCCAACAGTTGAACTGTCATTGATTTTGCTAACGATTCAGTCCAAGAGCAATGTGTCACACGCCCGAAAACTTCTGGCAACCATAGCTGTGTGTGTGTGTGTGTGTGTGTGTGTGTGTGTGTGTGTGTGGTTTTTTTTCCATTGCATTCGAACAGATCGTTTCTCAACCACATAACTGTTGATTCATAACGTAGGCCCACCTTGCTAATCTCAAAGCCAAACACCTCCTCAAAGTACGCAGGCTGGCTGATGAGCAACAGGTAAAACGTCCAGCTCCTGCAGAAGTTGGCCACGATGATTGCATAGACAGGCATTGAGGTGAAGAACTTCCTCCAGGGGGTCTTGAATTTCTAATAATAATAATCAAAATACATTTATTTTTACAGTGGAGTATGACAAACGTATAAAGTGATGCAAATTTGAATGGAAGTGACCTTTTTTCAGATCATAATATCTACTTTAATGAGAGGATTTCTTTATGCTTTGGCTTTAAACGGCTGATGAAACTGCAGCTCGGTATCCTTTACAGCGCAGGGGATTTAAAAACAAAGAGTACTGGGAGAGGAAAATTATATTTGTTGGTTATCTTAAGGCTCAGTTGTGATTTTTCCCCTCACCTCAGTAGGACCCATTAGCATGGCACTCTCTCCAATGCTCTCCTCAATGTAGCAGCGCTCCTCATCAGTGATGGTCGGATGTTCAGCAGGGCTCTCATAAGACACTAAGATCCAGAACATGTACCAAAATATGCCGAAGCACCCTGCAAATCACAGACAGACACCAAGTCGGGATTTTAAATATTTGCAGATGAAGTGCTGCATCAATTCTTACGTCAGCAGTACGTACACAGTACAGAGTGTTTGGCAGCCTGATCTTTCCAAAATGCCTGCGAGAATAAAACCCAGACAGGAAAGCTAACTGCATCCAGTCCAGAGAAAAAGATGGGGGGTTATTTATTGACACACCAAAACATCGGGGGGGAGGAAATCAATACGCAGTCTGCCGGGATAAATCCATTTGACTTTCACTGGACTCTCTGACAGTCAAACTCTTAAGCTTCAAAACACTTAATCAAAACATTTTTCAGGATATTTATACTCTTTTATCATGATTTCAACACAGAATTATTTTCTTGCATATACTCAGCAATACACACACTTATCACATGCAAACCCAAACCCAAAACAAATAATCAATTTTACCATAGACGTAGAAGACTGAGGACCAGCCTGAATACTGAACCAGGATCCCAGCCAGAGGCATCGCTATCACAGCGCCGGCATAAGAGCCTGAGAAACAGAGAGACAAACATGTTGGGACCTCAGGCATCTTAAATAAAGCCATTCTATGAAAGCCAATCGCATGAGAAATAAGTATTTACCACAGAAAGAGATGGTGGCCAGACGACTCCTTTCCAGCGGAGGAGCCCACTTACTCCAAATGCCGTGACAAGCCGGGTAGGTGACTCCCTAAACATCACAGAGCATCAATCTGTATTCATTTATGTTAAAGAAACATGAGCTACATATGCAGATAGATTCACAATTTTTCAAGTCTGTCCTCAAACAACAGTCAGGTGCCCAAATGAACACTGACACATGTTGTTCCTGCTGTGATTATTCCTCCTGTTCATACTGGCCATTAAGAGATCCCTTCATAATGCACTTTCAAAGTAAATGATGGGACAAAATCCACAGACCTTCTTCTGTGCAAAAATGTATTTAAAAATTATTTTAAGATAATATGAGGCAAATTCTCTCTTTCTGTTACAGTCCTTCCACTGCAGCTAAACAGGAAAACACTGTCTGTCGAGACACAAAGAGGGAATTTTTTACTAAAAAGACTGACTGTGGAGGATATCCACTTTATTTACTTTATTTTTTATTACTTTATCCTAACTCAGATGACTGGAGCCTCATATTATCTTCAGATAACCTTTCAAATACATTTTTGCCCAAATGAGGAGTGTGGAATTTGTCCTCCATTACTTACATTGTAAGTGCATTTAGAGAGGATCTTCTAATGGTCAGTATGAACGATCACAGTGAGCAAAACCTGTTTCAGTGTTCATTGGTGCTCCTGACTGTTGTTAGACTTGAAAAATTGTGAACCTCTCCTTTAAACTGGGAACGTTCTTCCTGATAGACACAGTGTGTTTGGGAAATGTATCATGAACGTGGTCAGTGCTCTATGTCAGCCATTTGTGGCGTCCCAGGAACCATTACAGGGATCGATTCCCTGAATCACAGTGCTTCAAATCCCACCTACCAATGTGTAAACATACAAATATATATTGTAGTTTTGTACAATCAAGATATTATAGGTCCTGTTCATGCATTACTTTGCACCTGTTTTTGATGGATCCAAAACTGTATTGTACCAGTGAATAATGGACTCAAACACCCAATAGCAAATATAAATATAAACATGACCATTTCAAACAATATAAAGCGGAGAACAATGCTTTTAGTTACCACAACTATAATTTACCTGAATGCCTTATTACCTTGCAAGTTGTATTACTGGTGGATTTGCGTTTAGGATGTGTGAGCACTCTACAAGGGGGATGTCCTTTTAGTCATGAACCAACAGATTTCTGAGATAATAACTAACAAAAATTAACATTTCCGCCCGCGTAATTAACATGAACAAATTGCACAGGGCCATGAGCAAAGAGGACCTGATGAGCTGTTCATGGAGCAAAGCAGCCCTGCAGCTATTAAATGTTCATCAGCCACTAATTTGAACAAACTGTGCAGACGTAAAATACAATCTGTATCGACTTTCTTAGGAGAGCGGTGCTGTGCCTATATGCTCTTGCGGGGGATGAAATATTGAGAGTGTAATGTTAGATTAATTTCATTTATTCTCCTCAACATGTATAAAAACTATCATTAAACCTTCAATAAAGATCTGATGCTAGGCTACTGATTTACCATCACGGCCAAGTATTTCATACCATTTTATCCAAAAACAATGAAATAATAGAATCTGCTCCTAAAAAACAATATTCTAATTATACATACGATACCCACCAACAACTTTATCTTCACACTTTATTATTTCTGTAATATTTGCATACATGTAATGTGTTTATGCAATAAAACCACCAGCCTCAGATTTCTGTAGCCTATTTTTCACCATAACAACAGATCATCAACATGTCAGCGTTAACTACAGTACACAGGTCTGGGTGTCATGTTTCACTACAAAAGCCAGAGGATTGATGTGCTTTTGCATATCAGCATTTCCCTTTTCGTGTATCTTCATACCAGCACTTTGCTGTTGTGTATCCTGGAGACAAAGTGTGACAGGAAGAAAAGGAGCTGGACTATCCCCACAAACACTCTGCTGTAGTGGACTGGATCAATACAGTCCGGCTCAGATTTCCAGAGGCTGAATATCCAGTGCGTGTTACAGTCTTTCCTTTTGCTTTCTCATTGTGTAAAGATTGTAGGAAGTCCCTTTGTATTTATAGTCTACAGTATAGTATATAGCTTTTAAGCACTAGATCCCCTTTATGATATATTAATGGTAAAAATACTTCCAATGCTGACTTTTATTCATGAATACATTCAATTTATCACACACTAAATTTATTAGAGAACAAAGACTCAAAAAATGTTGTAATACACCTTAAAATATTAACATTTTCTCTTCCACAGGATGCTTTGGGGAGGGGGCTGGGGGTGGGAGAAGGCTACTCTTACCTCCACCAGTCCTTGTAATATCCTGACGAAAATGACACACCCATAATGGACTCGGGCAGCCGAGGGAATGAACATGTTGAGAGTGGAGGTTAAGACAATGGCTGCACCAAACACCCTGAAAACGACAGAAATGTTTTAAATATAACATTTTATATATAGCAGCACCTCTCATAATTATTTCATTTCAATTTAACGTATGGGATTATTTTTTGCTTTGTGCCATAATGACTAGAAACAGTGCCTTGGAATATTACATTAGATTAAATATATCTTCCCCTTTTATAGAACATTATTATAGGCCTGATAAGTGTTTTTATTACACTTTACACTAAAAACATCCGTGAAACATATTAGATTTGTATTTTACATTAAAAGGCCTTTTCAAAGACGCTTTCTGTTCACTGTTTCCTTCAGATTAAACACAAATCTGCCGTCACATTTGAATTCTCTGTGTCGCTTAATCATCACTGCGCCTGCTTTACCGCGTCCTCCTCGGTTCTGATTGGCCCAGCGCCAGTGACGTCGTGGAAATTAATATTTCACGCAGCAACGCCCCATCACCATTCACTTATGTGTCGCTTAGCAACCATTCGCGCTAGCTGGTGTTCACGAAATATGTTTTTCATGAATAACAAACCCATTTAATTTTTATTCTACACTGAAATCGATACAAATTTACGAGTTTTATTGTTTTTTTACAACATTACAACATTACAACATTACAACATTCATTAACAGGCTTTACCACTGCTTATTATTAGCTTCAGCCTGGTAAACTGCATAAGGTTTCGTCTTTGTCCTTGTTGTTAAAGTTAAAATGAACGAAAAACGTTAGATTTAGCAATTATTTGTTCGTTTTTTCTTTTCTTTTTTTTTAATCGTGCGGGAGCAGCTGAGCAAGTGGAAGAAGCCACCGAGCTATTTCTCATTTCTGTCACGTCCTCCCGCCCCTCTCATCCGCACGCGGGGGGCACGCCCTAATCCGGTGGAGACTACTGTTGGGCACGAGACCAATTGATTCGATTACATCCTCGTGTCAATCAACAGCACGAGGACAGACAAACATGTTTTTTTGCAGTATGCTGGCCTGGGCTAGATATAAATTGTCTATAGCGAGTAAATCCACGCTGCAATAGAGCCTTTTTTTTAATTACTATTAATATTATTATGCTATTTTTAATTTAGAAAACGTTTATTGTCATTACGAAATCAAGATTGAGGCCTGTCATGTTGAGCTATAAACCATTTTGCCTTCATACATGTTCAGTTTTTGCTACCAAAATGATTAACTAAGCAATTTATGTCCACATACATTTTATCCCTAAAATGTGCACCATCATATTCATATTGAAGTAGGGTATATGTAGTATAACGTAATTATAACGTGTGTCGCTTTGGCAGTCCTCGTGTGAATAAAAGCCTTTGGCGACAAGACAGGGTCTGGTCTCCATGGCCCGAGAGAGCGACAGATTAGACCCGGCTCCCCCCAGGGAGCTCATTAACAGGTGGCAGAAAGCCCTGACACCGGGAGCTGCAGGCCTGCCAGCCCGGCGCCCTGCCTGCAGCTCTGCATCACTTCAGAGCAGCTGACGAGCCACAAACCGCCTGCTGCTGCCTTTATCTCCTGATATATACTCACACTATAACTGTGTGTTGTTCATTCAGTTCATAATTTAGACAATCATCACGCCATTTTTCCTGAATGGCCTTGGCTTTGTTTGATTTTTTTTTTTTTTTTGGATTTTTTCATTGTAAACTGATTTTATTCCGGATGCTTGTGTTAATTTTCGATTCCTATCTATTTTATGAACGAAGAAAGGAAACAATAAAGAAGGAGAGAGGGGGAGAGAGAGGGGGGTCACGCCAACTGTTCAGTTTAATAAGCAAAAAATCATAAAAATCACATCGCCTCCTCTGCCAAATGAATGTGTCAGTGCTGTATTTATGGTAATTCATGGGGAGTGCCGCTTACCTGTTTGCTGCCAGTCTGGAGGATATGTATCCTCCCGGGATTTGCGTCACAATGTAGCCCCAGAAAAAAGATCCGTGAATCATTCCCACTGTCTCTGGATCCCAGTTGAACTTGGCTTTCTGGTGTGGAGAATAAAACCAATAAAAACGAGCAAACACAGACGTTGGATATTGTTAAATGACCTCTGTTGGAAACTAGACATTTCTTTCTCTTTCTCTTCAATATCAGTGAAGAAATAAAAAAAACATTTATTTTTTCTGAATAGAAGGAGTTAAACCCAGGCCTGATTATTATTATTAAAAAGGCCTGTAACGTTTTATTTCGATCCACTCCAACATTGATCTGTTCACCAACATCATGGACATGATCTGTCAAAGGAAGGCTGCTGAGTGGCTGTGTGTTTGTTTTAAACCTAAGTGGGGCTGTGCAGGTTAGATGAAGACGATTAGGTGACGAATATTTGGCCTAAACGCAAAAACAGCCTAAATATATACATTCATTTTTACCTAAATATATATATAGGCTGTGAATTCACATATAGAAACATAAATTAAAATGTATGTCCCTTTTAACTTTGCATATATTGGACCTTTATGCAAATATTCCTGTCAAGGAAATTTCGATTTTAGAATAAAATCAATTATTTACATTTCTACACGATTAAAACTATACACGCAGGATACAGAGATGCATTTGACTTTCTTTTTATATTACATGATATATTACCCAAAAAATACTACATAGATTACTTGCCATCATAACACATGACAATTTCTCTTGTGCATTAATAATTTGGGTATGATTTTAAAATATAACAGGCCTTTTAAAGGGTTTCTTACGCACAAATGTCAGCTTAAATGTTGGGAAAGCTCATCAGCCTGATTATTGGGGATCATTTAAGATTTCTAAAATTATTTTATGGCCTAATAAAGAAGTAGGCCTTTAAACATGCTTGTGCAGGAATTTATTTCCCTCCCTCCTCTTAATTTTTTTTTTCTTGGTAAAATAAGAATCAGGTGTCTTATGTCTCGAGCCATGCTCTACGTCGTTTTTTTACGTCAGGAGGTGCTCTCGTGCTGTTGCCACACCTCTTTGATGATGATCTTCCCGTTCTGGTGGATGGTGCTGTTGTTGACCATGCCCACAATGGCCACGCCCAGGTTACACCGGATACCGAAGGAGATGCAGAAGCCCAGGCCGCTCATGATGGCGATGATGTAGCGGCGCGGCAGACCGAAGCAGTTGCAGTCGCACAGCGGGGGTTTCTTCTCCGCGGCCTCCCGGGGACGCCCATCCTCCGTCAGCTCGATCACCTCCCCGGTTTTCTGTTTCCTCTCTACCACCCTGCAACAGCCAGGTGAGGACAACAATACTGTCTAGCAAGAGTCCCTCCAATCAAGTGACATCACATGATAAAGCCCCCAAAACGAACAATTTCTCACAATAGAATATTTCTAATGAGGCCTTTTTCATTTCTATTTTATGAATATTGTATTTGAAATGGATACTTAGGAGCTTGAGTGGCTTGTATGAATATCTGGGATTTATTGCATCAGTTCAGTCAAGAAAACACAAGAAGGTAACTTGCAAAATCACCAAAAGCAGCAGCATAAGCTGTGAGGCCTCTATACTGTATTACTGGAGAAGATTTTCACACTGTGAGCATCACATCTATGAGATTCAAGTCAAGATGACTCAAAAAGACATAAACAACGAATTAAACCCAAATATGTGCATCTGTATGTGCGCTGAAGAAAACAATATGATTAAAAAAAAACAACACACTTCTCACGTAGAGCTGAGAAAAAAAGGCGAATATGTCCCTGTACCGCATTGCAGCAGCCCGCTCACTTTCACACTCATTAGCATTCACGGGACCGAGCAGCAGCAGCTCCAGCCTCCAGACACACGTCTGTGGGCATTCCTCAAAGTCTTTTTTTTTTTTTTCCTTTTTTGCCCCCCCAGGAAACTCACATTTATTCACCATGCGTTGTTTTTTGTCCAAATTCAGGACACAAAATGATACAAATTTGAAGCATCTAAACCCCAGTGTCTGCTAATGAGGAATAAAAAAACAGGGCTGATTGATTATGGTGGAAAAAGAATCGAATAAAATGCAAACTGGTGGATGAATTGCAGTGAAATCAAAGGCCTCTGGAGATGTAGATCCACTGCGTTTTTTTTTTTCAGAAAGGCTCACTGAAACCAAACTTCTCCTGTTCATCAGTACTTTTAAAATTTGTATTTCAACTGCAGAAATTGAAGGAATTAATCACAGGTTATTGCTTTGTGAAATACATTCAAGATAAATACATTCAAGATAATTCACAAGGGAATTATCTAAATATAGCTTCAAGTCCAAATTTGTATTTATTCAGTGGCAGATACAGAAACTAGCAGGATAATGTTTACAGAAGAGAAAAACCCATGTATGGTATCAAATGGTCCAACAGATGGATTGTAAGAGGATCTATAAGGCACGGCTTATCATTGGAGGTGCGTCACTAGTTTTCAAGATAATACGGGAGACACTAAAAAAAAATTTGAATGAAACACAACAAAATTTACGCGCGTGGCCTGCGCGTCCTGTAGTGTACAACCCGTCTGCTAATGAGATTCACGCATACAGGCCCTGCATCACGCTCGCATCCAGTGGCATCTAGGTTCATCCAAAGAAAGCCCTGCCAATGCCATCACACACACACACACACACACACACACACACACACACACACACACACACACACACACACACACTTGATTGCATAATTTTCCTCTCACTTCTAGAGGCGTGACTATAAAGATCCCTGTAAGTTGTAAAACAGTTGGCCTTGTAGACACACACACACACACACACACACACACACACACACACACACACACACCATCCAAATAACCACACTGTAACATCAAGAAATTACCAAACGCCAACCAGGCTGGTAGAAAATGTCATGTCCTTACCTGTACATATGACCTAGGGTCTTCCCAGCAAATTCCTTCACCCCCGCCGCGGCTCTCGTCTTCACTGACTCCATATCCAGTTTCTATGTATAGGCCTGTTTTCTCAATATTATTTACTGCTTAATCGTCATGTTACGGCGCAGGACAGCCGACTGCAGCGGCTACGAGGAAAACAACAAAACCAAGTTGTGATAAATGAGTCCGGAGAGGCGGCGATCCGGCAGACGCGTCTGGTTTTCACAATGAAAGCGCTATTACACCTTCACGCAGAGGGGACTCAGACCAGCTGTGCGCCTTCATCCACCACCATCTCATCTCCTGCCTGGCGTACAGTAGCCGCGCACAGTGCCATCACGACGAAAAAGGGAAAAGGAGTGAAATTGATAGCCCGGCGTCGTAGAGCGATATGGATCTGTCTCCGAAAACAACAACAACAAAAGAGAGAGAGAGAGAGAGGGGGGAGAGAGAGAGAGGGCGAGAGAGAGAGAGAGTGAACGAATGGAAAAATTAAAAGACTTAAGTTTAGAGAGCAGAGGTGGGTGTTTGGAGTTGCTTCAATAAATCAAAGAGGGAGTGAGGCTGTTTCGTGTCTCCTGTGGTGAGCGCAGGTTCATCTGACGTCGTGTTTTCAGCACCGAGGTCAGCGACAGCAGCGTCCGCGTCCAACATCTGGCCAGCTGCTCAGCACAAATGAAGGCCAGAGTCCAAATCTAACGTGCTACTGTATTTTACACGAATCTGTTGCTCTTGGTTATTTCGTTGAAGGTGTTAAAGGGGAAGAGGAGGAAATGTTTTTTACTCAAGCTCAATCCGCATTATTTTCACCCCTTTAAAGGATGTAAAGGTGTAGTGCAGTTTAACTAAGGCGACATGTATTTTTATTTGTCGTTTTTATGCTTGAAGAAATAATTAAAAACAAGGGTAGTAACCTCATATGTGAGAGCTGCAGCTCTCCCGAGGGCGGTGCTATGGAAACCAAATGAGCAGGAGTGGATTTTCCCTCCAACTAGCTCCTCTCCTCCACGTAGGAATCCATCAATAATTTAAGCGTCTCCCATATTTTCATCCCCCCCGACAACCATATCCTCCCACAGAAGCATGCACACATTTTTGGAAGTCTTTTTGAATATTTTATGAGGTGTCAAGGATATATCATTGGGTAACTGTCCTTCTGCAGACCAAATTTAGCCAAATAATAATAGGCTAGTAAAACACATAATAATAATGATAATAACAGGACTACTACCTATAATAATAATAATAATAATAATAATAATAAGAAGAAGAAGAAGAAGAAGAAGAAGAATATACTTTAAGATATAGATCTTAGATGTGCGGTTTGCTGACAAAAGAGAAGGGAATAAAGATCAGTGTCTTTCTTGTCATTTGTGGGTATTGGACACCACCTGGTGGTCACACAGGGCATTGCACATTGCTCAAAATGGACAAATTCAAAATGTAAATAAAAGCCTTAAACATAGTTATTTCTTCATTTATTGTAAATATTATCAGCATTTTTTTTACTGCATTTCTGTACAATGGGTCACAGGGCCGTTAGAATGTAAGTAACAACAATATTTACATAACAGCAATTCATGCACAGACAAAACAGGCTATTTTGCAATGACTAGCAGCAGCAACACATGATATGAAATTTGTTTTGAATTCAGATAGGAAACTTCGTCATTACAAAATCATACAAAAACAAGTAAACACAGACCTTTAAGGCATTTGTTAGTTTTGGAAATATAGCATGCATCTTTGCAGCAGGATCGTCCAGCTGCACACTGACGCTCAACCAACACTTGGAAGATGTTAATCCTGAGATTGGAGTAAGCCGAGCTTACTTTTTGACTGTCAAATCAGAATGGCGGATATCTGGAGTAACAAGTGCATAATGTACACAACAAAGGCTCAATATAAACAACTACCAAAATGCTTGTTAGGCTTTAGAAAATTAAAAAAAAAAACGTCCCCCTCTGATAAAACTACTGTAAAAAAAAAACAATCAGCTGTCTCCCACATAATGTGTTGCAGAGGGAGTTTTTCACTTGTCTGGCCCCTTGACAAAGTAGTGATTTATGGCATACAAGGTGCTTTAAGAACTGTCCTAACACTACTTAATGGTTATTAATATGAGGTGATATGATAAGACATCAGGTACTGGCAGGAAACTGAAAAGAAAAAGCTAACAAAGAGGATTATGAAACAGCTCTAAACACAAATGCTTCAAGCTACAAACCAGCCACAGATCAAAAAAAAAAAAAAAAAAAAGACTACAATGCATTTAAATAGATAACGTATGTTTACTATCTATAGTAACACGTAGTAACCAGCTAGAGAGTATGAACTGGTTGCTAAAAGTGATTAAGTAGTTATTTTTTTGTTTTGTTTTTTTAACTGAAATCCTCACTCACATGTAAACCAGAGCAAGACTTCTTCTGCTTTCTCACTGCAAATACTTCACATCAAGATCACAAACGTATCCGCCTACAATATATGGAGACATGAATAATATAAAATCTGAAAACAATAATCCAGGCCATTTATTATCCACGTGTATGTACTACGAGGACTAAAACTTTCACACGCAACGCATAAAACACAAGATCTGCCTTGAGATCTTCCAGCGTCTTCTTCATGCCGTCTCTTCTGATGGTAGAAGTCTTATAATTGGTCCCGCAGCAAGTTAGAAATACGTTTGGAAGACGGGACGTGAGCCCGCAGCTGCCGTCTCACCATGAATTACTGTTGCAGCCCTTAATTGAGGGTGGAATGCGTCGAAATAATGCCAGACTTTTGATTGTTACAGTATCACTGCAGTATGATGGAGGTACTTTGTTTTAAACACAGTTTTTGACATCATACACTCACATAACAAAACTGACAATCTTATAGCGCAGCTAAAGATCAGTGAAACTAGACATTATGTAGCTACTTTTAAATGCTACATAGCTGGAATAAGTCTTAAGTGTGTTTCACATATATTAATAATATAATAATGATAATATATGATAATATACAAGCGTGTTTCTCATATATTAAACAATATTTAAGTCTGAGTGTCTTCTACAGTTCATTCATAGTTAAATGACAGAAAATGATATGTGTATAACATCTATCCTACAATATGATCACAATTATCATTCAAACAATTTCACAACAGACATACAGTAAAACTTGCCTGAGCGGCTCAGTCCTTCATCCTGTACTCTCATTAGAAGAATCACATGCAGGTAATTAAGTTAATGATGTCATTATCAACTCTTCGTAAAGGGTAATTACACCAAATGTCACATGTTCAACACTACAACTTTTAAGTCTATCAGCACATACACACTGTTTTTTTTTAAGTTATGAGACATGAGAGAGAGAAGGCAGTGCATAGGGGATGTTACTACAAGCTGCAGATACAATCTTTTTCATCCAAACACCTTCCAACAATTTTCTATGGCACAGAAATGTTTCATCCATTTAAGAAGTGGATTTGAAAACAAACTGAAATGCTGATTTTTTTTTCTAATGCTTCGGTACAGATCCTAATATAGGAGTACACCTCATCAGATGATAATGTCCATTTAAAAATAAAAAATAATAGAAGAAGCCCTTGCATATGGATGTTCTCAGCAGGGGTAAAACTCCCACAAATGTCCGTTCTTGGTTTGGTTAGTTGGCGGTGTGAAGCAGGGGCTACAGGCACTCAGACAACACTTCATGCATGTCTGGCGTGGGTATCTCCGAGTGTGGCTCTGTAATGAAGCTGGCACTCAGCTGGAGTTTGACCCTCTCCACTTCGTAGTTATGCAGGTATTCCTGAATCAGGTAGCGTTCCCGCTTAATGCGTGCCTTCACATCCGACGGGATGTCCGGGATCATCCACGCCACAAAGAACTTCACCACAAAGACCACGTGCTGCAGAGGGGGAAGGGGTTATCACATGATTGTTGTTAAATTAATTTGGGAAAAAAAGCAATTCTAAGCATTCATTGTTTGAGGGAGGAGTGGAGAAAAAGCTCTTACTTCCATGATAATAATGAAGGCCATTTTGGCTGCCAGGATGTGCCAGAACTGCATGGTCTGGGTGTACTGACTCTGGTGGCCTGGAGGGTAACGGTAGTCACGGTATCTGTACAAAACAGCAAGGAGAGGGGCATCATACCAAAAGTTATATATATATATATATATTAATAAAAACAAATTGTGCTTTTTACAGCTATTATAAAACAAAAAATATCCACTCAGATGATACATTGCACCCTTCTGGATAACATACATGCATATAAAACATTTACAACAGACCTCAAAACTCTTCATATTATAAAATATTCTACTGCCAGATGCATAACAAGCTCTTTCTCTCAATACCTGCAGGTGGTGGTTGAATTATCAAGCCAGCTGTCACGTTCCTCTGGCATGTTGCTCTCAGGTATCTGTGAGATGTTGTATATTGACAGGCTGTTGTTCACATAGCCTGTCATGGAGGAATTACTGTAGGCATACAGGTAGACCATACGGGGAATCATGTCTGAGGTGAACGCCATGATGAACGCCTGAGATCAAAGAGAGCGCAAGAGGCTGTCGATGAAATGTTTGCCAATGATGTTACATTGCTAGAAAAAAATGTTATGTGTCATACATGAACATACAGAAATGATTCAGTAAAAAAAAGTCATAAAAAAAAAACCTTTTTTTTTCTTCACACAAAACTCACATTGGTGACAACAGACAAAATGGCCACTGCGTTGAGGATTTCCTGCCATGCTCCGATGTTTCGGGCCTTGGACGCCACCGGTCGTCTGAACTGGGTGGTGAACTTCCAGGCGTCCACCCTGATCTCCAGGATGTTGTTGAACAGAGCCAGGAGGGGAGCCAATGGGAAAGAGGCCACAAACAGAGTGATGAAGCCAAACTGGATCACTGAAATGACAGAGAGAGCAGCCAGAGAGAGAGAGAGATCAAAAAGAAAAGACAAAGAGCGGAAAACAAATGAGATAAAGGATAAAAGAGACTGTCTGTAAAAATCTGTGATTTGTAAACCATAATTTCACATATCTCTACACAACTCTAAATCTTGCTCTCCTGTCTAGATATTAACTTTATTTGTAAATGAGGCCAGTGAAGTATCTCACCCATCTCCAGGTACTCATAGAACAAGCCCAGCTGGCTGAAGTTCAGCAGGACGTGGTCCTGCTCACAGCGGCTGTAATGGTTCTCAGGATTGTGCCGTCCCTTTCTGCTACTCCACAAGTTACGCATCAACCTATCAAGAAGCCCATGATGAAGCACCGGATAAATAAACAGCAGACACTAAGATTTGCACAGAGCCATCAAGACATTTCTAGAGAGAGACAACAGTAACATGATCAGTACAGTTAATGCACAATTAGTAGCTGCAGTACTCTCTTCTGATTAGTGGAATCAGGCAAATAGACGTTGAGAATATATACTGTATGTTTATATTGTTTGTGGAAACAAAATATTAGGTTCTGTGCACAAATTGTTATCTTGTGCACAAGGTATTATCCAACAAGAACAAGCCACTTAAAAGTGGGCGTAAAAGTTTGGGACGGCTACTCAGCACTTCTAATCCAATAAAATAGCTCCCGATAACTCTGTCACTGATTGTTTTATAGGCATTCAGCAAAAGGAAATGAACAACCACTTGTCATATAATTTGATGTGGCCGTTATAATTTGATGATTGATGACTAGTACTGTCTCCTGTGAAGCTGGTGTCATATGTGTCATGACCCTCGGGATTCAGTTTAACTAAAAATGTTTTCTTCTTTTATACTTTTATAGTATTTTCGCAGCATTTCCATCTAAACCTATAAATCTTCCCGAGCCCGGGGAACGGATTGCGGATGAAATCAATGACACTGTCAAAACCTGTGTAGAACTCCTGTCGGCTAAAACCAGTTCTTAAAATTTGTGGCACATGTTTTCTGCTAAAGACATTCTTGTGTTTTTGTGGCATTGTATGACATTCTGAAGTGAAAATAAAATTTAAAAGTGACTGTGTGCATCTGATGTGGGCAAGCTTAAGTTGTTTCCATGTGATGATGACTGGATATTTGATATATACTTGTTGTGGCTCATAACTAACTTCACACAGAGTAAATGAGTGAGGGGAATCATTAAGAAGTGAAAGACTGAGAGGAGGACAAAGACTTGACGGACTCACGGCAGCAGGGCTTCCTGAATGTTCCCCCATAGTTGTTTTCCTGCCATGACGATCACCAACTGTGTGGTCAGCTCAATCAGACAGCCTCCAGGATCACACTAGAAGAAGAAGAAGAAAAACATCTCAGTCCAGTACATAACTTAAATAATAAATATCAAAAGAAGTGTAAGTATGGTCAAAGAAAAAGCTGGAAAAACTCACCTCCTCATTCCTCAGTTTGCCCTTCTTTCCAAACATGTATGAGTATTTACCAGGATAACCCACAAATTTGCCTTTAAAGAAGGCCACATAGAAGCAAGAGGAGTAGTAGTTGACAAACTGGAACAGAAACATCTTCATGGTCAGCCTGCTCTCATACTCCAGGTGGGTCTTCGGGATTTCTGCAGGGAGCAAACAGTCAGAGATCAGTAGATGAGGGTGGCGTGAAAAGACAAAATGATGAAAAGGACTCTAATTTTCTACTTCTGTACTGTACTAGATCAAAGCTATTTACCCATGTCAGTGATCCAAATGGCCACCCTCTCATAAAAGAAGTTGAGGATCATGATGATGACAAAGTTGATGCAGGAAGCAGTGACAGAAGTCGCTAGCTGTGGCGTGATGAATCTGCCCACCAACTGGATCTTCCTCATGGGGTCTTTAATGATACTCGCAAAGGCAGCGTACACGGCCAGCCTGTACGCTATGACCCCGATAATACAGGCCACTATCAGAGAGATCTGTGGGGAGCACACACACACATCTATGTTGTTGGCAGTATGTGACTAGGCATGGAAAATGACCCACTATGATTTATTGTTACATGCGCTTGCACACACACACACACACACACACACACACACACACACAACTGAGGTGCATATTCAGTTACCCAGAAGATGACGGTGGCTGACGAGAGGCAGAAGCGAGCGCACTTGCTGGTGATGGGGAGATATGGCTCCATTTCCTGAAAGATTAGTCACTTATTATCATTTTAAATCGTTTTTAAAATTATTAATCATGCTTGTATTTGCATGATATTTGGCCTTTTCATTCCCATGTTTGAAAGAAGCTTTCTGAAGCACCTTAGTGATCTTGTTGAGCCTCCTGTTAGTGCATCTGATCTCAAACTCGGGCCGGATTTGAAGCTGCTGCTGTTCCTCTTCAAAGTCCACCAAGTCCCACTCGTACTCCAGCCGGGCTTGACGCCGCTTCCAGAACTCCAAAAACAGAGTTACTGCCGAGAAGATACGAAGAAACAAAGCATAAAAATCGCACTTTTTTTTTTTTTTTCTTTGTTGGGTTTTTGAATCGGAGCTATTTGTTGTAGACGATACTTTGTTTAGGGAGTGATGCTTTCAATGACAAACAGGCTCAAAGCACATTTCATGCTAATTTATAGGAACATATTAAAGGTATTTTGGCTGTGTATGAGGCCAGCCTTTAGGCGCCCTAGGCCTGCAGTGTGCTGGAGAAGCTATGTGACCACCTAGTGTAACATAATTGTGCTGGCATGGTGATCTGGGCTTAAACAGTATGAATGCAGGTTGATGCTTCAGTGTGGAAGACTTTAACTGTGAAAATCTGTTTTATGAGGGGGGGGGTGCATTGGATCTCCTACACAGGTTAAACAGTAAGAGCAGCATTGACTGAGACTTACCCCAAATCCCCATAAATATGGCAAAGAATACCGTTCCCTCATTATCAAACAGATGGGATTGCTGGAAGAGAGAATATGGAACAGGTTAAGTTGCGTAGAGAAGCAGAAGAAGTGACACGCTGGGTATGAACAGAGTGACATGCTGCTGACTCCGCAGGATACATTTTACTGCAGATATTAAATGACTCATTTCACAAAATCGAGTGTAAAGTGCAAAGTTTTACCCAGGAGGAGAGACATGTAGAGTTGAGCTTCCAGAAAGGGCACTTCTTATCACACAGTGGACACATCACGATACTGCCTCCAATGTCAGGATCACAAATTTCTTTGCTAAAAGGAGAATAAAAGAGAATGAAAATAAATAAGAATACATACAATGAAAGTTAAACATTTTATGAAGTAAATACAAAGAAGTATTACTTGAAAATGGGCTGTTAGTACCCAGTTTAGGGGATAGCAGTAGTTTACTCTTCAATGAGTAAATGATTTGTGGTAGGGAGAAGGAAGAATTCCCACCAATCATACAATATGTCCAAAAGTAAGTGGACATGTTCGCAAACTTTTATCTAGGGCTGTCTCATGTTTATGGTACAACAAATTATTAGTTAGAAAAAAACAGAGATTTCAAGAATTAAGTAATAATATTACGAGATAATATTTTGAGAAAAAAAGTCATAATAGGTTGCTTTATTTTAAAACATGTTATCCTTGTACATGGATTAGATTACATGTGCATGTTTTAGCATTTCCTGACAGGCCATATGCTACTGTAGCCTACAGTTATTTAAACTTGTAAAAACATGTTTTTACTGCAGTGTTACTTTCCTCAGCTCAGTTCCCCCTCGCTTATAGATATCTCTGCTCTGTTTGGGACTGTCTACTCCAGGATGCTCATTGAAAAGCTTAGGGAAGTGTCTGTGTGCTGCACTTTATTGGAGGTGGAGAAGTCAACATTTGTGACAATAAGCCACAAATGTTGAGGATTTATGACTCAGGAGGGTTTTCAAACTGTTTCTGTTCTGAGAAGAGGTCTGTCCACATATTTTTGGCCATATATATCAGCTCCCCGATGCCCCCTGGTGGTACTAACCTTGATATGTTGTCGTCATAACTGAGTACTCCATAGGTGAAACATATAAGACCCATGACGGCTGCAAAGAACAGCATCTCTGTGTAGAACCCCAGCCAGGCGAAGTAGATCCCAATCTTTTCCCCATAATACTTCCTGCAAGCAAAGAATCTTTTTAACAGCCCGCCTGAGTAAGGTTTCAAAATCAGAATCCACACTGAACATGTTTCAGTGATCGATGGAAAATCCCGCGTGAAAACAAAGGTGTTGCTTGTTCACCTGATGAGGTTAAGAGGCTGCTCTTTGTAAAAGCAGAGAAACCTGGCCCAGTGCTTGTACAGGTTGTAGCGCTCGCTCTCACATTCAGCATTTCTCGCCCTTTTCCAGTAACGACACTGAGAGGAAAAGAGACAATGTAACATGAGCTGCTGAGGAAAACATTTTAGGACATTAAAGACTTCTCTGCAAGAAAGTGAATAAGCACATCTCCCAAACTGTCAAACAATCCTTTAACCTTTTTTTAATATTACAATTTTATAACAGTTTCATCACAATTTCCTTGAAGTAAAAAGGAAAAAGAATTTTATACAGCAGCAAAAAGACTTGAATAGGGGATAAATTCTCATTTTAAGGTCATGCTGATTAAAATATTGTGGCTCTGGAACTAGAAAATACACAAAGAAATTATGCACTTGACAAAAAAGTCATTGTGTCCTGCTTTCAAAGTTTAATAGGCCAGTTTTACTACTAACACTTTTACTACTACAGTCAAAATAGTAACAGTAAAAGTAGAAATAATAGTAAAATGTGCCAGGTCATAAAAAGAAGCACTTATTCTACTGTAACTGCTCCATTCAGTGTTTTAAAATGATCTGTGTGTGGTCCAGAAAGCATCAGTTCTAACTACTTAAAATGGAATTGGGTTGCTTATACTAAATTTGCATTAAAAATAATCTGCAAAGTTCAAATAAAAGTACTGTAATAGAGTAAACAGTTTTCTGCCTCTGTAGTGAGTCTCACAAAGTCTCACAAAGTGCAAGCGCTCATTAATGTGCCAGCATGTAAAAGTATTTGAGTAAATGTAATTTCCATGTCAAACTTATGCATATTCATGTTCTTTCTTGCATGTGTCTTACATCATGAAGTGGGAAGGCCGCTGTGTAGGTCCCGTTGCTGAGTAATCGTTTGATTCCCGTCTTGTCTTTGTCTTTCCGGCCCTCTTTGTAGTACGAACAACGAGCCAGGATGTAGAACACCTAACGACAGCGAGAGGTTTAACGAGGGATTAAGAGATTTGGATTCATTTGTACTTTTTAGCTAAATGCATTTATAGTTTACTTCCATGTTGCACAAGCCTTTTCCAAAAATAATTTTACAAAAAAACATAATCCCCCCCCCCCAAAGTCTTCTAAGGTCAGCCTGTCCAGAAGAATTATGAGTTAAACTGGATTTAATAGACTGGATACATACTGATCTAAAACCTAAAACCCAACACACATTTACAGTGTAACATTCTGATTTTAGACGCTTCAAGAAACACTCACAATTCTGTTTCTTGTGGAGGGTGGGAAAAATGTATCCTTGTCATTGATAAGGAAGAAGTCTGTCTTGGTCTTGTCGAAAGCGTGGGTGAAATAGTCCGGCTGGGGGTGCATGATATGCTGTGGCAGGCGGAAAGGATGTGAGAGCCACTCCAGCGGGACGTCCTTAGCGTGGGGGATATCGCTGGCCTTGAAGGGAACCTTGATCTTCAAGACATCTGCATAGGTGGCCAGTATATCCCACGGAGCATGGATCTTCAAGAAGTATGTCTTTTGGTCTTTGGAGTCCTGATTCCAGGATAGATGGGACAGAAGAGAAAGAAAATATTGTAAGCTTTAACTATTTGTGAAGAATTTCTACACATTTTCTTTAAAAAACTTCAGATTAGCAGTATAGCATGTTTTGTATTGAGCCATCCCTTTAAGACTTTTTTTGTACAGTATGATGTGCCTCAGCGTACAATCCACTAGGTGGTGCAAGTACTCTGTGGTTGGATTTCTTACTGATTTGTCATCTGTCTCGAGCTCCAGCCCAGCTTTCTCAAGGTTGGCCTCGAACTCCCTCCTCCTCTCCTGTGGACAAACACAAACCACAAGCATGAGAGCCGCACAAACTCACATCAGTCTCAGCAAGTTCTCTCCTTTGCCCTTCAGTGTCAGAGAAATTTAACACGGTCCCTGTCTGAGGCTCTTCTGAAAACACTCATTGAATTTATCTGACTGTTTGTTTGTCAGTTGGTATCTCAAAAGTCTTACGAATGGATTTTCACAGAGAGCGGTCAAGGAGCAAAGAGCAGAGACTGGTTTAACAGGGGGACATGATTCGAAGTCATAACACAGTCAACATGCCCCAGAACATCCATCCCACCACTATTACGCTTAATTGATACTTTTGCAAGCTTTTCAGGTTACAAGATAAATTAGGAGAAGAGCAAACTGATGCCCATATCAGACAAAGCGGACCTAAGTTTTCTACACACCACACCTTATAAGATTGCAAGGAACCAACTCAAAACGTCAGGTATAATTGCTACACGAGAGCATGAGAGACTTTTGAAAAGTAATTGGGAATGCAAGACGCAGCAGTTAAAACAGAATAGTGAATTTTGGAATACATTGCTCATTTCTATGGTCGTATTAACGCCCTACACATGGTTGCCCTCCCTAGATTTTTATATATTTTTTAATGCATCCCTGTGTCTATTCCCCTTTACTATTTTAAGAAGTTGGACTGTATCATATGATCTTTTATTTGGGACAACAAAATGGCCAGAATGTCTAAAAAAACATCTATGTAAGTATAAGGCAGAAGGAGGCTTTGGTTTATTGCAATTTCAGTGACACTACTGGGCAGCCAATCTAACCTTTTGGTGCAGTTTTCTGCCAGCAGACCAAAACCACAAGAAGCAAACTCTCATGGCTTCAGATTGAACTGGCTGTATGTGGTTGCACTTCCCTCCCTGCACGACTTCATACTTATTTTTAGGGCAAAAATACCAACTTTTATAAACAATCCAATTTTACTTCACTCCTTAAATGTATGGAAACAAATTCAATCTTTCTTTAACTTGCCTAAAGTATACATAGAAAGTCCAATTTGTCACAACCATGCGTTTCCTCCTGCCTTAGTACACCCAGTCTATTCTATCTGGAAAGACAGAAATATTGTCATAATAAAGGACTTGTATGTTGAGGACTCAGGATCTACCATCAGCACATTTCTACAGGTACCTACAGATAAGGAATTTTATTAAACATTATGAACATATGTCCAAATATAACATACTGGACAGCATCCTTCGTCATGTAGCCGGCACTAAGGGATCAGTCTGATTGGGAACAAGAAGTTGATACTCAAATCTCCGAAGAAGTGTGGGAGGCAATATTCACCATAGTTCTATAAATGCCAGACATACCTTAGTACAATTCAGTAGTTCACAGACTCCATTATTCAAAGTCCAGGCTTCATGCCATATACCCCAACACCTCTCCTTTTGGTGATACGTGTAAACAAGAGACCTGAACGTTTACCCATCAGTTCTGGTCCTGCCAAAAGTTAAATTCCTTTTGGACTCTTATATTTGACAATATGTCCAAGGCCTTTAATAAAGCTATCGCACCAGACTTGCTATCTTTGGATCAGTGCTAGTTAATCCTTCCACTGATAAATATGAGGGGTATTTCCCTCTGTGCACTGTTGGCCAAACTCTTTATCTTACAATAGTGGAAGTCAGAGGCGAGCCCTCTATTCCAGCAGTGGCTTGGGGATCTGGTGAATGTGCTTCATATGGAGAGACTTTGCTATAAGTTTACTAACAGAGATAATATCTTCCTGTAAACATGGCAACCCTTATTCAATAAATTTATATGCACTCTCCTGCTTCTACTCTTAAACCTCTCGATGCAGTCCATCATTCTGCCCTAAGGTTCATAACTGGGGAATTCATCATTGCACTCTATATCAGAAAGTTGGGTGGCAGTCGTTAGCAGTGAGAAGAAAACGGCGCTGCATTCTGTTTATATACAAAACTCTTCTTGGCAAACTTCCTGGGTACCTGACACGTCTTATTAACTATAGTTCAGTTTCACGCTGCACTAGGTCCCAAGACTATTTGGTCCTTGAAAATCAACGTGTTAGCACTGAGAATGGGAAATTAGCTTTTAAATGTTATGCTCCACACAAGCAAAATAACTTGCAGAAGATAGTAAAATTATACGAGCTAATCCCTTTTAATCATTTTAAATCTCTGACAGGATAGTGTGAGTGTGTCTTTCTTTAATAATAATAAAAACTTTTATGTGCATATATTTCTTTTTATTGACTCAATGTTTTCATATTATGTGTTCTATTGCTTTTATTGTTTCTTATATTTTATATTGCTTATTGCTTATCTGTTCATATTTGCTTTTTATATTTGCCAATTATGGTTATTGTTTCTTATATTTTATATTTGTATTGTAATCAGGGCGTCCTTGTAAAAGAGAGCTTGCTCTCAGTGGCCTACACTGTCTAAATAAAGGTTTGAATGAATGAATGAATAAATGGACGGCTACCTGTGATAAGGCTCATGCTTGGAGTGGAACCCCATGTACTTATAAAACTATATAAGATTTAATATAAGATTTTATTATTTAATCCAGAGTATATAGAAACACATTGTATATTATGATGGTTGTCAACGCTTCTAGCGTCCCACATGCTGGTCTCTTTATTTATTTATTTCTTGAAGGGATCTGGCAACAGGACAGGCAACTTCCTTTTGGACTCCAGCAGCTGCTCAGTGGCCAGCAGACTGTTGCAGTGGGCAGTACAGGTATGAATGTGTGTAAGTGTGTGAGAGTGTACAAGGCAATCCTGAACACTTGGCTCTCAGAGAAGTCTCCATAGATGACTAAAGGTTGAGGCAGACAGGGACAGAAACATTGCCTACATCATCTATTCCAGACTTTTACTAACACAGTCTCTGTGCTATGACCTTTTCAGAATTCAGATTAATGCTGGTGTAGCTATAACATGCTTAAAAGTAGGTCAAATGTGAGGTAAACACACTTGGAATAAGGGTTGAAGAGAAGTAGAAGTAGTTAGCCTTGGAAGCAATTGTGAAACAGTAAAATCAGTACAATTGGACAACAAATTTAAATGATAGAGATAACAAATCATAAACTATGAGATTCCATAAACAAGACTTAGACTAAAGATTTTATAAAAATGAATGAATGTTGCATTAGCAACACATTAGCTAGCTCCAGACAGCTAGTATGGTGGCTAGCTTTATTTGCAGTAGCTTTGTTGGCAGTAAACTGATCACAGAAACACCAGATTACAAATCAACAATCACAAAACAGATACGATAACGGTCCCACAAGACCATTTGGGGAGTACATAGAGGACACAGAATAAACAGATTCATGCCCAATTTCAGGTACAATCACAAAAATGTACAGTAGATGAAACCATTAACTTTTGCTTAAAATCCAAATGAATGCAAATATATTGACAGCTGCGAGTACAAGAAGAAGTGATACAACTGGCTCACTTTTGCATAACTATGCTTCCTCCTACAGTCACCATCAATCCTACTGGCATGTGACAATCACATGATTCATACTTACATATATGGTACATGTATACATGTGTCAAATATGGTGTGTATTCATGTATCCTCTTCACGGTGCCACATTTATTTGTCAGTAAACAGCTTTTTCTTTAAACTATCACAATGAAACACACAACAAAACATATTAAAATCTGGTCATTTCATTAATTAAGTTTTGTGTCAGTGGAAAATCTGTTATCACCATGTAACTTCCTCTTTGTAGTGCTATGTATTCCTGTTCTGGATATAAATTGTGTAATGAAGTTGACAGCATCACAGTTAGTCACTGACCACACTGTAAAATGCTGAGTAGTCTACTAACGGCAACTTGACACTTTTCTGTTACACTTACTTGTTTCTTTTCTCCATCTTTATCATCCACATAAGACAACACAAAGTCGATCCTCCGCACCCCGTCCTTGAAGAACACTGTGTCTTTGTTTGGTTGTAGCTTGTCTGACTGTGTGAGAAACAACAAGTTGAAAACAACATTTTCAGATTTCTAACAGAGTGGGACGCTAAAGCAAACAGCACATGCAATACTTTGACAACAGACACTGAAAATGAAATGAAACTGTCAGAATCCTAAAGACAGAAATGAAGGGCACAGACTTTAAGATTTAATAAATACACAGTATTAGATGCACAGAGAGACAAATTATATATGTAATTTAAGTTACTGTGGTTTCTGATTCTAGGTATTAAACCATTCACTTGTTAGCATATGAGCTAGTATTGAAAAGTGTTTCAAGAGAATGTTTCGTCTGGAGACAAGTGTAGCAGACAGCAGCCATGATTACTGTAGAAAAACCACATAAACAAGGGAGTCGTGGACTCGGTGCGGTTACAGCCTATCATTATACTAAACTTAGTATGTTGGCAGAGGAGAAACGTAGTAGGCTACATGTTCTGTATAAACTGGAAATAATCACGTGAAAATCTATAAAATGATCTACAATATGTGTATTTGTAGTACTGTTACAATAAGCAGGTTTCAGTAAAGAGTATAATTGCTTTATGTGTTCTTAAACGTACAGTCTAATTTAGGTATTAATATCAACATTTGTTTCACTTTAAGGTCTACTGTCAATCCTATGTTGTTAGTGTTTGCACACGTGAGGATGGAGGGCACAACTGGTTGAAAAAAACAGCAATTTTATTTTTGAGTAGAGCTGCAACAATTAGTCGATTAATCGATTAGTCGATTAATCGATTAGTCAAAAGATTAATTGGCAACTATTTTGATAATCAAATAATACATTTTTTAAGCAAATATGCCAAAACTGGTTTCAGCTGCTCAAATGTGATGATTTAAGGCTTTTCTGTTCAATTCCTTTTAGTAAATAGATTATCTTTGGGTTTTAGACTGTTGGTCAGACAAAATAGGACGTTTAAAAACTTTTACTATTTTTGGACATTTTATAGACAAAATGATTCATTGACAAAATAATCGGCAGATTAATCGATAATGACAATAATCTTTAGTTGCAGCCCTATTTCTGTTTGTCATTATGAGGCCCTTCTTGTTATGTTTGATAGTTTACAAAACCACACCCAGTTTGTTTATCAGACCCTCACATCCACTAACAGACCGTCTTATAACGGGTGTGAACGCTGCCTGATACAGTCTTATGTAATCATGTTCTGACTCACTGAGAACATTAAAAAATAGATTGGCACCGATATTAATGTGCTGAATCCTGTAGTCACATATCACAGACACATAATATAATCAGTGTTATGCATTAAGATGGATAAAGCCGTCTGTTTCACTGCCTTACTGAATCACTGCAAACCCAACAGACTGACAACAGGCTCCTGTATGAGCAGCAGCAGTTTATTTCTGTCTGGCTATTAGAGAAATGAGAGGAGCTCTTTGAGACAGAAAGGTCTTGTGACTCATCAACGCGAGTGGTGAGTCAGCAAAAAGCCTGTAAAAAATCACACAAACGTAAACACTGAAACAAACAATCTGCTTTTTGGTTTGTGACAGATCAATCGAAATAAACACTGTTGTCTTGTGACGATGTAAGAATTAACAATCCTTGTGTGTGTTTAAATACCCACAAACACATTTGAACTTACTTCTGTATGTCCTGGCAGTGATGTTCTGTCAGATAATGAATTGACACCATTTCCACCATTTTCATCTGCAAATGAAATAAGTAGAAAAAAAAGATACTTATGCACTGCAAGGAAAATGGAAAACACATTGATAATATGTATGCAGGTAGAATACACAGTATGATACAAAGCTGAACTCTGCCTTAAAAACAGCGTCCACATGTCAAAATGAAATCTTTAACTAACTTAACAACAGTTCTTCAGTTTAGAGACAGTTATTATACAACATTAATGACTAAAACCAAGATTATAATGTTACTATGACTACTACTTAACTTAAAGACTTTAGTTTTATGTGTTCATTGTAATGTTACATCTTTTTCGCCTGACATTTATCATGCATTATGTCTTTAAATGTCTTTAAATGGTCATTCTGTTCAGGGACTTTTATATTTAAATGGGATAAACTCATGAATGTCTTGTTTATAGCTCTGCCTGCAGCTTGAAGGCGTGTCCGACGGGGTAATGCAGCCGAGATTTTAGCTCAATCACTGGATGGCTGTGAGACCAGAATTGTCTTAACTCAAACTTTGTAAACATTTACAATGTTGCTATCGTCACTAATAAGGAAGAACGCTGATTTTTCCGTCTGATCCATCTTCCTGTTTACATGCACCCACACCCAAAAGAGGTGAAATCTATTACGTTCCGTGGGTAGAAAGCACATTATTAAACCCTCAGCTATGTGGAGTAGGTGTTTTTATCTTGAGTTAAGCTGCTTTACTGCTCCCACTGATATCCAGTAATTTAGCTGAACAAGGGTAATCTCACTGTTCATATATATGCAGGTCATGCACTATGAAATATAATAATAGGTTCAACCAGACCCAAACTTTCCCTTTAAGGATAATCAGCCGGCTAATAACAGTTATGGCCGCACACCCATCCCAGACAAACTCAATTTAACAAGGGTCCAATAAAAATCCTCCAGTGTCCTGGCAACATCAAAAGCTTGCCATATCGGTAAGCCCTAATATGAGCTGAGAGAGAGAGAGATGAGAAACACAAAGGTAGCGGCACACACACACACACACACACACACTCCTCTCCGTCTCTAATGCAGCGACACACAACATTCCAGCAGTGCTGCTCTCTTCCTCTGTGGCAGCCTTTGGCAGAGGGAATGTGCTCATGTAGCATTGCTCTGCTTGCTGCCAGACCCTCTTTTATTCCTGAATGGTGGGAAAACGGCACTTCCTGTGGGGGGAGGCTGTAATGTGTATGAAGACATCAGTGAAGGGGAGGGGCCGGCAGGCTTCTACATTACCAGAAGCCCTTCCTCCCCTTGGTGAATCCAGCACACAAAAAGGACAATCTCCAGCTTCACACAGGCAGCCGCCCCTAATTAGACACGAGGATCTGACAGACAGCAGTATGAGCCAATGAGAGAAGGACTGTAATGTCTTCATGTGTAAGCTCTCAGATAGGCCAGGAGACTCACTACAGAGGAATGGAAATGTGTTATATCAGTTAGAGCGTAGGCATCTCCAAGGTCGGCAAAAAAACCAAATTACAGAGTGATTTTTCCATCGGGTTCGTGGGAAGCATTGTTGACTGTCCAGCTGAAGTTTTTCTTTTTTTCTTGGCAGTTTTTTTTTCTCTCTCTTTCTTTTTTGGTCTCACTCCAACTGTGCACAGCCTCTGACAGTTATCAGAGGCTGGGTTGAGCAAACAGAAGCAAAGGGCCGGCCGTGTGTGATATCTACTTCCACAGAGAGACAAATAACTGAAGAGAGGGGTCAAAACACAGATTAGTCTGCCTTCTGTTCAGTAGAAGTGAACAGTTAAAGCAGACTACAGCACAGATAAAAGCCTGGTGTACAGGAACTCTCTTGTGCATATTGACAGGCACAAAAGGGCATCAATGTTCATTCATTGAAGTACTATACATTCAAAACACATTCAGCTATTCATTCATGCAAAATTACCTTGGCAATTATCTTGAAAATCAACTACAACTCATTTGAAAGTAAAGTGCATATACTGTGATTTTTAAAGCACCTCCCAGCCAAGCAGCCCAGTTACACTTCAGACACTCTATTTACAGTAGCTGAGATATTCTCCTGTGAACATGCTGATCGGCAGAACGCCAACTTAGTGACAAAATATGTCAGGAAGCTCCAGTGGGCTCTAAATTAAAGTAAAACGTTGCTGTTCACCACTGTCTGGGAGGAACCAGTGTCCCAAATGGTCAGTCACTACTGAGCACTGCTGCCTGACAGTGACAGAAATCTATAAGCTAATGGCATGGCCCTGATTCTTTGAGTAGCATGAGAGAGACGTTCCTCTCTCACATGTCTTACTATGGGGTATAGACATGTCTAACGTTGCTATCGGGAATCTTTGTGACAGTGAGAGACAACCAACTATCACAAATGTCCTGAAAAAAGAAACTCCTAAGCTGGGCCCTAAAGTCTGGTAACACCTTGTGGAGTTTACATCCCAACTAGTAAATGGACTGAATTTATAAAGCACTTTTCTAGTCTACCGACCATTCAAAGCGCTTTACATCACATGCCAAAATTCACCCATTCACACACACACACACACTGATGGCAAAGGCTGCTGTGCAAGGTGTTCTACAATGTTTCTAATGCTCACTCACCCATTCACACACACACACACACACACACACACACACTGATGGCACAACCATCGGCAGCAATTCGGTAGCAATTCAGTTATCTTTAACATGCAGACTGGAGGAGCCGGGGATCGAGCCAGCGACCCTTATTGGACGACCCACTCTGCCTCCTGAGCCACAGCCACCCCTAGTAAGAGCCGAGAGACCAGAACTGCAGTAGACCAGTCCAATAATATCCACAACGCCTTTGTTTTGTAACAAAATTTCCCCTGTCAGGCTTTGCCAAGGACACAATCAACTGGTCCACATTTCTAAATGCCCTGATTCCATCCAGACTCACACTTTCTACACACATAACCAACAACTGCTCTGTGGAACAGAATAGTAAAAGTTCAAAGATTAATGTGTAAATGTGAGTTGATCACCTTACTTCAGCAATTTAGTATTACACTTCTGTAAAGTTGGGGACTCATGAGACAGGTTAAAAAAGCGAGCTGCTGTTGCTTAGAAATCTTGATTAGTTCCTAGCGTGGGTCAAGAAAACACTGGATTTTATCTTCCGTTAGATCCTCCCTGTCTGGTAAACATCCATGTCTTCTAAACCACACGCCCCCAATTTGTAACACGAGCTTTTGCTAAAAATTTGTAGCCTTCAAGGAAAAGCTGAAATAACTCTGGTGATATAATTTTGTGAGATTTGTACGATTTTGTAAGTCAACTGATATTGATGAGTAAGATCAATGGAATTTCCTTTTAAAGAAAAAAAAAAAAAAACAGGATTGTAGCCACTTTCAGATTATCTGAGGCAAACTGTAGGGCAGACAGTAAATAATACTCCTTCCAAAGTGGTCAGTGCCAATAACAAGGCTGCACTAAAAGATAGCAATTTGAAGTATATTTGTTCAGTTGGTTCAAGGGAATGGCTGGTAAGAACCTGACATATCCAAGGGCTTGGATAATATCCATGCCTCTTTCAGAAAATAATCATCATCTTGTCTAAAACAGACAATTCTGGCCCAACATATTCCCTTTAAAGTCCACCTGGCAGGTAGACATTTTGTAGCCAAGTACACCTTGATAGAAAAAACCTTAATTGGTCAAACAAGTAATTAAAAATGCAAAAAAAAAAAAAAATACTCACCAAGCAGTGGAAAAGCATTTATCACATTTAAAACTGGAGTAGGATGCCCAGGGATATTACCACACTACTATGCTAAAAGCTCATGCACTCCAATTGTGCACATGTATGAATGACACTAGGAGTGGGGCGATATGGATCAAATCTTCTATAAGAGTATATGTAACTTTATGTTGTGGCTTGACACAACAAGGGATATTAAAGAGATCCCCATGCAAACAGTAAAGCAAATTATCTCACAGTATACATCGCCCAACCCTAATCGACACATTACCATGTGCACACGCCTGACTACAGTATATGTGCGCATGCATCAGTGCAGATCTGACACGTCAGCAATGAGCACAGAATACAGCACACTTTACTACCAGCAGCCGAGCTCTGCAGATACAATCAGAGACTGAGATGGAGGCTGAAAGACAGACACACACAGACATTTGGGTCTTATTAGCAGACTGACCGGAAAACAGTGGAATTAGCAGCTAAAACAGAAGTTGGCAGCAGTTTGGCACAATGAGAGACCAAGTAGATGAAATAAGAGAAAAGGAAGACACTGAAACACATAAAGCCTCTGATCTGCCCATACCATACCTGAGTGCAGGTTTATCCTGAATGCAGTTAACACTGCGAGACCATCTTTAAAGAACAGACAGATAGACACAAGTTAGAAGGTAGTCGTAAACTATAGGCAAGGAGAAGAAAGCACGCCTGTTTTTTAAGTGCTAATATGTCAATACTAGACTCTGTGCCCAGGGCCCACTTAGCCAATCGAACAAATGCAGAGGAAATAAAAAGCATTTCATCACTTGTGGCAACTAGACAAGGGCTTCCATCAGCAGCAGAGCATCTAAACAAACAGTACTTATAAGCTAGAATTGACACAGAGAGTAGAGCACATTTTATTCAATAACTAACCAAATTGTTTTGTTTTTTTTACTATGAGTCAAGCAGGCTCTGTGGGCGTTTTTTTTTTACGGCAGCTACTGTCTGAAAAAAAAAAACACCAATAACAGCTCTTGTGTAGCTCTTTCACAAGGCCGTCACTGCACTCAAACCGCCCCACTTATGCCACACAAAGAGATGCTTTATTTTTAAATTTAGATAGGTGTTCTTCAAATTATGTTTTACGCTTTAACAAATGTAGACTGACACAGCTCTGGGTTATGATAAAATAAACCCTTTCTTAAAGGAAATGATATAGCACATGGTACAGATTTCCCTACAACCCCCAGACAGGAGGCATTGATAACAATTGGCTGACTCGTGTGTACCTGAGTGATCTGATTAAAGTTAGTACTAAATGTAACGTGTCCCAGTCATAGTCAGTCATACGCTGAACTAGACAAGCTGAGAGGTTGTCTCCTGTGCATTAGGAGAATGTGGCAGGCACTCATATATGAAATGTAAAAGCATTAGATTAAAATATTGACTTTTATACCAACAAACTGGCGAGAAATGAGAGTCTTTATGGCCTTGCAGGCTTGGTTTATGTCAACAAGGCAACCACAACATCCTGACCTGGAATTGAACCTAGGTCTTTTATGACATGACGTCCCTTTTATCTCTGTGCCCACATTTCCTGTCAAACCTGCGTGCAGGCTATCTATGAAGGCAAAATTCATAAATTACTGCAGGGAAGTATGACTTGTTAATTAAAGCCCTTGAGTGAAAATTTAGGCATATAACATGTACAACAGTGTACTATCTTGTATGGTAAGAGTTAAAAACATAACTTTTCTGCTGTTGACAAATCTCACTTCAAAGTCTGTTTGGTAGCTGTTCTGGATCGGAAATGTGATCACTGTTATTAGTTTTTGGAGCCGTTTCTAAAAAAAACTACCATGACCGTAGTCTTAAGGGGCAAAGGAACATGTCACTCAGTGCAACAGTGTGGCTCAGTGGCGGTTTTTTTTTTTGGGGACAACAACGGATGTCTGCGGCACAGAGGAATAAGATATATTAGGCTTTGAATACACACACAATACTTGCACATGAGATTTGTTGATAATTAGAAAAATATAGAAAATCACCAGCCTTATCCTTTAAATTAAAATTCGACCTTTAAACAAGCAAACTCCACCTATTGATGAAGCTCATGTGATATGATTAAAAGCACCGGAGTAGCGACTAAATGGACCTTGAAGTGAGATTGTTTTGTCAAAAATTGTATTGTAGTGTAAAATAATACCAATGCAAACAATGCCAACTAATGGCACATAGAAACCAAATGAATAATGAAGAGAGAAGCTTTGATAAAGTAACAAAAATGTAAATGCAAATGTAAAGTAACAAAAACATGGGAGTTGAATTTTTGTGTTCGGGACCACATTGTCATAAGGAATACAAATTTCTATTCTTATCGTCAGGATATTGTAGTCCCAAAGGGGAAGCTTCGTTGACAATCCCCGGAAAGCTTGAACAGTGCGAAAATACCACAAACTCTTAAACAAGAGGTCATGTGCAGGATAGAGAGGAGGGTGTATTATCATCATAAAACACAACATAACACACTTTAAATACCATGTTTGATATCTTTGATATTCTGCACGGCATGTTTGAGGAAAAGAGTTGTTTCTGAGGAATACTGGTCAACACAGATTAGGACACAGAAAGAAGCTTTCTTGCATTAATTTATTGACAGACAACCTTTGGCCCAGTTGACTGGTTTTGATATGATTCATCTGAGATGACAGATTAAAAATATGCTTCTTTTTGTCTTCTCAGTTGCCTTGTTATCAGATTGGAAAACTTGTACCAAGCGGTAATATACCATGACAAATATACTGTCGTCCCTACAGGCACAGTTATTCTATAAACAGCTCACATACATAGAATATAATTTAATGGCTTTTGAGAAAGTTGGTTTTCCCTCATCCAAGTGTTTAATGTCCATGTACGACCAGGCAAACAGGCCGAGGCAAAAGGGGAGCATGTAGAGGCCATGTTCTAAACTTAGATCATTTTATTTCTAAAACTTGCTCTAACAACAGAAAAAGACATCCCAAACAATCCTACTGTAGGTCGTTGAGAGAAAACCTCAGTTGAGACGCTTCCTATGTCTTGTTTAGTATCATGCCTCCATCAAACGAGTAATACAATTACAAGGCCCGTTTCCATAGCAACTCTTTGGCTCTGCTTCACCTCTGAATGGAAGATGACTTCATCTGCTAGGCTGCTGATAGCAGAGATCACCTTAAATGGAAATACTGGAAGTATATCCTTATGTGTAATTACTATTGAGGACACTTAAAGGGGGATATATTTCATGTGTCATAATTAGTGCCTGACTGTCCCTGACAGATGCTAAAATCTGGCAACCTGCTACTGAAGACGAGTTTTTGCATACAGCAGGTTTTTTTAGGTTTAGAAACCCATCCACCACGCTGTATATAATGTTAACAGTACATCCGGCGTGCATCCAGTGGTAGGAAGTCAGTCATGTCAGTCAAGTCTATAAATCAGCATGTGGGCAGCCGTGAACAAGGTAATACACTCCAAACACAAACATAGCGAGGTGAGGACAGAGCCCTTTCTCTCCCTTCACATGTGGCTGAAGGTCTGCCCTGATAAGAGCCGCAACAAAGCCCCAGAACAAACACAGTCTATTAACCTACAGCTCACCCTAGATAAACAGCCACGTGTCTTTATTAACAAGACACAATGATTAGCACAATAAAATGTGAAGAATTACAACGTTCAGATTGGTATTTCATTATGTTCAGTCAACACACTTTGTATCGACATGACTGCTGGGAAAGGTCTTCTTTTTATTTTTCATTTCCCTTGATAATCATTCAGTGACGCAGTGTTATCATCACTGGCTGCATTGAAAAGTTACGTGTTATAACTGAGCTAAAGGTTGTTTGCTGTTATAACATGCACTGTAAACAGGTATTTTAATAGTAGTTGAGCTGATATATACTATACTGCATTACTAGAATGGTAAGGAAAAGCAGGTTAAAACTAAATGAATAAGATCCTTTCTAAGGGTCTTGGCTGTGTCGATCAGGTGATTTCAGGACATTCATGACATACAATACACTACTTTGCTGCTTCGGTGGCTGTATGTACATCACATGGAGCCACTGAAATAAGCCATAAAAATAATTGCCTTTTCTTACAGTGATCAGGATGATTCAAAGCTGCTACTAAGAACTAAATGAGCAGAGATGGATAGAATCAGTATCTCCAAATCACATTTCCAGCAGTGCGGTGACTGCTACGCCTATTGCTTAAAGAGCATTTCAGATATTACATCATAACAAAAAAGGGGTATTTAGCCGAATTCTATAATTGATTATCTGTTAAAACCCAGTGTTTCTGAATAAACAAGACTAAAATGCAACATTTAGTCTGTCTTTCTTCGCAGTACTGCTCTTATCACAAGGCACCAGACTTTTTTTTTCAAATTTCCTTTTCCAATCATCTTAAGTTCTGACCAGCAGGGGTCAAACGATATGGTAGATCAATACACGCCATGCACTTACTGTATCTTAGAGTCATAGTTTTGAAAATGATAGTAAAGTTAACCGTTACACATTTGAGTCTACCTTAGTAAGGATTATGTAAAAGGGGATACAACTATTAGGACAGCAAATCAGCATTACCACACATTGTCTCAATTAAAGCCAATGTCTGAAAGTCTATCTGTTAACCTCCAGATGGATTCTGGTGAGCACGGTCTGAAACCACAAACTGAAAGTCAGTGAAACCTGACTCTCAATGAGGATCCATCCCATTAGATATGGACACACATACTAAGCTTGACAGATAGCAGAAAGGAGAAAACATGCAGGTGCTTATTTGTTTCCCTCACATGTTTCACTTATGACCATCGAGCTGGGAGATTCTTCTACAGTATCTACTGTGATTTCACAGTCTTGACCTCTGACAGGACTGACTTTAATTAACCTAAATCCTATAAATCTGTCAGAAACACATCGGTTTGTAGAGTACCTGTCAGTGTGACCTCACTGACCCCACCGTCACAAGCTTTAAGAGGCTTTGAGGGGCGTTCCCGTGACGCAAAGCAAGAGACTAAATAACCCCCCCCCCCCCACACACACACACAGTTAACACACCAAAACACCTAGCCTGTCAGGTTATGATGCGTTTGTCTCCTTGCTTGTCACAGGATCACTGCTAACATGCTGTAAGACTACACTCCTTTTACACAGCCAGCAGGAACTCTTCTGGCTGCATAAAAGTCATTTCTTAAATGGTGATTTTATCCGGCATCCACCACAATCCTGACCTCTGATACAGATAACTCTAATTAGTCCAAAATCCTTCCTAAACTTCCTCACATTGTCCTCACTTGTGACGCCATCACGTGCAGCCCCAGTGGTGCTGAACAGCTGCCAAATTGACTTTGTAAAAAATAAAAATAATGGACGGTTATTTAACTAGGCTGTGGGTAAAACACACTTGCCAGGTAAGTATTGTTACATAACGAGCAACTCAAATTTCTTTGCTCTATAAAAACATTGTGACATTTCAATATCAGGATTAGTCTGCTGAATGAAGTCTACATGTACCTTACAATGGTTATTTAATCGTTTATGACTTGCTATGATAGTTATTTACAGGCTCTAATTTAAATGTGAGGATATACTGTATATAGTGTTTTTCTTAAGGATGGTCACTTCTGTGGAAATATTGGTTAGAGGGCTACTTTTGCTACAGAGAAACTACCAAAACAGAACAGCTGTACCAATCTTATTAAAATTTTAACACAAGCAACAAAACCTCCCCACGACCCCCCGCTCCTGCTACGTGTTAATGAGTGCATATGTACTAAAATACCTCCAGTCTGTGATTCCGTCGCGTTCTGCAGCTCGATCAAAGTTTCATCCTTCGCCTTTCCCGTTATTCGCCTCATAGCGGCCGACGGTGTGTTTATAAAGGCTTCACCCTCTCAGAAAAGTGGAGACGGCAGTGAGGATGCCACAGTGATACGGTCCGGTCGATGAAGACTCCACCATGTAAGCGGATCACTCACTGAAACCGACGAATCCGATTCTGATCAATGGATGGAAAAAGCATCATATTTTCATTATAACCGCTCCTCGCTGAGACTGTACCCTGCGGAGGTCCCTGGTGCTACCCGAGAAGACCAGGCACACATAAAAGGGGAGTGGCAGGGATTTTTTTTTTCCGTCGGCATAATGGACGTGTGCGCGAGCGTGTGTGTATGCGTGTGTGTAGGCATAGGGGACTTTTAAACCCATTAAACATGGGAGGAAAACCTCGTGAGTCATTTTGATGTGGTGAGTCAGTTGGTAAAAATGGCAGCAGGACACATTCACACACTACTCACACTGAAGTGGAGCAGGTTACCTGTATCATCTTAGGGAAAAAAAAGGAAAAAAAAAAAAACATGAGGAGCTGACAGTAAGACCAAAGGACTCAATACAATGCGGACATCTTGTGGCTATTAACCATATTGCACACATGTCTATTGTGACACAAATGTTCTTCTTTTTTGTGTTTTATGGCCTATATGTGACAGGAACTTAAAATATTTATAATTACAACATTTCTCATGAAAACTGTTTAACATCCATTAAGGTAATGGTCTAGTTTTAGGCTGCTTTTACAACAATGGTGTACTGTAGTGGTAATTGTTTTGTCCCTACCATTGTAATATGATGGCGGCCACAAAGACTTTATGGCAATCCAACACAACAGCACCACAAACTGCAGCCTCAGAGTGGATCAATAAGCTCTAATTATGGTTAGAGTTTCTGCATTAGATTGTATAACACTCATCGAGCACCTGTGCAATCTAATGCGATCCAATACAACAGCTCTGCCATAAATTCTACTTTTATGAAGCTTATACATTTTCAGTTTTTGTTGACATTGTCAGAAAGGTGATAATTCTACTTTATGTTTGTTAATGAGGTTGTAGTGGGTGGTGGTGGTGTACTAGAGTGCATTATATTACACCTCATGTATATTAATGGACAAACTATTAGGAACACTTTTCAGTATAATGCACTCCAGTACACGGCCACCCACTATGACCTCAATAATAAACATAAACTAGAATTTATGGCAGAGCTGTTGTATTGGATCGCATTAGATTGCAAAGGTGTTCCTAATACAGTAAAGTGCTCAAACAGTGTATATTTTTGGTCACAACAACTCAAAAGATCCTTTAAAAAAAAAATCACCATTATCATCATCATCAGCATAATCTCCCTCAGAACAGCTTTGGAATTGCACTGACCATCTCCACAACTCAGAAACCACACTGTGCCAATTACCAGGGGTTAATGGGATGGCTGGCCTTTCTGGTTTCAAATGCATCACTCGGCAGATTAAACAAATACCAGCGATGGCCTTAATTGGTGCACACACCATCTTCAACCAAAATCACTGTGGCTGTTTTCAGTTAGAACTGAAGCTCTCTTTATGACTTAATGGACGCCACAAATCCCAAACTATAAATAATAAGGCAGCAGGTGACCACTACAGCAAAAAACAAGTGCTTTTACTTAAGTAAAAACATTGTAAAAATACTTCACTACAAGTAAAAGTCCTTCAAAATCCTACTTACGTAAAAGCACAGAAGTATTAACAGCAACATTTACTTAAAGTTTTAAAAGTGCTGCTTATGCAGAAAGATGGCCACTGAGTGTTACTGTATATCATAATATGACATCATTAGATTAAGTTATGAATGAATGTGTGAGCAGTAGCTGCATGGTCAAAGTGGAGATAGTTTTAATTCCTTTCTTCTTTAAATTTAAAATCTTAATCTCAAAAATAGGTTCTAAATGTGGTGTAGTAAAAATAAAAAGTACAAATTTCTCCCTGAAAGTAGTAAAGTAGAAAGTAGCAGAAAAGGAAACACTCAGTACAAAGTACCTCAAAATTGTACTTAAGTAAAGTTACACTGTTCAGCTCTGGCTGTTCACTATCTAAGCATTTTTCTCCTCAATACTCTTCTTTACTGTACTGAGTTTAGCTTAAATATTTTGTTGCCTGAGCACCACACAATTTGCTCTTTTCTAACATTTCCTTTCACGGCAGGTTAACATAAACTACTTCTAAAAGTAATGAGCGTCCCGCCAGCCTTAAAGGAAAATTCTGGTTTATTTTACCTGATGTGTTTCCCAAATGTGGCCATTGTTGCTCTACGTTTCATGCTAATTTAGCTTTCTCCCGCTCCGCTGTAGAGATTCGGGGGGGAAGCCACAAAAAGACGTGTATCGCACAAGCGGCAACATCCGGGACTGAAAAATGAAGCCAACGCGGAAGTGCCAAAAACTGCAGTTCCTCGAATGGCCACTTGAGGCTGGCTCCAAAAGCGAGTCAACCCCCTGGTACAGAAAAACGGTTTTGGTCTCTATAGCTAGTTTCCCCGTCGCCTAAATGTTCAGTGTTGTACTAAAAGACCCTCTACGGAGTCGGAGTCAGTTTTTTGGGGCAAGTACATTTTGTTTTAATGGTTTTAAGCCTGTTTCTTGCTAGCGAAAATTAGCATTAGCGTTAGCATTATCACAGTTAACTGTAAATACACCGTGCTAACCAAGCTAGCAGCTAGTCTTAGGGTCAGCTCCACCCTATCGTCCAAATATGGTCACTTCTGGCTCCAAAAAAAATCCAAGATGGCAACGGTCAAAAATACAAACTCGAGCAAGTAGGTCTACGTGGGGGGTGTCGTCGTTCTCTTTATACATCCATGGGTGTCGTGTACGATGCTGTTGCGGTGACAACATCAGGGTGTGTGTGTCGTGTAGTAAAGTGGGCGGTTAGAAGTGCTTATGGTCAAGGTTAGCATCAAACACATCCTATCATACTTCACACATCGCCCACAAAGTCCCACCACTTTCTTTTTTAAAGGTTACCTTTCAGCAGTAGATGTAAAAGTGGATAAGATTCTTATTGATCCTTTGCTGTAAGCCTACATGATTTCACAACTATTGAACTGATAGTGTTTATTATGACAAATGATTATACAAACTCTAAGGACTTGCAGTGAAAGCCAGTCATTAGACCGAGTATGATATGGTCCAGAGAACCAATCAAGCAAAGATATGATATAAGATGGCAGCTTCCCAATAAGAGCCTTGTAGATAAACAAATACATATGCCTATCACGTCTCTCAGTCAGAGGACACCACCCAACTTTTTCATACAGGATGCAGTGATAAGTGCTAATAAACATCACCAGTAATAAACCTAAGAGCAGAATGATAAACAGCATTCAAGGGCTTAAGAGTAGAGGCAGAGGCATGCCTATAAATCACATCACCATAATCCATGACAGAGAGAAAAACAGCGTCAACAATCCCTGTCAACAAAATGTTTTCCTACAAAACATAGGGAAGTTAGTTTTATTTCTATATTTAAAAAAACAAATGTAATTATTTGTTGACAAGATTGTCTATATGAAATTTGAATGTGAATTTGTCATCTATCCAAATACCAAGGTATTTATATTCTGTAACTCTCTCAATAATGGATCCCTGTACAGTGGAAATTGGAAAGTTTTTGCTATTGTTACCTTGAGCTCTGGATAATAACATAAACTTAGTTTTATGTGAATTCAATACAAGTTTAAGATCATTAAGTGCAGCTTGGAGAACATTGCAGGTTTTTTACAGCTAGCTGAGCAGAGTCTGCAATACAATACAATATTGTATCATCCGTGTATAAATGTTCATGGCAGTTAGTTAAAGATGAAAAAAATATTATTAATATAAATTGTAAAAGAACTGGACACAGAACCTTGTGGAACACCCTTAGTTATCGATTAAAACTCAAGTTTACTGACTGCTGCTGATCATATAGGTAATTCAGGAACCATACATAAGCACCCGAACTGAAACCAACATTACTTAAAATGTGTAAAAGCAAGGAATGATCAACGGTGTCAAATGCCTTGGAGAGGTCCACAAAGATGGCAGCACAATGTTTTTTCTCATCCAAGGCATTAAGAATGTCATTCACAACCAAAGTGATGGCAGAAACAGTGCTGTGCAAAGGCCTGAACCTGGATTGATGTGGACTCAGAACAGAGTTCGTGGTGAGAAATTCCTTAAGTTGACAATTTACAAGTGACTTAGTGAATTTTAGCTAAATAAGACAATTTGGATATTGGTCTATAGTTATTTGGATCACTTCTTTCTCCACAGTTTTCCAAACTCTGGGAACTACACCAGTAAAAAAATAGAAAGGTTAAAAATGTGAGTTATTTGCTCAGCAATTGGTGGAGTAGGAAGATGAAGGGAAAAAAGGATCCAAATTGTCTTCCCCAGTAGATTTCTCAGGATCAGTGGTTTGAAGAGCCTCAATAACTTCGCAGAGAGAGACAGAAACTCCTTCTGGACAAAATTAAATCAATTAGAGCAGATCTTAAAGCGTTCTTCAGATTAGGCCTGGTGGGTTCCTTGATCAATTGAGATAAATTAAGGCTAGAAGACACATCTTTTAAATAGTCAGAAGCAACAGTCAACCAATCAATATTAAAATCTCCCAGAACTATCATTTCCGAGTTGGTATACTGAGAGAGTAACTCTGCCAGATAATCAATAGACCTAGCATCAGCTAAATGAGGTCTATAAATCCCAAATACAACAATGGCATTGTTAGACCCACTATTTATCTTTAGGACAATGAATTCAAAACATTTGGGCACGGTAACAGCATGTAGAATAGAAACAGAAAAACAAGATTTGACATAGATGGCCACCCACCGCCCCTACCAATTCTGTCAATTCTAAAAAGATTGTATCATCTATCATCTAAGGCTACCTCAGAATCACTAATGTTATTTTTAAGCCATGTTTCTGAAAGAGCCAAAATATTTGGATCTGCTTGAGAGACTAATAAATTAAGTGATCAAGTTTCTGATGCTGTAGTAGACTTCTGATATTCCAATGAATCAGTCCTAAGCCTTTTCTGGTCTTAAACTTATATGGATTATTTAGACAGAATGGAGTAGACTCGACTAGGCATGTCTGAGAAAGAGCAGAATTACAGGGAATATATAAAACGAATAGGAGACAAGACCACGATTTGATAGACTGTTTTGTAGATGTAGGTAGTTGTCAGGCCAGCGATGCTATAGAATGAATACAGTCTGAAGTCAGTTGCTTTACCCCCAGTCCATTTGGGTGAATACCATCCTTTTTGTACAGGTCCTTCCTGTACGAAAAGGATAGTATTCACCCAAATGGACTGGGGGTAAAGCAATTGAAAAAGGGAATAGAAAGTCTCTTTTCCTTTACCACTGAAGACCAGGTTGTAAGGCTGCGAGAAGATCCAGGTCCATCATCCCGTCTCACTAGTTCCTCAGTTTAGTCAGTTTGTATGTCAGCTAATTTGGAGCACAGCTGAGCCTGAAGTTGCAGGAGTTCATCAATCAAAGTTTCAATTGATTGCAACTCACTTTTGATATGGATGAGCTTAGTGGCTGACACCATTATGCTGACCCTCGTGTTCATCTTCAGTGTTGAATAAACAACAACTCGCAGGCTTGCCAATAGGTCCAATAGGAGTCTGAGTACATCACAGGTTAGTGAATAGCTGCAACTAACATTATTTTCATTATTTTTGTTTTCAGCATTGATTAATCTGCTGATTGTTTTAGCAATTAGTCATTTGATCTATGAAATAGTGACACATGTACCTCACAATTTTCTAAGTGACACTTACATAGACAAGCCAGGACATCATTAGTGTTATTAACACCTGTCCTTTCCTACTATGACAACTCAAAATGTTTATTTTATTTTATTTTAACAAGGTCATTGAACTTTTTGGGGGATAAAACCACATCAAACACACATTATTATTCAAACATGTCTGTAGGGGTCTTTAAAGCAGTTACACATACAGCTGCCTTAAAACATAGAGATTCTTTATTATTTAGAAAATGTAAGAGTAAAGTTATCCAAAAAAGCACAGAGGCGTATATACAATTTCAAGTTTTTGGTTTTACTTTCAAATCATCACCCAGATCAAGTAGAGGTGTCAGGAAATAACAGCTAATGAACACCAGGTGTGCCGCTTGATTGCAGCAATTAGGCCGATGATGTCACAGGCCTAAACTGTTTGTAAGGTTTTTTTCCCAGCAGACATTTTGACTTGTCATAAGGTGAGAAGCACAGGTGTTAACACTGAGAGCTCTGTCTGTTTAATCCAAGTGGCCCAGTACAACATGGCAGTATGACAGTTAGTCAACATGCACATAACCAGGACCCTGAAATTACGAGCAGCTAAATGGAATTAAATCATTATTATTAATATTAATGTTTACACCTGTGTGTTTCCTGCTGTGACATGTCAACATGTCTTTTGAAAAGGGTTTATTGGCATTTTTCCATGCTTTGTTGTGGTGCTCATAAAAGAGATGATTTTATAGTTGATTTTCAGTTTGCACAAACTGTGTAGCTACCATTTACTCCTCCTTTGACTTTACATACAGTATGTGACATAATATTGTTTTGATTTTACTAGAGACCACACATGTTGAGGCATGATTGTAATGAGTGCTTAAATGATTGGCCAATTATTTGACTAGTCAGTCAACAGAAAAATAATATGAAAATATTATGATAATCAATAAATTGTTCTAGCCATTTTTCTTGTTTCATTGTTAGTAGCAGCCCTAATTCTAATAGCCTAATCATTTTGTAGATTTAGCCTGATTACAGTGAAAACATTTTTAGTATTATTATCTTGTATATATTTTATAGCATAGCACATATAGCTATAAGTAGAAGTATCAGGGTGTTTTGTCAGTCAAGCACCAGTTCTCTATTTTCTCATGTGTGTACATCCCACAGGTGCATCCATTATGATGTTAGATTATACAACCATTTATCTCATGAGGGACACTGGCACCTGCAGCAGCCAATGAAGGCTTCAAATCCAAAATACATGTTTGTGCCACTAGGGGGAGCTCGAGTACAGCTAAAGAACCTCTGCTTTGTTGTAATTGAGTGTTAGAGGTGTTTATTTATCATATCAGGTTCACTTGTGCTGAACCATTAGCTTTAAATAAAAAAAACCCACCACAGAGAATTTCAGATGGTTTTTGTTATTGTTCTCAATTTCGGCCTATTTGTAAAACATTTACACACACAGCTGCCGTGTGTTCATGACAAAATGTTTCAGCTTATGGAAGCTGTGCAGTTATTTTAAATGTTTTTTTTTTCTCATCATATGTTTTGTTTACATAGCTGTGTGCAAAAAAAGAAACGTCAGGCGATATTTTTCGGTTTACTAGAGACCACATATGGTGATGAATGGGGTCGTAATCAGTTAATTGGCCGAATTATTGTGAGAAACATCGTTATTATTATTATTACATCACAATTCTGTTGTTATGATAGAATTATTTATTATTACAATGGATGTTATTACTATTATTATTAGTAGTAGTAATAGGCCAGTAGTATTAGTAGCCTATATCTGTAGTGCCAGCAGTAGGTGTTTTATTGATATGCAGAAATCCTGCAGCTTTTGCAGGTTTCTCATGCGTTGTGAACGAAGCATTCAGCAGTCGGCTCTTTTGTTTCGAGAGCAGATTCAGCCTGTGTGTGTGTGTGTGTGTGTGTGTGTGTGTGTGTGTGTGTGTGTGTGTGTGTGTGTGTGTGTGTGTGTGTGTGTGTGTGTGTGTGTGTGTGTGTGTGAGAGAGAGAGAGGGAGAGAGAGAGAGAGAGGCTGTCTTTGGGATTCAGCAGAGTGAATGAGGAGGAGAGAGAGAGCGGGATGCTGACAGATTCCTGATAGATGTTTAAAATGGCGAAAGCTTGTTCGACCCCAGCGAGCCACCAAACTGTAGCACTGTAGGTCGGAACATGTAGTAGCTGAAGCTGGATATCTGTGTGCTTGTTTTTTTTTTTAAAAACGCCCCTCCAGTCTATTCACCTCACGTTGTTTTCTGCGCGTGCTGGAATATTTTTGAAGTGTTTAAATGGCATCCACAAGGCGCCGCCGCCTTGTTCCGTGCTTTTTGGGAATACTCCTAAATGCTTTAATCGGTAAGTGGCATTATCTTATTAGCAATGCTGCAGGGTGTGATACAGCTTTGTAACAATCTGCTGCTGTCCGGAGCCTGCATGGTGCATGCTGCAAGCAGCGATAAGTGCGGCTACTGACCAGTAACCCTGAACTTGGCCCCTCGCCGGTGTCCGTTAGTATTTGGGCAGTAAATGCCAGTTTGAACACTAGTGGAGGAGCCTTGACCACTGCGGAATTTACACCTGTAGGTTACCGAGTTGCAGCCCGTATTATAGTGTGTTTTAAAGTTCTGTTTCCATCTGCAGAACCGGAGAGCAGCAACCTATTCGCGTCCTTTCTCCAGCACCTGACATGACTCGTTCAAATGCATTGGCTTGGGGGTCTTTTTTTGGATGTCCAGGCAACACCGTAATATTGCACGGCAGCCACGTGCAGCGTAGTCAACAAAGTTTCTGGATTGTTTTCATAGGAAGACGATTAAAAGACCGCAAAGACTTCTCTACCGGATGATGTCCAGTTCGTGCGCCGAGAAAGTCACATTTTTTTGAGTTACAGTAGCTGCGTGTTTGTCTTGTCTGTTTTCAGAGTGGTCTTCTAGTTTGCCTCATGACCGTCTTTTAATCAGGTGTCTCAGTAGCAGCAGGACTGCAGAATTAGAAACACAGTTCCCATGTTATTGTTCATCACATGGTCATATTACAAATAGAGCTCTTAAAGGAGGAGTGGAACAACCAAACACTTTTATACCCTGTAACTGAATATCTCTTTCAAACCTGCTGTTGGGCCTCATCTAATACTCTAGTTTAGTTAATCTGTCGATTATTTTCTCAATGAATCATTTGGTCTTTAAAGTTTCAGAAAATAATTTCACCTAACAGTCCTTAACCCAAACATATTCACTTTGGTATCATACAAGACTAGCAAAACCATCAAATATTAACTATTGTGAAACTGGAAGTTTTGACAATTTGGCTTTAAAAAATCACTAGGACGACCTAATCAATTCTTAAAATTGTGGATTATTCTTCTGATGATTAATTGTTTCAGCTCTATTTCAATTTATGGTTGCATATTTATCTTAAACATATTCTATGATCGAACTAAAGCAAACTTTTTTCAAAAAGTGGATGGAGTTTGACTTCATATCAGGGCACTTCTAAAGAGAGTTGTGGACCGGTCAGTCATTACAGCACCTCGCCCCGTGGCTGGGTAATATGACAGTCGTTATTGCTCTGAGAATAGATTAAAAGGCTGCGGTTATTGCCTGCTGGGGAGAATATTTGTACAGATTAAATGTCAAGACTGTTCCTCTCCTCCTTTTCAAATTTTTCTTTTTCGCCCCCTTTGTCCACTATGATAGACAGTTTCTCTCTCTACGTGAGGCCCCTTAATTCGAAGGCAGGAGAGAGTATTGAGTATTTGCAAAGCATACCACACAGGGACCCACAAAGGCCCCCACTGGAATCATAAAGGCTCGTACACAGTGGTCCATAACATGTTCAGTCAGAGGATTGGGAACAAAAACTTCAGAAACACGACTCTGTGATGGATGTAATTCCAATCTACCCGTCGCATTAAAGAAATGAAGCTCTTTCAAGTGCACGTCTACCTCCGAGATTAGATTCGGTTTAGATAAAGACACTTTTTTTTATGACATTTTAAGCAGAGTGGATAAGAGTAAAAGAAGCAACAAGAAGAAGATCAGCATTATATCTCTTATGGACTGAAGAGTTTAAACTCTGAGGCAAGATGCATAAAATCATTCAGAAGATCTCAATAAGAAAATGTGTGTTTATCATTTGCTTTGAATGGTTTGGCTGAGTTGCGTCTTTCAAGCTGCAGCATGTCGACAGCATCATCACTATTAAATCAAAGCATACAAGTGAAAAACATTGACATTGAGGGCCTTCACTTCACTTCATCAGCATATATGATGATGCTTACTGGGACGTATATAAAGATTATATATTTTAAAGCAGCAGCACATGTTTGGTTTATCACGGTAAGACAGGAAGATACAGTTAAATACATGTGTGAGGGAAGATTGTACACCGACAACTTTGTGGCAAAGTTGACATAGGTGAATTGTGCAACAGCTGCCCTACATGTATACTATCAAGCCAACACATGGAGTATTTCTCAGCATTCTCGTGCTGCATATTACTACTGTAGTTATATTACTGTGTGTAATCGTCACTGAGGTGTGAATAACCAAATATTTGAAACTACACGCTCATATTAAGGTGGCTTGAATAGACTGATTAATAATTTATCAAGCAGAAGCCTATAGGAGGGACTGCAAGTGTCAATGTTGAATGTATAGTCTCCCCCCTGGAAATAGAATAAATATTGCTTTTTAGAAAGGCACTGTAGGCTATATAAAAAAAGAAATTGAGCTGTTCTGTGGATGCTCTCCTCAATAGCTCAATTATACTGGAAACTCCATTTGATTTAAAGTGAAATATCGGCTACTGTATGACTTTTTCTGTGCGTGGAGGACGACCCTTTTAACGGAGTGGGTAATCATTTTTTGAAGTCTGTTCCTATTTAATCCTCACCAGTGATGTGAATCACAGGCAGCGTGCATCCTTTTTCTTCATAGTGGAAATGCAGCTTTAGATTTCTATCCACAGTTCAGTGCAGTTTATGGAGGATAAAACCACAATCCTCACAGTCCAGTGTATAAAACATGACTCCACATTTTAATCAGACCTTACATGATGCTACAGCACATGTGAATGGTTATCTAAAAATGTGTTTTTTTTGTATGGGGAGCAAGAATGTAAAGTAAATGAGCTGCAACAGTCTGATGCTGAGAGAGCAAGGAGAGAACTAATTTAGCTATAAAACTAGTCTAAATCTATAACTCATATCTTTTGTAAATGCACATTATTGTCATAGGGCTATCATAAAATTTGACGCCTAGCAGTTGTGTTCGTAACCCATTATATCCTCACGCTGCTGCCTGTAAGAAGCCTGTGGTGTGTCCTAAGCTCACATAGCTCTGTCAGTGGTGCTCGTGTCTGCTAACTACATCTGTCTGTCAGTAGCTGGTGTGTGATCCACACTTAACTGTTGCAGCAGTAAACCTTTGTGCCAGCCAGCCACACGTATCTGTCAATAGTAAGCCGGCGAATGAGCTACACTCAGCCAGCACTTGTCTCTGGTCTCAGACCGCTAATCCTATACGCCAGTGTCTGTTCCTCTGCATGGGGAGAGCATTAGGATGATGTACGTACGTGTGGGTCCCCTCATCTAACCATGGAAATCCATGCATGTATAGATTCATGTCTGTGAACATGTGTTTCTGCGGATAGGCGTGTTCTTGCCACCGGTTTCCACAGCTGTGCTCTCTCCTCCATCTGCACACCCTCTGGATGCTCAGCGTTCACAGATGACCTTAACCTAATCCGCACAAAGTGCAACATCCGGCTGTCCCCTGCTTCTTTTGTCCTCTTATCTCCTTTTGTCTCATTGGATCTGTCTTGTGGTTCAGTGTTTTGTTCAAAATGATTTTCAGTGACCTTTTTCGCGCTGTTGTTTGTAACCTTTCTCCCCACACCGAGCTCAGGATTGCATTAGCCAGTCACTTTAGCAACATGCTTTATTTATTAGGAAAGCCAAATCCCGACAACTTTCTCATTGTTTTAGCTAATGGATGAAATTCTGATTAATTGACGCCATGAGGAAGTATATAAAACATCAGTTAATCTGTTTCACTTCAAATCTTCAAATCAATGACATCCTAACACATTGAACACTGAACTGTTATTATCCTGTTTGCTGCGAGGCTTGATAACATTGACTTGTGTCATGTGACAGCTTTGAAGGCTGAAAATAGCCCTCAATAAATTTCAGTCAATCTACACCCCCTTTTTTTTCAAAGAAAGATTGAATATAAAACACTTTCATATGTTTTACAGTCTTGAATTTGTCTGGAAGCATTTTGTACAGTATGTAATACTTGCTTCGCTTTGAGAATGATCCTTGTTTTGATCAAAACATGAAGTGTGACTGACGGGCTATGTGGCTGCGGGCTCTTAATATGCTGTTCTTTTTCTTCGCTGGCTGCTTCCTTTGTGAAAACATGTGATCTTTGTTGAACCAAAAGAGATGGAGCTCTGTGGTCAGCATCATTTTGGATAGCAGCAGCCCAGGCAGCGGGATCACCGTCTGCCAGCTAAGGGTTAAATATTTCTCCACTAGCACCCCCTTGTTTTTCACAAGTGGTAGCACTGATGTCTCTCTGGTCCCATGGCCATTTTACTTACCGTGCTTGTTGAGTGAAAAAAAGGGGAGGGGGCCACATAAAGAAAGGATACAGAGCAAGAAGAGAGGTAGAGGAAATGTTTCTTTGCATTATACTCCATATGTGATCTTCACGGAGGAGTGTGTCAATGAATTCCTTGTCTGCACCTAAGGGGAAGTATTTCTCGGTTGGAATTTGAGGGATGAAGCCGGAGGTTCTCTGTTTTGACCCTTGTGCTTTGCCCCCCCCTCCACTGCCCTCCCCTAGCCCCCCTCCCACCAGATTCCAGGGCCTGGGGCAGAGACTGGTAGTGCTTAGTCCATCAGCAGCTGAAACATGATACCAAGAGAGCCAGCTAAGCTCCTCTTTTATAGTACCAAGTCAGGTTAGGCTGTTTACATCCTTTCTTTATTGTTCTCCCGCTCCCCCCTCTTTACCCCCAGAAACCACAAATACAAAAAAAAATCTGATCTCCTCAGACCATAATAAAGTGGAAAACATCACCCCAAATTAACTGATGTGGACCGTTTAGTCACAGAGTATTGTTTTGTGCTGGTGGGTGAAAAAGGAAACACAGTGATCACAGTAAAAAAAAGTTGCTGCCACTGGTTAAATGGTGCTGCGCATACAAGGCCGTGCATGTGTGTGTATAGTACAAGAGCACACATGCTCTGGGTGTATTCAGTCTATAGACTATGAATTCCCTTGTGACTGTAGCCTGGAGGTAGCTCAGTCAAGGCTTTTTATTCATAAGCTGTAATGGCCCGGTGAGCTGCTATCAGTGATATGATAAAAGGAGCATTCTTCCTGTTTGTATCTGTGAGGGTTGATATTAAATTGATCATTCTGTTGCAGTCCCTCATGAGTCTGGATTAGAAAAAAAGTAGTTATGAAAAAGGAATGAATGCAATGAGTTATCACAGCTTCGCTAACTAATCATAAATTATCAAGATTAATAAAACCTTTGTTTTTACTCACAGTATGTGATAAGAAAAATAAGAAATAAACAGTATAAAGTTGTTTAAACTTCACAGATTTGCCTACTTAGCATCTCCTACAATCAGTGCTGCAACGAATCGATTATTTTCTCGATTAATTGATTATTTGTGTGGTCCATAAAATGTCAGCAAATTGGGAAAAAATGTTCTCAGAGCCGATGGTCACTCTTCAAAATGTTCCAGACCCAAAGATGATTTGTTTGTTATCGCAGAGGAGTATGAAAACCAGTCATGTCTCTGGTTTTATAGACTATATCGAAGTTTGATAGTGGCTGTCGCTGTGTCCTCCTGTATGAACTTATGTAATGAAAAAGAAACTTGGTGTTTAAAAGAAATGCTATACTAAGCTGCTTAATAGATTAGATTAGACAGCGTGAGAGCAGGGTAGCACATAGTGTGTATGTAGTTGAAGACATGTATTTTCACATTTATACAGCTACCATCTTAACTCAGTGTCCATTTACCAGTCTTACCTTTCATGAGCTTTAATGGATGAGATGAATAAGCTAGTAAGTGGACATCGGTTTAGATTTTTGTGTCAAACTACTTTTATCTAGTTTCATATATTTATTTATTTATTTATTTATTTATTGTGTGTCCCTCCAGGTGTGACGTGCGAAGCGGAGCTCTCCTTCACCCTGGAGCCCAGTGACATCATCGCAGTACAGGAGCAGCCCCTCATGCTCCACTGCCAGGTGGACGGCATTCCCCCAATTACAACACAGTGGAGGCATAACGGCCTGCTTTTAACTCAGGACCAGCATCATACTACTTTCATCAACGGCTCGCTCCTGATCGCTTACTTCCTGAAGACCAAACCCGATGGCTCATCTGACGAGGGGGACTACGAGTGTGTGGCCCAGAATTCTTTTGGGCTGGTGGTGAGCCGTAAAGCCCGCGTTCAGGCAGCCAGTAAGTCTCTTCTTTTGTCTTCTAGTTAGACATTTTGAGGGCCGTATTAAATCGTGTACAGGTTTGATACATTTAGTCTGTTTACAGGCGTTCACTTCAGACCCAATTAAGAAAATAGTCCTGCTAGGTTTGACTCCCATTCAGGTTTTCAGTCTCCGCATGTCAGTCACCAGGTACACCTAACATGGAGCCGTGCAGTCTGGAAGCTGGTTGGCTGTGATTATGATTATTTTGTTTTTAATTGTAATCTTGAGACTTTATCATCTTACACGGTTCCGTTATCTTGAGATACAAACTTAATAGTTTAGTCCTTTGTGTCAGAATAAGAAATCCTAATTAAACAATGCAACTGTGACACAGGCATGAACTGCAACCTCGACCACTTAAGTTAGATTAAGTTGGGATCTGTTCTCCTTACAAATGTAAACACTATAATTAAAATATCCTCTTAATCACATTTCAGTCCAATCCCAGTCTTTAGGGTATTGCTGTGCATGTAAATGTACTTAATATCCCTGCCAGTGGAGTCATTTGAATATTTTAATATCATTCTTTGAGTGTAATGAACTTTCTGATGCTCATCTACAGTGCTGCTTAGAAATTCAAGCCTTTGAGTTTAGCATTAACAAGTGCTCATGCTGAGAGTATCCAAGCTGCTTTGTAAGAGTGCAATAAGCTCGAAGCAACTCAGCAGCCCACTTACTGGTGAAGGCATCAAGATCATTTTTTTTTCCTCTGGCTTGACCACCAAATCTCTTATTTGAAGTCGTTCTAGTTCAACATTAAGCTTTCAGCATTGTTGCCACGGTTAATTTACAACATGCTTATCATATCATGGTGAGGCAATCTGACTCCTACCTCCTCTGTTTCTCTATCACTGTCTCTGCTTTTCTTTCTCATCTCTCACACACATACTGTGCATGTCTCAACTTACTTTAATTAAATGTAAGCGTCAAGGATGTGCACATTCCTCTGTGCACCCACTGAGATGTTGAAGCAGCGGCTTTAGTGACACTGTACTGTTCCACACTACTGAGTTAAGACTTTTTGAATGCTCTGTTTTATATGTGCTGTAACACAGAGATGGACAAAGACTCGCAGAAGCCTGTTGATTCTCGGGCTGTGTGTAGACAGCACACTGCTGTGCTGTTGTGGCCAATACAGCTTTTCCACTCAGTGGGATAGGGAGGTTAGCATGGACGTCTCACTGGCCAAAGCGAAAAAGTCACTCCAGCTCAGTGGCTGACGCTGTCAAACACATGCAACCTTTTAAGGCCTCCCGAAAGGGCTTTTCTCTCAAAGGTCAGCTTGCAGATGCCATTTTAGCACATTTTTAAAGCTTCTTTCTCTGCGAAAGTAATCAATATGGCCCCCCTACTTTTATTTAACCAAATTAGTTTGACAGAGTGGTAAGAAAACATGAGGAAAATGAAAATCTATAGATTTATGAGCACAGGGAGCATCACCTGAACATGGCGCCGAGAGCACAATAGAATTATCCTGATGATTTGTGCTGCAGCAGTTTCAGGATATTATTTATAGCTTCAATATCAGGTAGGATCGTCACGTTACTCACTTGAAGTTTTGGCTTAGTGTTTTCTTGAAACCTGCAATGAAAAATTCTTGATCACAGTGAGAATCAGTATATAGATATACATTTGCTCGGTGGTGCATTTGGAAGTTGGTGCAGACTCATCAATGTATTAAAGTTTGAATTAAAAACAATTCAACTAGGAACCTAACAATAATTCAGTGAGCTGGGATTGTGTGTAATTCTGGTATGTTATGATCTGATTTTTTTGTAAATGAGCTTATTGAATAATTGAAAAAAATAAATTTTTCAATTTTAATTCAATTTTGGATGTGAAATTCAAGGTTTCAATATGAGCATGAAAAATGAAGAATTATGCAATCAAAGAGCAATGTGCTGTCTTTCATCTGCTTATACAAAATGCAAAGCGAATGTGGAATGTGATGTGAATCCAGATTTAATCTCTGCTGTGAATGAACTTGACCTAGAACACACATTTATTTGAGCCATAGCCGGAGCTCAAAATCAGTCATGGTCATGTTTCAGATGGGCTTTGCTCTCCTGCAGACCTTTTCCAGCTTTTCCTCCTAACTTGTATTGATTAGGAAGGGACCCAAAGATTACTCAAAGTCACATTCTGACCCCTGGACCTCTGACCTTTTGGTTTGTGTTAAGCAGTCTTTCGGAGGGGTCTTGAATGAGTAAAGGCTCTGCTATAATGATACTCCCTCCCTCCTTAATGGAGTCTCACTTCTATAAAGCCAGCAAGAAGCAATTGCTGTGAAAATAATCCTCAAGAGACCCTTCAAAGGAACTCGCAATATACGAACTTGTGACGATAAATTGTCCCCATATTACCCATCATTTGCCACTAATAGTTTCTGCATTTTTGAAGAATTGCCATAAAACAGTGTGAGTTTTCCATTTTTCTTACAATGTATAAAAATGTCTAAAGGCTTTTTGAAATTAGATTAATGGGACTTTTGTTGCACCTTTAGATGCACTGGTTGACTTCCAGTCTGACCTAGAGATCTTATATTTTTCTGTTGTGTGACATAAGGAAAATCACAGATTTTTGCTTTTCAGAAGTGGGCATAGTGTCCTTTGTACTTGCAGTGTTGCTATTAGGTTGTCTTGATGGATGACACTGGAAATGCTTTAAGTTGATTTTGTACTCTTTTGAACTCTTTGCTTGCTCTCCTGTTTCATGCACCTCTCAGGCTCCAGTTTCCTGCGGCCTCCTGCTGTCCAGTACAGAAGGGTTCCCCTGTTGATCAAGCCTCAATTTGTCAGACTATTATGTTTTAGGTATTTAATATAAGGTCTCATAGGAGCTTAATGTTTGAGGTGAACTATAACCCAGAGAGAGAGGTTTAAACAATCACTGGTGCATTTCAGACTTCTGCACTGGACATTAAGTTATTCAGGATAAAGTATGAGTAAGTGTTTTCCTTACAGAGATCAGTGACTAGTGTTTGTTTCTTTTTCTGTTCCAAGTGTTTGTTAATGTTTTTGCTCTCTTTGTGTTTTTGAGGTAATTTGCTGTGTTATAGTCCCTCTTACAACGGAGCTCTGACTTGTACCACTGTGATGCAATGGCTGGTGTGATTACTGAAGCCTCTTTATAGCCCTCCCAGTGGATAAAGCCTCCATCTTACCCTCCACACTACCTCCCTCCATAAATTTCACTTTTTATTTGCTTGACAACCATTTGTGTGAGCTCACTGTCGGGGGCTGGTGTAGGACGGACTCCCCGTTGGCCTTCTAAATCGGCGGTCGGTCCAGGAAACACTTTTTTTCTCCTAAATGTTATCTCTTTGATGGTCCGTTTCTTTCTCTGCCCCTCTCGCTCTTTCCTCACTTTCTCTAGGACCTCCTCATTAGCTTAGGTTCAGGAAGCTTTTCATCATTTGGATGAATGACAAGCCTGGTACAGTGGGCCCGGCCAGGGCTCCTGCCCCTCCCCCACCGCACGCCCACGTCACCAGGCAACACACCACAAAAGCCCCCTGTTACAAAATAGCTTTTAGGATCAATTGAAATGACTTGCTTTTGTCTGTTTGTCTGGAATTAATTGGAAAGAGTTGAAGCTTTGTTAGGAAATAATTTATTTTTTTCCCCCAGTCCCATTCATATAGGGCGACTGCAATTGACCTCAGGGAGCACTGGAAAAGATTTGCAAACACAATATGAAGTGTGCTGCTGAGAAAAGGCAAATTCAGTGCAAACACAAGGAGAGTGAAAACACAAATAGTAGAAAATACAATAAATCCAAGCATAAGCATCATGTGTATTATTTACTTAATAGACTGCATCATGATATATAAAGAGCCCTGGCTGCTGGATGATCATTTCCACCTTGTTAAATTCTACAGTCGTCATGGTGAATTGTGCTGCCGTCATAATAGTAGGCCTCTGAATGAGACCTTAATGAAAAAGAAGAACCCAGGGGGCTGTAAAGGATGAGATAGGAGAAGACAGAGGATGCCTGTAAAAGTGTCTCACTTTATACCCATGCTCATTTGTGTGAATTTAACTCCACTCGGGGCTATAAATGTAAATAAGTGTCAACCAGGAAGAAAGAGGGTCCGATACGTGTGGCAGAAGATGAGAAGTTGTAACATGCTACTTTGGAAAGCTGTGTGGATGGACTGCCACCAGCAGCTACTCAGACTGACACTGCAGTTAGAGTGAGAGTGATTTATGGGGAGCTCACGTTAGTTTACGTGAGAGTGTTTGTACGCGTGCATGCGCGTGTGTTTGAAGGGTCGACGGTGGCTCTCCATCACCCTCCGACCTTCCTGTCCCCACCCCTTTCATGGCCTCCTGCCTGGGTGAATGCTGAAGCGCCATCCCTACATCTCCTTGTGGCTCCCTTTGTCTGCGAGCCAAACCCCGCCCTCGATCTGTCCCCCTCCTAGCCCTGCTCTTCTCTGCTCGCTTGCCACGAAGCAAGTCATCTCTCTGTCATATAGATTAGCCAACTTAATGCTGTATAAGCTTGTTTTGACATTTAAACACAAAGCCTTAGTGTTTTCTTTTGCTCCTCGCAAAATCAAGATTACCTCTTTGTGAAAAATCTATTACATGACATTCAAGCGTTACTTACTTTTTCTAGATTGTTGAGGAAAAGTCATATTATATAGTACAGTCTTCGCTGTATTCCTCCTGCTGATATTATTTCTCTCATTGATATTCCTGTCTTGAAAATATCACATAGTAGTAGTGCATATGGACATGACCTATGACTGCCCTGTCGCTTCCTTTGCGCAGGTATGTGGGCTGATGTTAAACCAGAGTGTTCCCTCCTGCTGTGTGGTCAGCGCCCCTCCATCTGTCTGCCCGTGTGTCAGAAGGATTGAGGAAGAAAGGGGCTTTTTTTTTTTTTTTTCCTTTTTTCTGTGCTGATGAGGCGGGCTGAAGGGATGAGAGCTCCGACCTCTTCTGTGTAATTACAAAAGAGGCCAGTTTATTACCGTACACCTGCAGACTAAATAATCTGATCTCATTGCCTGACTGTGCGTGCTCCATTTGAGTTTATTCAGAATTGGCAACAGTGAAAATGGGATTTCACGACTTGCTTTAGAATATCGATCAGCTTTTAAAAACTGATCTCATTGTCTCTCCCTCCTATGCCTATAAAGATTGTCCTCTACGGGCTGTTTCTTTTGCCGCAGAGTTGAATAAACAGCAAAACCGAATCCCCCTGACGAAGAATATGAAAGCATGTTTGCACTGACAGATGCTTAAATTTCAACTTTCCTGTAGGGATGAGCCGCTGTGAATCTCTATTATTTCTGAAGATAACACATCATTGACCTTGAAGCAGTGGAAAATCACCAAGGGATGCCTATAGCATGATTATTGTCTTAGTTTACTGTATGTCCTTATATGGCGGGGAACAATAAGATGCAGTATAAAATTTGGTTTTAGTGAGATCTCCACTCCAATTAAGATAGCTTAATTATTTACTAATCAATATATGCATTCATTATCATCTTCTGTTTATAATTTATCACAGTATTGATAACGCTGCATGGTTGGAGATAAAAAGGGCGATCACCCTAAAAGCTTTGCTGAATTATATCAATTACATCGCCTTCATCTCCAAATGTCAGGAACGAACAGCGAATACAACTAAATCAAGGACACAATGGTTGCTGGTGTGCTTACATCTTGAGTTTCACTGTCAGCCGTGCACACAGCACAGACATGCTTGAACAATCTTCTGTTAGAGGAGAGCTGCTTCTTAATATGAGGGATGAGCTACTGTGTGGGGCAGAACAGGCACCCTTATGCTCTAAAAATATCTGCCTGTGTAAACATCACTTGGCAAATGAAGCTACTAAACAGGGAAAGGAAGAATGGTGAAACAGCTGGGTGATGAAAATATTGAACTGCTCGAACAAGCATTATTGCTTATCCCTTCAGGCGCACTGTCTTCATGTTCGACATGGTTTTAATCCTATTTGTGTCTTTCTTAGAGTGATAAAAATAATAGCGTCATATTATATGTTTGTTTATATAGAGTCTTAAAAAACTAACTGATTTGTTGCCAAAGTGCTTTTTACACAAGGGGAAAACATAATGTAGGCACACAGATACACACACGTACATTATATGTACCAAATGCATACACATACAAAACTTGCATACAAGTTAGAGTATATAAGATAATAGGCTACATTTAGGTGTAAACAAAGTACAGATTAGTTTTAAATATATTAAATCAACAGAAACAATGTACAGATACAGATGCAAAATAACAAAAAAAGAAAAGAAAAAAACATATACAATAACAGATTGAACAGACATTTTCAGGCAAACTGTTCCACAGTTTAGGTGCTGAAACAAACAACAATAACAACAACAAAAACTCCCCAGTTCTTTTTAGATGGGACTGAGCGATACAGCAGTTAACATGTCTTGCTTGGAGGCTCTAAGGGACCCAGTGGTGCGACATCAGTCTGTGATGTAAATAGGTGCTAAACAGTTCTGGGTTTTATATTCAAATATTACAGTTTGTGTAGGTAACAAAGGACAAAGTTTTATGGTGGTCTTTTTACATCAAGCAGAAGCATTCGGTCAAGGAAATTCCAAAATTCATTGTAAAATTATTAGCACATGAACATCTTTCTCCAGGTTAGATAAGGGTAGGAAGCACCTAATTTTAGCTACACTTGACAACTGAATTTATCAGCACAGTCAGCTCAGTTTGGTTGCTGGGTTTTGTTGGGACATATATTTGAGCGTCATCTCCATTTTAGAGAAAACCTACTAGTAGGAGGAACAGTAAGGGACCCCGAATTAAACCCTGGGGGGGCTCTGAAACTTCTGTCTTATAAGATGAAGTGGAAACAATTTAAGTCAGTGGAGGAGGCACAATACCAATCTATCGAATGGTCAAGGAGAATAAAATGATAATTTGTGCTGAAGGCTGGGCTGAGGTCAGTTTTGGTCTGAAATGAAAATAATTGGTTAAAATTATGTTGTTTGAAATATTTAAACATGACTTAGAAAATGAATGTTCCATTTGTGTAACCACAAATCTGTTTTTCCTTCACTTTTTACCTGTTGTAATGAGGAGATGTGGTCATGGTGCAAGTAATATCTATTACCATCTTGGGAAGATCAACTTCCTATTTCAAATGAAAGCAATTACTGAACAGCGTTTATGTTTGTGCCTTTTGTGTTTTTTCCCCAGTGTCATTCAACGTTCCCTCTACTCCTGACTTGCTTCTCTGAAAGTCTGGCGCAATACAAAAGCAGTTAATACATATTTTTTCATTTCTGAACATGTTATGCATCTTTCTTCTCCAGCAATAGAGACTATTTTTAAAAATGTCGTGAGAGGAAGAAAAATGAGATACTAACGCATCTGGTGTAACTCATCACTGAGAAAAGAAGAAGCTGTCAGCATCATCTGACAAAGAGAGAAAACACTGGTCCTTCAATCTTCATCATCATGGCTGGCAGCCATTTTTTAGAGTACAGTTTTATTAACAAACATTTAATTCTTCATTTTAATTAGCGCTGCAACAATTAGCCGATTAATCGATTTGTCAATCAACAGAAAATTAATCAGCAACTATTTTAATAATGGATTCATTGTCTTAATTGGCTTCTTAAATGTGAGAATTTAATTTCTTTGTCATATATGAGAGTAAACTGAGCATCTTTAGTTTTTGGAAAAAACAAGACATTTTTGAATACATCTTTTTGAGCTGCTGTTATAGTTACACTATTTTATGACATTTGCAGATTAATCGATAATACAAATAACTGTTAGTTGAAGCCCTAATTTTAATTTAGATTTTCATGTGTAGCTGGCACCGAAACAGCTAAAATACACGAGCAAACTTGGACCTTGTCACAGAATGGATCCTCCAGCCTCTCTGCCAACTCTTCCAGCAGCTGCTCTCATCAGCTGCGTCCATCCAGATAATGTCTTCTTATTTCAGTGTCATACAAAGCAGTGTTTACTTTGGATTACACTCCGCTCGGACAAATTTTAATATCTTTCAGAAAGTGATTGTTTTGCAGAAATACGCCGATTCTTACAATACTAACAACTCTGGCAAATCTGTTTTTTGATCATTTTAAAGGAAAGTAAACTTAGCCTTGACCATTTGGGATCAGCTTAGGTCTTAGTTGAAATTCAAGTTCAATGTTGGGAGTGTGTGTGTGTGTGTGTCTGCCAGTGTCTGTCAAAGCATGCGTCTGTGATCTGTGCTTGTGTGTTGGGCAAAGTGGGACTTTGTTAATGAAGTCTGTGTTGGTCTCCGGATGTCTCTGGACCACCCTAGGTATTCTCAAACAAACAAATGAAAAGGGGGCCTAAAATTCCTTTTGCCTGCTTTTAAGGCTCATGGGAGGAATTCTTCAGTAATAGAGGTGAAAGGTGAAAGGAGAGAGAGCAGAGGCCAGGCCATAGGTTGGATGGGGCGGACCAGTCTCCAAAAGCTGGAGTCTGGCTTTACAATCTACACACAGCACTCTTAAATTAACCTACTTGGATTTAGACAAATCCAGTATGAGGTTTTTTACCTGTCCTAAGAGTGTGTTAGTGTGTTGTCATGCCAGCATGTGGTAATCTTACCATCATCTATAGTTCCCCTGGCCCCTTGGAAGATTTCCATGTGTGTGTATTTGAGCTTTAAGCCTTCAGAGTGAGGACGTTTTTACACAATGACTTTTTGTTTGGTTCTTTGAATTCATATTTTGTGGTTTTTAACCCTCCTTTAGCGTTAAGATGAGAATTTGGATGAGGTTTAGGTTAAGTTTAGGCAACAGGGAATCAATTTAGTCAGCAGACAGTCCTCCTAAGGATGGTAGCACAAGAATGTGTGTGTAATGTGTGTATGTTGGTGTTCCTGTGATTCCAGGCTTCACCAGCAGCTTGGCTAGCTCTCGCTACTGCCCCGTCACCGCGCTTCACTACACTTAACAGAGCCTTTATGGCCAGATTGTGCAGTTAAAAGCCTTTACAGGGTCTGCACCATCCACCAATAAAAACACCAAAACTCCCTCTTCCTGTCTTCCCCTTTGGCAGACATTTTGTTTTGCATGTGTGAAAATGTGTAATAAGGACAAAGACAGACAGGAGGTGGAGTCAGGGGTGATTAATAGTTAGTGGTACTTGTAGTAGTGATAATTATAATAAAGATAATAGTGCTATCTTATAACATTATCCCCCCTCAGTCGTTCACACGCAGGGGCCCTCAGTCCATTTTTCCATTTTGTTTAAGCAGGGATCAGGAAATCTTTCTGTGGTGGCCAATAAGCAGAAGAGTAGGAGACAAAGGCCAGTCAGTGATGGGCAGGCAGCAGCTCTCCTTTGGGCCTCAGCCACCTCTCCCCTCTCAACCCTGTGTGTGTGTGTTATGCGTGTGTGTGTGTGTGTGTGTGTGTGTGTGAGATTGTGTGTGTGTGTGTGTGAGATTGTGTGTGTGTGTGTGTGTGATTGTGTGTGTGTTTGTGTGTGTTGGGTACCTCTCGGAGCGGAGCAGCACCTATTGTTAGTTGTGAAATGCAGGGCAGTGGAGTGGCTGGGAACAGGCAGAGGCTGTGGAGATGTGCAGCCTCTGGTGGCTCTGCTTTGTGCTGGTGGCCTGAGCGTTTGTTCTCCTGACCGACTCAGCTAGCTGTGGCTGAGGCCCCCTTTTGTCACTGCTGACTCTGGGTGGGTGTGTTTCCCCGTGCAACCGCCCTCCCCCTTCTTCTCTCTCTGTTTCAGCATTGACTTAGAAATAGAGGGGTCAGAGGTCACGGGGGGCTGGACGATGGAGTGGGGGGGTTTATCTGGGAAACGGTGACCTTTTTGTGTGCACTAGGGCAGAATACCCCTCCCCCTTTTTTTATTCTCCTCCCATTACGTTACCCTCCTCCAGCGCTCTGCCTCCTGCTCATTCCCCAGTGGGAACCCATCCCCCTGTCTGATGGCCCCAGGGCAGTGGCAGTGACCTTGGCTTTGGCAGTGAAATAAGGTGGCCCAAACCTGCCACGGCATCACAGCTCTAACCCTGCCCCCTTTCCCCAAACAGGCAACGCAGCAACCTGGAAGAACATAAGCCAAATAAGCACATTTCCACTCACTCAGAAAGGACATTTATTTATCTCTGTCATGGGTTTTCCGTTTCTCCAGGCAGGCTTAACAGTTAGTCTCTGTGAATAAAAGTCAGTTGTAACAATGTAGTTCTTCACCTCGAATACTAATGTTGTTTTCAGACGTGTTTCATACAGTACATGACTAGGTGATTGATTGATGTTGGACTTGGCTGTAGGAAATGCATGGCAATATTTCATGTTTGTCAGACAGTTTTAATGATTAGGTTCTGCGGACACAGTGACTGCACACTTTGCACACTATCATAGATCTAAAGAAGAAAAAAAAAACAATCAAACTAGTAATTCTTAGAAATATCATCAGCTAGCTATCAATATACAAGATGTAAATAAGGCAGATTAAGAAAGGCTTATTTTTCTCCTTTGATGAAAGCTTACTGGTATTTGTGTACAGGGAATAATGACGGAGTGTGAGTATGATACTGTGAGAGATTGTGAGAGGAAATTATTGAATGGTTTTAGCTTCTATATGCATCCTCTGGAACAGCTTATGTCAAAACAGATGCCATACTTTTTAAAAAATAATAAATAAAAATTGGTCTCAAATAAAAAAAGAGTATGTAGTAACTAAAAAGGCACTGTTTCTCAATTCAGTGCACTCATATGTCATGGTCATGGTCTGACCAGAAGCTTCTGGTAGCTAATAGCAAACTTCAGATATATATTAGTGTGTAATTAGCATTACAGAGTTAGTTTTCTTGCTTCAGGACTCTTCTCTACTCATGTTATTTTTACAATATGTTTCAGGATTTACCATTTTCCTGTAGTCAAAACTTAAAGTTACATAGGCTCACTTGAAATGCACAATTATTTATTTAAAAAAAAAGGTTGACCCAGTGTCCCATCGTCAGACAACAGAGTCTGATCTTTTTTGATGTTAGCAAAGGCTTGATTACACCAGTAATGTTGTAAATATTGGAGTGAAACAGGCATATATTTAATCTATAACTCTTTAATCTTCTTTACCATTAAATTTTACAACATGAACTCACTGGGATCAATAAGTAAATCAATCAAATCAGAACAGTCTTTGCCCTCGTTCCTCCAGAGTTGTCACATGGGGACAGAATACCTGAAGTGTTTGGGGTTAAAAGCCTTTCAGGCTCCAGTGTGTGTGGAGTCGGCCACCAGGGATAAAATGAATTCCACAGGAACCAATTAGAAGAGGTTGCTGTTGGCAGAGGATGAAAGATTTCTGGGTTGGCCAGTTTCCTCCCAACAACTTGTTTGCAGGGTCTGTAGATTTGTTAGCATGTATCACTTTTAAGGAGTGTGATGATTAACAAAATTCACAGTGGAAGAGACAGTGTCTTAAATTTTCATTTTTTAGCATTGAAAAATAAATGAAGAAAATTTGAGACCTCAGAATGAAAAGGTGGTCATTGAGAGTGGTTTCTCAGCAGGATATATAAGGAACAGAAGAAGCAGTAATTTATAATATAAGAGGAGCAACCAGATGTTGTTCAGCAAGATAGATCATGAGGAAAACCTGCAGTGAAATGTGTGTATTGATTTGAAATGACTGTACTGTACGATACATTATGTATGATGGGACATATAGTTACACCTCTAATCACTTTGTTTACCACATATGCCAAGACTTTGTTATGACAGTAGAGTTAATTACACTGCGCAAAAACTATTTAATCATGATGTAGAAGTGTAGGTGACTTAGTAGCTTTCATTTGAGTGATGAGAGGAGAGCAGGCAGGCCACGGCAAAATAAGCTGCCATCAGTAAACCAGACAGGGGTAGATGAAAGTGGAGAGAGGTGGGGAGTAAAATAGATGGAGCATGTGTCGATGGTCTCAAATGATCTCTGGGCCCCTCTGGCTCTGGAGGCTGGACCTTGAACCAGGAAGGAACATTCCATTCCGATGCTGTGCCGTGACCTCCTGACCCCGGCAGCTTTGTTTCAAGGGCAGCTTTCGACAGGCAGCAAGATGCAAAGGAACAGCGGCGGGGCTTGCTTAGCTTGAAGAAGCACGCCTCTGCTGTTAGAACATGCCGGAAAACTGCTCCCCTGACCCCACACTCGTAATTCATCACTGTAACGTGCACATTACTTACGCTTACCATCAAATAAATGCACTGACATGGACGTGTGCACTCTGTGGCGCAGGCACATGGTCAGTGACTGTACGTACCTGCTGCTTTCAACATAGAAATGTTACTGAGGTGGTGTACAGCGGTGTATAAGCAATCGTAATAGACTCTTTAACTGGCCTTCCCTCTGTAGCTGCTCAGAGGATGAAATGTGTTTATTTGATAATCATATAAAGAATTTGTATCATCTGTCCAACTGCCGCCTTTAATCATATTTATGAATATGTCTCCATTTTCTTTTATAGAAGTGGTTTCATGTCGCGTGTTAGTAAGTCGTATGGAGGATCATTTCATTGCCTCAGCTTGAAAAGATGAAACATGATGCTAGTAGTGTAATGGCCCTCTCCATTTGCCAGCATAGGCATTATTTGTGAGTAGGGAGACAGTTTTAGAGGGTTAGCTGGCTGATGGCAGGTTGGAAGAGCCAGTGATATGTGCTCATGTCTGACAGCTTATGGTAGTGCTCCTCCCATCCACTGCAGCGAATAGACAAGACAAGAGCATGGCTGTCAGAGAGCCACCACTACAGGCTGCGTGTGTGTTCTTTGTCAACCTCCGTGTTAAAGACATCATATTTAAAATCAGAGCGAAGAACTGTTTATACTGTGCGTGAGTATGGGACTGCTTCGGTGGCTGGCTTTCAGTTATTGTAGGCAAACGCTTACGCAACATATCACAGTATTTTATGGGAAACATTATAATTTAGTGTCCAAGGGGGAAAAAAAAAAACAACTGATATACTCCTCTTCTTTAAATGTTAAATACAAGAATAGGAGATTAGTTCAAACAAGCTCACTTAATTTGAAAAATAAATGCATAAATGACAAAAAAAAAATTAAATGCTCAGAGCTACAACAGTTTACTGTAGCATTAATTTATAATCCTGAATAATTGACACAGCAGAATCACTACAAAAACAAACCATATATTTTATTCCATTGTTTATAAGCCCTAGCCCTGGGATTTTTCCCATAGGAAGAAAAAAAAACAACAAAAAACATTTCTCTCAATTTATGTAAATCCAGAGCTGCTCTTTGTTTACTCAAATCCTGAAAATGGTATTTCATTATCTGATAGAACAGATACAGCATCGTAACAACTGCAGTATCTGCACAGTCTTTATGTGCATATACACTATAGGTAGGCAGAGACAAAGGGCTTTCATTTTTCACCCACTGTCTTGTAACACTAAGTGGTTATGACAGGGCCTGCACTTGCCTTTCCTCTCTCCTGTTCTGCTCCTCTTCCTCTGTGGTTATTTTTTTCGGTGTGAACTAGAATCACAGTGCAGTGGGCGTGGCGGAGAGTCGCACACGTGCGTACAAAGGAGCTGAACGGCTACTGACTGCATATTAACATGAATTCATCGGGATTAGCCAATTTGGAGAGGAGTGGGGGGCTGGGTCCCTCGGATCAGCAAGGGGCAGTAATATCCCCGGTGACCGCAGTCAGCTGGCAGCCAGAACGGAGGGAAGGAGGGAGGGAAAAGAGAGTGAAAAGAAAAGAATAGGAGGCAGGAGTTTGAGTTTTCATATCTTGACGTCACAAGACGAGGCGATGGCAGTTCTCCATACATTAATGGCTGCTGCTCTGTATGTCATTATCTTAAATCGTCCATGCTCTTAAAGGGGTGCTTTTACTGTACAGTAGCTGTGTGGCATTATCCTGTATTTATTCCACTTCCTTTTCTCTTTGCATTTAAGTTGATATTTTTCAGCACAACCAATTTCTTCCTCTGTGTGTGTTGTTCTTAAAGGCATGCATGGAGTGGTTGGCAGAAGTTACTCCCACCTATCTTGTTGGTCATGATTAATGTTACAGGATGTTCTCCAGGTAATTGAGCTCATATTTACAGAATAGAGCATCTGGGCTTTTGCTACTTCCTGTCATTATCCTCCATTTAGCCCAGTATGAGCCAAGGCCTAGACTTCCCCCTCAACAAGAAGGAGATGATTTACCAAAACAAACATCTTCATTATGTGGCATTATTATATTTTTTTTAAGGGTCCGTCTCATTCTTTCCTCAACAGTCCACTCTTTCTGTCTTAGAGACAATCACTAGCTCCTCATTTGCTATGTTGTAGTCCCATTGCCCCCCACAGACGCATCTCTGCTTGCCACACATGTGATGGCACTGTGTTGCCCGGGATTGTGATTAATGGCCGCAATTCAGCCTGAAAAATTCCCTTGAGTGGGTGCCAGTTGGCTTACGCAGAGAAGAAACTCATTACTGCTGTCAGTTGAGCTGACGGAGCAGGGAGGGGTGTGAGTGATTGTATGTGTATCTGTGTGTGTGTGTGTGAGACTGTGTGTGTGTCTGTGTGTGTGTGTGTGTGCATGCAAGAAAGAACTCAGAGAAACTCATTTTTGTGCATGTCTGTAAGTGCACGCATGTCTGTCCACCTTTGCCATATATAAGCCATCATGCGTGAATAAGTGCGCGCATGTGTTCTAAGCTGAGTGTAAAAGTGACAGTGTGTCCCACGGCTCGTATCCAAGTAACATGGATAATTTCTCAGAAATGAATGAACCTGATGCCGTCAGCACCGTGCACACACAAACACTCCAACTTAAGCTTTTTAATGGATAACCTGTGTGCACCATGCCGCTTTATGACCACACTTGTTCTCCTCTACAGTGCGTTGGAACATATGGATTCTTGTTTGTCTGTTTCTACATATTCCCGTCCTCCATTCACAGATAAAACCTCTTATCTGTGGTGAGGTAAATATAGCAGGTGGTGTAGATATTATTTCCACTTATTACTCCTATGTTAGAGCTTAGACTGCTTAAAGCCATGGAATGGTTTCCATTTAAAAAAAACATAATTGCCTGTCCATTCTTATTAAAGATTATGAGCAAGTGACAATGAGAGAGGAAGGCAAGAAAGAGGGAAAAAGAGAAAGCAGTCTAATATGAGAGCAGGCTTGCATAATATGGATAAGCAAATAAGTGTGCTATTCACTGAGAGATTGATATCTACATTCACTGAAGCCACAAACGCTGCCAAAATGAAGATTTGAGGACATACATTGCTCATATGGAAATTAGCTCCATATGTGGCTCAGGATTTTGCTTTGCTGCTTAGTTTAAGAGAGACTGGAGCTGGGCTGGTTGATAAATCTAATTATTTTGTCTAATTCATGCTCAATGCATGTTATATCTGGATTGTGGAATCACAATTGTATGTTATAAAGTGGCAAATGCATTATCTTGCTCTCCGTCAAACAAATTATATGTCCTGCTTTTTTAGGTCACATCAGCATGAGACATGCAGAAAATTACAGTGTACAGTATGAAAATTATTTATTTACACACACATATATATACTGTATAAAAATATATATGGCATTTTGAAAGGTGGAGGGAGCTTTGGACTAGAGCCAAGTAACAATTATTTTCATTATTGATTAATCTGTTGATTATTTTTTCGATGAATCGTTTGTCTCTAAAAATGTCAGTGACAGTGAAAAATGACTTGCTCATGGTGACGTCTACAAATGTCTTGTTTTGCCTGATCAACAGTCACATTCAAGAAGCTGCAACCATTTTTCCTTTAAAAAATGACTACAACGATCATTCGATTATCTAAATAGTTGCCAATTAATTTTCTGTCGATCGACTTATCGTTGAACCTCTACGCTGGACTGCAGAGTTGGTATTGTTAGATATAGCTAACTTTAGCTCCATAAATTAGCTAGTTAATGGTTGATGATGCAGCATACAGTAGCAAACAGCTCATCACAGGATCTCATATACTAGCATTTATCAGACATGCAGTGGTGCACTCATTGTTCTTTCTCATGCTAGTTGTTTGTCTGTTTAAACAGGAATTAAGTAGATAATAAAACTTTGAAGAATGCTTTGAGGAGCGTAGCCTCTTCCCCTAGTTTGAGTGATGAGGCACCACCTCATCTGAGTCACCTTGTCTTCTGTGGAGGCGTGGATACTTGTACATTGTAAAATTGCATATTGCTGGGTAGTTATAGTAACCATAGTTATGATATTAAATACACCACGAGCTACATAACAAGTGGTAAGAATTCAATCTGAGTCAAATCTCCCACACAGAATATAAAAAACATACAAACAAAGATCCATATTGTGCTGATTTCCCTTTGACTTGTGCTAAGAAAAACAAAGAAAACCAGTTAACGTTGTGTACCATAAATAACTTTGAAAAAAAGGGGGCCATATTGCCCAGCCCTAAGCTGGAGATGTTAATTAAATGGACAACTGAGGATTTCAGACTCACAGTTGTCATTATGTTGATGGACTTGTTGATGAGAATTTTTGACAGGATTGCATTTTTGGAAACTGTGATGTGAGGATTTTGGAAAGCAGCAGGGACGCTGAGGCAGATAAATGGCCAATGGGCTGCCACGCAGCTGAGACACAGTAGACCTCCCTACCAGGGGCTTGTCTTCGTGTGTGTGTGTGTGTGTGTGGTGTGTGTGTGTGTGTGTGTGTGTGGGATGGAGCGAAAAAGGGGTGAGATTTACACAGCCGTTGCAGCCATTTGGGGAGCCCAGTTTTCAGGGTGCTATGAGATGCAGTGGAGCGCATGGGCCCGCCCCGCCCTGCGACTTTCAGATGTCCCGTGGGAGTGCCAGATGTGGGGTCATCTATCTACCCCTGGTTCAGACCAGCCCCCCTCCCGCCCCCCCCCTCAAAGTCCCTGTCAGATGTATACTCAACATTGCATGCTACACTCTTAGAAAGGAACACACACACACACACACATGTATCAGTATCATGTATATTCAGACCTATGTTCCTTCCACCAGCTCAAAATCATCAAGAAACAGCGAGACATCCATCCTGGCTTCCTCAGAATGGCCTCCCAACCCAACAGTTGTCCTCTAATGAGGGGGAAGTAATGAGTGTTGGACTGAGGAGAATTGTGATGCCAAATGTCCGTCCAGGTTGTTATTCAGAGCCACTGCTGTCTGCGGGCCTCACTTATTTCTGGCTTCACAAAACAAGAGGCGGAGAAGAGCCAAAGAAGAATTTAATGGCATTTCCATTTGAATATAAATGTTATTTTACCCCAGATGTCTCTAAAACGTTTAAAAATATTTCAACTTCTCCAACAGCAAGACACGACAAGACAGGGATAAAGCAGTTGTAGGCTTTCGCTTTTGTGCAGAGAGCGTACAGTGAATGAGCTGAATGAAAGGCGGCACATAATTCATGTGGATATGAGCTCGTATATACTGGTAGGATGATGGGAGAGGCATCTCATTTGAATTCTAAAGCAGGCAGTTGCATGCTGAGGTATTGGTGATATTAATTAGATATGTGGCCTCTGGGCAAGTAGAGAATGGCATTGTGAAGGCAGAGCCTCTTTCCCAGCAACAATTAGGTGTGAAAAAGTGTCAACATCTTTTTTTAAGATATATAGTATTAATCTTGACATTAAATGCGTGGAGAGTGATGGTTGTGGAGGGAAAAAAACATTTCTCTTGTCCTCTTGTCATACTGTTGTCCTAAGAATTGTAGAGTGTTAAGAGTGCATGTGCTTATAAAGTAGGTGAATTTCTTCCTCTACTACTAAATGAATTTGAGCATAGACCCTTAAGGAAAGCTTATTGCTCCTTTTAAATGCTCAAGAGGAAAGAATTTCATTAACTTAAAAGATTTTTTTTTATCCACTATCTAGCAAGTAAAAGAGAAGAGAAAAGGCAGGAATTCATCAGTCTGTAGAGAGCCAAATCCCGACCCACTTCCTTCTAGTAGCTTTCAGTTCTCTTTATATACTATGGTATTTTTCCATAGTAGGCTTCTTTTATCATTCTGTCTAAAAAGCTGAAATGTGTTTTCTGTTCAAATTCTGATATCGACTACTGTGCTGGACAATAAAACCGTGAGCCTTGTTGTTTGAGCCTTTTAGATAAAACAACTGTTATTTTGTCACTATTTAACTACAACTACAGCTCCCATCAGTCTTAACCACCTGCTATTAAAATCTCATCTGAGGTTAGAAGAGGTGCTCAAATTTTAGATTTAGTTTCAGCTTTTCAGACAGAAATCCTCTGGAAAAAAATACATTGTCTGGCTGAGGCTAGAACAGTAATTAGCCTTTGAAAAAAAAAAAAAGGGGGACGGGACAGCTCAGTGAAGCTGCAATGTCCTTAATAAGGTGGTAATTTGGCAGAAGGGCAAACTAAGTAGGGGGCAAGTTAAGAGGAGATCAAATTCTTTCAAGTAGAGGATTCCAGGCTTCAGTAATGGGAGAGTATGCTCATTCACTGAGCTGTCTGTGTCCTCAAATCCTCTTTTATCTCCCCCTCTCTCTCTTTTCTACTCTTTATCAGAGCAGAATTGCATCCCAAGTGTACAAGCAGGAACCACAAATGGAAAACTATTAGGATTCAGGCTGTTTTAACGGAAATATTGTTGTCTTAAACCTAATAAGTTACATTTAGGTGACAACTATAAAGCATCTGAAGTTAAAAACGACTCTCGAAGCAGCTCACACCTGTCTTCTGTCCTCTTCTACTACTGGCCACCGTGGTCTCTCTTCTGCGTGAACATTTTCAGGTGCTCGGGATGAAGCAAGCCCCCCAACAAGACCTGGGCTGTATGTATTTGTTAGTGTAGCGATGCCTCTGGGTGTGAGATGCGAGCTGGTGTTGAGTTTGGATCTGTATACATTTTAAAAAAAGCTTGGGCCCACTTGCATGTTCAAGAGGAAGATGTGTGTTCTGGAGTAAACTAGATTGTGTGATGGACAGTGTGGTAGACCCGCCATCAGAGAAAGTCTAGAAGAGGTCTATAGAAAGCAGAAAATATGTCCTTTTGAGTCCATTTCAGCCCTTTTGAGCCATCTCTCTGATTATCATGAGAGAATGTTTGAAGTTGTTTAATGAGTATGCAGTTTTACGCCCAGTTAGTCCTTAAATGATACAAAAGGCCCGCTCTTTTTTGTTCTCACACATCAAATCCCCCCTTTGTTGCTTGTGAGTCTCTGCTTGCACAAACACTTATTAATTTTTTTTTTTTAAAATCCAAAAAAAAAAAAAAAGGACACAATATCTACAAGGTTGACACCAACAATGAGAAACACTGGCACTTAATTCAAATCAAATGCTACTGGTTTGTCTGTTATTTTAGCCCTCCTTTTCTCTTTCGTCCTCCCCCAGCTCTCACTCTCTCGTTGCTTGTCTCTAATCTTACCCAAGCCGTGACTGGGAATCATTTAAATAATCCCTTAATTTTCAGCATCTGTTGTGCTTTAATGGGTCTCTCTTTAATTAGGGTCTGCATGCTGAAGTGAGTGTAGGAGGCTTAGTGCAGAGATTTGGGGCTACTGGGACAGGGCAGGAGTGCAGGGGCTTGAAGTGCCAGAGAGGGAGGAGCCGAGGCCGGAGGGACGATGGGGTGTGGTGTGTGATGGAGGTACAGACACAGTGCAGGGCACCAGTGGAGGCCCAGTCTGTGTCCCTGGGGTAGAAAGGTTAGGCGGGGTGGGGGGAAAACAACTAGACAGTGAGCAATGTGCCTTTCCCATCACATTCTCTTTGTGCGTCAAAAACGCTTTTATCTTCTTACCTTAATTACTTTGCTACTAATTGCTGATGCAGGGCAAGTGATAGCAAACTTTGTATTCACATTGTGATATAATTAACACTCTCTAATTATGCTGTTAAAGTGTTTGTTCAGCTTTGGCCATCTTGGCAGCCAGTATCATATTTGTTTGGCAAAGACTATAATAAATGTAGACAAACCTATAATGTTTTTGACCCACCAAAGGGTTTATAATAGCAGTATTATGTGATATAGTACTGCTATATGTACTTTATGTATATGACAAAATCAAACTAGAAATATTGCAAGAAAGACACTCAAAATACTGCATGATCCAGAAATAAAGTTGCAGCTAATTATTTTTTTCATTATCAGTTATTTTCTTAATTAATTAACTTGATTAACCAATTGGTCCATAAAATGCCAGAAAATAGTAAAACAAAAAGCCCATCACAATTTTCCAAAGTCCAAGTTGACATATTCCAATTGATTGTTTTTTCCAGCTCAAAACTATACTAGATCATAAACGACTTAGAAAACCAGCAAATATTCACATTTGAGAAGCTGGTATCAGTGAGTTTTTGGCATTTTTGCTTAAAAAATGACTTAAACAATTACTCATTTATCATAATAGTTACTGATTCATTTTATACTGATTGACTGGTCGACTGTTCAACTAAATATTTCAGTTATAATCCAGTACAACATAATATTACACTACAGCCTCAAAAGAGGGCATAATTGTGAATCAGTATCTCTCTGAGACAATTTCAGCAAGTCGTAACTTTTACAGAGGGAGTTTCAAATTAAGGTCCACTTACTTGCTAATTCTGGAGCTTTCAACCGTATTGCACCGTCATCATAAGCAGATTGCATTTGCTAAGTTATGATGGAAGTGTAGATGGTCAAAACTGCCATCATTCTGAGGACTTCTCATCTTTACCTTCTTTACAAAGGTCCTATCAATTATGGGACACTTCAGTATCCAGGGTTTTGTTTTTGTTTTTTGGTGAGCATTTATGTGAGTGATAACTATTGTGGCACTGCTGCTCCCCTCCACCTCCTACGGAGAGCCTTAATAGCAGCCATCAATCTTACTATATTTAACTTAGTGCACACAAGCTCCACAGTATTGATCAACACAACAGACTAAGGACAATCACACCGCTGGAAAGCCTAATGCAAACAAGCTTGCAACACGAGCAGAAAAGGCAATTAAAATCCACTCAAAACAATTTTGTAATGTGAGAGAGGAAATTCACTCAAGTAAGAAAATCTGTCATGTTCAACCATGAGTATTGGAAATCAAACAGAGGAGCATCACCAAAGACAAGTAAGGCGACGCCCGGAAAAACCGAGTTGGTAATTGAAGTGGACAGAATGTATGTGTTCTTTGGTTGACGTTTAGCTGAGCCGTCTGTTCTGATATGCCATTTGTTGCAACAAAGGAAGCTCATGTCTCTGTGTTTGATTGCATTGTATGACTCAGACTCTTCTCGACATCCTCCTCTGATGAAAAATTTCTCAACAACTATCGGATGGATTGCCATGACACATTCACACACGTTCAATGTCATGTGAAAGTACAGCCATCACAGAGCAGCTAGCGTGGCTGTAGACTCGTTTTCACTTTTATAGAAGCTTGCAAAAACCAATATAAGTATAATTCTGAATTCTAAAACGCAGTTTTCGTGCAAAAAAACGACATGCGTCCACAGCAGGAGTTTCAGCTCATTTCTGCAAGTACCTTCGTAGATGAGATCGAGATCCATGCTAATGTATTAGCAAAGTTTGCACTGGACCACCACATGAGCCTGTTGGTAAAGAAGCAACACTGATAAAAACTGCTATAAAAAATAAATATGCTTGTGAGATCTTTCTGTACAAACCCTTTTACAGGTGAACTGTCTAGAGAGCTTTTAAGATAAACGATCAATAGGGCTGTTCCCTGAGCCCCACTGTCCTCATGTACATCTGTGCATCTGCCACCTGAGCCTAAGTGGCAGCTGTGCAGCTCAGCTAAAGCTTCTGCTCATGCAGGTACTGACACAGTATTGATGTGCAAAAGCATTAAAGGAGGGGAATGAGTGTCTGTCAGAGGAAGACAGAGTACAGCCCACGCATGTGCAGCCCTTCCTTTCGTAGGTGATAAGCATCACGCACCACCAACCAGCAGACTGATCACAGGAGTGCCCAGGCTTGGGTGCAGGGTGGGGGTGAGGGGGGTGGAGGGGGCGAATGGGGCAGGGAGCCAATAAAATATCACATCTGCATTAAAATGCCATCTCTAGAGTCCCGGCACAGAGCCTGCTATTTCAGGGATGCCTATTTAAAGGCTGTTGAAGTGTGGGCTCTCCACGCCGGAATAACGCTGTACACCATCTCCATTATTTATGGGCCTGATGTCTATTTTACTGGTTTACCGAGGTGGGGGTGGGGTGGGTACAGCAGTCATCACCGCGGCTTGAACAACATGTGCTTAATGATGTCACAGGCTTGAGAGGACTCCCGGGGGTGGGGCGAGGGGCGAGAATGAAGAGCCAAGCAAACGGTTGAAATGTACGGTGGGAAGGTGGCTCGAGGCGAGAGGAAACACGAGGGAGGGTGATGACATTATAACATGGGGGCTCACTGAAGCTTTACGCCATAGCTGCAGGTTTGAATGGTGCTGTAGGATGTCCGTCCCTCTGCTGGCATCATTACCTCTGTCATATCAATGAATCATCCCCAGCGTAGGAAGAAAACATCCACATTTGACCATAGATCTGTTTAAAAAAAAAAACAACATGGAAAAGTCTCATCAGATTTGGGGTTCGCTGTAGGCGTTGTGACAGAAAACAGCACAGTGTGGGCTTTTAATTACCCTGTTGATTATTCTCCAAGTATTTGTGTGTGTGTGCGTGCGTGCGTGTTTAACTGAGCAACAAAGAAATGGATCATTACTTTGGGGCCATTAGGCAAAAAAATAATTCAGCGAGAGGGTCATTCAAGTAATCACCATTTAATCTACATTTCTTCATTACATAGATTTGAGTTGCTCATATGAAAAAAGAGAGGAAGTCCACTTGCTTAAATTTCTGTTGCTCATGAGCAGTAGTGTGAAATTGAACGATGGGCAAATTCATCAATATCAAGTGCCCTTTTAGCTTGTCATTGGCCCTCAAATCCAATAATTGGTAATATCTGCACTTGCATTCATATTTCATCCTTTAAATTTTAACAGTTTTTACAGTTAACTTCCTGGTTCTGGATCTTTGTCGAGCCATTTGATTACAGAAAGGTTGTGCCGCTCACTTGTTGGCTTTTATCAGATGACCAGAGTTTTGACAAGACCTGATATACAGCTTAGCTACCCATCTCAATCACCACACTTCACATTTCCTGTCTCTGACCTTCCCTCATATAACCCCCTCGCTCATTCTTCTTTTGTGGTTGTCACCGAGGAACTGTCAAGCATACGTTTGAGCAGCGATCTCCCCCCTGCGCACTCGTGTGTGGATTTCTTTTTAGTATGCACCCCAACCATTCTCTCCCTTATTGCAGTAATTAGACCTGTTCCATTTAAGTCAGCAGCGTCATGCTGGTAGTGGACAGTCTTTAATCATGTGTGAATGTCTGTCAACACTTAGCAAAGGAAGGGGTGAATAACAATAGAGGAACAGGTCTGTTGGGGCTGGGCGTTGGGATGACTGAGAGTGCCTTGTTGGCTCGTGTGTGTCTGTCTTTTGCTACAACATCGAGGGGGATCGATATATTTGTGTGTTTCTGTTGAAGCAGTTTTTTGCATGTGTATGTAAAGTATATGCATGTATGTGCGCTTGCTGGGATTTATTGCTTTAGATTGACTCTGCAACCTCTCCAACAATAAGAAGCACACACACAATGCAGACTACAAAAGGCTGTTTTCCTTTACATTCAGTCCTGACGCTTAGTTTCTCTGCTCCTGTACGTGTTTATCTGCATATGTAACCCTATTGTGATTTTTCCAATTGTGTCTGTTTCTACGTGTGCGTCGACGGTAGCAGGGGTGGGGGCCTCTTAGAGAGTGCATGTTTTATGCATGAGGGCCAAGGGTGGGGCCCGTTAGGGGGGTTGTGTCGGCGGACACACACACAACAGCCAGATCAGCGGACACCATGGCTACTTGGCAGAGATGCACAAGAAAGCTCCTATAGGCACTGGTCTTCCTTTTCCTTTGTTCTTCAGCATTCATGTGCAATTTAGTTTTTTTTCTCCATGTCCCCAGTGTTCCTTTCACAGCTATATACATGGACCATACAAACAACAATGTGCCTATGTGTGCATGTTTTGCGTGTATCTTAATTTGAGACTGTATTCCAAGACAGCGAGCGCTTTGATCACATCAGTCGGTCTGAGCTCCTTGTTTCTGTACATTGTGTGTCCTGAAGGATTTCTAGCTGTTTCATTACTCCCAACCTTTCTGCATCAGCAGTGGCAGTGCCTTCACAATGGCGATTTTAGGGGGTGGCCTGGAATCTCATTGGCCACCCCTGCTGATATAGGGCCAGTTTGCCATTTCCAACTACTATAGTAATGGTATGATTGAGGTCGTGAGAGCTGGTCTCTACTCAGCAGACTTTTGACCAAGAGTCAGAAAAAAGCAGGTCTCGAAATCGAAAGTACGTGCTGGCCATCAGGACTCAGGACTCCGGTCACAGTGACCACAAGCTGAGCTAACGCCACGATGATATGAGTAACATTCCTGACAATTGTTTTAAATATGTTTTGCACAGGTAGGAGAAGTATAATGGGACTGTTATGGTGACAAAATGGAGTTAACTCCTGTAAGTGTTGTGGACATTGGTTTGGGATCGCATACAATGTGAATTTGAATGTACATGTGGGGCCGGGATATGTGCATGTGCTGGAAGCATTAGTGAATTGCGCTAGCAATTATCATTAGCAATTAGCATATGTAATTCACAGTCGCGTGTTAATTGATAGCATTAACAGCCATTTTGACACAACAAAGCCTGTGAAATGTTTAGTTTATGTACACCCACCACAGTTCAGTTTTGTTTAAAAGCATTTTACTGTGTCATGTAGATAATGTTATATGTGTTCAGAGTGTGTAAGAGTGAGATTATTGCTAGAATACAGGCAGTTAACCAGCCAAGTTAAACCCGTGGGCCTGTACAGATGTATGCTGGCTGGGTTTATTGTATTTCCCAGCCATTGTTAGACTGTCTGGTTCATTCAGTAAACACAGTTAAAGGTGTAATTTGATGTTTTCAATTATTTAAACTGAGTAAGAGACATCTATGGAGCATATGAGAGTTTTACTCATGCAGATGAGGAAATATGTTTGCTCAATATTTTTTCTGTATTGTGTAGAAAATGTCCAGGTGCAGCTTACACATTACACAGTAGGTATTTGTAGCATTGTGTACGGGATGTTTAAAGTGAGTGAAGTTCATTGAGAACTTTAAAGCTGTAAACTGAACTGTAAGATAAAGTAATTACAGTGAAGTTCACAGTTCAGAGATAGTAGAGCTGATGCAAGCTGAGTTAATGCCACAGTGATATGAATAACATTGCTGACAACTGTTAAATGTGTTGCACCAGTTTGGACCCAGAGCTTCATTCTGAACCTGTAACATATGACATATTTACTCAATTACAGGAAAACGGCTCTTAGAAAATGTGTAGACTATCCTGAACAGAATTACTGACTGAAAATAGCCTTTTTTAAATAACCACTGCTTCCCAGAGACTGTGATAGGTTGAAATGGAAAATGTAATGTACATTGAATAAAAACTGAATATAATGGTTGCTGCATGTTAGTGCTGTTGTAGGTTGTAATATCAACTTTAGTTGTTGTGGGTGGTCAGCATGGCACCTTTAGTTTAATGCGGTATTATAAAATATATATTTAATATATAAAAACAACAACCTGGCCTTGAGTACAAACATTACAACAGAAGCTAACATGAGTTTTGGAATTCAATTATGATTTGTCTGTGCATTTGTTCAAGCAATGCAAATCTGTATTTACACATTTTGATCACCTACCATTCATTAAGGTTTGCTATACCATGGCCACCCCACACTAGCTCTGTGTCCCATCTTGGCCACCCCAGTCAAAATGTCCCGGATAAACTGTGCCTTCAGGGCTTTAATTCAATGCTACTGTACTTTACACTCTGTTCCGCATCACAGCAGGCCACGACAGAAGATATTGCTGATTGCTTTTGTCAACACTCGCTCCAGAAAAGAAGTGATAACCCATAAAAATGTTCTCCTGGGCCAATATTTTGTCAAATCTTTGAAATATACAAAAATGTGATACTTCTGACAAGTTTGCAATGATTTCCAGTTTAGTAAATTGAAATGGAAGCGAAGAAGAACTTCACAGTTATGTTTTATTTGTGAAGTTGGGAAAGGAAAGCAGTTACGATATCAAGAATATGTAATCAGCTGTATATGTGCTTTAATAGTGGTTAAGCTATAAAATATTACTAATGTTCACTGTCAAGTTGAAGCCGTCTATGCTCAGCAGTGAGGCTAGTCTAAAACACTTGATGGCTATAAGTGTTGTGAGTCTCAGATGGAAAAAAATGCACTTAGGCCCTTGAGATCAGCACTTAAGCTGAATTACCCCAGTAAGATGTACAGCTGTTTAAGTGTGGCCTTAAAGTAAGGAGGCAATCTAAAAAAATATGAGCCCCAGAAATTTGTCAAGCTGAGTAACAGTCAGACTTGGAGCAGTGATGTTTTTAAATATTGAAAATAATAGGAACAGTGAATGGGCTATCTCTTCTCACAGAGAAATCATAGTGTAGGAAGAGTGAACTGTCACTATCCTGGAGGAATACTAAATGAGCATGTTTAAATTTTCATCAGAGCTCCATACATCCATTCAGAGATCTAAGGTCAAGTCGTGTTGGAGAATGCCACACTTCTCATTAAGCTCTGAAATAGAATAATCACAGCATCAGACCAATGATGTAGCCACATTGGCCTAAAGTACTGCTACTCTATATGAAGTATCTCTCTGTCTCCCTCTCAATATTTTGTCCTTTAGCATGAATGTTTGCACAGGGCAGTTTGGTTTTATTTAAATATATGTGCTTTAAATTGCACTATGCCTCTATATTGAGCCTTCACAACAGTATAAAATGATTGTGAAATAACATGTAAGTAGAGATAATTCAAGCAAGAAATAGTAGAGAATCAGTGAACACATAAGAGTCACACTCTGCAGCACACAATAAAGACAAACATGCAGCGTGGGAGCAATAATGTGCACAAGCACACACTTAAAGGTATACTATGCAGGATTTGTCGGTTGGCGTTTGTAAACATGCAGCATTCAATGTTGGCCCCTCCTCCCCAGCTCAACTAGCGCGAGAGAGAGCGCAGCGGCGGTCGAGCGAGTTAGAGAGTGAATGAAGAGAGCGAGCGGTGTTGGCGAAAACAAAGCTGTGAATCAGATAAATAAAACGTTATTTTCTGATTGTTTCATGGCCTTTACGTTCTAAAGCACAAATAAACAGGCCCCCACCTTCGCACAACCCCGCGGGAAAGGTGCCGGATTTTGTGTGAATGCAGAGCTTCATCCTGTCCTCTGTGGCCTCTCTGCTCCGCGTGTGTGTAGCTCAGCCCCGCCCTCGGTCAAGCAGACACACAGACCTGCAGCTCTTTATACATGACACAGAGACAGAGAGCAGAGGAGAGAGACAGAGACAGTGAAGTAACCTGGTCACTACACTAAGAGTCCCGACCTCACACCCTGCCGCTGTTATTGGTGGGAGGCTACACTCCCACTGCCCAAAGGATGACACCCAGAAGCATCCCGAACACAGAAAAATAATAAGAAAGTAGTCTCTGTACATACATACACTGCCACACACTTCTAGTAGGTCATAAGTGATGATTGAGAGGGATTATTTTTGTATGAGTCTATGCATTTTTTTTTAAGGAAAATCCTGCATAGTATACCTTTAACAGTAGAAACAAGGGGAACAAAATATTTTAGCACAAGGACAAACAGACAACAGCCACGCATATTACCGGCATAAATAAGCTTTCTGGGGAGTGCTGCTTACCACTTCCCCATCCTGTAAGTAATGAATTAATGCAGGCTACAAGTTGGGAAGAGCAGGAGGTTATGAAATAATAAGGGGTCCATCCCTGTTGTTATGCTAAAAGTGTTCAGATAAGTCCTCCCCCATCCAAGTTAATTATGGTTGACATTTAAATGAGTACACTTGTGTTGAAGAAGGAGGGAGAACTGTGGAAGAAGAGGGCCTCTCTCTAATTGAGTTTGTCGCTGGCTCCACCTTCGATGCCGCCTTTGTTCTGTAGGGAGTAGATATGTGAAGTGCAGCTGAATGAGGCTCTCTGTAAGGATATTGATACTGGTTTTGCTATATGACAAAGTGTGTTTGTGTGTGTCTTTGTTGTCTTTGTCAGTGTTAGCATGCATTTTTAAAAACGTGCGTGACCTACATACTAAATCTTAACATATGGCAGGAAATCCATATGCCTGCCCTCTACTTTACATATGTATGTAGAGATCACCTTCAGCTACTGAGGACTGTGGTTCATGTACAACTACTGTACTGTACATGTGTCATCTTCACTTGTATGCTTTTATTTGTGGTAACATTTGTAGGAAAGTTTTTTAACTAAGTTACTAAACTAACTCGGAAATGATTGTGTTTAGATCAAGAGTACATTAATCAGATCTTCATATTCAAAGAGAAGGTATAGTTTAAATAGAAATATACTGCATTTATCTCTTACAGTTGCCTTCTGTCACCAAGTAAAGTTCTAAAATGAAAAACTAAGCCCTTAAAATGTTATGGCTTTAAAATCTCTGCTACTCCAGTCCTATAATCAGTGGTGTGCAGGGTAGATTACTGCACTAAATATGTCAATAGTGAAAATTGGCATATTGCACCACTACTCAAGTGTCTCGTGTGGGGACTTTGATTGAAAAGAAAATCATTGAAATTTTCACTGTAACAGTTCATTTGAGGGATAGCACAGCAGGTCACAACTTTACTGTTCGATGTGTAAAGGTTACTCCAAATATTACTTTAGTGGTCTTTGGTACCAGTTTAGTTTTAGTCTGTAGAGACTTTGTTCAATCCAAACCTGTAGGCACACCAGCTATACAGTATATCCTACTTATCTCCAAGTTATTTTAAAAATAAAGTGTAATTACATTTTCTTTAAAACAATAACTTTATAGCTAGCGGTATTGTTCCTTCTCATTTTTATCACCCTGTTTTAACTCGTTTATCTGTCGAGTGCGGTGGCGACTAAAGATAACAGTCTGCACTTTATTTTGAGTCATAAGACACTGATTGTGTCCTAAATACATTCTACATTGATCTTTTGTCAGACAGTCAGTATTCACACCCTGTAAATCCTCATCCCTTATCTTTCTCCATAATATGTGTTAATGAATGTGTAATGTGACATCGGCACATCGCACCGTGTTGTTGTGAAGCTACTTAACACTGCAAACATAATGAGTAGATGCTAAAGAACAACACAGACTTGTCTAGAGTCTCCATACTTTGCTCGGTCCACAAATGCGTTGTTGACTATGTAAAGTGTTTATGAAATCAGAGAGTATATGAAGATGTACAGTATATCTCACAGAAATAGTTTCCTGGAAGGAAGCAGCTTGTTCACTGTGTTGCTCTGTAGCGGTGTTGTGATTTTATCACCTAACATCCCGCTCTCCCTCCCTCTACAGCCATGGCAGACTTCCATGTACAACCAGAGTCGGTGCATGCTGAGGAGTCTGGCATGGCCAGATTCCAGTGCCAGATCCATGGTCTGCCGGAGCCTGTTATCAGCTGGGAAAAAGACGGCCGTCCCGTGGATACCAAGGACGAGAGGTTGGATTACACACAACATGGCCTGACACTCATTAGAGATAGCAACTCTTTATAGGGCATTTACTAGGCCTCACAGTATTTGTTTCCTTCTTGCCTTACAGTATATCTTATTTTTCTCTTGTAGGTACACGCTCCTGCCCACAGGTGTTCTGCAGATTACAGGAGTGCGTGAGGAGGACAGTGGAAAGTTCTGCTGTGTGGCCCATAACAGTGCAGGAGTGAAACACAGCACTGAGGCACTCCTCACTGTTTCAGGTTGTTATATTTCATTATGAGCAGTCATTCTTTTTTGTCATGTGGAAAGCATGTTCACACACACACACACACTGTAGATTAACTTAGCTTTAAATCTGTGTTGTGTACTGGTCTTTTGTTCTCTCCATCACTGCTCCTATACAACCAAGACATTCTCTCCTGTTTATCTACCCAGTATATTCCCAAGATTTTCCAAACCTATTGTTGCTCTACCTGATCTAAGAGATACAGCATATTGGGCCAATGCACTCTAGAGAAAAACCAATTAAAGGACGCCATCCATCAAGCTCATTCCCATCTTATGCTCTCTCTGCCTTTTTTTTCCCAGGCTCCCAGTCATCTGTCTACAAAGAGCCTGTGATCCTGGTCGGCCCAGAAAACCTCACGCTCACAGTTCACCAAACCGCCATCTTGGAGTGCGTTGCTACCGGATACCCTCGGCCCATCGTGTCTTGGAGCAGACTTGGTAAGATCAAATCCCGGTGCCTAGATGTAGTTTGTATTTTTTATTTTGTGCACAAGCGCGGAAGAGGAATTACGTGTCACAGAGGCCGAGTACAATGCCGTTGTGCACTCGCGCATGTGAAATCTGAGTGTTTTGTGAGGGTCGTACGTACACTGCGTCCGCATGTGTTTGTATGTTCTTAGCCGCACAGCTTTGATCCGTCCTGTATTGTGTAATGTACACACGTGTGCACAGAATACATTTACAATAGTAGGACATCTATTGTGTAAACATGAGGCAATGGGATTCAACATTAGGCCTTAGGGATAAACATTATGTTCAACTCTGTGTTGATAAATGCATGCTTCATGTCCTCATGAAGTTGAACCTCCTTCGTAGCACTGGAGAGCCTCTGAATAATTGCTATGAGGTGCTGAGACAGATATGATTAGTTTCCCCCTCCCTCAATGTACATTTTTTTCTTGACTATCACTCAAAGTCTGTCGTGACCAATTTTTCAATCTGGTATCTGTTTTCTTTACCTATTATCCAGTCTGATTTGCTGTTCCAAATGTAAATTGCTGCCCCTCCCAAGCAGTCGGGCATAATCAGATTGAGGGTATTGCCTTACACAATGTCGCTAGAATGAAATGCTAACACGATGGGATTTGTATGTATTAGATTACGGCAGGGAGGCTGGGATAAGCTGCATAATGAATCTGATAGTTTCACATCAGTCACTCCTTAATGCCAGAGTTTGTTTGCTACTATTCATTGAACAGCACCGCAGCCTGCTAGCTGGTGCTCTTTCTTTTCTGACACTAAGTTAATTAGTGCCTGACAGAGAGAAAGTGATGGAGAGTGCAAGAGAGAGAGAGAAATATAGCAGAAAAAGGGCAAGAAAAGAACAAAACTACTTTTGTTGAGACAAAAGCTCACTGGACTGTTACTTCTCAGTCCAATAGCAATAAAACACATCATAATGACAGACGCAGAGCAAAAGCACTTGACAGGCAAGTCGGAGTGATTCATTTCATCTCAATAATTTGTCATGATTAATTACAAATATTGTCCTCTTAATCCATCACCACAAGAGTACATCTTATCTGAAAGAAGCTGCAAGATTTCTCACAAAGACTGCCGAGCTTACATCACTGTCAGTGCACTGGCTGTTCAGTTTTGAATTGATTTTAATATTCTTCTGATTACTTTCTGATTGGATTTAGTGCTGCTTTGTGAATTGTTCACTCCTGTCAGAAAGCTCTGAGGTAGGTTAGGTCTTCAGATTTTGATTATTTCTGGTTCTTGCTTTCTTAAAAAAAGCTGCGTGTTTGCTGTGATGATTGTTTTTTGCAGTGTAAGATCAGTGAATGTAGCTGATTAAAGGGCATCTGAAAACTCGTCTTTTCACATCAGTTTTACACAGAATTTATTGCTTGTCCTCTTTTGTAGTTTGTCTGATTTGATTGTCAGTTTCATTGTTAATCCCTTTATTTCTATGTATTTTTTATAGTTTTATATTGCCCGCTTTTGTATCATTTTGACACATAGTACAAGTTATTCAAAGAATGATTAGCTTACAAACTGTAATGTATTTTATATCTCTTTTAACTGCCTCTCTGTTTGAAAATGCACCACAGTATGAATTTGCCTTGTCTTAACTTCTTTGTATTAAAGACATGAAAGTGCACCTAAAAATACACTGCTGACGCCTGACCATATGGTTTGTATGTCTGGCTGGAGCTCCTGCCTCTGCATGTGTCCAGCATGGTGCCCATCTCCCTGCCTGGCCTTCTAACACATCAAATCTGGACCTTACAGGCTGCAGATGGAAGCCATAGATCGGATTAAAATGCCCCCTTGGCCCCATAGCTAATATCAGAGGCAGACTGGAGTCATTGTTGGGGTCGGGACTACAGATAGGGGAGCGCAGGAAAGTGTGAGCTTATCATGTAAGTACAGCAAGAGCAGAGAGGAGGGAGCTATGGATTTTGTTAGGAGATAGGAGATTAGAAGTTGCGGTTAGCGTTTCTGATCCCCCAGTGGTGGCTGCAACATCTCCTGTGTAACTGTTTTTAAAAGCAATGTTCTGCCAGGCTTTGTCTGATGAAGGCATATGAGACAAGTTTCCTGCTCAAGTGTGAAAACCTTAATTATCTGAACATCCATTAGAGAAGCTGCACTTACATTAAAAACATCAAAAACCTGATGATTCTTTCTTTCACTCTGACAACCATAACCACCTCTTGCTTCTAATATGCTGTAGATAACTAATTGCAACACGGACGCCACTCACACTACAAAGCCACAAACTCAATGACCTCTTTCTTTTTCTTGTGTCTGATGTACTGGAAGCTTCATAAGACATTACAATTCAAAGAATCAAACACTTCACTGTGAAAGCTGCATCCTTGACCTTCAGGAGGACCAGAAATAGCACCGCCTCTGTCAACTTGTGGCTGTAAACATGTAATATGTTCAATTAATCATTCTTGCCGGTGACTTAAGCCCACTCTAATCTTTACTGTACCGCCACTCACCCCCACCTACCTCACAAACTGTACTGCACATGTGCACACCTGGTCCTTTTGGCTGCCCCTACATAGTTTCTTCCCATTTCTCTCAACTGACGTCTCTCTTTCTCTTTTTTTTTTCCCCGGGTAGACGGCCGTCCCATTGGTGTGGAGGGAATCCAGGTACTCGGCACAGGGAACCTGATGATCTCAGATGTTGGTGTGCAGCACTCAGGGGTCTATGTGTGTGCTGCTAACAAACCCGGGACCCGTGTTCGTAGGACCGCTCAGGGACGTCTTGTGGTCCAAGGTCAGTTCTGTATAAAAGGAATGTTCCATTTTTAAAAGTCCGGGCAAGTTGTCACAATTACGGTCAGTATATGTGAAATAAATATAGTCAGTTGATAAGGAAAAGCTCCGAATTCAACTACCATGACACGATAACTGCACCTGCTTCCCAACACCTACAGTTACTATTGTTGGATGCACAACCAAGCTGGAAGCACCACTGCCTGTTATTGAACCTGTTATTGCAGTGATGGGCAAGTGTTTTGCCACTGCATTAACCATGTACCTCGTGTGGGTGGACTTTAATTTTAATCACTAACTCTCAACTAGCAGGTGCTGCAAATCTGTCAGACTTAAAGGTTTTGCATATTTTTGAACCACATTACTTTTTTGCATTACTGCCAACCAAAGCATAACATTACATTTTAGAATACATTTTCTACCTCCCAAGCACCAATTTGAAGGTTATTTTCAAGTGCACTTCTTATACTTGGTTTATATTTTTTTTGTTAGTAGTTATAAGTTTGTTATTTTAATAATAATCGCATTAAGCTGTGCTATGAACCACAATTTCACAGAGGTGAGGACAAACAGCTCATAAATCTAAATAACCAATCACATCGTCATGATTCAAGTCATCAACAATCACAAGCAATGAGATGAAAATATAAATAATCCAATTAAGTAACATGATCCTTTGAAGTATTCATATTGGCAAAAGCATACAACAAAATAAATCTACATCAGCCTACGTAGAAGTTCTGGATAGGTGCAGTAGTTTCTGTAAATGCCACTTTTGTGTTCACTAATACACAGATAAGATCGAGAGGTTTTAACAAGGTGCACCATTGTACATGGACAAGTAATTCACTTACAGTATATTACATTTGTAGAGGCACATGTGATAACATCTTTTAGACTGAATGGCTTTTTAGAGATAGGGTGAAGAAAGACGGGATTCGGCTCAAAAGTCAGTCGTGAGGGGGTTTAGGGGAGTTAGTATGAACTATGTAATCATAGATTAGATTTTTTTTTCTTCTTTGAAGCACAAACGTAGGCAATTCTTTGAATGTACAGTATGCTTCAAATATAGATCAGTGAAAAAGATATGCCAAAAGTTTGTATTGATTTTCTTTAAATATGGGGAATTAATATTGTTAGAAGATTTAAAAGTGAGAGATTTGTTTTTTTTCTTAAGTTTCTTGTTAAAAAACGGCTGGACCATGATTTGCTATGTGTCTTTGTGTAGGTACTGTGAAACCCAAACAGAATATCCTTCCATTAAAAAATCTCTTTCCATCTGTCTTTCATGTCCACATCTATTTTAAATCAAATTCTTCCACAGCTTGATAAATTCTACAACAGGCGAACATTTTTTATCTCTTTCTCTCTCTCTCTCTCTCTCAGATCAATAATCTGCATACTTTGGTGCAAATGTAAAGCCCACATCTGTACTCTTTATTTGTAAAACTGTATTTTTTCCAAAGCCAAGTAGTTGCTTTTGAGAACTCTGTTTAGTGGGAGACGTTGCTGGCTTTTTGGCCGGCTTATGATCAGAGAGGAAATATCCTCAACCATCTTTTCTCATAAATCTGCAACAAGGCCAACTTTATTTCTATGTATAGAGTCTCTCAATGTCAAAACAAGGTTAAGTGGTATTTGAGTGCAACTCAGTTATACACTATACAGTACAGTGAATCTTAAATATAAGAGGAGGCAGAATATTATAATAATATAACATTCACTAAAGTACCCGCAATAAATTGTTCACCATGCTTTTGAAAATGGTCGCCAGTGAGGTTAAGTTCTGTACACTCGATTTACATGTGAATTTGAGTCAGAACCATGAAAGTGTTTGATGTTAAGTCAGAGAGACAGATGGTCTTGACCAATGGGATGAGGCCAGGTGTGGGTGGCCCCCACGCATTAATTGTCACCGAGCAGGAAACATCCAACATACTCACATATTGATCAGATGGACCACACTTCGGTTTAGCCCATAGCAGTATTGATCCTGATCAATATTTCATTTTATCTGCCTGTCAACAAGTACGGTAACCTAGCAGGAAGAAAGAAGCAAAGCCGTGGATGTTAATTATGTGCCAATATCTTTGTTTTTTGTTATTGATTTGTAGAAACAAAGGTGTTGATTCTCAAATAAATGTAGGTTCGGCCTCTTTCATTATAAGGGAAAAATAATAATTTTACTGCGTGTCCTTGAAGAATTCTTAAAGTGTCAAGTGGCTTTATTTAGTGTAAATAAGCCACTTGACACTTCTGTGAATATGAGCGGGTGTCAATGTCAATTCAGAAAAGGAGCACAGCTGTCAGGAACTCCAACATCAAATTAATGCAAGTCTACTTATGAAACCATCACACATCAAACAAATGTGCCGATACAGTAAATCAATTATGTTCATTTCAGTTCCTTTGGGGTACAAAAAAAGAGACAAGAGAAAGAAAGACGGAAGGAGGAATTGAAGTGTGAAAGCCAAAAGGGAAAAGCAAGAGGAAGATGGATGTATGGTGCCGGTGATCTAATCCACACCCATACAGGTGCAAATCAATATCTTCGCGAGCTCTCTCTGACCTTCACCTTTAAGACACCCCTCAAAGAATATGTAGGGAGAGAAAGAAAGAGGGAATGAAGCGGGAAAAGAGGGAGAGATAAATGAAAGGACCAGCACACGCTGTCAGCAGCCTCCATTCAAGTGCCTAAGGGCCCCTTAGCTTTTCCAATGAGAGAATGGAAATGCTTACTTTGAAAAAGTGGCAGACAACATTTTCTCTATTAGGGTGGGAACATAAGGGAGGACAGAGGAGTGGGAAAAACAACATGAACAGAAGGAAAACATTAAACAGGACAAAGTATAGAAAACACTGAGCAATAGGTTGGCAATATTTTAGATTTTTGCATCGTCAACAAATCCTTTGAATAGACAAAAAACTAAAATAAAATTTTGGAGGTAAAATTTATTTATTGGAATTTTTTGCCTTTATTTTATGGTTGGAAACTGTAGAGAGACATGAAACAGGGAGGGACCTGACATGTGAAGGTCCACGACTAGAAGTGAACTGCAGACATTGTGGTTGTATGATATGAAATTTAACCAGTAGACTGCCGCAGCACCCAATCCCACATACACCATCCTGCTTCCATAAATGCTCATTAGCATGCTGAATGTATATTAATACACCACAGTGCCCATTGTTTAAGGAAATTACTAAGCCTTTTTAAAAAATGAAGCTAGTGTTTATATTTATAACTTGATTTTAAGAATTTATGTCTTCAGTAGGAATGAATGGACTTGGAGCTTAGTGCCACAGGGTAGAAAAGTCAGAAAGTATCGAGAGACACTCTGAAGGCCTCGTTACACTGTATGATTGTTGACAATCGTGAAAAACATGGTACATCTTTGGTCGTCAAAATGGTGGTTTTATAACGCACTGTGAGAGTCTGCCGTCTGCCGGTTTAACGCTTTGGATCATCCAGGTGACCGGTGAACAAAATACTGACCCTAACCCTCAGAAATTTAGGACCATAATCAAAGAAATTTAGTGTTGCTACAACTCCAACCAATCAGAGTACAACATGAAATGACTGGTGCTACTAGAATGCTTCTGCCAAAAACATATTTACCTCCAACTCACACTCACTTGCAAAATTGACAAGTCATGTTGGGCGTCTTATCTCAGGCTCCAACCGGCTTCACAATCTCCTCTCCTCTTTGTCTTTTGAGGTTTTCAGATGTATAGAAGTTCTAGCTCTGTGGCCAAAGCTTGTTTTGCTACATTTTCAAAAATTACATTGTAGAGCTACAATCTGACATGTCTCAGAATTGATATTTTACAGTCTGACACAGATTTGGACTAAGATAACATGCAGTGAATTTGTAAGATTGTTGTTATCGTACAGTCTATAGGCGCCTATACACGCATTGTGTGTTTTGATCTATTCATGGAACAAATTCCATGAATAGATCAGTAAGAAAAGTATAGAAACCCCCCCCCCCTTATACTTTAAATATAGTATGAGATAAAACATAAGCTGAAGAAGAAACATCCAAGAAATGTTTTGGCTTCTTTGTTAACAAAAGTCTCTGTATAACTGTGCTGGTTTCTCTGTGTGCTTTAACAGAATTAAATGTTTATTTCCAACCAGCATTTGTGTTAAAGCAGCAGTTTTACAGTTTGACTCCAGTTGTTCAGTCTCATCAGGTAACGATACGCTAAATGATGGAGACTGATGGAAAACAGGACAGAGGAGCTTTTTTTTTTTTCCAACAGGCAATATGTTATGCTTAGTGTTCCAGCTTTCTACCCTCCAGTGATGACTCTGAGACATTATAATTACATTTTTTCTGAGTTAACATGAGCATAAATAATTCAGGTTATCAAATCACTGATAACCGCTGGGACAATAATGAGAACAGAGGAGATGATACAATACCTCTCTGTCCGTCAGCTCAAATAAAAGCAGCAACGCAGAAATGAAACTCCAGCGGATGTAACTGTAATTACTTATTGTGATTTAAAGTATCTGTAAAGTGCATGCCCCGCTAAGAGAACCTTTTTAATATGATTAAGCTATTACCACTAATTGACTGTAGCCACGAGCCTGTAGCATGCGATGAGACATGATATGATGAAACTATAAACTGCGGTTTATTTTCATGTAAATGTGTTTTAAAGCACATTAGCTCAAGTTGTGCTGTTGTTGATGCAGGACTTTCTGTATCTTGCTCTCTTACTTCCACTTTTCTGCTCTCTCTCTCTCTTTTATTTCCCCACAGCTTTATTGATCTGGCATATCTTATAATCCTGCTAATAGACCCTGAATTATAGATTACCAACAGTATTTTTCCCATAATACAGTACATTGCTTCATGATAAATGAGAAGTAGCTACCTGGATACATTGTAGTCTCATATTTTTACTCTCTCGTTCGTACTGATTTCTCCAGTGCCGGCTTTTTGATACGGCGGGAAACAGTCCAACTTACCTGACTCTCCATTCGCCACCTCTTTCAGCTCCTGCAGAGTTTATTCAACCTCCACAGTCCATTGCTCGGCCCGTCGGCACCACCGCCATCTTCACCTGCCAAGCCCAGGGCGAGCCTGAGCCCCAGCTCACCTGGCTGAAGAACGGGCAGATACTGGAGCCCGGGGGACACGTCAAACTCAGGAACAACAACAAGTAGGGAAAAAAATACTCGCTTTGTGTTCTTGTGTTTTAAATGTTTTCATATCAACAGGAAAACCCACAGGTTCGCTGGGGTGAGGAAGAATAACAAAGCAAAGCAAGAGCCCTCTAGGTTTTTTTTTTTTTTTTTAATTTGTGTTTTGTAGCGCTTGCATTTGATGTATCAGCAAAGATTTTTGCAGTGTATATACTACATATACTACACATCATATATCATCATCATGTGGACATATCACTTGCTACTGGGAGTGATTTTGGTACCACTTTGTAATAAGTCAGCCTTTATAAGTCTTAATTAGTGGCTCTATTAATACTTAATAGATATAACAACAGTATTAGCTAGATATAGATATAATAACAGTTATTAGCTATTAACAGGAACATTTTTGGGTTGTGAAGAATCCCTGTGACTGGTGTTTCTCCTTCAGCAAGTAAAACATGTATTTTTAGCTTTTTAATTCATAAGATGGACCCTCAAATTGACCACTTACCTTCTGAAAGAACCTACGGAGAATCGGGGTCAAAATCTATTTCCTAACAGTTTATTAACATGTATAATTGTACACTTGATGGCTTACTAGAAAGTGTGTAAACCACAAGTATTTATTAACACATTAGCAACATTAATAGCTTCATAACAACCAAATAGAAAGGATAAACACAACCTGGCAACTCAAAAGGTGTTAATGAATTAATGATATATGAAGCAGTTGGGAACCATTAATGAAGCCATTTGTTACAACTTATAAACCTTTATAAAGGGTGACTGTGATTTTTTTCTTATTTTTCATCTGAATATAGCTCAGGGCCATTATGTAAGCCATCACATAATGCAAACTGTCATTGGTACAGCTCAGCTTTCTCTCCCAACTATCACTGCTCTCCTTTCAAAGTTGGACCCAGCTCACAGAAGTAATACGGATGTCAGTATTAATCACTACTGGCTTGATCTGATCATCGGCATCATCGTAACGTTCAATTTCCCTGCTTTTCTGTTGCTTCTAGCGCTGCAGCTACTGGAATTAATGCCTGCCAAGACATGAGCCTCAATTTATTTGTGCCTTTGTATGTGAGGAGCGTATTGACTGGATGTTGGATGCTTTCCCATGGCAGTCTCCAGGAATGTCATGAGGAGGAGGACCCAGCTACCAGCTCTGTTAGTTACCATTCTCAGCAGCTCGCGCTGTAAAGGCTGCATGTTGCAGCGGCTGTTTTATTGGGTTACTGTACGTGGCATCACAGAAACATCTCGAAGATAATTCAGAGAATTAATTGCACATTGGTTATGCTTCCCTGCTCTGGGTTTTATTATTACCTAAGAGAATGAACTCTGTTGTAATAATCTCGATTGAAGTTCATTGAAAAGTTGATAAATTGAACTGAATAACATCTCACAACAGCTGCGTATGAACCAAATAATGTCTTACAACATATCACAGCCAGGTCTCTTGTTCTACTGTTTTCCTGCTCGTGGTTTCAAGGCATTACTGGAAAAGGATCAAATATAAGTGTCCAGCCTGTTGTTAATACTGCTGGGCGATTGCAAACCGCTACACTCTGTCTATCCAGCAAATGTGTTCTTGAGTAAATTCTGTTATGCATTACTGCACACGTAAAGTTCAATTTTTCCAGTTGACCCTGGCAGCCAACCAGCCGTGCATGTTGTTATTATTCATAAAAGAGAAATATGAAGTGAACACATTAAATATGCACCAAAAAAAATCGATACTTGCACTCCGACGCAGTGAGTGAAGGGAGCAGACACCTCCATCGCTCACATACACTGCTCCGCTCACACTTGCCTTCACCAGTCCGTATTAGTCAGAGAGATGGAGTGAGGTACTAACAAAGGAGGAAAGAAGAGAGGGAGGAAACAAATGAGAGGCCAGACTTGGATGTTAAAAAAAAAAAAAGAGAGAGAGAGAGAGAAGAGAAAAATGAACGGGGTGGTCAAAAGAGAAATGATGAGTCGGCAGGAAGAACAAATGAGGAGAGAGAGAAAAAGACAGAGCGGGAGTCAGAGCATCACATCGTTTCCACTTGCCACCATTAGTGTATGACCTGCTGTAATATGGATCTCATGCATCACAAACCCTGCTTTGTGATTGGTTAAGGAGGCAGGCCTCAGCTTGAGATCTACCATTAGCTAATTAGCTCATAAAGTCAGCTAGTTGACCAGGAAATGCAGTCAGCCATTTAGAGACTAGAGCAGCTTGATGTGCATCTTAAGGATTTGCACCGTGTAGCTGAACTGTGAGGAAGGTAGATGGAAGACATTAAAATCAGATTCATTATCGCTGTCTCTGGTTTAGTATCTTAGAGTACCAGGATGTGAAAAGTCCTTACTTACAACTAGGGCTGCAGCTAACAATCATTTTCCATCATTAATTACCTGACAACTATTTTCTTGATTAATCAACTAATTTTTGGTCTATAAAACATGAAAAAAATTGTAAAAACTACATCACAAGTTCCCAAAGTGGACTCTTTAGATTGCTTGTTTTGTCTGATCAATAGTCCAAATATATTCAGTTTACTATCATAGAAGACAAAGAAAAAAAACAGCAAATAATCACATTTGCAAAGCTAGAACCAGTAAACTTTTGGAATTTTTTGCTTAAAAATTACAAAAATTACTTGTTGCCAATATTTTTTATCTTGACTGACTAATTGTTTTAGCTCAATTCGCAACATATTTTTTTTCCGAACCAGGAAGTGTGAAGTTCATATATGTCACAGAAGTCACAGGGAGGACAAAGGTTGGTTGTTGGGCGTACATAATACAAGACTTTGACACCAGGAACCAGGATTCACATCCTGCGTCCCTCACATTGTTAAGTTTAGACTATGAACACAGTTGGTTAAGGTGAAGGAAAGATCGTGGTTTTGGTTAAATATTGAAAAAAGTAAACAGTGACTTGAAGCACGCAGCAGAGCATGTTGATGTTTTCAATAATTAACCAAAACTCTGGTCTTTCCATAAGTTTAACCAAGTGTTTTCAGTTGTCTGAACATGACATTTTGGGATGTGTCTACACGGCTGGGATTCACTGAACATAACTATAAAAATATTAATCAGTTGCCTCAATTGAATATTACAGGGAAAAAAATGAAATATGTTGACAGGTTTTACTGATATGTTCAGTATAAACATTTCACGCAGCCAGTGGACAGTTTGCTGATATGTTCAATAAAAAAAGGAAGGTTATATCATTCTGTTGATGAAAAACATAATCCAGGTGGCATCACTGTATGTTTCCTACACAATGGATTTTATTGTAATTGTTTTATTGTAATAATTCATAGTTAAACAGGCCTTTAGCCTCAGCTATGTGGTGCGTTTTCATTCTGTTGTGGACATCCTGAATAGATGGAAAATGATGGCACAGAGTATTTTACCTTCTGAACCGAGCCAAAACAAAAGGAATCATATGCAAATTATATTCAGCTGCTCCGGGCAGCACAATGCTTCTGTTCTTATATATATATATATATATATATATATATATATATATATATATATATATATATACTCTATCTGATAGGAGAAGCTTGGATTTACAATGAATGCAACATACCTAGCAGATAGATTTTAATTAATGTGTGTGCTGGGTATGAGTGTGTTTGTGTGTCTTTGTGTAAAAATGTACACACACATAGGTTTCTCCCCCTCAGCCATCTCTCATGACGCTGACCTTCAACAGCAAATCGGACAAGGGAAGGAAGGGGAATCGATTGTACATTTCATTCACACACACGCATGCACACACATTAATCAAAAAGCAAGTGAGCCTGTATGTGCACAAATAGCCCCGTGGTGCATTCCATCATTCACTTTGTGCACACACATAATCAAACATAAAAATTCACAAACGCGTTGCCCTTTACACTTTATCCACACATGCACTTTACACACAAAGAGAAGACAAAGCTGCGTAAAAATGCCGTCTGTGATGTGATGATGTGAGAGAGGACCTGACTGGCTGCGTGCGTAAAAAGACGTGGCCTCCGAGGATGAAGCTCTCACCGTCACATCTCAACAGATCTCGATACGCACACCTGTGCACATGCTCAGACACAAACACACACACACACACACATTGCGAGGATTATTCATTATCAGCCTTTTCTGACCAGGCTCCTGTACAACATGTATCGGGGCTATTTGAAGCCTCTGTTAGAGCTGCTGCTAATTATGTATAAGGACCAGCCTCACTCTTTAGTCTCCAAAGCTGGCATGTGTAACCATCCAACACATAGAAGCTGTGATCTCACATCAGAAAGTGTCATAATGGTGAGGTTGAAAGCCAGAATGTCTTGTTCTAAATCTCCCTGGTGAGAACATCCCATGAGCATTTTTCTTATTCACTCTCTTTCATTAAAAATATAAAAACAATTTAAAAAACGTATGGTCCTTTTATATTTATAAAGAGTTATAGGATAAAGAAAGGCACATGGCTAAAGTGTGTGCTAGCGCTGTGGTGTGTTTTACAATTAATGGCCAACATCTAAAGGAACAGGCTACCACACAGACCTGGACATTTCGTTGAAGAATCCTTTCAAAGGGTCTTTTTTTTTCTTTTCTTCTCTTTTCTTTTTTTTTCCCCCACTTTCTTTCACCAAGACCTGCCTTTCTTGTTTGCAGCCCCTCTCTGTGCCCCACATCCCCCTTCCTGCCCCCATTACAGAGAGCTGGGGCCTGGGCATTGGCCTTGAACTCTGACCCTGCCTGTAATCAGTCATATCCCTGGGCCCTTCCCTCCTCTCAGGCCAAAGACAGCTCATCGCTCCTCCCCTCCCCCTTCCCCACCTCTTCCTCCTGTTCTCTCTTTGTCCCCGTGTTTTTTTCCCCCTTTCCCTCTCGTTGGATCCAGAATGGCCACGCTGGCTTTTGATGGGGTGCTGCTCAGAGACAACGGAGAGTAAACACAGCCTCCGCAGCTGAACAACAGGCCCAAGGCCTCACTGTCAGCCACTCCCCTGGCCCACAGCCTTATCCATCAATCTGTGAATTGACCTTGAACTGATGAGTAAATGATGGTGTCAACCTGTCAGGACAGGACAGCTTGGCTTTGGACCTCATGTTAGACAAGCAAACAGCTCGAATTCAGGTCATATACCCCCCGAATCCCCAAATCTCTTCTTCTTTCTCATTCACTGGTTCCATCCATCTGGTTTCCTCACACATTGTTTGGCTCTTTGGTGTCTCTGTTTCACTGTTGCATGTTAATGTAGATTGATCTATTATAACAATAGAGACTAAACTATTTCATCAAAATAACTTTAAGAAACTTAAATAGTGGTCCATTGAACAGGGTGTCACTTGGTAGTCTTTGTGACAGAGAATTAAAATGAACTTAAAATGAAAAAAAGTTTCTAAAGATAAAGAACTTTATGAATACATTTCCCTACTTTGTAAAGTACTTAATTTTTTTCTTAAATAAAACTAGTAAATTCAATTATGCTTCTCAGTCTTTGATTGGTTCAACTCAGTTGTGATTCAACTTAAACCCAATTCCTCTAAACAGCCGCCATCCGGTCTGTTTTTCCTGAGAAATATCCAGGTACAGAGAGGAATGTGGTTTACATTTACAGCTGCAGCAACAGTAACACCTACTTCAAACACAGATACACAACGCGCGTCGACTGCCAAATTATCTCTAGGAAGTGTCCAAAAACACCTCAATTAACACCAAAGATGGTGCCAAGATCAAACCGAAACTGAGAATCTTGCAGACAACAACACTTAAAATGCAGCACCCTTCTGTGATTATTTACAAAAAAAAAAAAAAATCATATTCAGTTCATGAATACAAGCCAACTTGGAAGAGATACATTTAAAATTATATACCAAATGGCCACAATTCAACAAAGAAGTCAGTTTGGTATCTTTTAGGATTCTTTGTCTCTTGCTCTTTCATATATTCTGATACTCTGAGACTCTGAAACCACTAAAGCTTTTTCAAAAGAGTTTTTGCCAGGAGGTGTGGAATTTCATAAGCTACAGGTCAACAGGATCGGTCCATGTGTATGTGGCTGAGCACGTAGAAATGATGCATGAGATGATGCATGGGCATCATTTCTGGAAATTGCCTCTCAGGGACAAATAAAGTGTTTTGAATTTGAAATGAAGGTACAATAAATATGTGCATGTTCATGCACATGAGTGTGCATACATACGGTTCGACGCCACTGTACCTACGGAAACAAGCGATGTCTTGTGAAATTTCTTCTGAATTCTCTTCACACACTCCCAGAGGCCCGTCCAGGTTTGGTGGCATCGGTAGTGCGTCCCCGGGGGCCTCTTTGCCGCGTCCGTGGCGTCTGGTCGGGCTGCCTGTCTGCAAACACTCCATCCATCGCTGATATGAAAGGCTGTCAGAAATGTGATGGTTGAGTAGCGAGCTGAGGGCTGGCGACTGTTGCCACCTCAGAGGTCAGAGGTGAGATTGGCTCAGAGCGGGTGAACTACAGAGGGCCTCTTTGACCTGATAATTATCCAGATTGAATCCACCTGGCCGACCGGAGAGAATAATGACTCTTCCACCTCACAGCCATATTTTGACCCAGATTAGAGACATACAGTAATTGTATCCCACCACATCAATTTTGAAAAAGAAATGGAATGATTCACTTCTCCATCCTACCCGCCGACCCAGAAGAGCTCTCCCCTGTCCTTACAAATCCATCCTTACAAACCGCGACGAGGTGGGTATGAGGTCAGCGCTGTCTGTCGAGCTGAAATGCCACTTTCTGCATGTCCCATTTCACAGGTCCAGAAGGTGGCAAGTCACAGACCACATATACATCACAAGGCTGACATGCTGCTCTTTCAATACATTGCATGCTTTTTTCTCATCATCCTGGCATTTTTTTTTAAATACATTTTGATTTAATACACCAAGGATCCAACTTGTCCGTCAAAGAAAGATGACAATCTGACAGACAGGTGCTTACAAACTGCAAGTGACAGATTATAGCGGGATGCTGCAGGATATGTTGAACTCCCGCGGCATTTAATTCCACTGTTTCAACTTAAAGCACAGCATGAGAACCAGAAGCCAGAAGGGTTTCCTCCCTCCATTTGAAAAATGTTTCTGCTCTCTTAAAATGCCATGACCAAGGGCTACACCATCTTGAAGCGGGGAAAATGGACGAAGCTACAACTAAAGGCTCTCCATAATCCCAGGGTATTCACTATGTGTGCGTTCTCACTTTTCTCCTCTGTATATTAACTTAAATACAGCAGAAATGGCCTTGGAATGAAGAAATGTTTTTCACCACAGGGCCTCATTTCCATAGTATGTTAAATGTTTTATTTTTTTCTTTTGCCTCAGGACAAACACAATAGGAAGAGTGCACGTATTCTAGTCTAATAACACCTACTCAAAATGCACAGACACACACACACAAACATATACACGCACGATGCAGAAGACAGACCAGGTAGGAGGGATGAAGAAGAAGAACCAAAGATAGAAAGATGGGGACAAAGAGCAGAGAGTGGTGGAGGTACACCGGAGAGGAGTGATGGTTGGAGAAAGGAGAAGTCAAAGCATCGAGATAAAAGATTTTCTTTGTGTAGGAGGTTGTGTGTGTGTGTGCGCACACACGCGTGCGTGTGAGCGTGCGACAGATGAAAGGTTTTACTGATGTAGGCAAATTACATTTTTTGAAACACTGAAATAGATTTATCCACTGCGACGGGAGTTCCAGTAGAAGACAAATCAGTTTGGAAGTATGTGCTGTGCATGAGTGAAGATCCTCTATACATACAGTACTGCTGCTGTGTGTGCTGCTTGTCAGAAATGCCTTCTCTCACTAAAAACACACACACACACACCCAGATGAACACAGTATGCTGCGCTGTTCACACACTTTACATATTTGCCATTCATTGTCTTTGCTATTTGCATTTATTCAAGTGCTAATTTTGTATTATTAGTACATTAGTATTAAGTACTGTCTCTTAACTGAACTGAGGTGAAGAAAGATTTTTTTTTCCCAGTATAAGCCAATTCTGCTTACAGATTTTCCTGTATTTTACATATTTTCACAACAGTTGTCACAACAATCCTCTTATACATTTAAACCACCAAATTAGGTGCATAATGCATTTGAATGGCCCTGAAAACAGTTTTTGTCCTATAATTGGTTGCCAGTTTTTTTTTTATAGGAGTGGCCTTGAACGCAATGAAAGCAGAAGTCAACTAAGAGCTTTTGTACAAGGTTAGATGGCATTTCTGCTACAGGTGGTCCTACAGCACCGTGCTATATTTGGATGGACAATAAGCACTTCTTAATGTATTCATTAGTGGCACTGACGCTTCTACTGTTTCTACTTGTTATCACATTCTATAAATTGCAGTGCTTCGGAAATCTCATAAAATGTAAATTTTCAGGCTGCAATGCTATATGATTAACTGTTATAATTCCATCATTGGAGTCATAGAAACTAAACTATTTGCGTATTTCCTGTCCTCCCCCCCCCCCCCCCTCCTTCCTTGTTCCACCTCCTCTTCTCTCACAGCACACTGACGATATACAGCATCAGCCAGGATGACGAGGCTATCTACCAGTGTATCGCCGAGAACAGCGCCGGCTCTACACAGGCCAGTGCACGCCTCACGGTGCTCTGGGCTGATGGCCTGCCTGGTGTGCCCGTCCACGTGCAGGCTGAGGCCCTCTCACCCACCACCATCCAGGTGTCCTGGAAGGAGCCCGAGCAGAACACTCAGGACATCATCGGTTATGTGCTCCACATCCGCAGGACCTCAGGTGAGGATGCACTGATGATTCAAGTAGTTTCATGCAAATTCATTGCTAACATGTACTCAATGAATAAAGACTGATTCAATACGCTGCATGGATTTCATGTCACATAAAATGGGATGAGGAGAGGTGGAAGACAGACATTGAAAATTCAATGAAAATAAAATTTATGGCTGCAGCTAAATACGCAGTATTGATAAAGATAACTGGCACTGATGATCATCAATTACAGTTTCAGAATATAGAAACTACAGTAACTGCGCTCTTCATTGTGTTTGCCATTATGTCGGCATTTAGCAGATGCTTTTGTCAAAAGTACAATAAGCGCATTCAGAATACACAGGAACAATAGCTGGATGTCAACACACACTGGAAATGCATTTCTCAACAATTAACAGCATGTTCGGTGCTTCAGTACAAGTGTAGCACTGAACATAATAAGGATAACTAAAAAAAGAATTTCAGATGTTTTGCTTTGAGATCCGTATGTGTAGACAATAATGGCACGATGCTCCCTCGTGCCATTATTACACGAGGGGTGCATATGCATATGTACATATGCATGCTTTTTTTACGTTCATGCAGTATGTTAGTTCATAGCTTAAGGCAACTGTGAGTGTGTCCTAGTGTGTACATGCGTGCGCAAGTGTGTGTGTGTGTTAGTAAGAGCCTTCTTGCGCCAGCTGCTGATCTCCTCAGTAGTTCTATTGGTTGGATAATTAAGGGCCCCGGGGGCCAACCAATAGGATTTGCTGTGATTACACGTCCAAGATGGCATGGCCCAGCGGGTTGAGGGCTGGAGGTGGTTATGGTTGGGTCTCTCTGGATTAAGAGCAATAAAATGCTATAACACATCCTTTGTAACTCCCCCTTTTACCGCCTCCATCACCTCACTCCACCCCTGCAATTCACCTGACCATTGTCATTCAGGCTCCCAGGGCCAAACTAGATTAGCTATTACCTAACAGAGCTGCCCTGATAAAACCAGTGAAATGGGCAATAACCATAAAATGATGACAGAAACAGATTGTATTTATCGTTTCCTCTCTTGTTCTTATTTTCCACAACGTTAATACCCGCTCCACCTCTTATCCCTGATGTCTCTCCTTTTTTCGTTCATGTCTGTTCCATTTCTGTTCCATTTCTGTCTCTCACTTCTTTCTACTCTCACTTCATCCTCCTCTTCCTTGCGCTCCACCTTCACCTCACTCTCCTCCACTTTCTCCCTTAGACCCAGTGGAGATGGAATATGAGGAGGCTGTCAGTAAGTTGACACTGCAGCAAAACATCAGAGATCTGGAGCCCTCCACCAGTTACACCTTCTACGTCAAGGCCTACACATCCCATGGGGCCAGCAAACCATCAGCCAGTGTTACCCAGAGCACTCATGGGGAGGGTGAGAGCTGGAAGCAGAACACACACTCACACACAAAACAGCTATTATAGATAGCAGTGGTTAACGTGTGGAAATTTTGCAAGAGAGATGCACATTTGGGGTGGTTGCTTTTTTTTTTAGATTGCAGAGAATCCTTAAATGAATATGCTTTCATTGTTTTAATGAAATAAAACTTGTTTTGGAGCGTACAATTTGATTAAGTCTAACTTGTTTTCTCTTTAAAAAAGTCAACTTTAGTTCAAGCTAGTTTTGAAACTGAGAAAGATTTTGAAATAAAGCAGATACTATATGTGATTTGACGCGTTCATTACATCTAAACAAAATCTTGATAACAAAGGTTTTTCCATTGTGAGAGAAAAATTACAAATTTTATTGGGTAACATTTAAAATTCTTGTTTCCTTTGCATGTTTCTGCTCCTGAATTGTCATAATTCACACTTCCAGATGCTACTTCTATTATCACATTGTCATACCAGCTTGTCTGTATCGTGTTGCAGTGCCAGCGCCTCCTTCCCTCTACACCAAGGTGGTGAACAGTAGCGTTGTGCAAGCAATGTGGGAGGCTTCCTCTAAGATGGGTCAACACCATGGCTTCAGACTGTATTACAGAAGAGCCCACACACCACTGTACACCGGTCCCATCATCCTACCTCGCAACATCACCCAGTACAACATCACTCAGCTGGGTGAGACGGGTCGTTTTCTAAGACTGGGTTTTTAATCGTTTTCATCTTTGCTGTTATCTTAATTGAAGAAACCGGATTTGATACATTTTCCTGTATTTGGTGTAAAGTCTGTGCTCCATTATCTGAATATCTCTTTCTGTCTTTTCTTTTGTTCAGATCCCTCACTGGTCTATGAAATAAAACTACTTGCATACAACCAACACGGAGATGGCAACGCCACCATGCGATTTGTTTCACTTCGGGAGGCGGTGGAGAAATCCGGTGATTACCTGACACAGCCACACACTGCTGCACATCGCCGCAGCGCATCAAAGTTTAATGTCTCTCACTGAGTCAGACATGTCATCTATTGTCAAAGTCATGCTGACCATTGATGTGACTCACACGCGCTGTCGCAGGCATACACACACTTTGTTTCTTGTTTGTGCGTACCTCTGCAGATCTGTTTAACCTTGCTGTGTACTGTATCTCCAGTGTTGGACGTCCCATGTGACTGTGTAAAAGACGAACAGAGCAAAACATCCACTACAGGCATCATTATCGGCATTCACATCGGAGTCACCTGCATCATCTTCTGTGTGCTCTTCCTCGTCTTCAGCTACCGGGGCAGGTGTGTATAGACATGATCTGAACTTACCAATAATTGTTGTTTGGGGGGGGGGTTAGTGTCAGTTGCTCGTGTACGTAGCTGACGAGTGTTTTCTGCGTGTGTGTTCCTGTGTCTTGTAATCTCCAGGTTAATGATGTGTAAGACGGTTCAGGCCACCCCTGAGGCAGGGCACAGCGCGGTGCTGGAATCCTCTACCTCTTCCCAAGGGGCCTCCGGGCTGAACGGGGCCACCAGGAGAGAGATGGAGGTCAACGGCAGCACAGCGGGGAAGAAAGTGGCCGACTGCAACGAGCTCGAGAGACTTTTCACTCAACCCAACACACAAGACTCATGCATGGTGAGTCCTGATAGTAAGAACACTGGAACAGTATTTTCAGTCCTTTCACCATTAACTGGAGCACCTTTTCACATTAACACAATATGATTGTACATCTTTTAAAAGAAACTTCAGTTTATTACAACTTCAGGTTTATTTTCACAGATCTGTCCTTCAGTTCTATCAACAATGAGAAAGAGAATCACTGAACGCAACAAGCATGAGTGGGCAGATAGTCATACAGGTTGAGAACAAACCCCAAGGTTAGTTAGGTTTATGTGGAAGAGAAAACAGTAAACTGTCCATTACAGCTTACAGAACAACTTCCTGGTTCAGCTGTGACTTTTCCATAGTTTTCCTGTACAGTAGAGGGTTGTTAGCAACATCACGGGCGTGCTCCATTTCACTTATACCTCCAACAAAGGTTGTAGCTAATCTGGAACAACTGTTTGCTTCTTTACAACCTGCACGATCACCTGACTGCTCGTGTTTCTTGCCCCGGTTGACATGTTTTTTAGCAATGCCACCATGTTGCGAGATTTCGGAAATTACTTTGGTGTGTACAGTGTAATTATAGCTGATAGAATCAATGGCTGGAGCTACAATTATTAAGCAATTAAGCAATTCAACACTGTGAATGAGAGGCTGGCGACTGTGTTTTGCACCAGAATGCAAATATCAGGCTGTAAAATGTCATATATTGAAAGATATTCTTATCACTTTTTCAGCAAAAAGCCAAAGGTCTTACTTCTTTTTTTCCACTTCTCGTTTTTTTTTCTTTCTCAAAACAAACAGCTTTGTGTCTCTGTGGTAAAGAATGAGCCCACGTTCTCTCAGTCACAACCTGCTAACACCAATTTTACTCTGTTAGGCAAAAAGGTAAATTTTCTCAACAAAACAGTACAGTTATTTTTTTCTGTGTTTGACCGAAAAGGTGTAGACTGATGCTACACTTTCTACGAAATCTACTTTGATGTAAACCAATTTAAGGAATAAGCAAAAGCCACAATCGCACTGAAATTGTCATTTAAGTGAAAAAAAAGCAACTTGACTATGAATGAATTAACTGTATTGTATTCTGTTGTTTGCATGTGTTTTCAGTCTGACAGATCTCTTGTCTCCTACGCGCTGAATGACACCCAGCTGTCTACGATACCGCTGGACGAGTTCGCCGTGGAGCGGGAGACGCAGTTCCAGGAGCCTCCGGCAGTAGGAGCGGGTCGGCAGGACCAAGGCTAATCAATGTATGAAGGCCAATTCACACGGCACTGTCTACAGTGTCCACTTAGACTCTTCTCTCACTCAGGTTGACAAGTGTTTCCTTTCAAAGTAGTTTTTCCTTTTGTGCAAAGATTTTTTTATTGGTAAGTTAAGAGGTTCTAGAGGATCTAGGACTGTATATTGGAGTGTTTTTGGCCTGGGGCTTTGGAGAGCTCTCTTCAGTTGGACGGCTGTTTTCAGCCAGGCAGGCCAGTTAAGTGTTCTTTACTTTCACCATTTGGTCTTTTGTTAAGTTTCTGGTGTTGGGCAGCACACGGAATAGAGGCCCCAGAATGTCCTTGTTATACAATGATGATTTTATTTTTAAGTTTATAAATATATATATACATATATATCTTTATCACCTATATGTCAAAGTGGTTATAAGTTATTGGTCTTATCTCTGCTTTTCTGCGGATGTCAAAGACTCCTGCTGCCTGCTCTCACCTACCAATGATTCCACCTTCTCGTTCACAGAAGACCTCAGCCTTCTTCCAGGGATTCGATATATTCTGTCTCAGGACTTTGTTTCAGTGATATCAACATTTTTTTATGAGTTCTCGGCCTTCATACAGGCACTAGACTTGGCTGTGTGAACCTTACGATTCAACAAAAACCTACCTCAGCCGGAATGAATGTGTTGCGGGAAGCTTTTAGGGACTTTACCTTCCCATGTGTTCACAATTACTTTACACGCGGAGGAACTGATTGGTCAGAGAATTACAAGATCAGGTGCCGCACTACCTCAGATGTCAAGAATCGTCTCTCTCCTCCTGCTTGTCGAAGCAAAATGAAAAGAAAAAAAAAAAAAAAAAAAACGAGTATCCAACATAAAGCACTTCCAAATGCTGAAGTTAATGTTCTACCTCAAGATAACAATGTTAATGTTGTCGCTGTTGTTGTTGTTGTTTGTCTGTTTATTGCATAATGAAAAACCCTCTTTTCCCCCCTCTGTGAAATCCTGACTTCCCTCTGTTGATGAATATGATGTTTGTAGATACAATGTCAGTACCTCATGCAAGTTGACAGACTGATAACACTGTTGTATGGATTACAGTATGTTAGGGATATGTATGAATTATGCTGTTCCATTGTAAGCTCTTTTTATTTAGATTTTATTTCACTTACAAGATTATAATACTTTTTTTTTTCAAGCATAGTTGCTTCAGTTGAACGTAAACACCGTTAGAGATACACTGCGTCGCTAATGACATTGTCCAGACTATTTACTGCTAAATGACTATGTGATACATAATGTTCAATTGGACACATTATATATGTATCTACAATTACTGATATGATTGAATGATGTGTGCGTTTGTATTTGTGGGTGTTTGTAGGCAAATATGTTTTATTGAGTGAGTGAGTATTTTCATTTAAGTGATGTATGTAAAAAAAAAAAAAAAGAAAAGAAGAAAAAGCACAAATGTTATCAAACTGTCCTGAAAACATCATTCCACTATTGTTGGTGTAATAACTTAAAGAAATTGTTTGACATTTTGGGAAGTTGCTTTTTCAGTCTCCTGCTGAGAGTTAGATGAGAAGGTTGATACACTTTCATATAAAGAGCTGGATTTAGGAGGTAATTAGTTTAGCTTAAAATAAAAGCAAGGGGAAGAGCTAGCTTGGCTACCCCCAAAGTTAAAAAAAATCTACCTACCAGCACCTCTAAAGCTCACTAATTACCATGTTATATCTGGTTTGTGCAACAAACAATTACTCACTGTTTGTAAAGGCAGTAACATACTGTAACTACTTCTTGACTAGAAGTAGTCTGGTTGTCATCACCGTCAGGTTCCCAGGCAACCAGCAAGAAGGCTGCGTAGAAGTGCTTGGCATCAAATAGTTATTAATTGAATTAACTATTACTAATAGTCATTTTTACATTTCTGCTTGTGTATGTGCTAAACAATCAAGGTATAATTTATTAATTAGTGATACAAATTCCTTGGAAATTTTTGGAGTAATTTACAGGTATTTTGCAGAAAGGGAGGTGCAATTTGGTACAAATTATAAGAAAAAGTTAAGTTGGTTTAGTTAGTAAGTACGCACTCATCATAGTTGGGTTCATAAATTAAATTAGACTCTTATCAATTCTTTAACCAACAGAAAATGCTTAGTTTATAATAGTATTGGCATTTTAGATTCTCATTTAGAAAACTCAAAAGAAATGTCCGAAAAATTAACATTTACACAGCAACTACTTTTAGGAAATTATTTTTTAAAAATTCAGGAAAATTAAGGAAAGTAAGGGATCCGTAAAATAAAGTGTTACTGAAATTGTTTATAGTGCTTTTAAGAAACAACCTAATATATTCATATATTGTTTGACACAAACTACACACTGAAAGCAAAGTATTTTCTGTCTGTTAAAAAATTAAGATTTTTTTTGCAAATTAACAACTACAAATGAAACTACAACTCAACCATTTTTCTTATAATTTGCACCAATTTGCACCACCATTTCTGTAAGATGTCCAAAAAATTCACCGTTTAATACCTGAAAATTCCCAGGAAATAAATATCTTGAGCTTTGGAAGTGCCAGTAGGTGTATTTTTGAACTTAGGACAGAGCCAGCCTAACTGCTTCCCACTGCTTCCAGTCTTTATGCTAAGCTAAGCTAATCGCCTCCCGGCTCCAGCACCGTACTCAGACACAAGCTGTCAATCGTCTCGTCTAACTCTCCGGGAAAAAAGTGAACGAGCCCAAAATGCTGAACTTTTCCTTTAATCTAAATTAGCAGCAGTGTATCTCTAATCTCATGCTGGATATTTGATCCCGCAGTGCTCTTAGTTTTCACATCTCATATACCTGCCTCCTTTTATAATGAAGGAGCGGCCTTTTACACTTCTGGTGCCCAGGAGACATGACAGTTGCTGATCACGCTTGTCTATCATTACTCTCTTCCCGAAACCACCGTTGCTGCTCAGCCTTCTCCCTCCTGTCAACACTAACTAGTAAAAGTGCTTCAGGAACACCATGTTTATAGTAACGCCGGATGTTGACGACCACAGGCTGAGAGCTGGTTGAGGAGGATAGAAGGTCGTTGGTTAAACGATCGCAGGGCTTCTCTCTCGGGCTCTCTGCTCTGTGGTGTCACATACTGTACAGCTCTGATGCATTATGGTTACCTACCTCAACACTGTTTTTGGCCTTTCTCTCAGGTCTTAATGAAGGAAACATACAGAGTACGAACAATGGAGTAGAGGAATACACACACATATAAATGTAAATATATTATAATTGTCGACATGCTGGACAAGAGACAAGAAAAAGTAGACAGAAAGGGACACACACACAAATGGAGGGAGAACTTTTTAGGACTTTTATCTTGGGCACTAACGATTAAAATGGTTCAAGTTCATGCTTAGTGTCTAGTGGATGTGAATGTGTAACTTTGTTTATCATCAGATTTTGTTTTTTTTATATATCACAAGCTGTTAACTTTATTATTTTGTCACTGGTGTTTGACTGTATATCCGCTGTGGAAAGTTTACCTGTGAATAAAGTAAACTGAGAAAAGTTAAAGTGGGTGGCACTTACAACTCCAGCACACACGAAAGTCAAAATTATTGGTTTATTGATTCACCTTTTTGACTTATACCTTAATAACGCCACGTCCACAGCATTAAGTTCAGTTCAGTTCGTTAAGTTCATTCTGAGCAGCCGAGTGGGAAAAACGGTTCACATCAGCCTCCTAGTTGTAATGTCAATTTGTCAGAAATATCAGAAATTTCTGACTGCTACAGTATCTCCCAGTTGGTGAAAAGAGTCAAAAAATCCACAGAAAAAAACATTATCAGTCATCTCTGGCAGTCATATCTAAATAAAAATCCAATATTAACAATAATACAATCGATTCGACCAATTTAGCTACACACAGTTTTTTGTATCTGGTTTCACTTATTAAACTGCTACAAATTCATAACACACACACACAAAAACAAAAACGTGAACACACCCAGTTTTTCCCATTCTGCTGACTTTTGCGTGAATGCAGCATAAGTTCCAAAGAATAGTAAATACTTCTTTCAAAATGTATATTTCGCTTATCGCGTCTCTATTTCAGCATCATATCTTCTGAACGTCCACGACATTCCGCGCGAGAGTTGTACGTGTCCCCACAGCAGAGAATCACCTGCTGTGTTTAACATGTTATGCAAACCTGCATCACACACAAGTTTCCATTTTAGTGATCATCTAAGGGTGCTTAGATTCTTATGCTTTTTGAATTTATTTGTTTATGCTTGTTGTTTGTCTGCAGATTTTCCCCTTGCATCCATTTCTTGTATTTATTTGTACACAATTAGTGTTAATATCATGTTACAAGTGTTGGAAAAAAACAATAACGGCCAAAATAGCAGAACACATAACCGACCCTAAATGTCTCCTGCTTGTATATTTATTAACTACCAATGTGATATTTTCTCTCTCAAGGCTGCTCCAGCCTTAATTAGTGTTTTTACTTGTGTTGAGATTAATTTCACTGGGGAAACAAGTGGTGTGCTTTTCTTTTCTCCTTCCCCTCCCTGCTCTGTCCCTCGATGTAACTTAGGTTTAATCTCCTCCTGCATCCGCCTGTGGATGTGACAGGTTTTAGTGCCATGCTGTTTAACCTGATTCATTGGGCAATGTGGTGCAGTGACGATCATGTTTACGTGATTAGACTATGATAGGTCAGGTCGTCATATTGCTGTATATTAGAACTTGTGTGATGTAATGGGGCCCTCAAAGCTGTTCTCACTGACTGGCTGGTGCTGTAACTCCCATCAGCTGAAGGGATGACATGATTCCTTTGCTGACAGTTAGTGGAAAAAAAAGGGGGCCTTTGTCTTATATATTTTGCAGCCTTGGGAAGCGCTGTATCACCAAACCCTACTCCTGTGTGCTCAGGGACTCTCAGATCCTCATGTTATATGTGTGTATCAACAGGTCACACTTGGTCTTCTGTACTTAACATGATTTTGCTCTTTAAATTCTGCTCTGTGCCCAGTCCAGACAGTTTTGCTGCAAGGGATGCCTTTGTTGTTGTTAATTTAAGTAAATAAGAGAAAGTGTTGGCAGGATAATAATCGTTTAATTGTGTTCCTTAGTTGGCCAGTCTGCTAGAAACACAAAAGGAAACTTTTCTCAGAAAATAGTTCAGCTGCCTTCTTAACATGAGATACAAAGATGATGGATCACACATTAACATTAGGTCACAACATCCGTTAAAAAATAATCTGTAGTGACTTCAGGGAAATCATCATTAGGAGAATTTTTTTCAATTCTCAGTGAAGGAGTTACTGTTTAAATCTTCCACGTTTTCCTTTGGATCATAAACTCTGCCTGTAGAAGTGATCGACATGCTTCTCACAAAATCTGAAAAACGTTTGTACCTGGGCTAAAAGCTTTAGTTCTATATTCCTGGCATGTGATTTGTCAGTATGCAGTCCAGAGCTGAAACAATTAGTCGATTCATTGATTAGTTGTTTGACAGAAAATCAGTAAAAAACTATTTTGAGAAAAGATTAATATTTAAAGTAATTTTTCAAGCAAAAACACCAAAAATTAACTAGTTGAAGCTTCTAAATTTTGAGAATTTGTTGCTTATCTTCATCGTATGTGATAATAAGCTGAATATTGGTTTTGAGTCATAAAAAAAGTTGATTTACAGACGTCAGCTCGAACTTTAGAATTCATTTTTTTCACATCTTATAAAGCAAAAGATTAATGGATTCATCAGGAAAATGAATCGGCAGATTAATCGATAATGAAAGTAATGATTAGTTGCAGTCATAATTAATTTGTAGTTCTTCCAAAACACTCAGGTTCATATAGAAGGCGTCCTGGACTGGACTGGGCATGTGCAGGGTTTGTTTTACGTTGAATATGATGCCAGTATATCGCTCTAACTGTGCAGTTCTTTGCCTTATTATGCATAAACTAAACGTAGATCATCAGATCAAGTCAGAAGGACAAGATAGGCTTAGACTGACTAGAGTGACATCACTGTGTAATGTCTGCTATGGGTGTAAGTACAACGCTGTGACTCCATGCTTGATCTCAAAGGCGAGGAAATGTGGGGAATATTCTGACTATGCTCCCTTTGAAAGTCCAAAAAGCCTGATGCAACGAGCCTCTGCTTGATATATCCTTTACATTATGTGGTATTGATCATTGTGGCACCAAATGACCATCCGATATGATTGTGAATTGACTACATTTCCGATGCATTTATGTCTATGGTGTTCTGCTCTGAGACCCCAATGACTGTACGTATCAAATAATGCTGAGTTTAAAGATTTTCCAAGTAATTTATACTCTTGTCAAATGGTGATTTAATGTAACTGTACTTTAATGTTTGAGATCAGTATTATATTTTATATACCTCTGTCAAGAAAGCAGGTTGAACCCAGTGTATTTAAAAGTAGAGGTCAGAGAGAAACCTACAGTAGATCTGCATGAAAAACGAGAAGCTAACGTGTTAGTTTAGCTGAAATTAATGATTATTGGACTTGTGATGTTAACACTGTGATATTTAGCCAGATAATGGAAAAAAATAATGTTGTGATCTCAATATAGTGCGAATTGATGGTCCCGTCTCACATTGTCAGTCAATGTGTTTTGATGGTGTGTATTGATGAAAATAGGTTGAGGCGACCTTGTGGTTGACAAATCTGAATCTGTCTTGGCCTCGCTGATGCCTGATGATCACCTTACCCTCATCCTGTTCCCACCAGTCATCCTCGCATGAGTGACTCGGGGTGAGGTCCTGTCAGTCCTGTTACCTTTAAAGTGACAAGTTGTCTTCATTTTCCGTCACGAACCATTTTTGCTCGAGGAGAATGTCTGTTTCGTATTGATGTTGTCAACACGATCTGACACCGTTCAGTCATCCTTTATTTGGCCACTGAAATAAGAAAGGAACTCCTGAGTGGAATCTGCTCCGCAGGTGTGATTGACTCCCACATCTGTCCTGTGAAGTTAGCATCAAACATGAAAGTCAATAACACTTTCTCTTTGCAAAAACATTGTAGTTTAAGCCTGCTTACGTGACACGCATTGTAAAATCTTTACGTGTGGAGCAACGCATAACAGTTTTACTTGTATATTACTTATTATATTTGGTTCAGTCCTGCAGGGAAATTATGTCAATATATTGTTGCCCTATCAAACCATGTAGGCATAATAATATTTGACCTGCTCTTGCCCGGTGTTGTTGGTTTGCATCTGGACTTGTACTCATATGCAAAAAATAGAATAATTGATGTAAGATTAAGTTTTAATTGTTAAAGCTAAAGTTTGTTTTTATTGGCCGTGCATGTTTTTATTCCACAAATCGTCATCATCTCCAGCAGAAATGTCAGATTTCTAGAATTACTGGATTTAAAGCCTGTGAAAATTTATTTTCAAAGATTTGTGATTAAATAAGCAACAATCACATTTTAAATTTAGGGGGAAAAAAATCATCCTTAGTTATTATTTATTGAGTTTAAATGTCAAAAACTAATGATCTGCTAATCTGCTTCATTGAGACTGTGACAGTGTGGTTTGATCAGATTTAGTTTACAGTGACAAAACAACCCATCAGCTGTCATCACATTTTGATTCAATTTGATTTGATTTGATTGTTGCTCAATCCTGATTGGCCCATTAAAGTGCATGACATCACTTTTTTCTTACTGAGCTCACTTCAAACCAATGAGGAGAGCAAACACAGAAACGCTAATACTGACATCTGTTGTGTGAAATAATCAAAACGACTCTAACTTTAGGCATTACATTTTATGTTCTTGGAGGACCCTGCCACTCGCAGTAATCAATCACTGATTGAGAAAATACGTCCTCAGGGCCTTTAAACTGTCAAATCTTATACGTAGAAATACAAACAAGATGTGAAACACATCACAGTGTGTTTGCTGGCTCTGTTTTTGGCTGCAGCGGTCCAGCCCTATAAACACGAAAGTCTGTGACTGACTGACGTAGTCTTGTTTAACTTTTTTGGCATCGTCAATCAGGACTTTACTCTGGGAAATCAGACTGCTCCATACAGATGATATATAAACAATATTTTACTTGAAAACATTAGAGATACTGGCTGTAGGTCCTGATAAGTTTGGGGACTATAAATGAGCAGAACAGTAATCCTATAATCCACACAGGACATAACCTCAAGCGCAAGTGTTGTGTCCTGATGCATTTGGAGGAAATAAAAACATTGAATTATTAGCTATAAAACACTTTCATGAACGTATTTTCTCTTTTTGGTCCGTTGGTTATCATATTGTTTAGATAACAAATTAATTTCTGTCTAAATTTGCGATTCATAGTCTGGAGTGTTGTAGAAAATCTGACCGCAGCAAAGGGCAAGAGGAGAAAAAGGCGGTCTGCCACTTTATTCTCACTACATCCTCATTGGAATTGCTTTTAAAGGTACTACAGTTCATTTAAAAACTGGTAAAATATCTATTTAATCTATGCAGTTTTGTTTTTTGTTTGTTTTTGTTATCGCTGCAGGGTTCAAATGTGGTGCCAACCTGAAACCAAAAACCATGTACATTTCCAGTTGTGTAGAGTATTTGTTTAATGTCACAGAAGACACCTCATATATTGATCGACCATTTGGAAGGAACAAACGGAGCACAAATCTTTAAATTCAGCCCATGATCACACATCTGTCTGTCTGTCTGTCTGTGTGTTTTCCCGCCTGTCTGTCTCACATATCTGTCGCTGCCTCTGTCTGCTTTTTACTGTTTCTTCCACAGTCCAATTCAGGTCAATATGAGATGATTTAATAGATGTTCTCAGAGCATTGTCAGGGATCACTACTGTATGTCTCCCCAAATGTGCTTCTACACTCTCTCTAGACCCAAGATGTCGCAATTATAAATCTGTATACATATCCACATATACTGTATGTACTGTATGTGTGTATGTATATGTGTAAAAAGGCAAAATAGACCATTTTTAGTGGTTTGTATTTGTTTTAGGGTTCATTGTGCAACACTGATTGAAGAAAAAACAATAACAGTGATAATAAACTAGCTCTAGTAATAATAAATCCAGAGACTGTCTTTATTGTGTGCGTGTGCGTGTGTGTGTGTGTGGCTCAGCTCTGTGGATAAAAAAATCGTAATTTACAGCAAAGATATGTGTTTTCCTCCTCGCTTCCTCAAGTCCACTGAGATGCAGCAGATCAATCTGGTGCAGGCTTCTCTTCTCCCTCCATGTTACTGTCCTGTTCTCCTGTTCAGCACATTAGCTCATGACCTGCTGGCCAGACAAAGAGTATTGAGCACAAGGCCCAGAGCTCCTGGTCGATGAAGGTTAGTGCTGGACTTAATCACGGTGAATCCCAATGCATGATTGAACTTCAAGACAAAGGCAGAGTCCAGTATGGATCAGCCTCTTCTTTTGTTGTGTCTCTTTTTGGTTTTCTCTCTCTATTTTTGGGGTGAGTTACTAAAGAATGATTCCAGTTTATCGGGACTTACTGTAGGTCTTTATTTGAGAGTTTTGGCCATCATTGCTATCGGGAATAACGTCGAACTCCCCAAGGTAATTGCTGAGATCATACTGTATGTTTGAAACAAACCCTCAGGGCAGCCAAACTTATTTGGAGGAGAAAATGAAGACGTTAAACAATCGCACCAAAAGGTCCATTTTTACAGACGTCTCTTTTACAATGGGGAAAATGCTTTTTGGGCCGCAGGGGGATTTTTCACTGCAATACCACGAGTGGCCACTGGGAAAAATTGGCTGCCAGGCTTGCGGTGGAGCCCTATCCAGCTCTTATAATACATCCATGCCCGCGCATTACACAGAGGAACAGAAACCTACTTTATGCTAGCTAGCTGCTTTTAATGTAAAATAAGATAAAAACCATGGTGAAACAAAGCAGTTTGCTTAAGTTTGTCACAAAAAGATGTCATGAGGAGCAGGAAGAAGAGAATTCAGCTCAAGTTCAGCCATCATTCTTAACCCAGACACCTCCTCCTCCTGCACCACTTTCTCCTCAACAAGTGCCAAGCAGTAACAACACATACATGGCTGCTAATTCAGCCCTTTACCCAACACCAAGCCCCATCATCTCCTGCTGTAATCATCACAAGTAAGCTAATTTAAAAATTTCGAACTGTAGTAGCCTATTGCCTATTTTAATATTATTGTTTATTGGGTATAGTTTTTGTTGGGTGTACAGTTGGATTTTATGGTGATGTTGCTGCGTCTGCCATCTGTGTGTGTGTGCGTGCATGCATGCTTGCTTGTGTGTGGTTTATGTGGCCATGCCAGGCTATGTTCAAGTGTCATTTTTAATGTTACTGAGCATGTTGCGTACCTCTATCCATACGCTTGATTAATGATGCTGTTGCATCTGTCAGCTATGTGTGTGTGAATATGTGGCTGCTGTGCCAGACTATGCGATGCTGATAATGTTCGTCTTAGTGCCTGTAACACTACCTCTGATGATATATAAGGCTTGTATGATTAAACTGTATATTCAGGCAAGTAAAGTTGTAATGGCCTATTTTGGTTAACATCTGCGTTTCAGAACCTATAAAGTATGATTGGTCTTGCACGGGTTAGGCCCACCTGATTTTCTCTGTGCCCACCCATCACTAATCAAATGTAATAAGTTACATTACTTTGATGAAGTAATTAAAATAGTTACATTACTTACATTTTTAACATGGTAACTAGTAATCTGTAACATATTACATTTCAAAGTAACCTTCCCAACACTGGTCATACCTTTGCCCAGGACAGACAAACTGGCTCTAGAGAGGACTTTTCATGTTTTTTTGCGTGTTTCGCAGCCACCGTAGGTTCTCCTACACGCTTGGAAGGGGAGGGTGAGGGGAGGGGTATTCAGTTTGGTTACAATCTGCAACCTCGCCATTAGATGCCCCTAAATCCTACACACCGGTCCTTTAAAACCCGTCTGACTGGCTGGATGATTGTTTTTTTTTTTCTTTGTAAGTCCTTTAAATGAATTTGGGGAGGGCAGTGTTATCATAATCAATAGATTCGACGGCCAAAGCTTCAAAAGTTGTCAATTCCCAAGCATTTCTGCAATTCTCACGACATGCACCTATTCAAATTCTGATTTATGGATAGGCAGCAAAGATAATCTCTGTCTATGTGCAGACCTGTATTTTTGTTTTAAAGTTTAATGACCTGCTGGTTGTATAAATACTGTAGATCTCCTCAGGTGGTTCTTTTGTATATTTAGTGCACAGGTACTGAAAAAGTGAGATTTTCATAATAAACCACCAGCTTTACTGTATTATTGACGACAGAGTTAAGTGTTGCATGTTAAGCAGTGTCCAATGTAACATTTTTCCCCATTGGCCCACTTGGCCATTAGATCAGAGTTTTACTGACCCCTTGCATATTTTCACTGGCCCAGCAGCCAAAAAATAACTCTTTCTTCCATAATTTTGGTGATTTATTCATTGTATACCTAATACATACAACAGTGAAGTTCTCTTTAGATTTGGTTGTTTTCCTTTAGTTATGGATATGTAATGTTGATATATTACACAAATATGCAAAATATAAAATTAGGCATATATTGGATCAGTAAATGAATGGTGTATAAATGTAGGTTTCTCCATATTTTGTGTAAAGCCAGAGAGTATGGAATACATAGGGAGAAGAGGACAGAATTTATAACATTTCAGTGAGTATGGTTGAGCTTGATAATAAACTGTTGTTTCCAGAACTGAGTCAATGCTGAGAGATCTGCAGAAATGTACTGGTTAAGATAAAACAGTGAGAGAAAGAACATAATAGCATTTGTTTGTGTGTGCGTGTTCACTCAGAGCTAGAGGTCTTCATAGGTCCAAAATGTTGGACCTGACCCAAAACGGACCCATGGAAAACCTTCCCGAATGGGACGTGCATAAACTAATTTTCAAAAAAGAGAGACCCAACCTGAGGGGGACCAAAGCACAGCCAGACCCGACCCGAATAGACCCGAACATAACAGACCCGATCCAAAATGCGGTCAACCCAAACAGAGAGGGAACACAAACTCTGTTGTATTGTTTAATATTAATATATTATTTCTTTCATTCACCGGCTTTGTTCTCTCTACCGCCGCTCCCTCTCCTCGCTTGAACACCGCTGCTCTCTCTCTTTCTGTCACTCACTCGCTCTCTCTCTCTCTCTTATTGTCTTGTCTTTTTAAAAATGAGTCAGGAAGCCGACAGCAAGGCCTAACTTTTCTTTTAATGTTATCAAATGAAGAGAAATGTCCTCCCCTCGTCCTAAACTGTATACCCATGACTCTGATTTCCGGTCACTGGCCAATCAACTTGCCCAGCATAAACTTTTACTGGCCCTCGGTTATGTTATCATAACCGGTTATCGGTTATGTTGGACCCGGTTAAGGTTTGCTCTCCTCTCCTTACAGCCGCTGTAGCTGCTGCGCAACATCGACCATGTGTGTATATGCAAACAAACTGTGGATGTACAAATATATGAATTTATGTGTGATGAGAGGTTTGTGTTGTGTGCAAGAATCTAGTGGCAGAGGGAGGCTGTGTTAATTACAGTGAGTTTCTTCTTTATTTGTGGGTTTATTAGAGAGACAACAGCCAAGTTGTTTTCCACGAGCACAACAGCTCCTCTTTCTGTGTTTCACACACACACAGAGACACACACACAGGCCAGACTGGCCATGTAAAGCAGTGAAACTCTATCCCCGGCTAGACCACCTCAACTGGGCCCCGGCTCCTCCTGACCCCGCAGCATTTAAAGCGAGTTGAGAAAGGGGACCTCAGTTTCCCAGAGAGAGCCCAGAGGAGGAGAAAGGGGGGTGCAGCTGTCTTCTGGCTTCTCACACCGCACGCCTTTTAGCGGCTCAAAGGGAGCAGCCAAGAGAGAGGGAGGCCAGAGGTCAAACCAGCCAACTTTCATACCCGCCTACCTCTGATGTTCGCTATTTTTTTTCCTATTTTTTCCCTCTTCTTTTTTTACTGTTTCCAGATTTCCCAGCCGTAACACACTTCCCAGGTGACATCCCTCCTCTCACATCGCAAATAATCAAAACCGTCTTGTCAGCTCCTGTTTCTTTTTTACAGTGTGTGTGTGTGTGTGTGTGTGTGTGTGAGAGTCTCAGGGAGGATTAAAGGGATTTTTAGTTGTGTGCACCATCTTAAATGGTGGGAGAAGTATTCAGACCCTGAAAATGTAAAAATACTCTCTTACAAACAAATGCCTTGTATTCAAATGTAAGTAAAAGTAGAGAAGTATTATCAGTACTCATTGAATCTAGTGGCATCTAATTTTTTATCTGTTGCCTGATTTTTCCAACTTTATATGTTGCTGTCTTGGCCAGGTTTCCCTTGCAAAAGTTTCCAAACTCAATCAGACTTAACTTGGTCAAATAAAAAGTGAATAAATTTGATATGATTTGTTGTCTGCATTTGTTCGGCAACTGTCATTCAGTGTACTTCCACTTGCATTACTATATAATAGTTTTACTATTACTATATGATACTATTACTATATAACAGTTTTCATTATTACATGCACATATTAGACATGTTGTGGAAGGTAAACTGTTACATTTCCTGTAATATGGAAAACAAAATTCGATCATGAGTTCAGTACCTGGTGGGATGACATTGTTGACTGTCTTCTTTAGTCTTCTTTATTAAAACAAAATGAAAAGATGAATCCTGTCAGTCCACAGTTGTTTGGCTGCTCTGTAAAGTTTCTCTTCCTCTGTTGCATTTCTGACATTAGATTTTACATTTTGTTATTTGGCAGATGCTTTTATCCAAAGTGACAGAGAAGCTACCCAGGACTTTCCTTTTATCTCTGTTTTTGGTCTCCACCAACTCCTGAAGGAAAATCTGGCTCCTTAGCTGCTAAATGCTCCACTATGTTCACCAGCTAGTCACTAACTTTTGTATGTTTGCCTTGGGGCTGGGCGGGTAATGTACAATAGGTTTATCAGAGCTTTTTTTCCATGAACATCTGCCTGCTGTGACTCGAAACAACACTGATAACCAACCAAAACAGTGTAGAAGGCTGCAAAACCAACAATAAAAAAACAAGAAAAACAAAAACAATGAGCTGAAAAACACTGAAATGCTCCATGTAGCTCAGGAGAACTGCAGAGTCTGGTGATAATAATAGTGATTTCCCTTCATTTAATCCATTGTTTATACAGTATAAACATTAAATAGCCATTTTAAAGTGCTCATTATGCAGTATGACCCCTTTCAGTATTATATTTTAGGATGATTACTGATTCATACAGTAAGCAGCTTTTTAATCTGGTAGCTGATCAGTTTGGGGCTAAATTTAACAACATTATATAATGGACAGTGTAATCTATCAGGTGATCTAACTGGTGAGTCACAGCAGGGTTAGCTGTCACATGTTGAAGTTTCTTTGAGCAAGACACTGAACCCTAATTGCTCCCAGTGGTCAGGTCAGTGCCTTCCATCAGTGCTTATAATAATGTAGTCCATATGTTATAAGGTGATAACACATTGTGAATGTAAAATCTGCAAATAATTTGCTTAACTCTTGCTTATTGTTCATTACGCCCACACTGTGACTGTGTGAGTCTGTGTGTTGGCCTCTCCAGTTGAAAAAGACAATATGATTTCTGCCACCTCTCCATTCCCTGTGCTGTAGCCTGTGGCTCCAGTCTAAGATGGAGTGTCATGTGGTGGAGGGTGACTGATGGAGAATGTGGGCATTAACATGCTGAGGCCACAGGAGACGTGGCACTGAAAGCATTAATGGAGTGACTGTTTCTGAGAAAAGGAGGGCTGATGTGATTGCAATGTGTGCCGGGGGAATCGTTCTGCAGGAGCCGACCATGCAGGCTGTATAGCTGCCCTTATAACACATTTATGTGTATTTGAGAGATAAATCGGGTGGCCTTTTCAATGGCACTGAGTGTAGGGCTCACATGCAGAGATATGCAGTCATCATCTATAAAACAACCCCCCCTGTCCCTCAAGTTTCTCTTCATTTATCACTCACACGCACATGCATGCACAGTCAGTGAGTGAGCAACTACTCAACGGTTAACACGTACCACGCACCCAAGCGCCCTCAAGAAAGAAGAAGGGGGGAGGAGGGTAGAGCGTGGAGGAGGGGGAGCGGCAGAGATATTGCATCCCCTGTGCGCACGGCGGCAGTGATGTGTGGAGTATGACAAAGAAAGAGGGAGGGTTGGACAAAACGAGCAAGGGAAGGAGATGTGGGGTGGCTTCAAGGCAGGCGAGAAGATCGAAGGATGCTGGAGGTGGCAACGGATGGCAGCAGGTGTAAACCAAAGAGTAAAACCAAAAAGGGAGGGAAAGATGGTGTAAGATCATCCCAGCCAAATTACAAAAATAAATGCCTTTGGTGGTAACCATGCAGATAAGTAATAGTGGTTGGTTTTATTCATCAAGGTTTTGAGAAATTCAGCTGACATTTCTGTTGAAGTGATTGGGATTTTGTTTGTAGCGCTCACAACATCGATCTCTATGATCTTGTATTTCCCCTGCCATCATTTTTAACATTAAAACACTATAAATTGTGGGTTATTCCCTTAAGGATGTCTGCAGAATTGCAGACTTATGGAAAGTGTGAAAGAAAGGTTTTAAAAAGGCCACATGAGAGCCCTCAAGCACACGCTGGTTTCACAGCAGTACAGCCTTGAACATTCAGTTTTGATAGGGACCATTTCTTTGTTGAAAGTGGGTCCAATGAATCTGTTCAGACTGAGGTCTGTGGATCCATCGATTGTTCCGCCATGCTAGCAGCACGGCTCCAGGGACAGCAACGATGGTTGATTGTTTTTTAGTGAAATGTCTATACTATTGGATGGATTGCCATGAAATTTGGTTTATGTGCCCCTCAGGATAAACTAATAACTCTAGTGAGCCCTTAACTCATTTAGTGTCATCATCAGGTTTATTTTTTCAATAACCAAATACCAGGAAATTAATGACATTCCCACACTGTCAGCTGTAGCTTAGTGCTAATTAGCAAATGTTAGCACGCTAAACTAAGATAGTGAACATGCTAAATATTGTACCCACTAAACATCAGCATGTTAGCATTGTCATTATTGCTAATATGCTGAGATTAGCATCTAGCTCAAAACATGCTGTAGCATGGACTCAGTGTTTGGGCACCACAAACAAAATTAAATTCACCTCCATTACATTGTTGTGGAGGCAGAAATCTAAGATACAAATATTTCAATACCTGGACAAACACTGTATCAAATGTCCAGTAAGGGTGCATTACATGATATTTCAGTACAGAAACATGAACAGTATTTCCATATTAATGGGAAATGTGACACCTTTGTTGTGCAATCTAGTCCTTAAACCTGAGCATGAAAAGGTGCGATAGCCAGGCAGAGACACTGCTATAAGTGTTCATTAATGGGTCTGTTGAATGAGTTCTTCACTTCATTTATTGTTGAAAAAGTTTGATTTTACAATTTTTCTGCTGGAAGCTTCATATCACAACATCAACTGGTTTAGTTTTGTGGTTCTTACCTCTGTGTCTTTGGGATAGTTTTGATCAAAACAGGCATGTTTGGTGCCGTAGTGACATTTCATTGCAAATAAAGCACAATGGTCTCGTTCTTTCTTCGGGCAAAATGAACGTCCAGTTCAGTCATCCTGCATTGCATGTCTTTCGTTATCTTTTTTTGTGCTAGTTTTAAACAAGCCATTTTTACTTTTAGAACCGTGGCGACTAGTCGGCTGAATGACGATAGCTGAGGTGACATGATATCGATGACACTCTAAAGTTGTCTGGATCAGTTGTGGTTTAAATTGTTATGCGGTCCAGATCCAGACTATTGATTACGCACTAGAGGTACTGAAAATTATACAACATGGAATTTTTTGTTGTTTGGATGAACTAACCTGAGAAAAAAGAAGGTGGTAGGTGAAGCAGAGTTTACGCTCACTTTCTGCCATTACTGCACACATACTGTAATTGGTCATTTCCATCACTGCTTTCTCACTCAATCTGTCTTCTTCTCTGCTTCTTCTTCTTCTCCTGGTCCACACTTTATAATGCTGCCTGTTGCCCGAGACCTGTCCCTCTCCATTAGCCCCAGCCCTCACCTATCTCTAATCCATACTCAGGAAGAAAACCACTCGGGGATTGTGGTCTCCAAACAGGGGTTTGTTCCAACATTTGCATCTGGCCTTGAGGAAGAGTTGTTTCATAGCCAATGACATGAAAAAAGATGGTATTCATTGTCTCTTTGACTGACTCAAACATTTTACATATTGATTTTTCAGGGTTTAATCACGTATCTGTGTGCCAAGGTCGGCTTACTGTTTCATTGGCCTGAACAGAGTACAGTTGTTGCAGTCGGAGGAGAAACAGCTAGTGCAGCAATATATTCTTTTCCATCAATAAAGGAAACATGGAAGAGTAAACCCTGCCTGATGTCACCTAGCACCCCCACCCCATCCTATCCTGTCTTTCTCTCCCTTTATCTCCCCTCCACTCTCTATCTGTTTAATCACACAGAGCCATATGGACGCACAGCGTGTTGTATTAATTAGACCCCAGGGCGTGGCCACACATGGGGGACTGGAGTGACTCTTACAGTTGCTATGCTGGGAGAAGAAATCTATCTCCCAGTACATACTGGGAGGATGGGAATAGGTGAGATGAGGATGGGAAACTGTTTTTCTTCCACTAGAAGTGTTTAGTGCTGTTAAGAGAGAGACCTGCGTTTTTTAAAGAGCAGATCAACTGTGTTGGCACCGACTGTGGCTGGCTGCTGAAAGAAAAACGGCTGGCAGGGCATCAGAGCAGGAAATCCAGAGTCACACGAGGGAGGAATGAAACTAATGCTGAACCAACTGTAAAATAACTAAAGAGCAGCAGATTTAGATGAAACTCAAGCTGACAAACTGATTGTATTGATTATGAGTTGATTATTTTGCCAAAGTTAATTAAATTGAATCCAGATAAATTTGTTTTTACTATATTGTTGGATGTTTGCCCACTAAGATAATCATATCACTCTCAGCTAATCAAATTAATCAAATATTCTATTATAATTTTATTATTGTGATGTTTATTGTTCTATTACTGTATGCATTGTTCCTCTAGCTACAAGACCTGAACTTTTCATTGATTGTGAGTACATTTTGTTTTGATTTGCCTGGTTTTGGACTTCTGTTTCTTCAGGATAGTCAGAATTACAAAGGCTGGTCAGATTGCAGTTCTTTGTAAAATATTTGTGGTTAAATACACTCAATTATTTGTAACGCTTTATTTTACAGGACCATAGTTCCCTGACAATTTCCCGTAAAGTAACTGATATGTAAATGTAATATCTTAATCTTCCAATTAATTCCAGTTAATTGGTCTTGTAAACTTCTTTTAGTCAGTGCACAGCAGGTCAGTTGAACATGAAAAAATGCAAAATTTGTCTTTTTGTGCAGTTGTAAAATACAATCTAGCACACAATTCAACAAATGTTTTTCTAGCCATTATGATTTTTAAAGTTCTTTCAAAGAAATTCAACTGCTTAAAAACTCTATCAGCTCTATCATCACTTTATCATTATCTGATTCTTTCATAAAAACTCAAATAAGTGAGTTACCATGTCTACTTAAACTGTCTCTATTTCTATTTCCTGGTCTTTCCCAGGAAACCTCTAGAAAATTATTAAGAAAGTGTCATTTGAAATTTTTCAACAGGGCCGATATGTTTCAGCTCAGACACCAAAACAAAATGATCAGCCTTGTTCAAGTATCTAGTTTGATTAATGGTGGAGTGCTGTTGTTAAAGTGTAACGTTGAAGAGGAGGAATTCCATTTATCATTAACATTAACATTTAGCAAAGTTGGTTAAAAGGTCAGTGAAAGCTCAGAGAGCACAGCGAGGTTTTATTCTCCACATTCGATTTACAGGTGTACCTGAACTGCCTTTATTACCTAATGAATTGGACTGCCTTTACTACTTAATGAATTGTACCGCCTTTATTTCTTAATGTATTGTAACTGCCTTTATTACTTGGATAACCATGACCTGGATGACTGAGACTCTTCACAGACATACTTAATGAATAACTAAGTACTTCTGTAATGCTGAAAAAAATAAAGACCTTGGACATTCCTGCTCCAGAAGTGTTTCTTCTTTTTAAGGAAAGAGAGTTCAATTTATTATGTACATAAAAGTGTACTCTGCAGATTATATAAGCCTAGCTGCCTGAGCCTCGGAAGGGTTAAAGAGTGCACTCACCGGGAAATAAATCAGGCGTGGGTTGCTGTGTGTGCTTGTGTATGTGTGAAACAGAGAAAGAGATGGTTAAAGAGAAACAGAAAGAGAGTGCTTGTGTTCATTTAAGCCTCATCCTTCATGAGACTACTGCAGAAGGAATAAAAGTTTACATATCCATGTATGCATGTGGTTAATAAAGAAAGAGAAAGAAAGAAAGAAAGAAGCTAGCTAGTCCTGTCTAAAGAAGCTGACCCTTCTTGTGTGGATTGACCTTCTATATTTGCCCGAGCTCTTAAGTGTTTTGAATTCCTAAGACTCACACGTTGTTCCCACTGAGGGACCGCAGACCTGGGTGGGCATCAGGTCCAGTTGCTTGGCTGGCGAGGTAGGCCGCTTGAACTAAGGGGCCAACTGAGGGAGCAGGGAGGCCTAAATGGGGAGTTGGTGGGGGTGAAGGCGACTTAAGGAGTCGTGGGGAAAGGGGCAGATACGGGTCAGTGTTTGCCCAGCTGTCCCCTGGGCAGTTGAAAAGGAAGTAACTGGACGGAGATGGTTGGGTCGCTGGAAATGGACGGCTCATGTGTTATTCAAGAATTGTGTCTTTATTATGGCCAAAACACTTTGCATTGATTCCTTGTGTGCCCAAAGCTGCGTTAATCCATATTTTTATATGAACAATGGCTCATAGTAACAAACCCACAGAGAATTAACACACAACTCAGCAGTTCCCCTCAACTCTACACAGAATTATAGCGTCTTTCAGGTCATTGTTTTGGTTTTACTGTTTTGATTCAGTCTCACAGCTATCATCGGTGTCGTTTCCAGATGCAGCAGGCAGCGGTTTTAAGTGAAAAAGCTCTAAAAATGCACTGTAGGCTACCTGCCCAGCGCCAAACTGCAGTTAGCGACCAGCTGGTGAACATAGTGGAGCATTTAGAAGAGCTAAAGAGCTTCCCTCAGGAGTTGATGGAGAGCAAAATAGAGCTAAAAGGAGCGTGAATGTGGTATAACTTAACAAAAAGTGGCCACGAAAAGACTCCATATGAATGCTAATGTTGTTCCTGCTTGATGCGTAAATAGGCAACTGTTTGCTAACATATTCACCGTACCAGCTTAGGTTATTAATAGCCTGTTGGACTGCCCCCAAGTGGTAAAAAAAATCAATGAATACAGGTTTAAGTTGAACTCTATTGATTTATTTACATTTTCTGTTGAAGTTGCAGGTCATGCACTTTTGTAGCAAGAGATTCAGTGTCTGGATGTGGGCTGTTTTTTTTTTTTGTTTGAATATGCAGTAGATTGTGGTAGTGTAATTTGAGGAAGCCAGTGGTTGCTTATTGCTTGTCTAATATGTGATATTGTTCTTCCCCCAAAACATCTGCGGTCACTATAATCCTGTCAAATCCACCCTTCATTTTCTCCGGCCCTCTCTCCCTTCTCAGGAGTCCCAGGAGAATTCACTTCCGCAGCCTTATCTGTTTTATCAAATCCTCTGAAACAAGCCCGCAACATGCAGATCCTTAATCCTGCATCACACAAGGCCATTTATTAGGCTTGTTAAATTTGTTTGGTGTGTATATCACACTTAAAATTGAAATATGGTCTGCATTTAAGAGGCAAGGGGCAAACAGTGAACATTTCCACATTTATTTGATATGTATTGAAGTAAAGTGCAGCTTCAGAAATATCAGTTTTTATTCCTCTTGACAAAAGTATTTCTACATTTATCTGATATGTATTGACGTAAAGTGCAGCTTTAGAAACATCATTTTTTATTCCTCCAGGCCCAGCCTTGAGAGAAACAAAAGGCAAGCAAGGAATTTTTTCATGTATACACGCTCTTGAGTGGAACTTTAGGACCACAAACATACCAATATGAAGCTGCTGAGCTTGTTTTATTGACAACAGAAACATATAAAAATGAGGACTGGCCTGAGGGTCCACTTTAATCCCATGGTTGTACTCTAAGATTGGATCATGTGGAATGATTGCATTGCTCTCAAATTGCATCATCACCCGCAGGATGAAGGATAGTCGGCCTAATGGATAGACCCACTTCTGCACTGAAACACAGGACCCATTTCCAAGTATCATGTGATAAAGAGAAGAGTCGGGTTAGGGTTGAGGGATGGGCGGATGGGTCACAGGTGGAGGTCACCACTGGCCGCTGGTTTGTCTTATCAAATCATGTTGACTTCAGGGGGCTGGTGTGGAGAAGAGGTGAAGGTCAGGGTGGCTGCTGCTACCACAAACCCTGTCATTGTCCATCGTCCATCCCCCAACACCACCATCATGTTCCTCTGGTCAATGTCCTTCTCTACCATTGACAGCTCACTCAATAACCATTACTCTCAACTGGACATGAAGTGGGTGTACCCCACTGGGCCACTAATCGCACAATCAATAGGTGACCATAAAATACCAGTGAGCTCACCAGAGGGATCTATTACTATAAAGAGTGTAACACTAACTGAATCACAGCACATAATGATATTAAGAGGGCAGCGACTACAAGAATAAAGCACATAATATTAGTGGCTTATATACTGTGATCTCTTCTGTACAAAACTGATCAAATTTTAAATTGCATTTTTGCTTAAAAATCATATTTCTGTCTAATTCTAGCTGCATCTTACTATGAATCATTGCACCTTTGTCCCATCACTGCAGCCATTACAGGGACTCTTTACAATGGCCTTTCCTTTGTTGTTTCAACCTATAGGCACAATGCCATTGGTCTGCATGCTTGGTAATGTATGGATGATGAAACACACCCTCTCTCTCTCTCTCTCTCTCTCTCACACACACACACACACACACACACATACACACACACAATGTGGAAACACCAAAAAAAACCTTTCATTGCACAGGAAAGAAAGGCATTGCCACCTGATGGTCAGATGTAGTCACTGCAGCAAATTTACCCCAACACAGAGAAGTGAATCGGTGTAAATAATCTTTTAAAAAATTTACACTTTAAGCATATCACTTATTTTATATTTACAACACCAGCTATAGGTCCTCATAAACTTTACAATTTCTTCCATCTTTATTTGGCGGTTTGGTGTCGTCGTGCAGAATGGGATCATCCCTCCACGCAATCTAGACATGTGATCCTTCAGGTGGGGTGCGTTTGTGTGTGTGTGTGCACATGTGAGTGTGTGTTTTTATGTGTGTATTGAACCCCAGAGGAAGGGAGCATCCAGGTCGTTGGGCGGTGATTGACTGTCTTGCTGAGTATTGCTGACGAGGGTGCAGTTTCTTTACTATGTCAATACAAACAGACCTGTATCTCACTGACTAGATGGGCAGGACCAACACACACACACACACACACACAGTCCAATTGCAACAACCATAAACCCTCGCAGGGCAATCAGTCATCCCGTGCTGCATATTGCTGTGTACAGTAAACCGAGTAGCAAAAAGGCTGTCAGAGAGACACACACTTTCTCTTCTCAGTAGCTACATATGTCTTTGTCACAGCATTTAACACCCTCCAGCTTCTTCTTCTGCTTGCAGTTTACAGCATCTCACCCAGGCTTTGGGGGGATCAGTTTGGACACATGTGTCAAGCTCCTGCATCCAATCAATATCAGAGGACTTGTCAACACTCCCCTGAGAAGCTGCTCGGCGTCCCCCTGCCCCCATTCTGCATCCGCTGACTTAACCTCCTACCTGTAACCTGTAGACGTGTCTTCAGAGCTACACGATAAACTGACTCTGTTGTTATTGATTTGGTGCTCTGGTTAGTATCGGGTTTAGAGAAATACTGTATCTTTGGCCCAGTGTGTTACAGAACACCTCACGGTGTAGTGGCTAATATTTCAGCATCATTAATAGATTTAAATTGATCACTTATCATCCATCTATATGATCCTGAATGTATTTGATGTGAATTTAGCAGCTGATGATGTTTTAGATTTCGTCCAGATGTGAAGCGACTGAAAAGAATATGACACAAAAAACCTTGATAAAGATGTTTAGGGTTTTTTTTTTTTTTGGTCTATTGAACATGTTCCATCTAACAGTGAAATATATTTAATGCTTTATAGTTTATCTGCCCTTAAGAGCAGTGTTTCATATTCTGAGACTGATGAGTTATGGAATAGAAATCGTCTTTATTTATTTCGAGTTTATTTCTTAGTTAAATTCTGGTAATAAGTCATTTGATCTATCTATCTAATGACTGAAGCCCTTAATATCTACATTTGCCTCGTTGTTTCTGATCAAGTAGCTTTAAGGTGGGTAAAAATCATCTTATTCCACACTGCTGTCTGACAGTTTCATGTTCCAGCTCTTTACTGAAGCTTATAATGTTTTACACTGAGAATATTCAGACCCAAGACCCCAAGATTTTTATGGCTGCTCAAATTGAAATATTCTAGATGTCTTGTGCACATTTTTATTCAGATTTTCCCCCAAAGTCAGCCTGAAATATTGGGTATCTCTGGAAATTTCTCTGGAACAATGTTTGGCACTTTCATGAAGTTGTGGGACTTATATAAAAGACAGATTTCAAAAAGAATGTTGACTTTTACTTCCTATTATAAGTCATAGTCCAAAAATGCCAGATCCTACATTTCCCATACTGCAACTCCATGGCGTCTTTCATTAGGAAGTATGCCAAGTGGCAACAACCTCGGCTGGGGGCTGAAGCCAATGTGGAAGTACCTTAAAGTGCTGGTCATGCTGGCTCCAATAGACTCCCATTCAAAAAGTGTCAGTCAACGTCTCTTTAGAAATGCAATGTCAATCATTTTGTTTAACGAGTCATTATGGTCTCAAACGTTAAATTCAAGTCCTCTAATAAGTACACTGGTGGTCATTTTGGAAATTATTGCTTCGTTAATAAGATTTGAAGACTTAAAGTAGCTTTGCCGTGTGGTCGTTGATCAAAAGCTGTGATTGACAGTTCACTCAGCTGCTGCTGCCTCTGGCTCCAGGACTCACACTGAGTCGGACTATTGTCACAACATTTCAGTAAGTTTAATGTTAATTGATTACAATACCTGCCCTGTTAGCACAATTTAGCTAAGGTAGCTAACGTTAGCCCAAGTGTGCACCGCTCAGTGTTCCCAGTAACCTAGTGTTTGCTACAGTCCGAGGTAGTGGGGCGTGTTTTCAGAGCATGAAAGGCAAAACCCCCACAGTGACCAGATGTCCCGGTTTGTCCGGGATTGTCCCAGTTTTAAGCTGGGTGTCCTGAGTCACGACAAACATCTGTAAAACACTAAAATGTCCCAGTTTTCACCACAATTAAAATAATAATTAGAATATTATACTTGATTTCAGCACTTACATAGACGTTTACCATGTTCTGTCCTGCTCATTTTTACCTAACCCAATATGCACCACGTACCTGAATTAAACACTAATTTGTCTGTATGTGTGTCAGTCAATCAATGTGTTGTTGTCAAAGCTGTTGCATGCGGCTGTTACTGACAGAAGCTGTCAGTATGCTAACGGTTAGCTATCATGCCGAAAAGAAAGTCAGTCATTTCTAAACAGGAGTTTTACTCCTTCCTTCATAAAGTACCCAGCAACAAAAATGCTGCGTTCTGCACACACAGTAAGAGTACATTTTCGGTCACACACGGTGGAAATGCAGATATAAAGAGATGAAGATATTAAGGCAGCCAAACAAGCGATGGCTTTCCTGAGAGCTGAGAGCTCCAGAAAAGAAACTCTAACTAAGAAGAAAGACTGCAAAGCGTGAAGTACCTGGCAATCTTCTTAAAGGTAACTTTCTTTAAAGGCTGTTTCTCGGTTTCTGTTATTAACGAGGTGCAAATGTGATTTTAATGTTTGTAAACTCGCGACCAGCTTGTGGCATAGCATTGTGAAGATATAAGTTTGAGATTTGTACCTTGTTTTGTTTTTTAAAAAAAAAAGCTGTCAGAAAATGTGCAGACCATAAGCAGTAACCTTAATTACATCATTAGGGTTATTTTTTCAGACTTTGGAAAGCTCCTCCAGAGACATGGACGACATTATATGACTGTTTTCACGGGCAGAGTAGTATTTATGATGAATGATGCTGAATAAACTGAACTAGATCTGTAAAATAGGTGAAATGTCCCTTTAAGGGGTTTTACACAACCTAAAAATGGAAAGTTGCTTTAATGTTATAGCTGAAAAAGTCAAGGGGAAATTATTCATAATGTTAAACATTATTTAGAACACACCTATAACATTCATACTTTAAATGAATGTTTGTGGCTGGAACTTAAATACAGCCAAAAAGCCAAAATCAGTGTCTGTGATATCTAAGATATCTGAAAGCAGTAATTCACACACATTTTACATGAATATTTGTCTCTTCTCTTGTTTTTATTCAGCTATACATGAGGCAGAATACCTCTTACAGTTCAGAATAGAAGCAGGATATACACATGATGATCTTTTTTGTTTTACTGGTGGTTGTCATCACCTCTACTTTGTCCTCTCTGGATGATCTGCCGCCTTTTCCCGCTGTCTTTCCCTGAGAAACCCGTCCCCTCCTGCACCTCCTGTGTCTCTCACTGTGGGGGGACGTTAAGGTCAGTGAGTTAGACAATAACAAGGGGCCACAAACACACACTTATCAGTTCAGCAACAATCACACAAGACACTTTCTTATTTTGTCTGTTGAACAGAAAAAGTCAGCTACGGTGAGTAATTAAATGATGGCGTGTACAAACATTCATGCACGCAGTCCATGTCCGAGTGTCTGTCGCGCGTGTGTGTGTGTGTGTGTGTGTTTGAAGGGGTGTGATGTGTGCATTCAAAAAAGCAGAGTGAATTTCAATAATGAGCACATGAATATGTTGAGTTGTGTAAGAGAAAGCAATTGTCCCTCCCTTCACATCAGTTATTATCACATTGAAGGTCCTCCACCTTTATTCAATTATCATAACTATCTCATACAATTTACATACACACACACACACACACATCCTGAATAATTCATTATGCATAACATTGGCTGCATTGCTTGTATGGAGATGGAAAATAGAAATTCAAAGCTTCCTCTGACGATTCTACTTGTTAATTCTCTGTGCGCATAATTGCATACGCTTCTGCAACAAAGAACAAAGAGCTGCTCACATCCACATTCAAGTGCCCAAAGCAATTTCTTTCTCTACCAAAAATGTTGAATAGATAAAGTATCTTTTGAGTACAAATAATGGGATAGAAAATCTGTACAGGTAATTATTGTGCTCTCACTTAGCACTATGTTCAAATAAGAATGTTTTGGTGTCGCATATTTTAAAAAAGATCAATTTATCTCTGGAGAACTGAACGTCCACCCGCTGCAATCTCACACTCTCTTTTACTTTCTTCGACCTCATCATCTCAATGTTTGTTTCGCCCTCCCTCCTCTTCATTTTCTATTGCTTCTTGTTTCGCCATCCCTCTCTCTCTCCTCGTCATCAAATGCAATAATGGGGATATGAAGACAAATTGGAGGAGAAAAGGGGGACTGCGGCACACAGTCGCATGTAACAGTCACATGCACTGGAGAGATGGGTTTGTTGTCCACTGATTTGGATCACATTGCTTTTCCTCGGGGCTGAGCACAGTTGTATACGTACAATATCAGACAGTCTTCCTGCCTCCCAGCTTTAATATGAGAAAAATGCTGATGTTTACCACCCCTGTAGTGTTTTTCAAATTTGCATTTCAATAGTGGAGGTGCCACACGTAGTTTCAGGGGAGATAATGCCTGTCAAGCACATAGCAATAATGCTGAAAGAGGGAGTCTTCCTCTCCTGGTTTTCAGTCAGGTTCTGAATGGAGACACTTAACTGCCAGAGTGGATTCAACAGCTGGAGACACATCCAGGGATTGTCTGCCTGCCGCTCAGCATGTATGAGCATTCATAATTACAAATTCTTCAATTAGTCACTAATGTTTCACGGTCGGGCTGAGCATTGATTTGAATATGCCTGAGTAATGTGTGTGTCTGGGGGTGTGTGTCTTGCTCCACTGTCTTCTTTCAGGTGCTGGGATCTCTGCCACCATTCTTCCATCCTCAATGCCTCCATTACTGACAAGTGAAAGATAATTTTTAAGGGATGTTGTTAGATCTAGACAAAAACACTTCAAAGATCATGATTTAAAAGGGGCGTAAATAAACTAGATTTATATTCTGGGGCTCAACTGGAATATGTTTGAATGATTTACAGTTTAAGAAACTCCTTATTTATCTTATACTGGCTCTTTATGCAGCCCCTTATTTCAGCCTCTGTCTGAAAAAGGCTGTTGTAGTTTCTGTTTCTTTAAGCCCAAACGTTTACTCAAAATGTCAACGTCAGCAGCAAAGGCTACAGAACAGACGGCTGTTTTTGGGCATGCGCAAACAAGCTGATTTTTATATACATTCACTATGTTTAACGTAGACATCCAATATCATAACAGTATAAAAATAACAGAAAATCGCAAATGGCGTAATATGTCCCCTTTAAATGTTAATATAGTAAACTCGTCCTGTCTCATTCTTCAAGTCACTGCCGTGTTTTTAAATATTTAACCAAGAAGCAAATTGATCATTTAGTTGTCTTTAGTTGTTTCAAGCAAATACTGCAAGAAGCAGATAATGAAGGAAAACAAAAGAAATACGCTGTCAACTATGCAAATACATTCAGTTTAAATATTTTGACACTTGACAGATACGTTCTGTAACACGACTAAGAGTCTACAGTCATGCTAGCATCTCTGTGAGACATCAGCATGCTAACATGATGAGAACGTCATCAGTTTTACAAAGATTTGGTCATAAAACACAGTATTCAATGAATTTAATGTAATTATGGTGTAGCTGAAAAGTTAAGGGATCAGCAAAGTTATTACAGTTCATCCTGGGGAGAACATGAAAGTCAAATTTCATGTCATCCAATAGTTGTTGAGATATTTCAGTCTGGACCAAAGTGATGAACCAACAGACTGGCATTGCCCTCCCTATAGAGCGATGCTGCCAGCATAAATAACAACATAAGTCAGGTGGCATGACGTTTTTCTACGTATTGTATTTGCTGTAAATTTGCAGTATATTAACAAAATTTCTAGGAAACCGTTGTCATGCAAGGCCTCTAAATGGAGGCTTTAGTTGTGCACTCTCACATGGTCACAACTGTAATTGAAAAGTACTTGCATGTAGGTTGAAGGAGCAGAGGGAGGCGGGGCAGTCAGGTTATTATTGTCTGTCGAAGGTCTGCTGAAGGTCAAAGCATGGCTGAGCAACAGATCTATTCTCCCTCTTCCCCACCCTCCCTCCATCCCTCCCCTCCCCCATCTCAGAGTAATGTCATTCAGTCTTGCATCCCTGCCGACGGACTAGCTGTCCCCTCCCGACTTCCATCAAATGGCCAGGCTGCTGCCTATGAACAGGACACCGCTCGGATCAATTCACCTTCTGCCCTTCATCTGAACCACTCAGGCACTAATCAAAGAAGAGGAGGAGCCTTATCATCAAGCACTGTACAGACTCTGCTGTATTTTACGAGGTGTAAGCCCCACCAGAGCCATTTATCATATAAAAGCATTGGAGAATTTAATTTGACTTCTCAGAATATGAAACACAAATATTGCAGCCTCTTTTAATGAGGTGTCAGGGATATTCTTCAATGTATGCTGCTTTAATGGTGCACCTGAGACCAATTACACTGTCACTGTCACAACCCATCATTCACTCATAATTTCTCAGTCGCATCAAATTCACTCTTACTCTCAGAGGATCTCCATAAAAACGGCTATCAGTGTCAATTTACAGTCTCATTCTTTTTAAAACAAGATTTTCTGGGCTATAAAACTGATGAAAGTTTTATTCTGGATCCCTACATTACTGTAAATAGGCCTCAATGTGTGTGGACACTAAAAAAAATCTTTATTCGTGGTGGTACTTGGTTTCTTCAAGGCCAGCAGAGGTCATTTTATCAGTCTCTAAGGTAATAACGGAGGATCTTACAAACTGTGGCCTCTGACAATTGGAAATCCATCATGATTAATTGATCAGTACAGTCCAGGGAATATAACCTTGTCGTAGAATCAATTGGCCCAGACCTGAGGAGGACAGAAATTGACCAAACTCATTTTGGCGCCTCGATTGCTGAGTTGCAATACTGTCTTAAAATCAATTAGAAAAATTAAAGGCCAAGCAAACAAAGGTAAATGAGTCATACAGATTAATTATGCTCTCAATTTCCATAACTGTGTGTAATGGCAGGTCAGTCAGGATCCTTGTTAAGTAATCATGGTGCTTGGCGGCGTGACACATGCACCTGTGATGATGGACAGATTTATCCGTCTACACAGCCGGGAGGAATAGTCTTCGAATGTTCTTCCTGAGAGGAGGATCCATCTGAGGTGCCCCGCTGATGGATGGACAGATGGTCTGAAAAACTGGGGCAAACAGATTGGAGGAGAGATGAAAGGAAAGGGAAAAAAGATAAGGAAAGGAGATCATTTGCAGTTACTCAGTTGTTTCACAGTAATAGATTGGCAGAGGGTGTCTGAGGTCAGTGTGTATACGGTATGCATGCTTGTCCAGAGGTAGACTCTGTAATACTCTATAATGTAAAAGAAACTGTGGTAATTTGCTTTAACTCCTCAAATTTCCCCTAAAAGAAAAATAGCAACATTGAAATATGTCGTTACCACCATCAACGACATCATCAATAAGAGCAAATATTGTATTGCAAGAATGGATGATATACGAAAAAAAAAAGCGAAATATGCTTTCAGTTATTCAAATACATTCAGTTTAAGTATTTTGAGACTTGACTTTAAAGTCTACCACCATGTTAGCGGCTTTGTGAGGATAATATCAGCATGCTAACGTGATTATAATGACAACGCTAACATGTTCATGTTTATCTGGTATAATGTTTGCTATGTCCATAATCTTAGTTTAGCGTGTTTGCATGATAACAGAAACTGAGGCTGCTCAGAATGTCATTAGTTTATTCAAGTATTCAACAAATTTAAGGGATCAGCAAAGTTATTACAATTCATCCTGAGGAGAACATGAAAGTCAAATTTCATGTCATCCAATAGTGGACGAGACATACCAACAAACTACAAATGTCCACCTCATGAAGGCACTAGAGGAAAATTCAGGGAATCATAAAAATCAAGATAATCCTGATAATAATATCAATAAACATTTTTTGCTTCAAGTCTTTGCTGACTTTTTTTCTGTATTAAACCAATAACGTGAACATTTCCTAACTTTTTCTTTACCAAGTGCTGCCAGTGCCTAAATATAACCATAAAAAGTTCAATATTGCTGTAGTTTCTACTAGTGATATTGTACTGCGAGGTCAGATATTTTGGTGGTTGTCTGTGAACATTTCAGTCTGTCATGGTTCTGTCACAGTCTGGCTCTATATTCCATAGTTGCCATTATCCAACAGATACTCTCAGACTTTTCTCCCTGTTTTGTGAAGACCAGACTGAGTGGGAGAAGTGTTACCTGTTATTTTCATGTATATTTTGTTAAGCTATGCCAGTCAGTGTGCAGAGTCATTTCTGATGTTCTATATTCACTTTAAGTAAAAATACTGAGATCTAATATGTGAACTTATGTGTTAAGTTTGTTTATGTTGTCTGTCTTCTGGTTTTGGTGTTTCTTTAATGACATCTAATTCCTGGCTGACATCTCTGATAGATCATTTATGCTATTATTTTCAGAAGAAGGCAGGTTGTATGAGATTATTTGTGTTGGAAGTGTTTATCTTACAGGTTCCTGTCACTGTCACTGTCTTTATTGTGTTTTCTAGGTTTTTGGTTTTCTGTTTGCTCTGTTTCCCTCCTCTGCTCATCCACACACCTGCTCTGTATCAGCCTAATTAGTCTTGCTTTGCTCCCAATGTTTCCCTCAGTCTATCAGCTCCTTGCCTGTTCTCAGTTTGGTCACCTGTTCCCCATTCCCTCATTAGTTCAGTTTGTATCTAAGTCCTGGTTTTCAGTTCAATTTGTGTTGGATTCTCTGTTCAGTCTGTTCAGTTTTTTCTGCTCTGCGTTATTCCGTTTTGCTTTTGACCTGCCAGCTTTGTTTTTGCCTTCACAAGCTTAGAATACATCTTCAGCCTTGCTCTGCCTGATGTCTCCTGATGCATTTGGGCCCCCCCGCTCCGCTCCATTTAACACAATCGTATGTTCAGTATCAACATTTCAGATTTATTTACCATTAAAACTCTTTTGTGTTTTAACATGCATGTGAAAAAGTGATTAACAGAGAATAAAGAAGTGCTTAATGTTGTCAAATCCTTTGGTGCTATTCAGAAGTAGCCTAATAACTATTCAGTTCACATGATAGTGTAGTGCATAGTTTTACTCTTTGATTGATCTGGTACTGAACTGAAACCACATTTTATAGTATCGACCACCCCCAAACCAAATGTTTGTCTTTTACCGCCTTTTATCTTTTAGCACCAATGGTTTTAATTCCCCTATTGATCTCCTTTTCTTTTCCTTTACCATATTCCTGTGGGTATTATTGTATTTTGTTTTAATGCTTTCTTTTAAAAATGCATTGATTATTTATGTGCTTTTGTTGTGTGTTTTGTGTTAAGCACTTTGTAAACAATGTTTTTATGCCTCTGTGCTGCAACAGCCGTGGCCAGAGGCATTACGCTTTCGGGTTGTCTGTCCGTCCCATTCTTGTGAATTTCTTCAAATTTGGCAAAAACGTCCACTTGAACTCAAGGATGAACTGATTCAATTTTGGTGGTCAAAGGTCAAGATTACTGTGACCTCACAAAACACGTTTTTGGCCATAATTCAAGAATCCATAGGTTAATTATGACAAAGTTTCAGGCAAATGTCTACTAGGATAAAATGATGAAGTGATAACATTTTATATCCAAAGGGTCAAAAATAAACTTCACTGTTGCATCATAATGTTCTGCGAAACTTGAAACTGTGGTGATTGTACAGATCGTCTGTGCTGCCGGGTTGAAGATGTGCGCAAAGCGTCCACGCTTTAGAATTTGTAGCTTCTTTGCAGCAACATCCATATCTGAAGCCTTGTCTACTGTCATGGCTCCAACTTTGTGTTCTATCAGAATCAGCTTTATTGGAAAATACAATTAATACCTTTTATTAAATTCCTTCAAAGTCTTCACTACAAATATTATGAGTCTGGACAGCGATGGATGTAAACTGCAACTTGATTGGTCAGTGGAGACATACAACTGCAAGGCAGCATTTCTAATTTAAAAAGTGCAATATAAATTAAATTATTATTATTGTTATTATTATTATTATTATTATTATTATTATTATTATTATTGTCATTATTATTATTATTATTATAGGAGCCTAGCAGAGTTTTGAAGATGATTCTGCACTGGAAGCCAATTAATTAATTTAAGTACTGTGTGTAATATGTTCGTCCATGCGTGAACATGTGAGGTTGCTGCGTTTTGAACGAGCTGGAGTCTTGCTATTGTTTGTTTGGGTAATCCAGTGAAAAGAGTGTTACAGTTGTATAACCTTGTTGAGATGAATGCATGAACCAGTTTCTCAGAGATATAACTCCTCCAGCCATTTTTCAGCCAATTCAACCAGCCAGATCTAATTGAATTCTTAGCTTGTTGTTCTAGCAAAATTAAAATAAACTGTGAAGGCGCAGTATGAGTACAGTATAAATTCAATGTTTGCCATGAAGGCGTATAAATATAACTCTAAACAATGAATAATTAATAGGCCTACTGAAACATTCATGTAGCATTTGTTTTTTTTTCTTTGTACAAACAGCTTTCTTGCCCATGTCAGCCAGTGATTGGAGAGCCTTTGACTTCAGTTGAGCGCCATTTGTTCAAAAAGACAAACATATCTGATGAAGTGAGAATCTGTGGCAGTGAAAAGAGAGTGCGGAAGGAGAAAAGAGAAACTGAGAGGCTAAAGGCCAGCAGCAACGTGAAGAGGTGAACACACGGGAAAAGAGGCGTCTATGAAGGAGTTAAAAGCGGAGAGAATGGAGGTCAGAGAGGTGAGAGTAACTGAGAATTTGAGGCTGTGGATGGCCTGAGGCCGATGTCCGTGCAGCATCCAGGTCAGACTTGTGGCTGCAGGGCACTCAATCAGTCCTTATAGTGGCTGGCCGATCCACAGGCACAAGGACAAAATGAAAAGCTTTGAAAGTAATCTCCAAGATAATAGACTCCTGCTCTATCCAGAGGTGGATCAATGGATCAATGTTGGACCGGGCAGGCCAGGAGAAAGACATTTTCCTTCTTCATCTCTGAGAAATGGGGCCACTTGCTCGTCCATTATCAAGACTAGCACAGGGCAGGGCAGTCCAAGGGCTTCAATCTCTGTCTCTATGATATTACTGCCAGTCTGTACTTTCTCTCTACTCCATGCTGCCTCTCTCTGTCACACAGTAAGGATAGATGGAAAGTGTATAAAAGAGGGTCACCCACTCCCTTGAGGGAGTTCATTATCTTACACACTGAGGGAGGAAGAGGCACAGAGAGGTGTTCACTGGGACTCCCGGGGGATCCCATCCACGATGGGGAATTTCTCCAAGCTCTAAAGAGGGGCAGGAGGGATGCTGGTCCAAAAAATGCAGGTCAAGAGTGTCAGACACAAAACACAACATGGCATTCATGGCGGGCAGACACCTTCACAATGCCAGAGAGGAAGGAGAAGTGTACTTTATTGTACCAGCAACTGTTCCAATGTTATGGAAATGTACGATTAAAAAAGGTGAATTGTCGGTTTTGTGTCGCCAGTGGTGCAGCTTTGTGGTTCAGCTCCTGACACACACTTAAACTAAGCAGGAGCAAAGTGTGTGTGAGTGTGTGTTTGTGTGTATGTGTGTGTGTGTGTGATGAGTGTTGCAGCATGCGTATCTGCTAGGAAATGTGTGTCAGTGAATGTGTACAGACGGCTGTTTGTCCCCTATCGGTATGCTGCCAATTGTCAGACTGGAAGCTGCTCTTTCAAATCAGCAACAAAAGGCTCTTTCCCAAATGTTCACTCTCTGCAGATACACTGCTTTGCCTCTTGAATGAAGCAAAGCCAGTAGCGCAAAGACAAAGCGTGAATAAACGGGGAAACACAAAAAGGATTTATCAACTCATGTAAGCAGAACTATCTCAAGAGGTGTGAAGAAAGAGCGAGAAACAGAGAAAGAGAGGAGGGAGGGCGGGGTGAGCGGAAAGAAAGGGCGCCACTGTAAGTAGAGAAGGGAAACGTTCCCATAGCTCCTGTGTGTTTTCTCTGTCGTTATTTCTTCCCACCCGGCTTGGAGAGGAGTTCTGGCTGCATCCCGTGTGGTCGCTGCTACAGTGTGACCCAGTCCAGATGGTCTTCTCTTTCTCTTCTGTGTCTACAACACACTGCTGGGACTGTGACAGACGTACGGCATAGCTAACGGCCCACAGGGAGGATAGAAAGACAGATAGGAGGTGTTTCAAACCAGTGATACAAGCAAGCAGAAACAAACACATTTACAGATGGCTGATATGTTAAATATATATATAAATGAGTGGAGAAACATAACGAATGAAGATGCTTCCATACTGGGCATGAAGGGGTCACTGAGTGGTTTGATGAAAATGATGTGAATCCTAAACTATTCGCCTCCACAGTCACCACAACTCCAGTTGAACACCTATGGGAGATTATGGACCAACATGTTGTAGTGCACTCTGCAGCACCACCATCAAAACATCAAATGGAGGAATATCTTTTGGAAAAATGGTGTTTCATCCCTCCAGTAGAGTTACAGAGACGTGTAAGATCTAATATAAGAAGCACTGACTTCACTTTCTAGATATGCTTTGCCGTTATAGGCTGGAGATGCATCCAGACTGTCTGCCTCATATCGTTCCCCAGGAGTCCCTAAAGGTATTACGTGCACACTGGACAATTCTGCACTGCACAATTTATATCCAATGCCAGCGTTCAGTGCAGTGTTCAAGGAAGTAGATGGGTGTGTTGTGGCATGTTTGACTTTTATGGAAGAGACTGGAGTTTGCATCACTGGCCTTTGAAGTTTTCAATCAACTTTTGAGTATTTATTAATCATATACAGTATATGAGCACAATCTTTCCCTATCCATAGTTGCCATGTGCAGATATTACACAAAGAGAGAATTTTTAAAAAGCATTTATATTGGACTTAAATTGTCCAATATTAACGTCCTTGTCTGGCGACAGGGTTGCATCTACTCTGATATTTTTGGGTTGTTCACGATCTGTGTTCAAACAGATGATCTGAGCCATGTGAAGAGATTCAAGTCCTCTTTTTTTTTTTACCCCTTTTTCCTTTCTCTCTGTCTGCATATTATCTAATGATGCAGAAAATCAGCCTAAAAACGATGAAAATGATAAAGTTTTTCATCTGTAAAATGCAACAGAGAAAAAGATAAAGGATAAATCAGATAAAAAAAAAGAAGATAAAAAAAATTATTACTATGGAAGATCTAAAAATATTAAATGAATCAACTACCGTGGAAAGCAAAAAACACTTTCTTTCAACAGATGCTGGCCAAACACTACATCACTCACTAACATTGTCTTTTGCAGGTATGTCAAATCAGATGTGTAGGCCTGTAAATTCAAATGTAATTTGCGTGAAACATGTTGACATCAAAATGTTACAGAAGTGAAGGAATAAGCGAGGTGTTTGGGACAGTTTGATGTGTTTTTAAGTCATGCTTTGTTTTGTAACTTTGACGATGTTCAACATAGACTCCAAACTACATCATACTGTAGAAATAAGGGAAAATCAATCAATAGGAGAAACCCTAAAATGAGCAATCATATACAGATTAGTGACAACTTTAAGAAAAAAAAAGTTGTATGAATGAGTGGAGAAATGTAATGAATGCAGCTGCTTCTAGGAGGGGTTACTGAATGGTTTGATGAGTAAGAAAATTATTTCCATCCCTCCAGTAGAGGTGCTTTGAAGCTAATAGTGGCTTGTGGTGGCCCAACTTCTCACTAAGACACTTAATGCTGGTTTTTCCTTGAATTTCTCACCTATCTAGCCGTATATACAGAAAAACACACACAGCTCCTCCGTCTACTACACTACTACTACGGATCTGTCTGTTTGAACGATGCCACCCACAGATCTTGTCAGGTCTGAAATAATCAAACTGACACAGCGAGCTTCATCATTACAGCCTCTGACCGACTGACCGTGAACCGCTGTCTGCCAGCTGCTACTCTCCTCTCACACCTCACTGTTACATCAGTGTATCCATCCAGTCTATCTAACCTCTGAACACCTCGGCCCTCCTGCAGCCCAGCTCCTGCCCTGCAAGTCCCTGCTCATCTATTATCGCTAACAGACAGGCACCACACTTCACTACGCAGCCAGTAACAAGCTCCCAACTACATATGGGATCTCCTCAGTTCCTCAGTCACCCCTGGGGTCTGCCGTCACCTCTACCAGCCATGTCTCACCACAGATATACCTCCCATTTCACCAAACAGATTTTTTCCATTTTCTTTCACAGCTGCGCTTCACCCTCCGTTCAGTGCTCCATCTTGACTTTTCCATGTCTTCTCTCAGATTAAATAACTGGTATATACAGAGGTTTCATACTTCACACTTAAATCTTACGCCTAATATTGTAATCTGAGATTAAAACAGGAATTCCACAGGGTTCTGTCTTGGGCCCACTTCTCTTCAGTTTATATATAAATGACATACCAGAATCATGTCATGGAGCAGGTTTTTAGATGTATGTGGACGATACTGTATGTATAGTAGAACTAGGATCAGTTTCTTTCCAGCTGTTGCATCCCTTACGTGTCCATAGCTGCATAGTTTGAAAACTCCTGTCTATCACTCAACATAAAGAAAATAAATAGATATAAATTGCTATTCTTCCTGGGCTTGGCCCTCATCAGAAGTTAATGAGCTATCTATTGAACAGATTGTGGAAGTTAAATTGGAAATACATCTCGATCTTATGTTAGTAGATGTATGTCCACCGAAAATTTGAGGAACATGTCAAAATGGTGCATGCATTTCCCAACCTTTTCAATTTATTTTGTAACTTCTTGATCACAAGCAGCTTCTATAACAATCAAAGGATGATATATAATTGTGCAATTAAAATCACCACTGCCATATTCTTAAGAAATTAAATATATAAGGTATATATATGGTAAATATGTTAAGTTTTGATCATCTCATTAAATTTGCATTAAAAACGCCTAAATTTTAGTGATGTGGCAATACCTTTTGAGGTTTCTGGCTCAATAACTTGGGGTGCATCTATGGGGAACTGTAAGGTGCCATTTCGTAAATTCTCTTGGACAGACGACTTCCTCTTTTTGGTGGGATCAATATGTGGAACTCCTTCCACACAGAATTCAAAATGAATAATGTCAGGTTTCATTTTAAACTCAAGTTGAAACACAAGGCACTGAAACTGACTTAGGCTATGAATAGTCGGGTATGTGTCGGGTATGTGGGGCTACTTGTCCCTATAAAAATAAACATTAAATAGTAAGTAAGAATATGGATGTTCTATCAATATTGCCAAAAATGTCGCTTTAAAAACCTTTTAATTGGACATAAAGTCCCACTTCTTAGCCCCTGGTGTCCATACATGCATTTTTAAAATCCTGCCGCCTCTGATAACTGTACATACATGTTGGCATGTGGTTTGCACATTGTGCCGCTCCCCCTCTGTGTTGTAAACATTGCAGGATGAGACTGCTGAGAGCACCTCATACCATCAAGGTAAAGGAGAAGACAATAAAGAAAAACAAATCTGCCGCATAAGCTTTAATTGGGTAATTAGGAAAAGCGGGGTGAGACATTTAGTGTCCCTGCTGGGAGGAGAATTGCCCATTACCCAGTGATTTTCTCGAGCATGACTATTACTTATGGTATGTAAAGGTTCTATGCTACAGTGACCAGTTAATTACATCCATTACTCAGGACTGGGTGGCAAGTTCACACCTGGAGAAACACACGCATGCATGCATGCACACACATGCACAAGAATATACAATCACATGTTTGCGTCCACATGTATGCACACGCAAACATGCATGGGTAAACAGTCTACATGTGTTTACACTTGGAAGTGGATCGTTTCTTATTTCCCAGAGCTGCACAGACTGATTATTGCAGCCATTTTAGAAGAGAATGATTGATTCCATTAGATGAAAGAGGAAAACCATTTTGTTGAATGTTTAAAGTAACAAAGACGTTTCTTCCACTGAAAACATTTCCGCTCATAGGTTATGCCAGTTTTGACCTTTAAAGTCATCCGTGGTAACCTTTAAAAGCCATCATGGTTTAATGTGAATCTGGTCTCCTAACAGAACAGCTGGCTGGCTGTGCGCATTCACTCAGTTCAACCTTTTGTTTTCACCAAAGCTCCATATTTGAGCTCTGCTGGGAGTGAAATGATTTTTTTCCTTGACTGATGGATCTCTTATGAACTCCCATTAGTCATACAGTAGGTGTTGGTGTGATGGCGTTGAAATCCACTGCCAAACAGTGACACCCACTGGAGAAGCACAAGAGCTCCACCTGCCAGTGTGGAATTATTTTGGCTGCAATTCCACCTGAAAAAATTAACATGTTGCAGAAAAAATATTCATTTTTCATGGAAAAAACGACACTGCTGGAGGGACTATTCAAGCTAACGGAGAAGACAATAAGGAAACAGAAATCCTCTTTGAATGGGCTTCCAGTTGATTTTAAAAAATGGATTTTAAGATTTTAGTCATTATTCTTAAAGCACTCAAGTATCTGGTTCTAGCATACATTTGCTTTTGTACACATATGTACCTGCACTCAATCTCAGATCTTGCAACTAAACTCTGCCAGCAGTCCCCCCCCCCCCCCCCCCATCTAGACTTATAACTAAAGGAGACTGTGCATTTGTTGTTAGAGCCCACAAACTCTGGAACATTCTTCCTTTTAAAATTTGGCTTCCTACCTCAGTAACTTCCTTTAAATCTCTACTAAAAACTGATTATTAGACCATTGATTATTAGGTTATCATATGAATTACCTGTACCACTATCTGTCAGAATCATCTTGTGATCCACTTTCTATTTAAATTGTGATGATCTCCTTTGGTGCATTTCATTACAAAATCAAAATGAAATCCTTCACAGCAAACACATCAAGTGTTACAACAAAATACAATGTAGACTTTTCATTTCATTTATTTATAAGGACATCACACATTCATTAACATTTCTGTAAATGTGCCAATGTTAGTGTTGGCTAATTTTCAACTGCAGTTCTTTGGCAAAATGTTCTGAAACCAAATGAAGTGATGGTTAAAAATTATTGACAGAAGACAACAAGATGCCATAACGACAATAGCAACAAAATAAGCATTAGTACAATAATACAGCAACAACATCCAGTATAAGCAAGTCAAAGCAACAAAACACAACCAAGCAATACTGGTTATAACCATCTTTGTGACACATGCAGACACACAGAGCAACAATAAGACATAAATAAAATATCCATCCATTTTCTTTACCTGGAGGGTCACAGGGGAGCTGGAGCCAATCTCAGCTGCCATCGGGTGAGAGGCAGAGTACAATCCAGACAGGTCGCCGGGTTAATTGACAAAGTCACCAATTAATCTAACCTGTATGTTTTCGGTCTGTCTGGAGAGAACCCAGGCAGGTCAAAAATAAGTTACAAGTTAGTGAAAAGGTAATATTATACACAACCACAACCAGTGAATGTCAGTAACTGACAATGGACACAATTAAACATGTTTGACTAAAATGTGATTAATAATTTCTGATTTGTTTTTTGTTTTTTTGGAGAATGCAGATCAAAACCAGGTCACCACTAGAGAGCAGCAGTGCCACTTTTGCGACCTTGATGGAGTTTGACAGAACATGGAAACATGACATTAAAAAACTTCACGTACACAACTTTGCTGCAGATTACGAAAGACAGAGAGAGGGAGAAAGACAGCAAGACCCCAACAATATGGTTATGGCTTTCAGCTGATCTGAAGCAAAAGACCTGAATAAACACAAAGTTATCAACATAAAGATTTAAATTCTCTTTGGTAGTGAATATTTTAAGAATTGATTGTTCTTAACAATTTTGCCAAGTCGTTTGAGAAAAAAAAACTGGCCTATGTGTGTGTGTGTGTTTGCAGGAGGATTTAGGTTTGATAGCTTTCCCAGCCTCAAGGTTTCCTGCTTGAATGAATGGCTGCAAAGGAAGCGTTCAGTGTTTGGCTCTGCTCAGACAGCACCTGAACTTTTGAATGTGTTATGGACTGTTCAAATTATAAGCCAAGTGATGTGGATGAATTCACAACTGAGAATTAATTAACATATTTTTACTACAGTTGTGCACTGCACGCAGATCAATCTTCATGACACACTGATGATTATCTAAACATTAGGTACTCTGTTTTAATGTTCTTTTACACGTGAAAAATGTAATAAATTGTCCGTGTTTCAAAATCTAAATATTTACATTTTAGCAGACCGAAATTAAAGTTAATTTTCTTTGTTTATATAATGAGTGAACTTCTAGGAATTTAAGTAGATTAAAAAAAACGCCTTCTGTAAATGAATAAATGACTGAATGGGCAAAATGACTAAAAGATGACTGCATGTTTTTGGTTCTGGTTTCTTATATTTGGCTCAATGATTTGGCCGAGGAGAAGCTGATTTTTGTCAAAGAGTAAGAAAAAAGACTAAGGCCACATCCTCTCATGTAAAGTTTTACAACTTCCTCCTACATGCCAAAATACAACCAATAGTATTAAATATTCGTCAAATAGAGTATGTGCAGACTTCAGTAAAAATATAAACCGTTAAATTTGCACTTAAAGCTTTTGTCCACATGATGAACATCTGGGAAACTCGCTGTTTGTCTGATATCGCATGTCCTTCCATGAAATCGTAAATGATAACACTTTGTGTGTAACTCCAAACAGATCAGCTATTGTCAGACAATTTTTTTTTCTTTGCCTGAATTTGAAAAACACACATGATCCCCATCCAGTAGCCAACACTGCTGCTCAGATTGCTAACAGATGTTGTTTCAAAGAGTACATAACAATAGACTTTATCACTGCGGCCTGATGTTTTACATCGGAGATTAGCACCGTGCTACAGTACAGCATGTAACACTGTAATCTTTCATGTATGCTCACGCACGTCAGCATGCCAAGATCATAGCCCACAATTTCCCAAAAGACTCTAATTTAAGGCAGACTTCACACAGGGATTACAAGCAGAAAATTGTGACATAATTGCTTTATCAGAGCAAAATATGTCATGACTTCCACAGATGAAAGTTAAGCACCAGACATAACCATTACCGGGTCTAAAACTTCTCAAGCTACTTTTGGGAACTCGAGCGCCCAGTTTTGAGTTCTTGTTTTTGTTGTGAGAGTGAATAATCACTGTCTAATGGGGAATATCAGTTTTCCAGTTTTCCACTGTGACTGTGGCTGCCTTGATAAGTGGTGAGTTTGATGAGGGAAGGAACTGAAGGAGCTCCTAGACAGTGATGTCATACCTTTCAGAAAACCATGCACTAGAGGTGATTGCACAATCTATTTCCCGCTGAGGTCACTGGGAGTTTTGTGTGGCACTGGCAACTTATTCGTCTTTTGGTTGGGAATGTTATAAATAGAATAAAATAAAATCATACACATTTCAAAGTCTGTGTTTTATAATATTATAATTTACAGTCACTTTTCAGCGATTGAGCTCCAATATTTATAGAAATTGAAGACAGATACTGTATATGATTGTTTGATTTTTCTCATACAGTAGACTGCGGCCATTTGAGATCTCACTATAGAAGATGTTGACTTTGTGCTCACCTTCTATGTGAGTTTGGTCATACATTCATTGCTGATCCTGCTCCTCTGACCAGGTTACTAGCCAAATAAGATTTTTATTTTAACATCAATCACGTCTCAATAAAAGTTTGATCAAACATAAAAGTTGCAACGTGTTTGTTTTACATTACAAACATGTTACTGGTTGTCATCTGACTCGTAAAGACTTTTAAAAAGGTGTTTAAATGAATGATGATTGGTGCTTTAAGCAATACATACAAAGGACAACATGTTGCTCCTGAAACCTTCGACAACACTTTACATCTGCAGTCTGACATTACCACTTCAGGGGCGTTTTGACATGCTGGTGATGGGCATTTTTAATTGGTATAAGTAGTCAAAGTACACTGAAGAAGCATTATTTGATTTCAGTAATGGTTCATATAGGATTTGGGTACTTGCTCTGCTCCGGCTCAGACTTCCTCTGACGTCCTCTGTTGTTCTTGGCTGGAAAGTGAACAAACTGTTTTACAGCCAGCAACAGTTTTCCTCATTATGCAATGTTGAAATCCTGTCCAGTATAATTATTGTTCTTTCATGACATGATGATGAACTCCGTGACTGCTGTGTTCCTTTTCTTCTCTGATGTTTTAGGTGATACTGCTGGACGAGTGGCTCATACAGTATGAACACAACAGTTACTGTAACTGTCAGTTACTGTCAGTCACAGACAGTTTTCCAAAATACAGTGTTAGACAGAGTCATTGGCTTCCTTGTCAGGGAAACTTGTCGTAAAAGTAGAAGCAAATTTACAAGATTTACCTTCAAAATGAGGTGCAGTGCCTTTTGTACAATACAACAAGAGGAATTAAAATGAACTTGTGCAATTTTGAATTCACATCAGTGTTGAATTGTCTGTGTCTTTATGGTGACAGGTATAATATACACAGTGTACACTTAAGTGGCTTTCAGCTTGCTTGACCAACTGCAATTTAGCTGCCTTTCATGTTGAAATGGTACCGAAAAAACAAAACGTGAGACTTGAAAGCTGCAAGGCATATATGATATGGCCTTGTAAAAAAGCAATTAGTCGACCAACAAGACAAAATTAAATCTCATCCATTTTGGAAGAGATTTGGTTTTTCCATCATTGTTTTTCCTGCATATCACATCACATGTCACAATGGGATGCAGCCAAATAAGAGAGTTTCTTGCAGAGAAGCACAAAAAGAAGAAAAGGCATTGTATTTCCCTGGCAATGGCTCAGAGTTTATATCATACATATATCAAAAAAGAAATGTCAATGAAGACAGCACACAGAGAGACCCGGGGATGAATATAAAGCTGCACATTGTGAGTCAGATTTTCATTATGTTTTTCAAAGGTTTCACAGCTATTAGACATTATCCTGTCTCAAAAGAGCCTTCTGTCTATGTGTGACTCATCTGATTGGAGAATAGGTTAACTCTCTCCTCTACTGTTAAGCTACAGTGGAATCGTGCCAGATTCAAACAGCCTTAAACTCATGAAAACTCATGATTTTTTTGTGTGCTTCTTTTTCAGCTTTCCAGAGTTTCCTGTCTTTTATCTACCCTGGGACAGGAAGCATGTAGAAAGGATTATCTTCACATAGATGTTCTCCTAAATGATCTGGATCAAAGTCTGTAATTCTTCCTATTGTTATTCCATATGAAGTGAATCCTTTATAAAGAAAGTGAATCTAGTATCCTAGACATTTGTCTTTGTTCATGTCAAAGATATTTAAAGTGTTACGTGGAGCATTACATAGTAAATAGAAGAATAAAAGGCAGAGGACTGAGGACAGTAATGTTCACAAACAGGTCACAAACATACATTTTCATTTCTAAAAAGGGCTAAATAATTTCCTGAATGAGTTAGGCTCTGTATTTTTCAGCAAATGTTACTCAAACAGGAGTAAAATAGTGCTTCAGTTGGGAACTATTTTCAGTCATGGATTAATACAGATCTGGTCCTCTAATGAGTATTTATGGCAGCAGGCCAGAGAGGGATTGACTCAAAAAAACAAAAAACGAACTGTGCCCAGGTTCATTGTAACAAAGGAGCATGTTCAGTCCAAACTCATTGATGTGTTTTTGGAAAACAATGGAAGGCACAGTCATAAGATATTTTCGGCTTTGGCTACACAGCCAATACTCATTAGCAGGATCAATTCAACGGCCTTTTAATTTGATTTTTTGATGATAAGAAAAAAAATAGAACATCTCCAGCCTGATCCTTCAAGCGTTAAACATTTTGAAACACTGCTAGGAAACACAAACGAGTCTACTATCTAGCTACATGCTAACATCGCCATCCTAACATGCTGATGTTTAGCAGGTAATATTTACCAGGCTCATCATCTTGGTTTAGCATGTTATCATGCTAACATTTGCTAATTAGCACTAAACACAAAGTACAGCTGAAGCTCGATGGGAATGTCTTGAGTTTGCAGGTATTTATAAAGTTAAGTACTGGACGATTTGAAATTTTGAGCAGACGGTGGTGCTAAATGTAAAGTTAGAGGATCACCGAAGTTATTACAATTTATCCTAAGGGGGATGTCAATTTGTGTACCAATTTTCATGATAATCCATCAAATAGTTGTTGAGACATTTCACTCAAAAATGTCAACCTTATGAATGTGCTAGAACGAAAGTCTGATAGAAGATAGAAAGAAAGGCTGATAGATGTTTAGATCATTTTGATCTGTTGGTGGAGCTAAAAGAAAGTCAGAGGATTTCCAAAGTCAGCAAGATTCCTCCTGTTAGGGCCGTGAATGTCTGTACAGTCCAGTTGTTGTCAAGATATTTCAGTCTGGACCAAAGTGACGACCGAACAACAGGCCGACAGTGCCGTCCCTAGAGCTGCTGGCATGGCTAAAAATATACATGTCATGGCCTGTCCTGTCATGTCATGTCAGACTCTGTCATTCCCCGCCTGTCCAGCAGTAGTCCTCAGTTGGTTCCCATCATTCCCCAGCTACCTGATCCTCACCTCCCACACACCTGCTCCTCATTCCCCCTCAATCAACCGCTCAGTATATAAAGTATATACCTGCCCACAAACTAGCTTTGTTTGCCTACTTGCTAATTCTTTGGATATGTTTGCTGACTGCTTGCTTGTTGCTGACCTCTGTCTTGAATCACGATCAAGTAAACCTCATTTCCAAACATTACCTACCAACAACGTTACAATGCAAGAACAGACAAGGGAATAAAGCAAGCAGCGACAGCATCACTGAGCTACTGAGTAATGAGTTATTTGCAGAGCAAGTGGCAGAGGGGAGAAAGTGGAATATGTGAAACTTGTTCAACGGATCAGTTTTCATCGGACAAATTTAAAAAAGGCATTAGATGTGTTAAAATCAGATTTACTGAACTAACACCCAGATTAGTTTTGCAGACATACCAAGCTGAAGACTTTTTTTTATAAAGATTACACTTGAGTAACTTCGGGGCTACAATAATGTAAGGCCAGTGGGTTTTTAGGGAGAATATTCAATTTTATTCTAAGTAAAATGTTCTCCTCCCGCAGGCAGACCTTTTAGTAGTGGGGTCTCCAGAGGTCTCCAACCCGCAGTCCAGGAGGAAAATGGACGACCTCGCTGTGAACAAATCATCCATCTTCCAGGTCAGCCCCACATGTTTCTAATCTAGCCCTTAATTCTGCATGTCTTCATGCTTTACTGAGCTGGAGCCGGCCAGAACACATGAAGGAGGTGCCATAACCTTTACATGTGCTCTCCATAATGTGTCAGCAGAAAAACACATGTCTTCTTCCTCCGCTTGTATCCACGTTAACGTGTCTTTACAGCCGTGTAAATGGGAATAGGTTTGCACTTTGGTCATGTGTGGTAATGAGAATGGGTTGGTCATACATCAGACAGATGTTCAGTTGTTTTGTGCACTAAGAATCATTAAGTTGATTGTCATTAAGGGATGTATGTAGATAAGCGGTGTTATTGAGGTTTTGCACAAATGCCAAATCAGTTATGTGATTGTTTTCCATGTGTAAGGTAAAGTTGCTTTCCTCTACCATAAGTGTGTCATTAGCGGTGGTCTCAAGCCATAGAGAGCAGCATGAAACAAAGATTTCATCATTTCTTTTACTAATGTTTATGATTGAAGAAATGGTAACTATATACAATACTGTGCAAAAGGTTTAGATGTTCAGATTCTTAAATTCAAATTTATTCTGCAGCATGACAATGACCCCAAACATTCAACTAGAGTCATAAAGAACTATCTTCAGCAACAACAGGAACAAGGAGTCCTGCAACAGATTATATGGCCCCCACAGAGCCTTGATCTCAACATCACCGAGCCAGTCTGGGATTACGTGAAGAAAAAGAAGAACCGAGACAACATAAATCCACAGAAGGACTGTGGCAAGTTCTCCGAAATGCTTGGAACAACCTACCTGCCAAGTGCCTTGAAAAACTGTGTGAAGGTGTACCGAGGAGAACTGGTGCTGTTTAAAAAGGCAAAGCGTGGTCGCTCCAGATACTGGTTTCATTCGGGTTTCTTCTGTTTACTGAATTTTGTATGAAGTTAATTGATAAAAAGTATTCATGGTATTATTTTTGAAAATATTTTACTTTTAGTGCCTCAAACTTTTGCACAGTACTGTATGTTACATAGTTTATAATGTCCTTATTTTTGAGTTTAGATGGGAACTACGTGACTCTTTGCACATTATATTACTGTGGGTGCAGAGCGACGCCGTAAGTGAGGGGACAGTTAAATGATGTATACATCAGTTGTCAGTCCTATTGTCCACGTTAAAGTGGACAAAGTTTCCCTGAAGAAATAGTCCCTGTTCTTTTACTCATGATCTGAAATCAGTTGTAATATACAGTTAAAGGTTTCTAGTACCGAGTGAATATAAACATAGTGTTTGAGCTGAAACACTTTAATCATCTGATGTCAAAGAACAGTCTGTCAACCTTGAGTCTGTTTGTGCTCTGTGGTTTATCTGCTCATACTTCAAATAAGCACCTCTCTCCCAGACACAAAGTGCCCCATCTTTAATCTCCAATAACATTTCCTCCATCGAGAAAGACACAACCAATTTTATTTTATTGCCTTTTGACTGTGAGTAATGGAGCCCTATAATAATAATAATAAGATGTTTAAATCACGACTAAACCTATTTGGTAGGCTATGTTCTGAAACTGTTAAGTGTTATTTTGATGCAGAGCACACCCTATAAGACACTAAGACTATATGAAATCACAAAAGGTGTTGTCATGTGAAAATATATTCAGAGGATAGGTTCACAGTTTATTTGTATAGCACCTTACAGCAACAAGGCAATCCAAAGTGCTTTACATAAAATATAAGACATTAAGAAAAGAAACATGAGATGTTATAAAAAGACACATTTAAATAGAGTTTAAAAGCTTTAAAATAAGCTAAAGTAGAATAACAGTAGTGCAGTGCGAAATATGAAACAGAAGTCAGTCCTGATTTAAAAGAACTGAGCGAGTTTTCTGGGAGTTTGTTCCGGATATGTGGTGCATTAAAACTGAATGCCGCTTCGCTGAATTGTAGTCTGAGTTGGAAAAATTAAGCCGTTATCTTACAAACTTACTGTCTCCGTAGTGTTAAAATTCCCATTTAGTGTTGAGCTGTGGTGGAGGAACACTTACACAAAGAGGGAATTTCATAATCAAAAGGCAATATATGGAAAATACCAACTTATTTTGTCTAACTCTGACAGGTGATATCTCTGATTAGCTTCAGCTGAACTTCAGAGAGAATTATTGCCCAGAATCTGGATTTTGTTGCTCATCTCTTATACTTGGATCTCTCCAAGATAACAATCAGTATGGACAGGAGCAACAAATAACTCTCGTAGAGGCACGTGAGTATCGTTTTAAAACAGATCTGATGAAATGTGAATCTGTCCTTTAACCTGTAAGACTATGGAAAGAGAGCATACGGTATCTTGGTGTATTTGACTGCTGGTTAAACAGAGAACACTCAGAGCTTCATTAAAATGTTTCTCCAGAGCAGACCAGGACAGCGATGAGACGGAGGTTAGGCAGAGAGCGCTGGGGGTTGTGTTGGTCCCTTTTAATGAGTCTACCAGTGAAACTATGCAGAGCAGCTTCTGCTAATGTCATTAGGGGCCCACCATCACACAGAGGGAGAGAGCCCACTCTACTTCCTTTAGGTCTGTTCAGGAAAAAAAAGTGATTCAGATTCGAGGAAATTGCCAGGACATTTAGAAGTCAGCACATTTGACTTTGGGGCAAGGAGGCCATCTTTCAGTGTACAACAACTATATCTCTAGGGAAAACCTCTATTACCAGGAGAGGTTTTCTCATCGAGAGTGAAATTGGTTTGGATCACAGAGAGGCCCCGTGAGAAAAATCTTGAGCTTCACAGCCCAACACTGGCAGATTGTTAAGATTAGACTGAGATAGACTTTAAACCTGGTACCTCCAGTTTTGATATCGAGCAGAAATACTGTTAAAGCGACACCATGTCATTTTAACTGAGCAGCCGCCAAAATCAATGGAAATTAACACATTATTGGATAATGATAAATGCTAAAACATAAGCTAGTACAACAGTAGCACAAGTAGAGAAGGATAATTGAGTCAGTAATGTCAGTTACATAATATCTATCTAAAGTCTGCTAACATAAGCACCACAAGCTAGTGGACACACCAGATTATGTAAGGCTGTAGAAGCAAAACCTCTGAGTGTATAAAACTGAGCGGTGGTGTGTTTTATTGCTTATATAATAAACTCTCTATTTGTAAGAGGAGGAATATATTTTTTTCACTTTAATCTTCAGTTGAATGACTAAGTTCCTCTGCTGGTTGAGACAATTATACAACCTTTGAATTTATCCATTATTTTTATAACCAGTTTCACATCTTCAACAATGTCTGATTACTGAGCTAAAAAATGATTAGCTGTATCTGATGTAAAGTAAAAAGTTTGCTTGCTTGCACCATGCATTTCAGTTATGAGTAACTGCCTGTCGGTGTGGCTGGCGGGACTGAAGAAATTAACTAAAACTCTGAAACTTCTGCACTTATCTTGGCGAACTGTCCTTCTGAAGGATCTCACTCCAGCAGACGTGAGCTGGTATAATTATATCTCAAGGTGACTGTGGAGGTTGTAATGCAGCATTGTTTGTTCAGGTCTAACTTAGCACTGTTTCTGGCTTCACAGCCCCTCTTCTGGGATTGACTCCAGCCCGGTAATTGATGGTGTGTCAGGATGTTGCTTTTGTTTTTGTTTTTGGTCTGAGCTCATATAACACTGGTGCGGAGCTGCTAGTAAGAACCTGCATATTTATTATCATGAAAGAACGCAGCACGCCTTCCCCGTTAATGTGATTGACAGGTAGTGTGAACATGTGATGAAACACTGGTTTGACAACCACAGACGTTACAGGAATCTACACTTTGTTAAAGGGATTATTCTTAATGCACAGTGTTGTGTTACAGTATATTTTAAAACATTTACTGTATGTATCCCGACCTCTTTGGAAACTCATTTCAGTCGTCTACATGCTGTAAATTGGTGACTGTGTTGCAAACATGCAGAAAAAGGTTTGGCACTGTCCCATTGAGGGAGAAAAAAAGAAGTATTCACATCCTTACATAGGTAAAACTAACAATACTACAGTATGAAACATACTCCATTTTATCCTTTTGAGTAGTTTAATCTGTAACAATGTAAAGTAACTACAACTGTCAGATAAATACAATGGAATATATTTCACCCTGAAATGTAATGGTGTAGAAGCATTTAAAGTCTGTCTTAAAACAACAGTCAGGTGCCCAAATAAACATTGAAACAGGTTTTTCTCGCTGTAATCATTCCTCCTGTTCATACTGACCATTAGAAGATCCTCTACAAATACACTTAGAGTGTAAGTGATGAGGGACAAAATCCACAGTCCTCATTTTGAGAAAAAAATGTATTTAAAAGTTTATCTACAGATAAGCCATCTGACTTCGTCAAATAAGTGGATATCCTTCACAGTTAGTCTTTTTAGTCTTTGTGTCATTATTTTCCTGCTCAGCTGCAGGATCGTAACAAAAAGAGAGAATTTGGCACTAAAAAGACTCATTTGGATGGTTGAAGCTTCATATTAGCTTCAAATAAACATTTTTTCATGTAAGGAGGCTTGTGGATTTTGTTCCCCATTGTTTGCATTATGAAGGGATCTTCTAATGGCCAGTATGAACAGGAGGAATGATTGCAGCAACAAAAACATGCATCAATGTTGATTTGACTGTTTTAGGACAGACTTTAAGTCCAATACTTGAACAAACACTGCTGTAGATGAATGTGCGAAACCAAACAGACCAATTAAACTAATTAAAGTTGTTTGTTTTTTTTACACTGCTGATGAATCGCGTTGCCAGAGGTTGATTAAATACCAGCCTGATGACAGACAACCTACATGACGTAAAACCAAAAAAGAAAACTAATAAAAATCAAAATCACTTTCATAAAAAGTCTGTTTGATGTAATTCCACGGACCTTGCATGATGATGATTTACCTGTCTGGAATCCAGTTATAGACCAGCAGACTGTGTCTTCTGCTGTTGCCTGGAGACCAAACTTTGTGTGTTTGTGTGTCCATTCTCTCACTTCTTTCACTTTCCTATCCTCACATCATTACCCACCACCTCTGTCCTCATTTGTGCAGAAGACCTTTGAAGACCTACATAGTGCCATAAAGTTGTCCTCACTAACCTGCTTGTAAATGTTATAAAAAATACACAGCTGTAGAAAGCTACTGTCCACTGACTGGAAGATGTGATGTTACAAGAACTAGAAGTCTGAAATCTTTGTAGTGTAGGCCGGTGAATAAATGTTACATAAATATATACAATTTTACCAATATGAAGGAATTTTAAAAGCATTTTCCTTTAAGTTGAATATGAATGTTTGGAAAATGGTCAACACACACAAACATGTTGTTTTGTTTGAATTTTGATGACAATACCAAAGTCAGCCAAACTCACTTGACCACGTTAATGAAGACATTTGTATATACATGCCCTCCAAATAAGTTTATAATGTGTAACACAGCAGTATACGCTTCCGTTTTTATGTATTGTATTATATACATTTATATATTTACATCTTCTGCTATACTGAAAAAGTTAAAACCCTGATCCAACACCAACAGAGACTTCCGTGGACCATTACTTTGGTCCTTTGTTAACTACCTCCTAATTTCCTTACACCAAACTACACCACCTGTGCTGAGGGAATGCAGTAAACGGTAAAAGGTTGTACTTGATGAACAGGACCGTTTTTCTTCAGACTCTGTTTTGTTCAGGATGTTTTCTCTGAAGAGCGGCCTGTCTTCTTGCCCTGTGCTAAGTATTTTCTACAAATTACAAGCTCAGTTTATTTTATGTATCCAGTGATTTGACCTTGATTCAAACTTTTCTTACATCAGTCGTAAGTCCCTTCACCTGGCCTGGGAAGGGAAGTGAGCGCAGCTTGGAAACACTGAGATGCAGGCTGGTTTTATTCTCCCCCTGCTGTGTGTGTGTTTTTTGCCTTGTAATTGACATGATGAGGTCAGCTAATTGAACGTTGTGTGGAAAAACAACAAATAATGACGGCTTCATATGATCTTTAACAGACGTGACTGACACAAGTGTATTTTTAGAATCTGCTCAACATCCTCTTTCCCTCTGTCTCCGACACTGCCTCTCTTTGTCTGGATTATAGAGGCGGGTAGACAAAATAATGTGGACACGCTGGGGAAACCACTTAAAGATATGCTACTTGATTTTGTTATAGTGCCCAACAGAGCCCCCAAAGCTCAAAACATCATCCCAACTAACACATCAAAACACATTTGCAAACTATAATATACAGTGACCAGGGAGGAAATTTGGGGATTTAGGGGAACTATTGATGGCCATCAAGAAGTGTACTTTTGCACTTCTGTGAAGAACTAAATCACAAATATAGTAACAGTATACCTGGGTTTGACACATACTGCTAATCAAATGTAATATAAATATAGTATGATCTTTCTTCGTAACAATTGTGATAAGTAAAGTTAAAAATTCCCTCCATATTTGAAGACCTACTTTACCTGATGGCAGGTACTGTAACACTGACTTTATGCTCCTGAAATAACACTTTACTTGACTTTATATATACTTTTAGAGTCCCTCATTTTTAAAAATACATTTAAGTAAACTGTTGAAGAAAAACTCACCTGGCTGGACTTAATATCAGATCATCTGTTTCAAAGTTACAACTGAAACAGCACAGCGGAAATCCACTGGCACACTGCTTGTGCACATTCACATCCTGAGGCTGAGTGAGGTTTTGTGGATTTGTGCTCTTGGTGGTGTAAACCAGCGTCGTATATCTCCTATGGGATTGCAAATGTTAAAATCAAACTGCCAGACAAACATTACTGGTCTGTTAATGTTGCATAACAATATGTAGATGCTTGGGGACACGTAAAATAAAAATAACTGTTTAAGATTCAGGACTCGTGCTCAAATCCACTTCACAGTTGTTCAGTTGTAATGGAGAGTTGTCCTCACATTTTCTTATGTTTTCTGCATATTAATTAATTGCAAAATCTTGTGTCTTCAGATGGTCTGAACCAGAAGTTATGATTTGATGCCACAAATGTCAGAATCCCTAATAATTACAAAATATTTGTAATATGTGCTTTAAAATGTGCCTTAAAACAGATGAGCACACCAAAGCCAGTGAAGAGTATCAATATCACAGGCTAGATCTAGTTTTTTCATCAGCATGTACACTCTACATGCAAAGTCATGCAACACAAAGTACAGGCTCTGAGACCAGAGGAGAGGATAAATGCCCAGTTTGACTCAATCAGCATTGATCTTGGGCACAGGGGTTGATCTATTAACACAAGCATTTGTTACTCAGACCCCCTGACTGTCCCTCTTTCATATGAAGCACTATCTAATAACCATTGGGTGTCATGGCTGTACAATGAAGGTGATAAATTATAAGGATAATAGTGTAATCAAAAGACACTGTGGCACACTGCCGAGAGAGGAGGGAGGGGTGCCTGGACTCAGAGCGGTATAAAAGAGACAGTGAAGGAGCATGCTGAACCAGAGTAAAGAGCACAGGAGGAGGAGAGAAATGTGAGACAGAAAGAAACAAGAGAAGGAAAGAGTGACAGAGACACTGATAGAGAAGGACTTTCCAATTAAGAAAGTCTGCAGACCCAAGATAGTCCACTCAACAAGGAGGTAAGAAAAAAAACAGATCCTTAAATAAGTTCAAGTGTTCATATTAATCTGCTAACCATTTACTTTGAATAACTGTCAGAGGGTAAACATATTACTATCTGAAGGTAATCATGTACTTATTACATGTATGATCAAAAACATTATCTGTAAAATAATCCTGTGATTTAGTGGTTTAGGTTTAAAATAAGTTACAGTAAATGGACAGTTGATTAAAAATTGGGGCCTGTAATTTGAATAACATTGTCACTTGTAATTTGAAACATCCTCCACATTAAATTAGTCTTTACTTCAGCTTACTGTTAACATGCATTTCTACTAATAGCTTTTTTAAAAAAATTGTAATTAGAGCCCTCTAATGTACTGAACCTCTTATTTTATCAACATCTTTTCTGCCTTTCAAATTAAGCACAAAGGTAATGAATTAGTCTGTTGTGCAGAATTTTACTTGTATTTTTAAACTTTAAGTGTACAAATGCAAACCCTGTGTGTGTGTGTGTGTGTGTGTGTGGGTGGGTGGGTGGGGGCAGGGGAAGCTGTTTGGATTGTGTAGCCCAGTGTTTCATCAGTGGATGCAGAAAAGTTTGAGAGTTCCCCTGACAAACGATGATGGCTAACACAGATGTGTAATCTGAGTGGGGGCTCAGTCCAGCCATGTTTTTTTTCCACCCTAAAACCTCCTATCCTTAAAGAAACATTCTTGCTCTAGATGTAAACTATCGTTTTTCATTAACTTTTACTATGATACAGGTTTCTTTTTTTTATTTTTACATATAAGTGTCTACTTGGATAATATGTGATGATGAAGAGTTACATCAATTTGTTAAAACTTTGGTTTAAAATATTGACAGTACGTTTTGTACTTAATTAAATGTAACATTGAGTTTTAGTAACAAGGAACATTGTTTCCTGTTATTTCCTAATTCTTCCCATTTTTTTTTTATCTTCATCTTCACACCAGTCTTCTTCAGAGTTCCAGTTGTCAAACGCACATTACCAGAGGTGAAAGTTCAAGGGTCAGCTATAACGGCAGAGTGTGAGAATGTTAGCGAGGCCTCTGCTTCTCATCCTGGGAATCACCGCAGCTACTGTCGTTACAACTCAAGGTGGGTCTCTCACAAAGATGTTGAGACTCTTGTTTCCTCACTTGTTATTAGCACATATGTACTGAAAAGCTCCGAACCCTCCCCACACTCTCTTTAAAAAGGCACAGTGAGATACCTGAGGACACATGTATACAAGTGAAAACACAGACACACGGTTGTGCATTGATTTGAGAAAAGTGAACAGTGGAAGGCAGGCTGACAAAACAGAGCAATTTACACTCCACACTGGATTTCCAGCACTAACTCTGTAAAGTCAAAGGAAAATTGAATTTTAAAGTGTGATTGGTTGTTTTTGCTACAAAGGTTGACATTGTAGCTGACAGTTTGTATCTACAGTATCCAGGGATTAATACATAGAAATATTGATTCAAACCAGCCACTTTGTGCCACATTATTTTTTAAATCACTACCCTACAAGTTTTGACCCTGACCAAAAGCACTAAAACTGTTTAGCCATTATGTCAAAAATACACAGAAAAGACAGTGTTGAACTACTACAACTGAATTGCTCTTCACAGATTTTACACTCACAAATATGTAAAGATTTCATTCTAAAATGACTCTTGGGCGTCTAGAAGAAAAAGACTGTTTTTCAAAACTATAAGAATTTGAGAGGAGACAACTAAAGTAAAGTGTCTGATATCATTGTAGTGCATGCCAAGGTACAAAAAACATGCGAGATACAATCACGTATTGATTTGTCTCTTACAGGGTCATGGAGGAGAGACAACAAAGATTCTAGCCCTGAATCACTGTACCACACTGATGGTAAATTCTGTACAATATATAGTATTTATAGTATTTACTGTATATTAAATATATAGTATAGTCATAACAGTATAAGGCCTTTTTTGGGTGGCTTGAGTCACATTCCACATTAACTATGAGCTGCTATTCTCTCCATGTTTGTATTTGTACTCTGTCTAGACAACTATGAGTGGACCACATGGTTCAATGTTGATCACCCTGGAGGCCGTGGAGACTATGAGCAACTGGAAGCTATTCGCTTCTACTACCGTTCCCGAGTGTGTGAGACTCCCAGGGCACTGGAAGCCAGAACCACTGAATGGGTCCCAGCCCGTGAAACTGGAGAGAAGGTCCATGCAGACCCCACTGTGGGCTTCTGGTGTCTCAATGAAGAGCAAGGTCCTGGCCGTAACTGCTCCAACTATGCAGTCCGCTTCCTCTGTCCCAAAGGTTTGGTCTCATATGAGTCTTCCAGCTATTTTCTGGTAACATGTAAATAAGATCTTTGATGAATCCCTTGTCAGTGTAATAGTTTGAATGTCACTTATTCTCTATTTTCTATTAGATAACACTGTGAACATCCAGGATAACTGGGGTCCGTGGTCAGACTGGAGCCCATGCCCCGCCCTCTGTGGTCAAGTGGGGGTCCAAATTCGCTCCAGAAACTGCCAATCTCGTTCGATGCCTTGCAGCGGGCCTAAAGTAGAAGGGAAAGCATGCAACGGACCTGAGTGCCCGATGACAGGTGAGCTGGTATTGGCTTAGTCATACAGACCCTCAACTGGCCCAATACTTTGCATGGCTGTAGTTACATGACTCTTGTTATTTTGTCAGGCCCTGACTTAGCTTATCCGATACTGGGCATATTCCCGAAAAGGAATAGCTAACCTGTGAAGAAATAATATCTCTTAATATTGTGGTTGTTTTATTCTATTTTTTAGATTGCTCCCTGCAGTGTGTGATGGGGAAGGTGAACGCTGAATGTGATGCCTGCAAGTGTGAAGAGCACATCCTACTGGGGTCTGTCCGTGGTGCTGGTGGTCTCACTGCTGAAGGGGCTACAATCCTTCGCTCTGGCAAAGTCATCACCCTAACTGACCACAACGGACATTTTCGGATCCCCGGTCTCTGCCCTGATGGCAACACCACCCTGACAGTCAGCCTGCAGGGCCACGCCACCCTTAGTGTTGTTGTGCCCCGCAGCACTGAACACACCTCAGTCCTCAGTGTCCAGCTGAAAAGAGCAGGTACAGACATCTGTAACATAAATTAGATGAGATTATTTGGTTTATACCTAAACATTTTACAAAATTAAATTTTGAGCTACATATTCAGACAAGGGGTTTGTTAAGCATGTAAGGAAGCTAATTTTTCACATTTTATTCGACAATTTCCAGAGAAGCTTCATGTGTTGAGCAACCCCGAGAGTAAGGCCAGAAGGGAGGGACAAACTGCTGCCTTCTGCTGCAAGGTGGCAGGAATACCACAGCCAGACAAGTACCAATGGTAGGACTTGTTATACTGAAATTATACATTATATTTACTTAAAGATTTTCAATAATATAGTGTATTTCATGTCTTTTCTTCCATGTGAACCAACAGGTTTCATAACAACAGTCTCATAGAGAAGCAGTCCGAGAGCACCTTGGTCCTAAAAGATCTGCATCCTCAGCAGGCTGGGGAGTACTACTGCAGAGCAAGTGGTCCATCTGGGGCCATTAAGACCAAACCAGCTACTCTCAAAGTCATAGGTGTGTTCTAAATAAATTGCTAATAATATAACATAATAAATACACAGAAATGTGAAAAACACACTTGTGGACATTAAATAGAGTAATATGATCAAACTAAATCAACATGTTGATTTCTAAATCTTGCACACAGGTAAAGATGACCATTCATGTAACCCCAAGCCCGATTCCCACCTCATCCGCCTTCCACATGACTGCTACCAAAACAGCACAAACTCGTTGTATTATGATGTGGGCAAGTGCCCCACAAGTACATGTACTGGGAAGCTGGACAATGGCATAAGGTGCAAAGACAAAGTGACTTACTGCTGTGGTGTAGCAAAGATGGAGGAGAGACAGTTAACGTGCCAGGGCTACCAACTGCCCACCATGGTGGTAACTGAGTGTGGCTGCCAGAAATGTGTGGACACCAAGGCTATTGTGCATGGTAGGGCCATTGCTGCTGACAACGGTGAGCCAATGAGGTTCGGCCATATCTTTATGAATGGAGTCAGAATCAGTCGCACAGGCTACAAAGGTACCTTTTCTGTACAGGTTCCTCCTGAAACAGAGAGGTTAGTCCTGACTTTTGTGGACAACATGCAGAAATTTGTCAACACCACAAAGGTACTTTTATTTAACACCAAAGGAGGGGCTGTTTACCATGAGATCAAACTTCTCAGAAAGAAAGCACCTGTGACCATTAGCTCCACAGAGACTAACACTCTGGAGCTTGGGGAAGTAGAGGGCCAAGAGCCAATGGTTCAAATCCAGATTCCTCCCCATTCCTTCTACAAGGAGAATGGAGAAGTCTTCGTGGGTAACGTAAATGCTAGTGTAACTTTTCTTGACCCCAGAGATGTCTCCACAGCTGCTGCGGCCCAAAGTGATCTCAACTTTGTAGGGAGTGAAGGAGATACCCTGCCACTGAGAACCTACGGGATGTTCTCAGTTGACTTCAGGGGCGAGGAAACCAATGAGCCCCTGAATGCAGGTGAAGTGAAAGTGTTCCTGGACTCTGCCCAGGTGACGATGCCTGAGCACCTCAGTACTATGAAGCTGTGGTCCCTAAACCCTGATACTGGCCTGTGGGAGGAGGAGGGAAGTCTGCAGGTGGAGAAGAAAAGAAGAGGCAAAAGGGAGGAGAGAACCTTTCTGATTGGTAACATGGAGATCAGAGAGAGGCGTCTGTTTAACCTGGACGTCCCAGAAAACCGCAGGTGTTATGTGAAAGTGAGGGCCTTCCGCAGTGAACGCTTCATGCCCAGTGAACAGGTGGAGGGAGTTGTAGTGAGTCTCATAAACATGGAGCCCACAGCTGGCTACTCATCTAACCCACGTGCCTGGGGCCGTTTTGACAGTGTCATCACCGGCTCCAATGGTGCCTGCCTTCCTGCCTTCTGTGATGAACAAAAACCTGATGCCTACTCTGCATATGTCATGGCCAACCTTGGAGGAGAGGAACTGGAGGCTGTCCCTTCTGCTCCCAAATTCAATCCCAACCTCATTGGAGTGCCTCAGCCCTACCTGAGTAAGCTGAACTACAGACGGACTGACCATGAAAACCCCAGAGTGAAGAAGACAGCATTCAGCATCAATGTGGCAAAGCCAAGTCCAAACACAGCTGAGGAAGGCAACGGACCAGTGTATGCATTTGAGAACTTGAAAGAATGTGAGGAGGCACCATTCAGCGCGGCACACTTCCGCTTCTCAAGAGTAGAAGGGGATCGCTACGATTACAACACAGTGCCGTTCAATGAAGATGATCCAATGAGCTGGACAGAGGACTACTTGAGTTGGTGGCCCAAGCCCATGGAATACAGAGCCTGCTACATAAAAGTCAAAATCAACAGCCCGCACGAGATCAACGTGCGGTCCCGCAACATGGGCGGCACCCACCCCAAGACGGTGGGCCAGCTGTATGGTCTCCGAGACACTCGAAGTATTCGTGACATGGACCAGGCAACAGTGTCTGCTGTGTGTCTGGAGTTCAAGTGCAGCGGGATGCTGTATGATCAGCAGCGTGTGGATCGTACCCTGGTGAAGGTGATTCCACAAGGTAGCTGTAAGAGAGATCAAGTGAACACAATTCTTCAGGAGTATCTGGTCAACCACTCGCCCCTAGCTGTCAACAATGACACCAACGAGTTCACCATGCTAGCACCTCTTGACCCTCTGGGCCATAACTATGGAATCTATACGGTGACAGATCAGGATCCCCGCACAGCCAAAGAGATTGCACTTGGACGCTGCTTTGATGGAACCTCTGATGGTACGTCTCGTGTCATGAAGAGCAATGAGGGCGTAGCACTGGTGTTCACTTGTGGAGATCGTGAGGTGACACGCCAGAATGTCTTCCAGACCCTGCAGAGTGCTCAAGGTCAGACGGTAACAAGTGTAGTGAGAGGAAAGACCAGGCAGAACCGACGCCAGCAGAGGGCCAATGTTCCCCGCAGTAGTCGTAGACGCAGCACCAGAGATCCTACAGGAAGACGCACACAGACCAGGAGCTAAACAAGACAACACTGAAGGTCAGGGGCCCACATGGAGACCAAATCAATCATAATAGTGGAAAACGTTAACCTTGTTTTGATGCAAACCTTTTATATTGACTTTTTACAAATTAAGCAAATCTGTAACTAAACCTAGGCCTATTTCTTGCAGCTTCTTCCCAAGAATTTTGTTTTTCCTTTACATTTTCAACTGTACTGTGGTAAATATTTACTTGAAACTGTAAATAGAGTATTTATTACATACCTTAAAATCAGTAATCATTCAAATCAACTGTTATTACTGTTTCTTTCATTGACATTGTAAACAAGAACAGAAACACAATTAATCCTTTTGACCAGTGATTTATTAAATTAGATGCTTATAAAACACTGCAAATGCTGTATCTTCCACATTGTATGTATCCAATTGTCCATGTAACATTGAAACTGGTCAACTGCTAGAAAAAAAAAAAAAAAAAAAAGGAGAAATACGCCCCTTTCAAATAACTGTAGCCCATATGAAGACATGGTGGGGTGAAGCCCAGAAGCCCCCGCTCCTCATCACACTTGATACAAGCCTGCAGAAGCAATGATTAGGAGACCAGTACTAGCAAGTTAATCCACTTGCCTGATCCATACTTTTTCTGCATTAGTAGAAATCAAATTAGTAAATTACATTTTTGTCATGCACAAAAAATACCTATAAGCACTCTTTGCTCCAAATTTTCAAGGATATTCCAGAGATGTATTAAGAGAATGGCTGTAATGTTTTAAAGTCACATTTATTACACTTGTCTATCCCTTTTATCTTACAATGAATGTCATGTGCTCTCTGTAAAATTATAACTACTACTTACATGTTGCGTCAGTCTCAAATCACCCACAATGCAACCTTTCCAGAGATAAAGATGTACTGAATAATTGTTCTACATTTGGCAACCAAAGTTATAGATACTATATACTTTCCTGTAAGAGAATCATCCACAGGTAAGTGAGACCTATAATATATACATGACATTCTGGTTGAAGAATTTGCATAGAACCATGTGTTTCTATGTCACTACACTTATAACTGCAATACTGTATCTGCCATTTTGACAGGAGCAACATTTAATAAAAAAAATGAGCCCCGCAAAACTCAGACAACAGCAGTTAAAGTGTATTTTCCCTTGAAGCTGGGTCACCCAACAGATATACTACATGATTATGCACGTGTGTGTGTGTGTGTGAGTCGAGGCTGAATGAGACAGAAAAGGCAATTCCATATGTATGAACATAAAATGTTGGTGAGACTGGATGCTCCCTGGTATAGTCCCTCTGGTCATTGAAGCAAAATGAAGGGGGCAACACATAGTTCAGATTTTCCAGGATGGCACTGGACAGCATGAGAAGGTACAGCTGCATTTCTCAGGATTGGGAGGGGGAGAGGACAGTGGTGATGGAGCCAGTGTCACATGAAGTCCTCATAGTCTTGGGCGTAGCCACCATCAAACTCTGCATAGTCAAGGTCATCTCTCAGCTGTGCTTTCAAACCGCCGCCAGGTACGACACCTTTCTTCTTTTTCTTTCCTTTGTTTTGCTGTGAAAGAAGATAAATTAAAATGATATACAATAAACCGGTATTTACATATTACGGTTGATTCTAATTCAGAATAGAAACCACATGACTAAGACTGGGCATATTACAGTTGGTTTTTACTATGAGCCCACTTCAGGTGACTGGGCTAGGTGAACAGCACCCCCTACTGAATATAAATGACAGGTCAGAATTAATATATGAGAAAATAAAGTACACACATGCAGTCACTTACTTTTTCTTGTTTCTGTTTTTCACTAAGTAGGACTGACAGGGAATTACTGACTTTCTTCAAGTCATCTACTTCCACTATAGGAGAGAGAAAGAAAATTTTTACAGGTCAAATCTGCTTTGATTAAAATTTAAGGTAATACAGTGAGCACGAGTAATAATCAATATTGTTCAGTTAAAGTGACAGTAAAGAGGATGCTGCGCTTACATGAAATACAGAGCTCCCGAAACAATGAATCCAAGAAACTCGAATAATGCACAGATTTTTCAAACTGGGTTATCTTTTCTTTCAGCAATTTTTCAAACTCTGTGAAGTCTTCTTTGGAAGATGGACACATGGCATCAATCCCAGTGACACTGTTTGCAGTGCTGCTGACACCTGAAAACAGAACAAGAAACAGAAATTTCATTATATCCATAACTGAGCTCAAGGTGTAGTTCTGGGTTGAATTTTGGAGATGCTGAAATGAGCATATACATTTTCGACCCATCCCCCTTCAAAACACAAATTGTTCTGATGCAACAGCAACTATCCTGAGCTATTAGTGATTCCTCAAAAGTAATAAATTGTAATTTCTGAGTGTAAAGTCATTAAAAATTCCTACAATTTCAGTGTGAAATACATTTAACTGTGTTTAATAATTCTGGGCAGCTTGACACACAAGAAACAAATTCACATTTTATTAATCACTGCTTTGTTTAGACAAAAAAAAATACGGCACACCGTATTTTAATCTCTCTCAATGATTCTTCTGCTTTTAGTGACTACTCGTACCTCTATGAAACCATACATTCAAAAGGACAGACTACTCAACAGTAGGGCTGCCAAAGTTGCAAATCACTCTCTTCACGGCCCAGTTGGGTTGTGAACTCTCTGCCATTAGTACCACACGGTTGTTGTTGAATTATGTCTGTTTTTTTGTTTTGTTTTTTACAATTTAATTATATAATTAATTTAGAATATTCATTGACAGCCCTACTAAACAGTAGCCCTGTGCACACCTTCAGAGTCTACATACATGACGCAGCCAAATGTGGCTGTATGACTAAAAATAAAGACTAAATAATGAAAAACTTCAAATTAATCAAGACTTGCAATACTTTGCATCTATGAACAACAAGGTACAGGTCTTCAAAATGTACAAGAAACCAATGGAGGAATTGAGCACACATTTTATCAATCCAGGCACCAATTAAACATCAAATATTCATCAATACACATGTACCGTTGCATTTATACAATGCAAATTAACTAACAACATTCAGTTGTTATGGAAGACTACTATATTTTTTTACATATAAGAAGGGAGCAGGAAGAGTTTTAACATAGTAGGTTTTTGAAAGGGGATCTCTCGCTTACCAAAAGCATCTTTTGCTAACTCCAAATCTGCGTCTTCCTGTAGCTTCTTCACTCTTAACTTCTCGGCGAGTTGTTCTTCTTGAGTAAGCTCTGGTTGCTGTAAAAACAGATTCCACAAAGTGAAAATGACAAACCATCATTAACGATGAAAAAGGGGACAATAGTTTTGTGCACTATACAATCAATTGTGAAAGCAATGTGGGTAAAAACTCACATTTTCCTCCAACTCCTGTTGTTTTTTCTTTAAACGGTTTTCTTTCTCTTTAATCTTCTCGATCAACTTTTTCTTGTCAGAAACCTTTTTCTCTGAAAATTAAAATGACGGAATAATAAAAAAGTAAATTTGGGGGGAAAAAAGCAAACGACTTAGCAACTGATTAACAATTAATTATGCCAGTTGCTCACCTGTTTTTTTCACTTCCTCTTTTTTCACATCCTCTTCTTCCTCATCATCCCAGTTATCCTGTGAAGACAAAAAGAGATGGGACAATTGGCATTTTGTTAATTAATAAGCAGGCTTCAGTGACAAACTGGGAACAAGCCACTAATCAAATGAAATATGTCAATTACTACATCTGTCAAATGAGTCAGTTGTCAAGAATAAGTGACACTTTGTTCTGTGTAACTTCTATACTGCTTTGAAAAAAGTGCTGTCTTCATTTCACAATTACTTAAACTTGCATCAATCAAAGGGCAAAATTACATTGATCATTTTACAAGCACAGCCATATTTACACACAAACACACAGTCCTCATCATCCCACTACTTCAGTTACAAATATGTTTTGTAATTACAATGATTCCAAGTCCATCCAAACTAATAAACACATTGATATTAAAGTTGGGTGAATTTCAGTTAAATCATATTGAATTGGTGTGATCTTATCAGGTCTATCACTCTAAAAAAATCTGTTATCAAATGAATGATTCTCATTTAAAAAAAAAAAAAAGTTTGACAGAGTTTTGTCTCACATAATGCATAACAGGGGAACACAGTTCATTGCTTTGAACATCAAATTGATTATTTTAGATGTATTTTTTCATACATCTTGTATATCATAATATATATATTGTTAGTGGAAATTATTTACATTAATATTGTGATAATGATTTCCACCACACTATCCAGCACTACTTTAGATTGTCATGCAACTGAATATAACAACAAAAAAATACATTCTTCCCCACACTTCTCCAATTATCTCTAAAATACATCCTGTACATGAAATTACCAGCTCAGCTTTAAACATAAAAACACACAATAACACTTACACAATAGCTTTTACAAGCAGGTTGTTGTTTTTTAGCATACAGTTAATACACTGATATTTCAATACAAACCACCTGAGATTACAAATGAGTTTATTTTGGTCAGTAGTTAATTGCAGTTAGCCACACACTGTTTACCCTTTTTAGTGAATAGGACCACTGTTTGTACTTAGGAAGACATGAAATCATCAGTTTCTTTATAGTTTGGGCACCATATGTCAGAAAAAAATGGAACAATTGAAGAGGCCTCTAACCAGCACTTTCCCTAGGTCAATCATCTGAGGTTTCTGGACAGAAACCATGACATTCAGGTAATAACCACCTGTATTGTCGCATCAACTGAACACCAGCTTCCTACTACGCGCCTGTTGGACAGTCGGAAAGTTCTAGGCCTAGTTCTTGATTGAGTTGAGTCATCAACCCAGAGGATGATTTCATCTGATTGTGGCTAAAGTTGGTTAGCAAGCTAACGCCGCCTGCCTCATGTTGAACGTAACTCAAACCGAGGGAATTCAGACATGACACAGAAAGCTAGTCTCCTATAATCATTTAATCGTGTAACCAAGTTTGGGTAAAGGTGGACTATCAGTCTAACTTACATTAACCAAGCACTCCAAATCACTCAAGTTAACGACGCCACCGTCGACATTACCTAACATTAAAGCTCATTTTCAGCGAGCTAGCTAGCCGAGTGGCCCGACAAGAGGTTAGCTTCGAGCTACGTTATCCAAATTTAGTCCCGCTATTCCACGAATTAAACCGCTAGCTGTCAACGTTATAATAACAAACACCAACAGCGTCCAGCAATTGAGTCGAACCCAAAACCCTCAACTAGCACACCGACTAACGATACGTTACGGCAGTTGTAGACCGAGTATTAGCTAAATCTGACTTACTACAGGCTTCATGAAGGAGCCACATGAGTTAGCCGACAGCTAGCGGAGGTTAACGCCGGGACTGACAGGCGAAGCATGGCACCCCAGCCGGGGCGACAACGCTTCCACCGACCATTAGCTAGTAACGGCTCTAACGGCTCTTCTCATAAACATACTGAAGGAGCATTTGCCACATAAATGTACCTTAACATCTTCCTCTTCGTCTTCGCCTTCCCATTTGTCCATCGCTACCGCCTTTTTAATCGGCTCCTCCGGCTCGAAGTTGTCAGCGTCTGTAAAAAAAATAAAAAAATAAAAAAAGACAACATAAAATATGTTAGGCCAATCCACCTCTAACGGGCGAGTTTGATAATAACGGAGTGATAAGCTCGTAAAACAAAAACTGTGACAGTCGGATGATGTAAAGGTGGCTATCCTTCCCAACTTAGTTTCCTCACCCCAGTCCGCCATGTTGGCTGTGTTGGTTGTGTTTGACAGGCTCGCTGTGAAGTCGGTGCTGCAGCCCGTTGGCCACGTTTTTTTAATTAGTTACTTTTTTTTTTAAAAACTTTATTTACACAATGGAACTTCCAACAGGTTTACCATTCCAACAGTAACAAGGCAATGTATGCTCGAGGTAGTGCACAGATCATAATACATAAAAAATACATAAAAAGATAAATTTTAAAAAAGCAAACATAAACAAAATTAATTACAAATCCAATTCATTACATAAGGCTCTAATTTTCACAGCTTTAGAGTTTGTGCAGTATTTTAATGTGTCCAGGGAGGATTGTAAGTAGGACATGAAGACAGTGAGGTTGGTCTTGTTGGCCACGTTCAGTTTATCTAATGTCCAGACTTACCCGGACTGCTTCAAGCAACATGACACTGATCCACAGCCATGGGTGTCTTTATTTAATTAAATAGTAAACAGTAGGAGGTGCCTGATATGGTGTGTGTTGGGTGTAATGTGACAACCCACAGGACTGAGTTCTTTGTTGCACCTCAATCAGTGTCATTTTTCAACACTTTTTGTACTATATCTCAACACAAGTTATCCCAACTACATCATATGGTGGATAACGCACCAACTAGGGCTGCAACCAACAATTCCTTTCATAATTGATCTGTAGCCTTTTATTTTTATCCATTAATCGATCAATCATTTGGCCCATATAACATCAGAAAAGAGAAGTTCATTGAGCCCAAGGTGATGTCATTACTTTACTATGATGTTGAGAAAATTAAAGAAGCAAATTGTCACATTTCAGAATCTTAAATAAGAATGTTTGAATTTTTCACTTGAAAAAATTACAATTAATCGATTATTAAAATAGTTGCCAATAAGTTTACTATACTAATAATCGTTGCAGCTCTAGCATCATCTCACACTGCTGAAACTGCAACCAACAATTTACAGATGAAGTCAGCCAAAAGCCATTTAAATTATGGAATCCCATTTTTACCAGTAAAATAAAAAAAATAAACGTAAAGAATGATGCAAATAAAAATGTTGACTTAGTATCAAATAATTTTGACCAAAAATTAATTCATATTGTTGAATTTACTAATCATTAAAGGTCAAATTTTGACTTACAATCTCAAAAGTTGGACTTTAAGAGACAGAATTTCGACATAGTTTGTTAATAAGTTGTACTAAAGCAGTCCACTATAGTTTTCTTTTCTTGTTGGGAGCTGTATGTTCACATTATCTATGTATGTTCATGTAGATTATTATAATCTATGTATACACAAACCCTTACTGAGATATTGAGCATTGTGAAAAAATATTTTTCGAACAATTCCACTGAATGTGTATGAGTGCAAAATTAAAAAAAAAAAAGAAAAAGAAAACTGAGTCAGAGGCAGAGTGGTTCAGTTTAATAATTTAGGTCTATATTTATCACACCAGAATGTGTGCACAACAATACAAAACTCACAGCAACAATAGACTGAAGTTGAGCAATAGTAGCATTATCAGATCTTGTTGAGCTTTATGTACCTTAATCTTATCTAATTAAGATAACTCAGGATAAATATATAAATGTAGCAAACATTACAGCTCTTACACTGCCAAAACCTTTCAACCTTTCACAAAAATATATATATATTGGTAATATATAAGTGTTTGGGTTGCTTTTCTGGGTATGGCCTAACACCCCTGAGAAGACTATATTGGGACAGTTGTGGTTCATACAGGTTTCTAAAGATTTTATATATATATATATATATATATATATATATATATATATATATATATACAGTACAGGCCAAAAGTTTGGACACACCTTCTCATTCAATGTGTTTTCTTTATTTTCATGACTATTTACATTGTAGATTCTCACTAAAGGCATCAAAACTATGAATGAACACATGTGGAGTTATGTACTTAACAAAAAAAGGTAAAATAACTGAAAACATGTTTTATATTCTAGTTTCTTCAAAATAGCCACCCTTTGCTCTGATTACTGCTTTGCACACTCTTGGCATTCTCTCGATGAGCTTTAAGAGGTAGTCACCTGAAATGGTTTTCACTTCATAGGTGTGCCTTATCAGGGTTAATTAGTGGAATTTCTTGCTTTATCAATGGGGTTGGGACCATCAGTTGTGTTGTGCAGAAGTCAGGTTACTACACAGCCAACAGCCCTATTGGACAACTGTTAAAATTCATGTTATGGCAAGAACCAATCAGCTAACTAAAGAAAAACGAGTGGCCATCATTACTTTAAGAAATGAAGGTCAGTCAGTCCGGAAAATTGCAAAAACTTTAAATGTGTCCCCAAGTGGAGTCGCAAAAACCATCAAGCGCTACAACAAAACTGGCACACATGAGGACTGACCCAGGAAAGGAAGACCAAGAGTCACCTCTGCTTCTGAGGACAAGTTCATCCAAGTCACCAGCCTCAGAAATCGCAAGTTAACAGCAGCTCAGATCAGAGACCAGATGAATGCCACACCGAGTTCAAGCAGCAGACTTCTCTATCCATCTCCATCTCTAGAACAACTGTTAAGAGGAGACTGCGCGAATCAGGCCTTCATGGTCAAATAGCTGCTAGGAAACCACTGCTAAGGAGAGGCAACAAGCAGAAGAGATTTGTTTGGGCGAAGAAACACAAGGAATGGACATTAGACCAATGGAAATCTGTGCTTTGGTCTGATGAGTCCAAATTTGAGATCTTTGGTTCCAACCGCCGTGTCTTTGTGAGACGCAGAAAAGGTGAACGGATGGATTCCACATGCCTGGTTCCCACTGTGAAGCATGGAGGAGGAGGTGTGATGGTGTGGGGGTGTTTTGCTGGTGACACTGTTGGGGATTTATTCAAAATTGAAGGCACACTGAACCAGCATGGCTACCACAGCATCCTGCAGCGACATGCCATCCCATCCAGTTTGCGTTTAGTTGGACGATCATTTATTTTTCAACAGGACAATGACCCCAAACACACCTCCAGGCTGTGTAAGGGCTATTTGACCAAGAAGGAGAGTGATGGAGTGCTGCGGCAGATGACCTGACCTCCACAGTCACCGGACCTGAACCCAATCGAGATGGTTTGGGGTGAGCTGGACCACAGAGTGAAGGCAAAGGGGCCAACAAGTGCTAAACACCTCTGGGAACTCCTTCAAGACTGTTGGAAAACCATTTCAGGTGACTACCTCTTGAAGCTCATCGAGAGAATGCCAAAAGTGTGCAAAGCAGTAATCAGAGCAAAGGGTGGCTATTTTGAAGAAACTAGAATATAAAACATGTTTTTAGTTATTTCACCTTTTTTTGTTAGGTACATAACTCCACATGTGTTCATTCATAGTTTTGATGCCTTCAGTGAGAATCTACAATGTAAATAGTCATGAAAATAAAGAAAACACATTGAATGAGAAGGTGTGTCCAAACTTTTGGCCTGTACTGTATATATAAAATAATTCTGTGGAAGGTTATATTGTGAAAATGTTTTTCTATGTTTTTCTTTCTTTTCTGTTTTTTAAGTTTAAAACTATTTCTTTGGTTCCTTCAGTGCTGAATGTTGATATGTTAAGTTGCACAAAATAAATAACAATCTCATTAAATACAATATATAGAAATCCTGAAGTGCTGCTTATTTCAATCAGGCATGGTATTGCACAGATAAATGAGATAATCTTGGTTATGTGGGTGAGGAGTAAGGAGTTCTCTCCTGATCCAGCAGGGGTGAGTGGGGTCATGTGCCAGGCCAGATCAGGTCAGGGCAGCGCGGGACGATCAGCAGCATCAGCAGTCCCAGTATCAGACACAGAGGACTGTGGCTCAGCGCCAGTCCCAGTGACTTCCCTACAGGAACACAGTGAAACCAATACAAATGTAAAGCTGTGTAAAATATGATCCCTGATGGTTATAGTATCATAACAAATATTATTTCATTACACTTTCTGGAGTGGTTCAGTTGACATTGACATCCAGATTTTGGAGCTGTTATGACTATGGAATAACAAAACAAATGGAAGAATACTCATCTCAAGCGAAGCTGTTTCTGTTTCTTTTTATATAATTTAGCATGTTGAATACCAAGGAAGCACATCAGCATACATATAAGTTCATGATCACTCTCAAGGTGAGTGTTGTCTGTTATCTGTGGACTGCTGAGAAATAAACCTCTTACAGACTCTATGACTCCATAAACTCAGTCTCTCAAAAAGATACATGTAATTTTGAAATAGGTGAATTAAAGCACATTTAAGAGTCACGCACTGTGTCCAAATTCCACACTATGTACTACTCTAACAAGGATTTAGAGTGCAACTATCAATTATTTTTATTATCTATTAATCGATTACTTCTTGGTCTATAAAAAGTCAGAAGTGAAGCATGTCGATCACTTTTTTTCCAAAGCCCAAGATGACATCCTCAGATGTTTTGTTTTGTCACGACCAACAGTCCACAACCTAAAGATACTCAGTTTACTGTCATAGAGGACGAAAGAACGCAGAAAATGTTCACATTTGAGAAGCTGGAATCAGAGAATTTGGATTTATTTTTTTTCTTAAAAAATGACTCCAAATGATTAATCGATGAATTTAATAGTTGACAACTAATCTTTTAATCGATTATTCACTCTTGTGTGTGGTTTGTCCACGTGGGCCACTGTATGAAACCCCTGAAATGCACCAATCACCAAGATTGTCTCACTTTTCGCCATTAGAATAGTTTGAAAGATCACTATAATCTGAAAATTCTACACATATCGGGCTGAAGTATAAACAAAAATGTATGTATACATACTAAATTATCTTATTGTTTGAGTGTGCTGTTGATGGACACCATTGTCCTGCAATTCAATGCACAAAGGAAAAATTAAAACAAATTGCAGATGATGGTTGGACAGCTCCAGGATGATCTCAGACAAGAAAAACAGTTTCCAAGTTCATTTTGGCAGCAGTGATGTGACATCTGTCAGTGCATACTCTGAATCCTTCTTTCCTTTTAGTGCAAATATAAAGTACTTTATTTATTGTATACTAAGTGCCAAGACACCATATTAGGAAAATTAATTTATAAAATACTGTATAATATTAGTATGGAAGTGGGAGACAACTTTGGTTAGAGCTTTGAGAGAGATAAGTTAATGTTTACCAGATACACAAAATCATGAGAATAATTTACAGTTTATGAATTTTGTGTTATATGAAGTACACTTTTGAAAATGATCAGTAGACAATAAAGTTTATTGTTATTTCACTGTGTTTTACCTCTAAAGTCTACAGGCCTGTCCTCCCAGGGCGTCAGCACCATAGCCAGAGCTGTCTTCTGGACATCTGACAGAGCTGACAGCTGCTCACCAGTTACTGCGGCAGCCTGCTCGTAGGAGAACATGCTGATCTGTTGCTGGTGGAACACCGCCTTGAAGTGTCACAACAAACAGAAACAGAGGAGCAGAGAGATGGGAAAAGAGAAGACAAGATTAGTCATTGTCAACATGAGTGCACAAACACACAGATCAAAATATTTTTCACCAGAGGAAGAGCTTAATAAATATAGAACTTAATAAATAGTTCCTCTTAATTCATAACAGCTAATTCTGTGGATATTGTTCTCATGTTGTCATTCAATGTCAACTTACAGCAAACCTTTTAGGTGATATCATTGAAATAGCCATGGGTGTGATTCCTTCAATTTGCTCTCTCACCAAGGCAGACATGGCCATGTCTGAAAGGCCAGCTGTAAAGGGTGCAAAATGTTTCAAAGAGTGAAGTCACACAAAGGTCCACTGAGTCCAGCCAGAGTGACACAACACATGTAGAGGGTGTTCAAGAGAACAAACAACAAAAATAAGATGGCTTTAATTTAAGGTTGATCTGATTTTCTATTTCTATCATGTAGAAAATAGCAACAGAATGAAAATATAATTTTCTTCATTGGTGATTCAGCTTTAAAAAGCACACAGATGCATCTCAAAAGGTGAAGACAGTGAATGCACCATACCTGCCAGAACTCCAATCTCTATGAAGACATCAGTTCCCCATGAACTCATGAGTCCAAAAGCAAGGCTGTGGGTCAGCAGCCCAACAAGTGCCAGCAGCTGCTCTTCTGAGCAGGAGAGCCTCAGCTGACCCAGCCAGAGCACCGCCTTACTGCAGCCACCAGGGGGAGACACAGTATGTCAACAAGGAGAAGAGGAGGAAGGAGGGGAAACTGACAATACTGTGATTGAACCAGGGCCTGTAAAAGTGTCTGTTATTAGTCTTATTTGCTCACCTAAACTCTACAGCATTGAAAGTGTTCATCTCTGTGGTTTTAGCGCCACATACAATGTATCCCATTGCAACCAGTGTGCTGGAGTCAAGCTGGCTCGGACTCTGCTTGGTGGAGTTTAACACGGCGGTAAACAGTGTGGCCAGCTAGGATGAAAACAAGAGTCATGATCCAGACATACGCTTTGAACATATATTAAAAACTTTGCGGTGTTGGGTGTATTAGTTTGCGTTTCACATTGTTTTGTGAAGTATATCAGTGGTACTTGTCTAATATGAAGTTAGAAATTAATTTTCTTCTCCTTGGATTCACATCAGCAGTGTACTTAATGAACAGAGTAGTTATCCTGACATTCTGTATATTCAGTGAAGGTAATAAAAACAAATAGAACTTTATTAAGTAACTGACACATTTAGCATCACCTGCTTTCAAATACAGATATGTAGATCTGGGACAAATACAATTGTGTTGTATTATATGTAAACCTATACTGTCCAACAAAGGAAAAGAGCAGCAACCACTAAAGTGGTGAGGTTAAGATTTTTTTTGGACTTGCAGAGCCATAAAGTAAATGTACCTAATATGTTTACTGCTGTGAACATAGCGGCTACCTGTCTGTTGCTCCAGGTACTGATAGCACCCATAGAAGCGATGCTCCTCCGCTCAGTCAGTCGTAGAGCGTTCAGCTCCTCTAGTGACAGCTCCACCGCTAGTCCACCCAGCTGAGAGATCACAGACTGGGAGAAGGAGGACACGGGACCGTACATCTTCATACACACACGTCATTCCAAAGGAGCCCAGTAAAGAAAGAGCAGACAACCGGTATTACCACCTGGGCTGAGGAGGGGAAGCTGCCCTGAACAGTAGGGACTTCTGTGATGGTGTTGAATGGATGGTGTTGAGTAGACCACAAAATAATCTCACCTTTTTGACTTTTTTGACGACCTCGCTGCGTTGGTATGATGCAAGGAACGGGTCTTGACCTATCAGCTCCAGGCAGTTGGAGAAGGCCGATGAAGACATGCTTGTCAGACTGCTCGAGGTCCAGGCAGAGGGAGCTGTTGTGTGCAGAATCTCACAGGTAGGAACCATAGGAGCCGCTGGCAAAAGACAGATAGACACATTCAGTATCACTGATTGATATTCGGTATCATTTATTGATAATGATCACTGATTCAGTGATCAGAAGATACTGTGGACATGTATCATATGGTTATATCTAAAGAATATATGGCAACAACAGGTTTTATTTTTAGATAAACATAATTTTGTTTTACTTTCTGTGTAACTTGCATATACTTTATTTAAACAAAAAGATTTAATTTTTCAGAAACAATCATTTTAACTTGATTACAATACATTCAAGAGGTTCTATCAAAGATTTAAGAACCAAAGTGATGCTCACGTGACAGAGGATTTATTTTGAGGAAGCCGAGAAAGAACTGAAGAACAAACTGCTGCTTTTCAAAAAAACGCCTCCTCTCGTTCACGTCTAAACAGTGGATCCCCACGTCCCCACGTTCCCACTGACGCTGGCTCATAAACAGCTTCTCTATACGCCCAATGGTCATCAATTCCTGTGGGAGCACACACACACACACAGACACAAGTTGACACAGACACACACACACACACACACAGACACACGTTGACACAGACACACACTGATGGTTTACGGGAAAAACAGGAACATCACCACCTGATCCTGACACCTCCTGGAGATGTGACACCTGAGGGATTTATTTACAGCCTTTGTTGGCCTAACCTACCATGGTATCAATTAACAATCCCAACACTCCACTATGGATTTCTGGACAAGGAACAAATCTGTACAAGCATTGTGTTTTAATTATTTTTTGCTGCAACGATTAGTCTATAAATCGCTTAGTAGATTGACAGAAAATTAATCTGCAACTATTTTGATAATTAACTAATCATTCAAGTCACAAAGATGACAAATAATATGATAGTTCCAGGTTTGCAAGTGTGAAAATTTGCTACTTTTCTTGATTGTAAATTGAATATTTGGGGTTTTGGACATTTGAAGAAGTCACCGTGGGCTCTTCCAATATTTTATAGACCAAACGAATAAAAGATTAGTCAAGAAAATAGACTGTATTGTGAAGGTTAATCTTTAGTTCTCAGGGGTTTTTTTCTCAATCTGTCCTATCTCAGGAGCAATTAAGATGTAACACTGAGCGAATGAAAACACAGCAGTAACCTCACCAGGGAAATCTTCTGCAGCCTTTCTTCGGGCAGGAAGAAGAGAAATCTGTCCACCTGACTGAGTGTAGTCTGGTTCCAGCTCTGGACTGGGCTGTGAGGAAACAGGATACTCCATCACCTCAACTGAAAACTTACAGGTTGAGGAAATCCTTCACATACACTTTTAAAACCCAACTGGATAAACTCTAAAATGCACACACACAATTACAAGGCTGATTTCTTGCATTTTCTTCCCAACAGTTAAAACTTTGCGTTTGAGGTAATCACATTACCCAAAGGTGGCGGGTTCCTGCAGGATACGAGCCACAATGTCCATCTTGCTGCTGCTGTAGCACAGCCCCCAGAGGAAATCCAGATTGTCGGTGAAGAAGCTGCGGTCCAGCTGAACGAATACCTCGTCCACCACAAACGTGGCCATAATGCCCAGTGAACGGAACTCCTCTTCAGTGAACACCCCTGTGTACATGCCCTGCAGAAAAAGAGCGCAACAAACACTGCTGACCACACACCAAATACACAAAACAACTAAAACTCTGCACTGCTGAACGCCTTCTACTCACCATCCTCTGCACCATTTTGTCCACCAGGAGCTCCTGTTTTGTTGTTGACAGCACGATAAATTGATGAGGGTCCTTAATAATTATCTCCCTTAGAGTGTCCATCATATCTGCAGAGAACTTTTTAATGGTGCTCACCCTGCAGTTACACACACAAAATTGTTTAGGGAAGGTTTTCAACTTATCACTCTCTTCTATTTATAGGGAGATCACCATTTCTTAATGGTTAACATTTATTGTGCATTTATTAATTAAAACTTCAGACTTACGGCATGGACAGGGCAATCTCAGCTCCAAGATCTTCAAGCAGCTGAGAGAAGAACTCAAACTGATACAGCTTCTCGATCACACACTTTTTCTGTCCCGAGTAGAACAAACACACATGAAAATGCATTTTATATCACATGAACAGGAACAACACATTTGCCCTTGTTGCCCTATAGAAGAATCAGATCAGTCAAACAAACAGGTTGTTTACCAGTGAGGTGTGCAGATGACTGGGCTGCTGCCTGAGGAAAGCCAGGAGTCTTCTTACTGATGAAGGTGAAGAATCAGCTCTGAAGCGCTCCTGTAAGGCTTTACAGCTCACACCCTGACCCACTGTTCCCAGACTCCTGATTACATAAAGAGAGCAAAGTCATAAGATGCTCATAGCTTTTACATATAATGTAAAACTGCAGAATACTGACACACTAAAGAAAGAAATGTTGGGTACAGACTAGGATTGTACACAGAAAAAAACACACAGTGTGTACGCAGTTATCTAACAAATAAGCACACACAAACAAATTGGACTTACAGGAAATCTTGTTTGATAAGGTTTGGTTTAGTAGCAAGCACCTCTCTGAATATTGCTTTAGCCTGGGGAAGAAAATGGAAAAGAAAAATGTTGTGTTATAAGGTTTGCAGGCTCCAGGCAGCTTCCGTTCTGTGATCAGAGACAATGGCAATCTGATAAGGAGACACTTTTTGTCTGCGCTGTTTGTGTTCACAGGCAGGTCCATTCACAGTATCAGTGATGATGACGTCTTTGCTTTTACTTCTCATCTTAATAATTTAGTAACTAATCAAGATACTGCCATACACACCTTCTCATGACAAACAGAGGAAGCATATTTAATTAGAGGAAGCATGAAGAGAACACACACAGTGTAAAAGTCACCAGCTCGAGGCAGGAGTTTGTGAACTGACGACCACTTGACGGCCTGTTCTATCATCGGGTGAAACATTTGTATAGATTTAATTTTATTTGTATTTTAGTTAATCTGTATATTCACCATTTCATTCTTTTTTCTTTTCTTTTGCTTTGATTAATAAAATTTTGACCATTACTTGGGTTTCCTGAGATCAAAAGATACATCTGATGCACTGGCATATTGGACACATACAGGACAGTGATAGAATATAATGTATTTCTGCTGTAATTTTACAATCATGTGTCTTTTCTTCCTTGTTAATTACTTAATACTTTTTAGCTTCTTGACCTCCTTGGATATTGGATCAAACAAAGCATCTTGACAAATGAAAACTCTCTATTTAACATTTGCATATGCAGCTTGTGATGGGGACTCATTATATATTTTTTAAAAGTAACGAGCACTCAAAGTTGACAAGTGCAGCTGTTTCCTAATGTGTGCTGATGGAAGACGGGCTGTGTGATACCTGCTGCGTGTTCCAGGGTTTAGTGGATGCAGTGGTGATGTTCCCAAGCTGACGAGTCCTGGGCAGGATACTGAGCAGGGGTGTGCAATAGAGCAGAGGCTCTACATCATCCAGCCAGCCGACCACTTCTGGAAAGCCCTGGTAAGAACAAAGTTAAAATATCAGGGGGGGGGGGGGGGGGTATCCTGGTAGTCTCTCCCACTTTCTCCCAGTCTGTCTCTACTGCACCCTTTTCTATAAGGCAAAAATGCCCCCAAAAGTATTAAGATATCACAAGTAATAATGTCACAGATGCTGTCTACAGATTAAACACTTACATAACTTATGGAAAGCATGGTGATAAATGCAAAATCTAAGTGAAATTACAACAGTAACAAGATATTGTGTCCTTAATATTATTATAGTGTCTTTCTTATGCTATTCAATGCTGCATTTTAAATTTATTATGACTCTGTATGCATGTGTCTCGCCACTCTTATTGTGAATGTGTGTGTTGTACCCATAGTTTGGTGGAGATAGCGTTTGCTTGTGGTGGGCTGAAGCCTGGTGTGTGTTGGGCCATGGCAGGCAGGGATGACAGCAGCTTGTCAGAGGTCAGTGTCAACAAGGCCTCCGTCTTTACTCCCACAACGAGGGAGCCCAACTCCTCCAACCTGCCCGGAGTGCTCAGCTGGACAGAGGGGAGGAATGTGCGGAGGTCAGTGTGCACAAAAACAGTAGAAAGCAAACTGTAAATGTAGTCACAAAAACACTTACTGTGTTACTTGAAGACAGCTTGTCTACAATTATGGAGGCCTGAAAAAGATACAGAATGACAGCAAATGAATAAAAATGCTGGGAAATAACCTTTCAAATGGTAATTTAACTGGTATTTGACTGGTATGCCATATAAGCTGTATCTACTTGCTCCAACTTATACTGGGTGAAATATTCAAATCCAAGATGTTTTTTTATGTCTTCACCATTACGTTAAATGACAAATTCTAGCTGATAATTTAGGTTTTGGTTTAAATCTCCTTATCTACGCAACATTTTTGTCATGATGGACCTGCCAAAAAAGTCTGTGGGTTTAAAGAGGTTAATCCTTAGTCTCTTTAAGACATATGAAAGCGAGACAGCAGCTGTGAGACTGAGGAAAAAGTGAGAGGCTCAAGGGTCAGTGTACTGAAGACTGGCTGCCTGTCAGCTGTTCCTCAGGCCTACGAGCCCCGCCAGCTGCCAAGTAACCCAACCATGCACAACAAATAAACAACAAATAGTGCAGTGAAAGGGATTGACTGCACCCATGTATACTAATACCTGACATCTATGTTACATGTAAGAACTGGTTCACTAGTAAGAAAGGTTGAGCTCTACCTGTGCGGGACTGAACGGCACAGAGTCAAGAGCAGGAAGGGCGCCGGGTAGCTGCGATGGGGTGAGATCCTGCAGGAAAGTCGCACCCAGCAAGGGCAGGAGGTGGGCGAGCTCTGCCAGTCGGTCGGAGCTGAGCGAGGATGGGACATCTAACTCTGTGCTGTTCAGAAGCACACTGGAAGTCTGGATATAAACATCAGAACAAGCAAAGAGACAGCATACATAACATAAATACTTCTTAAATGCAGTTTTTAAATGAAAACAAAAAAAAACAATTAATAAATCACATATTAACTTTTCTGGTCCTACCAGGTGGCTGGGCAGGCTGCGTCCCTCACGTGTGCAGTTCATGACAAATTCCTGGATGACACTGAAGGACTTAGTGCCTTTGTATACCAGGAGGTCCTTTGAGTCTGCCAGGCACGAGAGGTTACCCAGCCTAAAATTACAAACACTGATTCAACACACGCCTGGGAGCAGATGAGAGATCTGCTGACAAAATGCTAAATATAGGCCTACATTTCAGAAATTCTCACTAAATGAACCCCTTAACATGAACAAGCAGCGGCCTAATAATGAGCCAGTCGTTACAAACAAATGCTATGCAGCCAATTCTAGTGAAGACCCAAAATATGCAAAAACACCAAATCTGTTAGTTTGAATTTGGGGTAAAGGTGTATAAAATGATACATATAGAATATTTATATATGATAGGAAAATTTTTTTTTTTTTTAAATTGGTCACTGAATGAAAGTCACAGATAAAGGTCACTGACCCTTTAAAACAAACTTTATTCTAATGCAGTGCTGCCAAGCCTTTTTTAACCTTTTTACCACCCATTTCATGTTCAGTAGCAGTCCATGTCAGTTTCACATAGTGTCTTGCAGGTAGAACAGTGGGTGGGAAAGGTTAAAAGCTGGTAAGTCACTGTATTTAAATGAAGGATATTTCATTATGGAAGCAACATACAAACAATCTGTTTACATACCAAAATATTACTTTACTTCTACACTAACAGGAGTGAGATTGTATCTAAAAAATCCAGCAAAATCAAACTACATATCAATATGTTTTTCCACACGTAGAGTTAAACACAGAACGGTTGGGAGTTGCCTCTATAAAGCGTTTCCTGACCTGGTGAAATCCTGAGCTGTCAAGTTTCTGTAAGTGCCGATGAGGCTCTGTGCTATGAATTCTTGCTTTAGGGGACTCAGGGTGTTTCTTTGTAACACATCCAGTCCATCTAATAGCTGGGGATAAACATGATGACAACAATACAGTTAGAATGTTTTTTTAATCCAACTATGTATGCATAATATAATCATGGCAAATATTAGGTCACAGACAAGTAATTCAGCAGTATTTTCACCCTAAAAAATCATGAAGTTATTCTTAAAACCTTCTTTTATATTCATGTTTGAGCCCTGAAAGGTCAATTCATGTGTTTCTATCTTTATTTATTTAACATTAGCTACAAGCACGAGCATATTGACACACATTGGTGGTGATAGAGAAAGATCATTCGACCAGTATGTGACAGGGTAGCTCTGCTTGGCCCTGGCGACCAATTGAACTGACAGAGACCTGGCTTCTCTGGTTTCACAGCCAGGTGTCAGAGCTCAGAGGGCTGTTACCTGAGCAGGTGAGAGGTGTTGGAAGTTGTGGAAGGGCAGGTAAGCGATCAGGTTTCCAGTGTCCCTGATGAGTGACTGATGACCTCTGGTGATGTTAGAGGGGGGCAAAACTTTGCTGTACCACAAGCCAAATGCTCTCCGCTGATCCAGAGACATGTGCCGCAAGTATCTGTTAATAGTGTCCCTCCTAGAAAAAATACAATTACAGAATTGTTTAAACTTGTATGTGATATACTGGCACGGTTGCTTTGTAACAGTTTTATAGAATATTAGCAAAATATTGTCCTGTAGCCTGCTTTGAAAGATTGCATTAAGCAATTTAAACACAGAGGAAGGTTGAGGAAAGTATTTACATATATCATTGTAAACCAAATTAAATCTTTAAAAGGATTGGTTTCATTTTTGGGGGGAAATATTTTATTTGCTTTCATGCCTCTCTATAAAATATGAAGCTTCAGCCAGGAGATGGTTAGATTAGCTTAGCCCATAAAACTGGAAGCAGGGGAAAACAGCTAGCCTGGATTTGTCCAAAGGTAACAAAATCATACACATCACCTATAAAGCTCACAACTTAACATGTTATATTTAGTTTGTTTAATCCACCCAGAAAACTTACTGTATGTGCTGTTTCCAGTCTTTGTGCTAAGCTAAGCTAATAGTCCCCCGGCTGCAGCTTCATATTGAACAGACAAGTATAAGAGTGGTATCGATCTTCTCATCTAACACTCACCGAGAAAGCAAATAAGCTTAATAATAATTTCCAAAATGTCAAACTACTCCTTTAAGTCGGATGCGTACCGCTCTGAGCTGTGGTCATCAACAGTTGTATAAGCTGATGTACTGTTGCATTGTTTTGCAGTATCAAAACTCAAGAGACAAAAACAACAGAGCCATTTTTTTTCTATTTTTAGGTTTGTGTAGCATATCAAGAACATTATTCTGCACTTTTTGTTCTGATTTTAGATATTATTGTACAATCTTACTTGCTGGGCTTTGGTACAGTTGACTTTGATACAATGAGATGTGTTTATGTGCCAAATGTCTGTAAAAAACATGAACCTGTCATTAACAGCTGGTAAAGACCAAAACAGGACTATAGACTAAGACCGAGTCAGATGTTTTTGCTATTCTCCTCTATATTTAGTGATTAATTCCCGTTGAATCAACAGCAAATACCCACACAGAAATTATAATGGCCTTTTGTAGACTGAAACCTGGTCACAAACTAGTATCCTTTACTTTCTATGTTTAATGCATGTTCCTGGCATATCGGGGTGTAATGACACATCACTTCTCAATGAAGCCTGACACCAGGGCTGTGATCAGAGGGAAGCATAATACTTTATGTAGGAAAGTGGAATTGCATAATAGTGCATCATTGAAATAAATCATGCTGTTCATTTCATACTCTTGGCAGAGGTGACACAAAGATACTCAGTTACCACTTTGTTTGGCACATGAAAATAATACTAAAGCAGGATCCCTTTTGCTGCCAGAAGAGCCTAAACCGTTCACAATAACCTGCATTCAGAATGTAAACATTTCCAGTGCCATCCCAAAGTTGTTTGGTTAAGAGCAAGTAACTGTGCACACTACTGGAATAAACCAAATTTAATGTAATATTCTTTGAATCAGCTTGTGCATTTAAATGGACGCTTTTGGCTGAATAATGCATCATTGTTTAATAATACAGAGGAATGCATGAAAGATCCACCTTGTCAAGAAGAAACACGTATGATGTTCAAATGATCCAAATGGTCCAATCTAAAGAAATCGTTCGACATTTTGGGAAATGTGCTTATTCCCTTTTTTAAATGACAAGATAGCCCAGCCTCAAAAGTCCAAAATGATAACAACAAACTTATGTGCATAAGTTATTATTGTGTATCACAATATTATCTTGTGCACACAAGAAAATATCATCTTTCAGGACTTCAGGGGCTCTGTGGAAGCTCGATACCACTCTCATCTCAGTCAGCAGCTGGTTCACTTAGCTTAGCATAGACAAACACCTTGTTTGTTGCTGTTTACCTGAAAACAGGTAAACAGCAACTGGTCAACACAAAGCTAACAAAATGCACCTACCAACACCTCTAAAGCTCACTAATGCTGCTGTGTGCCTGTCTTATGAGAAATACCGGTGATAGAAATAAGTGACATAATACTCAGGAGTAATGACCCCACGGCTGCTTAAGATTAGTTGACACATCACCATCACTTACACATTGGCGTTGTTTTGCAGTGGAGGCAAAGCATGGATGTCAGCTGGGCTGGCTGCAGCCAGCAGGGGAGCCAGCTCAGGGAAGAGACTACCATCCCTCACCAGGTGGGTCTGGAACAGCACTGACACCATGGTGGACAGGTAATTATCTGGCAACTGGCAAGCACAAGCAAATACCAGTTGTGTGTCAGCAAGAATGGGATACCGCATTACTGTGTAATTACTAAGTCTAAAAAGATGGCATCACAGTGAAACAGAGAACTGAGAATCCCAGGAAGAAACAGGGAAAGAGAGCTAAATGTCGGTTTCACGTGTATGTGTAATGATCTGCTTATTCACCTGCAGTGTGTCCTTGTTTCTGCTATAGTACTGAAGGATCAGTCTGACGGTGGTGATGTGAGCTGCACTGAGCACCGACCTCAGGCTGCTCAGTGGTATACTGAAGTACTCCTGGAAACACGAATAACAAACATGCATACGGAAATTAGTCCAAAACAACCATGAAAAACACACATAAATAATGATCAATGGAAAAACTTTACATCAACATTTAAACTGTGGAAAACGCAGGTATCACCTTAATGATGAAGAATTCATCACTGGTCAAATCTCTGGCTGTCTGCATCAAGCTGGTTAGTACTCTCTACAGAGGAGAAACACACACACACACACACACAATCAGTGGAGGGATTAATGGCACCGCCATAATCTGGGAGTCTGTTTTCACACAATACTGTAATTGTCAAATCAAGTGTAAGCCAGTAGAGATTACATGCAGCGGAAGAGATTCATTATGTCGATATCAATGACAGGAGTGTAACTGTACACCACCTGTAGGCTGGCTGTATACTGAAGGTCAACCGCTACACAATGACGCTAATGGTAACTGATATGGATGAATAATTAGATAAAGTAAGTGAACTGTTCAACACAGAAACTGATGTCTGAGAGCTTTAGTTGCTGGCTACTTTCCAAATTCAGATTTCACAAACAAAACATATTATGAGTTTATAAGGTATATGACATAGTTAAAGGGGACATATTACGCACATTTCCAGATCTATATTTATATTCTGGGGCTCTACTGGAAGATCTTTGTATGATTTACAGTTCAAAAACCTTCTAATTTATCTTATACTGGCCCTTTATGCAGCCCCTAAGTTCAGCCTCTGTCTGAAACAGGCTGTTTTAGCGCCTGTCTCTTTAAAGGTGGCTGTATAGTCCTCCAGATATGCTTGTTGGAAGGTGGAAATGCCCAATCACCAATTTCTGTCACTTTTCATGTGAACAGCTAAGAGTGACACTATGATTGCCTTCCAGGAGAGACCGTCTGAAAATATGCACCGTTATCCCCGTATTTAAATGATATTGTCTCCCCTGTCCCCCTCCCCTCTCTGTGGTGGTCAGCTTTTCACTCTGCCTTTGAGTGAAACCACCTGGAACAACTATAAACACATCTGATTTCCGACGTGGTCGAACAGGACGTCACACATATCGTTCTTTACTCAAAATGTCCACTTCTCAAATACATTCATACATGTTTGAGCTGAAATCCAATCCAAAATATGGAAAATATGGTTTTGGAATTTTGAGCATGTTTAACATAAACATCCAACATCATAACTGTATAAAAATAACAGAAAATCACAAAAAGTCTGATATGTCCCCTTTAGAATTTGCTCCACCTCGACCATCTACAGCAGTAAAATGCTACAATTCAATTGAACTCAATTCAAAGTATTAATTGTTACACATTAATGCATCAGTAATAACAATGCAATTACATAATATAATAGTAAAAAAAAACAGAGGTCATTTTTACTGAATTATGAATACTTTTACGTTTACTTATATTTATCTAACTAGCATACTTTTACTTAAGTGACATTTTTAATGCAGGACTCTAGCTTGTAATAGAGTATTTTTAAATTGCAGTATTGCTACTTTTACTTCAGTAAAGGATCTGAGTACTTCCTCTACCACTGATAGCAAGATACTCTTCTTTTCAAACAATGACTGCACAATCAAATTGCCTACCCCAAAGCACTGCAGCAACACCCTCTTTTTGTCGAGGTCGTTCTCCCACTCGAGATAGCGAACCACAGACGACAGCACACTAAGTCTTATGTTCTCAGTGACATGCAGTGATGTGTTCTGGACCTCCTCCAAGGCCAGCAAGACCACCACAGTAGTGCTGACTGCCTGCTCCATCACAGTAGCCACAGGTGGAGTCAACAGATCCCCCACCCTGGACCTCAGACTCTCCACCCAGCAGCGCATCATCATCTGCAGGACCATATTCTGACTGGCTCCGGGCTGGCAGGCTGAAGTGAAGTCAGCAGAGCAGGTCCAGTTGAACTGCCTCACCAGTTTTTTGGCCAGGCATAAATTATGCTCTGCAGTGGTGTTGTTGGTGCTGGTGTAGTTGGTATAGGTGGCACACATAGTGCTCACCCACTTGCTAGACGGCTCACGGGCCAGCAAAAAGAGAAGACCGGGATTGGGGCAAATAGATGATACAAATTTGGTCTGATCATGCTCCCAGCAGAGAGTCAGGAGTGCTGCGTCTGGTAGGGATATGCTCCAGCTGGAGTACTGGCACTGCTCTGCAGGGTTGAATCCTGTCACGCCTCCTCCTTGTCCCCCACCTCCACCTGGAGATATCCCCGGTTTTGAATGGTTGGCACAGTGCTGTATTAACCAGGTGTTGTCCTGATTGGCTAACAGGTTCTGGAGGACTGTTCCATTGGAGCAGACTTTTGAGGTGAAGTTAATCGGGTCGATCTCAGCGCAGAGAGCTAGCTCAGTCATGTCCACGATGATGGGACGGGTCCACTCGGAGTACTTGCACACCTGAAGTACAAATGACATGAATATGAGATCAGAATACGATTTCTGTGTTATTGAGTTGTTATATGATAACATTTGTCATTCTTTTTTGTTCATACAAGTTGATTGGATACATGTGATCCAGGTACAATACCCACCTGCGGTAACACCTCTATTTCGTCAATTTCCTTCATGTCTGCGCAGACTGATTTCACCCATTTGTTCTGAGGGTCTTGTAACAGTTTCTCAAACACAGACGTCTTGCAGCAGACGTTCTTCTGAAAAGCAAGCTGATCATACTGCCAACACAGGCCCACCACTGAATCGTCCACCCGCCGTTCTCCCCACGTGTGGTAGTCACACCAGTCTGCAATGCTGAAGGGCTGGGGTGCCTCAGTGGGTGGAATAGTCATAGAGGTGTTGCATTGACTCCCAAGCCAGGAATTTTCCTTCTTGCGTAGCAGGCTATTTAGAAAAGTTTGGTTGGAGCAAACCTCTCTGATAAAACCTTTGGGGTCACGGATGATGCACTTTGACAAAACATCAGTGGTAATCTGCATCACATCATGCCACTCGGAGTAGCGACAAGAATCTAACATAAGTGAATCCAGGTTAGGGATTGGTGGTGGAGATGCCAGATTCGAGCAGTTAGGCATGAACCGCAGATTTTCAGGGTTTGACAATAAAAGCATGAAGAATCCGTTGTGCTCACAGATGAGTTTCGTCAGCCTGGGATTGTCCAGGTTCATGCAGAACTCCAGTAAAGATGGGTCCACTGGGACTGAGGGCTGGTCAATCCACTCCTCATAGACACAGAACTGACTCACCATGTACCCGGGGTCTGCTGAAGCGTTTGCACAGTATCCATACAGCCAGGTGTTCATCTGGTCTGAGAGTAGCTTCCTCATCAACAAAGCGTTGTGACACACCTGCTTCACAAACAGCTCACGTTCGTTATCGCTGCACAGTGACACGAGAACAGCGTCCACCACCTTGTCTTGTAACCAGTTGTTGTAGTTGCAGGCGAGCTGTTTGAGGTTGGAGGCTTCTCTGGCTATTCGGTGAGGCGCGGCACGAGGTAGGGGGAGTGTCTGTGAGGGAGAGGTGATGGCAGGGGAAGGCCGTGTGTCCCCTACGCTGCAGTCCGATGACCTGCTGACAAGTGGAGACACCAGTGCTTGAATAACATAACACATGTTGCTCCACACCTGCTCTATCTGCGTAGGGCTGAGGGAGCTAAGCGCCTGGCAAAAGGTGAGCACAGATGTGGAGGATCCCTCTCTTGAACCCGTGAGGATTTCACCGCACAGTGTGTCATTGAGCCTGGCCAGATTGCGGCGATCGCACTTGAGCAGGATATAGTGGCTGTTATCAGTGTCTGCCTCTTGGACGCTGCGTTGGAAGGGGCCGCTGGGAGGATTCTGGCACTCTGGCCCTGGATATGTGCACAAAGATTGCTCTGAAGCCAGGAAGGTTTCCAGAAGGATGTCAGTGATTGAGTTACCGAAGGACCAGCTCACATTGTGGTTTATTCCCCTAAACAAAACAGGTATTGAATAATTATAACAGATTGAATCAATGACAGCATAATATTTACAAAAATGTGTGCAGGTTTAGTGAGAGCCAGTCTGGCTAATAAGTGTTTTACTGCTCTGAGACATGGAAGGAGATGTTAATTAAAGGTGCCCTGTGGAGTTTTCTTGTAAACTAACAAAAGTTCTGTTTAAATTAATAGTTTCTCACCAAAACACATTGTGTGAATCCTTGAGGTCTTAAAACATCTTGAATGTATTTTCTTCCTCATAAAAAACTTTTTCACATATTTTAAATCCTATATTCTTTTGCATGGAAGGAGGGCATGAATGGATCTCCTAATGTCCAGTATGAACAGGAAGAATGATTACAGCAAGAAAAACGTGTCAATATTGACACCTGACTGTTGTTTGAGGACAGACATGAAAAATTGTGAACCTATCTTTTAATATGGAAAAAGGCTTTAAGTGAATTGCACTAATGACTTACCACATTATGAGCTGCTTGAGATCTCCTGCAGAATGAGCGGGAAAACAATTTCATTAGCACAAATAATTTGTACAGTAATAAACTTTAGATCATATAATGTATAAATTTTACAGCATCGCTCAAATGATTATACGGATAAAAAAAAATGTTTACCTTGCTCACAGGTCTCTTTTTCTTTTAAAGATGGGATCCTGATGCCAAACTGTAAGGCTATTTTGATGTAGTCTATCGGTACTTGGAGAAATGTTGCCATGAACGTTGATATATATCTCACAGCATCATCCACCACGTCACTCAGAGCAGTCATCAAATTCCCAGAAAGAGGGAGACTCGACAGTATATTTAAAAATGTCTGCTGAAAACTATTTAACGTTGATTCGCCCATCCTGAGGTAGGCCCTCAGGAAACTGTCGGACTCTCCATCTGCGCCATCATCCTGTGTCGTGCATGTCTGGGATCTCAGAGATGACATGAACATCAGTAGCGGTTTACCCAACTCCAGAGACACCGTCTTTGTTAGCTCTGCCTCGAGTCCACAGTCCTGTCTCCCAGATAAAATACAAACTAACATTTTGGGAAGGTCATCAAAGAATCTCTCTCTCAGCAGTGGTTGGAAGACAGCATACAAGTTACCCAGAACACCAAAATATGTGTTTAAGTCAGCACCTTCTGCTGTGGAAGAGATGCCGAGGGTGCGTGTGTTCTCATTTTGACTGGACAAGGAGTGAATTTGATTAATAACTGTGTGGATGTCTTCTTTCAATTTGGTGACGCCTTCAGGAGTCTGCTCAGTCTGTCTTTGTATTAATCTGGGCTGCGAACACACTTGCTTGACACAGATGATCCCTGTGCATCAAAAAAGGAAATATTAATTTCTGTTGATCTACATCGACATTAGTCACCTATCAACTCTTTGCTACTGTGAAGTCAGAACATCTACAATTAATATCAAGGCTTGTGTGCTATTTATTTTATTTTATTGTAGAAATAATTTTCTCCATTTGTTCACAAGCTTAGTTAAACATGTCCTCATGGAAAAATAGAAATCAATTTATCAAACAGATTTTTTTAAAGTCCTATAACTGGTACTCCTTACTCATGATCAAATTAATAAAGCTTTAATAACAATCCAGAATTGGACTTTGCTTATCAAATGCTGATCACATGATACTGCCATCTTGATGGAATAGTTTGTTTTGCTACATTTTTTTGGACAATGCATGCTAGTTGTTTTTTTCATTAGGACTAAACCAGACTTTGTAGCTACGTACCAAAGAGGATGCACATCATGCAAGCAGCTGGTGTCGACCACATTGTAAGTGTCCTCACTTGCCAATCCAAATGTTTTTAAAAAAAAATCCACTTAGTTTTATCCTGTTGGTGTAGAGTTCAGCTGAGACAGAGGAACAGGATTAAGAAAACGGACGTGCATGCTTGTTAAGTGTAGTCAGTCTTAAACAGAAAACGCATTCAACACGCTGATCGTGAACGCATCTCTCTTACATGCCACTCTGCCCACAGAGGCTGCAGGCTCCTCACCTCCGCGTCCATCTGCAACTCTACACCTGCTCTGAAAGCAGCCTAATTAAGGACACCGGTAAAGGGGGGAAAACTAGGTGCGAAATGAGGGCTGTGAAACGCAGAAGGGATTTCGACAACAAGCACGGCCGTCGGTGCTGAAATATTAATGAGGTGTGGTTGATTAACTCCTCCGTCTGAAACATGAGTCCTGCAAGAGGAGAGCGAGAAGACACCAGACTGACTGCTGGAGGATTTACGTGACATCTGCTGAAAAGACTCTGGTACAGACTGATGCCGCTTTATGCTTTATTAAAACAGGGAAAGGGCTAATTCACGCTTTTAGAGGGGTTTAATGTAGACTATCATCATTCAACCATTATAACAACGTCTAAGAAACAATGATCTCTGATAAATTAATTTCTATTGATTTTATAATTGGATTTATCTCTAAATGTACGTTAATTACGTGTTTGATTAGAGCTACTTTAATGTGTTTACGTTTTTTTAAGTGGTTTATTTATTTTTTATGAGAGAAAAACAATCAGATTCGACAAGATTTAACATTTACACCCTAACTGAAAAAATAAAGCCCCTTTAAGGTACAAATTCAGTTGTGGCTTTCCTGTTTTTCTCCATTAAAACAACAGAGAAAAGCTACTGAAATACAATTCATTAATTGTACTTAAAATGCCATCATAAAAGGAAACATAATGATGAATAGGAATTCAGAGAGAGTTAGAGATTTAAATGAGTAGCACATACAGCGTGTTACCACTACTGCAGAGCTACCAAAATCATATTTTCTGTGTGCTTCACTAATTATGCTAAATAAAAGCACAAAACTGAAAAACTGAAGGTCTTAAAAATAGATTTCGACACAGGACCCGTTTCCAGCATCCAGCAAAGTCTCAAAATTAGGCGTAAAAAAGGATCTACCTTTAAGATCCCCATCATGTCAGTTGGGAATATACAACAGTGGTGTATATTCCTATACAAACACAAACTGACCCCGGGGGTCAGTTCAAAATACAAGAAATTAAATCTACAAAGAAAACCCCTGTTCAACAAACACTCACTGCTTAGGTCTATTACCAATTGTGTGTGTCTGTAATCTAAAAAGTCAAAGATGGGGGTTTTAGATTCAGTGTCACATCTAAATCTTTGCTTATAACCATTGTATTATCTCTTTGAAACAAGCATCAGCCACTACTGCAGACCACTCTCATTTCTTAACCTGAACTGTCAAGTCCCCCGTCTTCAGCATCATCTCAGTCGGGTGAAATAAAAACAAAGGGCATGCAAGAGGTTTTTAACTTTAAAACTTTGTTTCAGAAATTCAATGTAACTGTATATACACTTTACAATATCATATAGCCAGACGGCTAACAAAAGATGTCTTAAAACATTTTTAAATACATCTTCAGCACAAGTAACAATTCTTGCAAGTAAAATGGCTTAACGGATATTGAAAAAAAAAAAAAAAAAAAATCATTAACACGATCGCTATTTTCTGCAGAAAAAGTGCCATGATTAAAATTTAATTCTGGACTTTCCCACAAAAGCAAGCTGTATTCTCTACATGCTAAGTTTAACAGTTCAGTGACATTGCGCTAAACTAAACATACAGATATTTGTAAGAAAAAAAAAAACAAAAACAAAAAAACACTCCATCTGATGTAAAGTTAAATCTTCATTAATACATTTAAAAAGTAGATATGACATGCCTTTTGAAATCAAAAATACAAAAGATTTTCCTTACTTTAAGGATTTTTTTTAAACATGAAGCTGCATGTATTGTACAACACTCAGTGTACAATAAACTGGTAATGCACATAAAAATGAGCTGGATGAAAAGTATCAAACGTCTCTCACCGATCCTTCAGAAACAAGCCACGACTGATACAGAATCACACAGCCCGCTGAGGAGATGAGCACACCTGGGGCTACATGGGCTGGCAGTCACACACTTCCAGGTGAGGCTTGCATACTAAAAGATGGCAGTAAGGATGGCGAGAGGTCGCGGGGACAGGGAGGGGGGCTACCATGGTGGGACCTCAAGATGTGTTTCCTCTTCCGTGCGCACTGTTCGTGCCTCCTCTTCAGAATTTAAAATGGCAGATTTGACCAGAGGAAGCTCCGATCCCTCTTTGTCTATTTTTTTCTAGTTGTTGAGGAGAGAGCGCAACAACAAGGAATTCGGAAAGACACTTAAGACTTCACCCCATGTACAATTTACATTCATAGTCTGGACATGTGCACTCATAACATTACGTCAGAGTAAACACCATTGTGCCCTGTAACAATTTTACTTGAATACAAACTAATTCTAAATTTCTGGAGAGCTACTAACTTCTGTTGAAAAAGGCAAAGACAGGCAGGCGCTGCACAGATGGAAGCCACCTGTGAAAAGAGCCTGCGTTAAGTAAGCAGCAGGGATTGTTTGGGCAGGGCAGAGCAGGATTCACCTGGCAAATTTACTCACAGGGGATGCAACTCAATGGAATTACAGTACACAACACATACTGCACGCAAGAAAACGGGAGGGGGGAGGGGGGGGGGTCTCCAGGTTTCAGTATCTGCAGAACTTTGAGGTCTGATTGTCTCTTTCCATCTAACCATTTAGGGGTGAAAGCGCAAGAAAACGCCATGGAGTGGGGGGGCGGGGCGGGTAATCGTATGGCACTGTACAGGCAACCCAGACAGACCCAAACACTCACATTTGCTGAAACGTAAAAAGCACTTTTGATTCAAACCCAAGAACTTAAAAAAAAAAAAAAAAAAAAAAAGCTATGCATGCCAAATTGTCAGGAGACGTCAGTGAACTCTCCTGGTTGACTCGTCTTGCTGAAGCTCTGCAGTGGAGTAGTTGAGCTTCGTCATCAGGCTTGTAAAAAAAAAAAAAAACACCACATTTACATTTCTGCCTTCTGTTGGTCTCACTATTGAATAAATTACGTTGAAACAACAGAGTAAAATGTCAGTTTGGCTTGAGTGTCCAGGCTGAAATAGGGCAGAAACATTCATATAGTTACCATTCTTACACACAATGCTTTAAAACCAGTGGTTCTCAAAGTGGGGTCCAGGGACCCCCAGGGGTCCTTGAGAGGGTTCCAGGGGGTCCCCAGCAAAAAGGGGAATAATTTGTTTTCACTATAATTACATCCATAAGTAACACAATGACAGAATGTATGACTGCTTTGGTCATGGTTTCATAGACTTCCTGTAATAAGACATCTAAAAATCTTATCACATGGGGGTCCGTGGTCTAATTTGGGTCTGTTTTGGGGTCCTTGACGTGAAAAAGTTTGAGAACCACTGCTTTAAACCTTGCTAAACATAAAAGAAAATAAACTTAAAAAGCTTAAAAGTACAAAGCAAACAGTATGAAACAGACAGGTAGAGGGGCAGTCAGCGAGGCCGACTGTTAAAAACAGTATGTTGCTGGTGCCAGATATGGCTGGTACAGGGTCTGGCCATAGATTTCTACCATGGGTAGATTTCAAGACACACTGCCAGAGATGTGCTACATTAGTCATAATGTTATTGATAGACATCGAATTACACATTACAACTAAAAGAAACAGAGCTCTGATTTAGCCAGAATACTTGATTAGGAGTAAAAGACAATACTGATTATAGACAAATGACAAATCAAATACTATTAATAAAGAAAGGTTAACATTGACACATACCACTTCAAAAATGAATGCCCTCAAACCTTTACAATATGTCAGATTTACAGATAAGATTCTTAATCCTAACATTTAATTAAGGAGCCATATTGTGTCCACAGTGAAGCCAACAAATTGATTTCAACCTCTATTTGTTAGAACAAACTATACTTAACGTCCTGGATTAAATTCATTTGATTTGACTGAGCAGTGGACTGTTGCCATTAATATGCACCACCCTAAAAAGGCTTAGGATAAAACTTACATGACCCCTTTTAAAATACCATATCTTACAAACAGAAGTAAAACATTTTGCTATCGCTATCTTTTTTTTTTTTTTTTAAAAAAACAAAACAAAACAATGAAACACCAGTTTTACCAGAAAAAAACTGCAACCAACAATAGAAACTTGACACAGCTACGGAGGAATGCATATGATTTTAAAGGCTACAGATTGAAGGTTTGCCAAACACCAAATCAGTGAGTGTGTGTGTGTGTGTGTGTGGCTAAGAGTAAACATACACACATGCACAGATTGATTTACAGGCCAGTCATTCCTGCTGAAATTGGTCTGTAGCCACAGAGTGTCATTATTCGTCAGTGTCAACAGTGTGAGCACCAGGGGTTGTTTTGGGTTCAGGGACTCAGTCGGGTTGGAGTTCCTCTTTACCAGGTGGCATTTTCATATCCACTAAGCCAGCACCAAGACTTCGTAATTTTAGTGTGGAGACGATATCCGGCTCCACAGCTGGAGAGTCAGTCAAAAAGAGGAGTCTATCTGGGCTTGTTCATAGTGTGTAATTTCATCTATACATGTGGATATTTAGAAAATTTCACCCAGATCTTTAAAAATGTTTTTCTTTTGAAGTTTCTTTTTTTAAAAAGCAATGGTGGGTTTAAAAACAAAAAAGAGGGGGGGGGGGCTAAAATTTTAACAGTAATGGCAATGTTGTAGTTTGTAATCCAAAGAGGGGCTTTTTACACGCTTTTTGTGTTCAGTCTCTTCACGTTGTCCCGTTCTGAGAGACTTAGTCCAGTTCAATCAGGGGGCAACAGGTCGTGAAGCCGGAACCTCTCCCGAACATGCGGCCGCACATCCTCATTCTGACCAGTTCAGCAGGCAGGAGAGCAGAAAGGAGATTAAAGACCACGTTAGATTAGATTTACTGAAATGATCAAACAAAAATAACTCTGATATTATAGCAACTATTACAACAGGACATCTTACCATCTCAACCAGCTTCTCCAGGAAGGGCACCAACTTCAGCAGCTCATTGTCATTCTTGTCCATGAACCAGCTCTCTATGGGAATCCCATTTGACAACTGTCGGGGCAACAAAAGAAACACATTAGTCAAACATACAGAGATGTAACTCCTGATTGTAGCTGACTCCTAATGTGCCTTGACAGTGCAACATGAGAACTGCAAGAAAAAATTCAAGTAAAGATAATGAGTAAGGCCATTCTTTAGACCACGATCTTGTCATTCACTTGAGCACAGAGCAACATGTGGAAATATGGGGGAAAAAAGATACATTCTGGGGTTTTCCCAGTAGAGCCAAACAGCTCAGTCAGTCATAATCAGGTTGGGATGTGAGAGGAAAAACACCAGGCTCACATTAGTTTGATAATCACCAGCTGGAGACTGGTTTTACCCACTAAATTCTGCATTAAGCGAACGATAGTTTAAAGTTGGAAGTAACCGTCTGGACTTGTAGCAGAAGCTCCACGTTGTTTGTATCAATGACTGATCAGAGAAGAGATACTTTGAAGAGTTCTGCCTCATCCTGAGTATGTAATTTAATACACTTCCAGAGAGAATCCTGGATACAACATAAACTAATTTTCTAACAACATGTTTTTGTTTGACTGACTTTGGCTATCAACAAGCATCAGTAATTGTAACCAGATAACACAAAACGTCCAGTGTTATATTTTGTTGAGGTGTTCACCTGATATGCAAAGGCTTGTGGTGAATTGTCGATGATGATGGTCTTTGACAGATCTCTGCCCAAAATATTGAGATCCTTGATGTAGTTTCCCTGGACACAGACACAATGCTCACGAAACAACCTGTGTCTACAGTTACAGTGGGGAATGAAAGGAAAGAGGGAAGAGAAAAAAAAACAACAAAATCAATCATGACAAGGTCAGAGCAATCAATAATTCAGAAAAACCACAACACTGACACCTCGACAGCAGCGCATGCCAACAACGGTGCTGCACACGGCTTTCTGAGCTCTTTTCATTCAGGCTTCTATAAGCCTTTGGGCTTGTTGTGCATTTATAACCTTCAAATACAAGATACAAGATACAACGTACCTCACTAGCTGCTTCTTGGGGTCTAAGATGTTGAGCAGTTTGTCCGCATACACCTTTTTAGAGGCTGTAAAAAGGATGATCTAGGAAAGAAAGGAAACAAAAGGTCAGCATTTAAAAAAAAAAAAGTAATGCAATAAGGATTAATAACAAGAGCAGAAAGCTTAAATTTACCTCATAGATTTGAGACATACGTTCCAGAAACTCTCTAAAGAACGGCCTCAAGCGCACATACACCTGCAGATGACAACAGACCAGTGGTAAGCAAACACTTACAATCAACACATGACAAGGTTTACTGACTAGGGGTAAGCTAATATAATGACATACATCTACTATACATCTATTGTTTTGGTATACTTGATGGATTGGACAATTCTACTGTATGATAAACTTTGGAAGTACTCCTGCCATACATCAGTGACCAACTGCCTTGGAGGCTCCTTCCTCAACTCAATGCTTTATATAAATATGACTTCAGCCCCCTCTAGTGGCATCATGAAAAACAGGGCCCAAAAAAAAAAAATTGCTGTCGAGCAGCATTTACCTGGTAAATGACATCCTGAAAGAGGACAGGGAAGGTAAGTGCTGCGTCCTCCAGCTCATTTAAACTGCAGTGAACCAACGTTTCATCCTAATGAACACAACAGAGAAAATATCAGCAAACTCTTCTGAAACTTCTGAATAAAGAACAAAAATGAATGAAAAAAAAAAAATCACAGGTTTTCAAATCATCAAAAACATCTTGTTACATCCTCTAACTGACCAGGTCTAGGACCAGAGAGAATTCAGGCGTGCTGCGTGTCTTCAACGGCAAGGCTGGCTTACGAGTGAGCTGCTCCTCTGTCAGTGGAGGGACGTGCTTGATGAAGAAATACCTACACATCAAAACATCACACATGCTTTGAGTTAATCCAATCACCAATTTGAACCACAATATTCTAAGCAAACTGAAACAGTGAGATGATGGTTGGCGTAAAGCATACTGTGTTAGTCACATCATCAATCTGTACAGCACGACAACCTTAAACCCTGACAAATCATTGTTTATAAAGGCAATCTGGAGGATTTGTTAGCTATTATATTGTATAAAAGTATACAAAACCACTCACTAAAATGCTTCCTCTACCATATTTTTTTCCTCAATAATATAGTTTTTTAGTTTTATTTTTATTAGTGACCAAAGGGCTGTACAATAGAGTGAATGTAATGATGTAAGTGGTATACACAAAAATGAACACACAGAAAACAATAAAGAAAAACAAAACAAAGCATAATAATAATACTGTAAATAGCAATAATGTTGGTTTAAATCGCCTGTACCAGGAAATACAGATATGTGGCAGGGAAATCTGCACCAACAAGCAATTATTCAGCAGAAATTTAATTAAACGGAAACATGACTGTACAGTGTATGAGTAATTACTGATGCGAGAAACAGAATCCCAGAATTATCGTAACTGCTGTCATTTACCGATACCCCGTTTGCATTTTGTCAAACTGAAAACATTAGCATACAAGTTAAAATGTCTGTTCTGCTGCTAGCTTGTAGTTTGGGTTGTCAGGTTAGTTTTGTCTCACCGTGGTAGAAATATTGCCCTCAACTGCAGAAAGTAAACCCAACTTTAATCCTCTCTCCCACACACTTTGTTTGGAAATGCTGTTGAATGGGGTTTGTCAGAGGTCTATAGCACTTCGGGGTTTACTCACGGATCAAAGACTTCCCAGTCTTCCTCATAGGATGCCTCTGGTGGTACTGCGGTGGGAGGAGAGTCCACATATGCCATATCTGGACTGGAGCCTGGAGCTGGGACCGTAACAAAAGCAATGTGTTACTAAAAATCAGAATAAGAGACTGGAATAAAACATAAAACTCAAAACATTTCAGAACCATTTTTCTTTAGCTCCACCATCTACCTGTGAGGGGTGGAAGGTCGGCATCAGCGTCCAGCTCTCCCTCCCCTGCTGTGGGAGACACCTCTGGGATGTGTGGAGGTCGCAGAGGTGGCAGCTGGGATACACTAGAGTAGAAGTTAGTGGTGGTACACAGTTCCTGTGTGGATGTGGCTGTGCTGGTGGGCGTCTCCACGGTTTGCTCCATTTCCAGCTGCTTGACTATCTCCTCAGCCTCCAACGCCTGGTCTGGGGAGTCTGAGCCAGAAGAAGCTGAGCGGAAAAACAAATACCAAAAAAAATTTTTTTAATGTCCAGATATAACTGACACAAAAGACACCATGATCATAATTTCTGTCAAACTTTGGTCCTCAACAATTGGTCGACCAGATCTGCAGTTAGAGTTAACTGATATGAAAAGACATGTATCCAGTACTGGGATGATGAAAGAAGTGAGACTTTTATTCTGTTGCTGATGTTGAAACCACTCTATCTCACTTTCAGAATATCATTGACAAAGTGGATGAATGTGTGAGTGAAAAAGACAAACCATATTTTCACCACTAAGAGATGCCAATAGTTTTTTTATTCATTTGCTCATTGTTCTGTGTTCACAGACCAACTACTTGCATGCCAACCCCTTTGGACTAAAAGTACAGTGTTCAACATGGCTTAACAAAAAAAAAAAAAAAAAAAAAAACAAGCAAAAAAACTTTAGCTTAAATCTCACGCAGGCTTTCACCAACACACACTACATCACGCATTTTTCGCACGATCTCTGCGTGCCGTATTTTACTAATTATAGGTTTGAATGGGGTTTCTGTTTATGACACCAGCCATGACTCAAAACAGGCTTCCTCGGGGTCTGCTTACCATTTTTAGCTGGTGAGAAAAAGTTGAAAACAGGGGAGAAGATGGTCCCAAGAAGGGTGGTCCTGGGAGGGCTGGTTGCCACCTCAACAGCTGTCGTCTCCTCCAGGCTGCCATTGGGCTTCTCCTTACTCCTGTCATGATTGGTTGCCTCTGCAGAGGAGAATTAACAAGTTGATGAGAGTTAAGAGATACCAGTGGAAAATAGGGACTAGGGAGCGGTCCTTTTCTTTGTGTCACTCACCTCCATTGACAGAGCCTCTCCTGCCATCCCTACCGATAGTCCTGCGGGGGGTGTTGGTATTCGGGGTTGTGGAGGTGATCAGGTTGTTGTCCACATCACAGTGGAGGCGTGTCTTCTTGGCTGGGCTCTCCTGCTGCACCTTAAGGAGAACAGACATTGTGCAGTAAAACAGGTACGATTAATGAGTAGACGGTCAAACAGATTTTTTAAAACTGCTACACCTCTAAAATCACAGATGAAAGCTGATAATCATGAGAGCATGCGGTGAATATCGATGGTCATAGATCACAGTTTTTAATACGTCCACCATCAGTTAAGTTACAACTTTGGTAATGAAAATGTCCGAAATCTATGTTCCAATTCTCCCAAAGTGACAGCTGCAATGACCCACATCCACAAACCACAAACATACAATGCAACGTTGCAAGCTCCATTTTTTTTAAACAAAGTGTAAAAAAAGAAGGGAAAAAAAACAGTGCAAGTGTTATGACCAAAGTTAGTTTGTTTTGCTGCATTTTCATAGCATGAGTTGCAAAGATGGATGACGATGTTTCCTCCCCATTTACGATTCAATTCACCAGACATCCATCACACAATGTGTCACATCTCAAAACTGATATTGTTCAATCTGAAACAGACCGTGACAAATATTTTATTACACTCCTCCCACGTGGTGTACAGTAGCAGTGAACCTGCAAGACTGGGCCAAAAGTCACAGCCGCAGCTTTTTCAGCATTTAAAAACACTTGGGCCACCACGGATACCCTGAATCAGTATGCTACAAGTCTTAAATTAAGACTTAATGATGAAACGGCAGCAGAACCAAGGAATGACATAAGTAAAAACATCAAATCATACTAAGTAAAAACATCAAAAAAGCCTGCATGTTTTTTACGAGAGGAAAAGTGTCTTTTAGCCGAGTTGACTTTTCTACTCGTTACTACCTCCTGTCCCTGTACACCAACTCTCTGAGCCAGCAGCTAAAATTAGAACCGAGTACGAGTTCTCAGACAAGTTGCTGCATTCCACCAGACATTTCAAGGGAAACATGACACTCTGCACCAAGAAACATTGTATTTAACTCAAAGAGACCTGGAGAACACTGTGCTAAATAAAGCTTTACAACAGAGAACTGCCAAAAAGCGCAGATAACACTTAAACCGTACACATTGAAAGGAGAAGGGCGACTTAGGCTTTAATTACTTTGATGCTCCTCAAAGTGGCCCAACACTCCACTCCTGTTTTGAACTCTGGTTAAACTGATGTGACCACAGAGGTAGTTACCTTAACGGCATTTCCTCTGATGAACTTCTTGATCGTTGAGAACAAGCCCCTCCCACCGCTGGTAGGTGTGTCCTCTTCTACTTCTGAATGCCTCCGCTTGGTCCGGGATGGGCGAGTTGCCAGACTGGGGTTCGGCTGCTGAGACGCCTTACGCATTCTCAGCCTCATTGTTTTAGCAGTCACATGTAAGGCTGTTTGAAAAAAAAAAAATTCATCCATAAGATGAGATGACAGATACAGGAAAAGAGAGGAAATTAACAGAACTGTACACAGTCAGTCAAGAAACAAATTTAAGCAAATACTCAAGTGTCAAGGTGGATACAAACAGGTTATTTCAACAATCTCTACTGCTTCAACATTTAAAATGTGTAAGGGCTGTGGGGTGTATCTATGTGTAGCAGGGTAGTGCATTTTCCTGCCAACATCTGGATGTATTCAAGATCCCATTTCACTTACATCACAGTGCATCACGGCAGCCACAGCTGGCTTTAGTTCCATTGGTAAAATAGAAAGAAAAAAAAAAAGCATTACCCAGGATCTTACTCTTTATGCTATAGTCTAGACTAGAAAATACACTAACTGACTAAAACGGTACATTTTAATACGTGACTTAAAACTTATCTGAAGGAAACACACTCTTCATTCTCTAGAGTTGAGGGATTTAATTGGCCAGCGTTGTCCTCGAGTGTGCACAAGGAAAAGTAAAAACTATTCACAGTGAACACAAATTGTCAGTCGAGCATGCCAGCCCCTTGCGCTTACGTAACAGCAGCTGGCTGAAAATGTGTCTGGACATATCCACAACCTGTCAGGAACCTTAAACACACACTAGCACTCTCTCCATACATAATGAACATCTCACATACTGTAAATGCCCTTCACTACATCTGCTTTACATTTACATAGGGGTGTACCCATGAACACGCCGGAGGTGTGCATGCTCTTGTTTGATCACACAAAAACACAAACAGGCGCTTTAACAGTGCAACATGAAGTACCAGGCAGGCAGGAGCAGCGGGACAAGCCTCAAACCTGTTACTGCTCAGATTATTAAAAAAAAGTTTGTTGTAAGGGTCAAACAATCAAAAAATAAATAAAAAGGGGGATTTAAACACCACATAACAAAAAAATCAACATATCTAGAGAGTGAATTTACATTAATGTACTGGCTTCAGAAGGACACAATGACAGATTTTTATAGTGCCAAACATTGGCCCCAAATTTAAAATGCTCCAATGAAAAACTTTTAACTAAATTAGGACACTTGTGAAGACAAATTTTATCCTGTAGTTTTAATTTAATACTATTTTATACTCACAACACTGAGCTGACAATGATAGATTTCAATATTCTCTGATATTTTAAAAAAATACAAACAGCACGTGTAAAAAAAACAGTTAAAAAGCTAAAATGTATACTAACAACTTCTATATACAGTATTTAGTATTTTTCATAATGCCTTATAAGACCGCTGTTCTTAAGCCAATATAAGAAAGTTCTTCTTGATGCTTTTTTGGATTTGGAAAACATTTTTCCAAACATACAATTTGACGATTTTCAATCTGGATTTGGACTTTACGCACACACACACACACACACACACACATATATATATATATTTGATATACATTTACCAGAATTACCATGGCTTTGCAAACTGAAAAAAACAAAACAAACACAACAACAACTATGGTTTACCTCAGCTAAACACAGAGAATAGACAGAGTACAAAAGCCCTGGAGTAAACACAGATTGATGAAGCTTGCAATGTGAAGTGTTATTGAGCAACAACCAACCAACATCCCACAGGTTGTCCTTAGATCAGCATTGCTGATAGTCTACTTGAGACTACTGCAAATGTCTGCCTTTGCAAATGCATCATTTCTGTGTGTTTGGTAAATGTCTTCATGATATCTGACACATTCTCCTTGTCACATTACATTATTTTTGCAACTAATGCACCAACAGTTCAAGCAGCGACTATTTGGCATCTATGTACCTCTATACCTTACTGTCAGACCACAACTAAAACTGGCACATGCTGCCAAATGAAAACTGATACTGAGTCACGACTGTATGTAATTGCCCCCGTACTTATGATTAAATATAGTCTGTCACATAAAGGGCATTTTAGAGATGTTGCCAAATTAGAGGCAGAATGCCAAATTAGTCTCTTTGATAAACATCTCAGTTGAAGTTTGTTTATATCAAGTAACAGAAACATGAAAAGTAGCAAAAACAAAATAGATCGACCTTGAAGTTCAGATGTGTCAACAGAGTCCCATTAGACCACTCAGTTATGAGCTGAGCCGGTCAATAATAAAACAAAACTAAAAACAGTCAATGCACAGTATATCATTTGTACTGTCATAACTTAGAACCATTAGCAAATCAACAGCAGCTCAGACCAATGCCATGATTTTATTCTAATTCATTAGTTGCAATGTTTATTTTTCAAAGTAGCCCATAACATTGAGGATGCACCCTATAAAATGCTTAAACATATTGATGTTCAGAGGGCTTAGTTGTATTGTTAGGGGAAATATGACTGAAACTGCATTAATTCTTTTTAACTGAACTGTTATTGCTACTCTTATAATCATCTTTCTTTCATTTCCTGAACTTAAGTATGTGTTTGTGTGTGAAGCACAACACGTTTTCCTGCTGTTTCTCCATAAGAATCAAAATAGTAGTGTCTTAATAATTTACTGTAGGGTCAAAGCTTCCCAGAAGGCTGGCATGACAGCGACAATATAGCTGCTAAACATCCACGTTTCATGTAAATCTCCCACTAACCGAGGCTCATACACAGCTAGGTACGAGCAAGTGAGCGGGAAATAAGAACATGCATGCCACAGACTGTCTGAGCGAACTAGTGAGGCCCTGCAGACTGCTCGTCCTCTCTGTAGAATGTAAGCTGAAGCTAAGGGTAGCTAAGTTATCTGGCGTAGGAGGCGACTATAAAATGTAGCTGAATTATATTTGAAAACCCCAAATAATTTAGACACATGACACACCTGGTGCAATTGCCCCAATCATGCCGAAACGTTTGTAAAGAAGGTGAACAAATTAATCACGACTGCCAAGCTCTGCAGCTAACCGAGCAGCTAGCTAACCTAAATGAACTACAAAGGCTCGTATGTTACGTGCCAAGATAACTCTGAATAAATCAACTTTCTTTTAAACATTGTCAGTTTTTAAAAGAGGCATCTATGGGTAACGTTGCGATGTTACAGGTCGGCTTTCAAGTTGAGAGTTTGCGGTTCAACAAGGCGAGTCCAAACAGGCTAACGTTAGCAAGCCAGTGCGGCATCGTAAATTGAACGAATTAATGTTAAAAATGACGAGTTAACTGAAGTAAGGAGCATTGGCGTTAGTTAGTTAGCTAGGTTAACCATCTGGCGATCTGGCGTTCAGTTTGCTTTTACTGTCTCTTCGAATTATCTACACGTTACACGGTTAAGGTTTTTGGTTGTTGTTGGGCAACGAAGCTCGTCAAACATCGGCAATCAAAACAGCTAATGCTAACACAGTAACGTTTATCCAAATCGTCAGTCAATCAAGTTAACGCTATCTTCAGCTAACAATGCTTGATTGGACTTGGTTCATTAATTGTTGACACGTCGGGCTCAACGTCCACTGAAAAGGTATTAACGCTAAATGGGGAAAAAGAAAGTTAGCTAGTGCAAAGCCAGTTTGGACGACGATTTAGCCGCACAGCAAGCTAAAGGACTTAAAACTGTTGTTTTAAGATGTGAGCAGTTACACGTAGCTACTGTGGAGGAGGATTTGCGCTGAACTATAGGGTTATACAGAGTAAAACAGCTTAAAATTGGCATATAGTCAAGCTGACCAGGAATTAGCCGAGTCCCTGGAAGGCCGTAGTTAGCTATGTAGCATAGCTTAGCACAATTAGCGTTAACACAACCTAGCCGTCTTGAAAAACTGCTCCGGGCTAACAGATGTGCACAGGCAGGGAAGGAAAATATTTATCCTGTCGCTAGCCAACATTACATAAACCACAAGCCAAAGACAAATACACGGACAAGGCTGGTTAATGTTACATACTTACTTTACAGTGATCCGCAGTATCTGGAGATAACGACTCAAGACCGTTTCACCATCACAACAGCGGCGGTGGTTGTTTTCGTGATCTGATGCGAGTTTTTCTATCTACTCAAGAGCCGTGGAAATGACACACCGTTGTGTTACAGGCGCCATTTCCCGCCTCTGCTCAGTCTCTGCGAGGCAGATACCCGTATGGGACACAGACACACCCCCTTACCTCTCAAAAACACCAGCCTGTCTGCAGCGAAGACTACCACTTGCCTTGATCAAGGTAGATGAACCAGAAAAACAAGCAGTCCTCTTTTAAAACAAGTGGTGAATGACTGAATACACACAGGTATACTCAGTATTTTGAGGAATGAAATGTCAACAATTGATCTGACATTAGTTTCTTGCTGCATACATTCAACAGATGTTTGAATTGCATTATTGAACCGAACAGGACATGATCACAATTATTAACAAAAGACGTTTGGTATTAGACAATGTTTGCAATTAAACAGCTGACTGGCATTTATAACCAAACACCTGTATCACCTGAGTAATTCACTCATAATTCTTAATCAAATAAAAAAAAAATTCATTTGCATTGACTCTAAAGCACTATCACAGTTGACAAATGACATGAAGCATCACCTTTAATAAAATTAAATTACATTCAATGTGCCTTTCCATGAGAAATAAATTTTCCTGGCCGCACAAATAGAACTGATTTCATGTTCACGGATTTCCCTAAAGGTGAGGAATTAGGTTTCCTCAGTACAAATAGCAACAGTTCAACTACATTATGTACAAGATACCTCATTAATGGAAGCATGTGTACAGTATGTCAGTTCCATATGTGCTTGGTTAGTCTTTGCACATTGTGGAAGATACTAACATTGCTCTAAGTATTGCTTAAGCATCAGTATTTTGCTCAGTTTGACTATTAATTTAAAAAAAAAGAAAAAGTCTCAAATGCATGCAATGGCATCATTTAAAAAACAGAATGAGAAGCACTTCTGAGTGTCTGTCACAAAGAAAGGAAATTGATTTAATGACCCATAAGCAAAAGTCCTTGGCATTTGTAATGCATTTCCACTCCTGTAAAAAAAAAAAAAAAAAAAAAAAAAAGTCATCCAGGTAAGAGTCCAGTAATTATGTTAGAGAGGCAGAATGCCAAATTAGTCTTTGATAAACATCTCGGGTGAAGAGTTTGTTTATATCAAGCAACAGAAACCTGAAAAGAAAAGTAGCAAAAACAATTGACCTTGAAGTTCAGATGTGTCAACAGGGTCCTATTAGACCACTCAGTTATGAACTGAGCCAGTCAATAATCCAATAACAAAACTAAACAGTCAATGTACAGTATATCATTTCAACTGTCATAACTTAGAACCATTAGCAAATCAACAGCAGCTCAGGACAATGCCATGATTTTTTTCTTGTATTGTTATGTTATTCTAATTCATTAGTTGCAATGTCTGTTTTTCAAAGTAGTCCATGACATTGAGGATGCACCCTATAAATTCTTAAACATATTGATGTTCAAAAGAGCTTGGTTGTAGAGGAAGGTCTGAATATTTTAATGAGATACAGCTGTACGAGTTCCCACTCAGAGAATGTCAATGGCTTGATGTCTTTTCCCATAATCCACAGCCCGATCTCCCTGCATGTCTCGATCATCATCATCTGGAAAAAAGAAAGTAAAAGAAATTAGAGATGAAGTATTGGATGAGACCTAATGGAGTGCTGTAACCATACTTCATTGTCACATAGGAAAACTGATAGTTTTGCAAGAGGTTATTACATATTAATTATCTCAACTATGCCCTAGCCAGCAGTCCAGACACAGCAGTAGCTTAGTTCCAATCTGCTACAGTGTACATCCATTAAAAAAAAATGACCACATACAGTGCAGACTTTCTTGAATCTATCTAGCATAATATTTCTATCCTTGTTGGTCATCATAATAACAAGGACACCCTTGAGTCCAATTTGCTGTATACAAACTGAACCATTTAACATACTGTAGGTGTAATAAATGAAAATGAGAAATCACAGCCGTACTCTAATCACAGGGCTGACATGACTGAAATTGTTTTTTTCAGATGAACTAAAACAAAAAACAGTGCTTTTCAAAAACTGTATTGTAGCACTCCAATCAATTCTTAAAATGTTAATCTAATAGGTAATCAGACAATCAGAAATTCATGACATCAAACAATAATAAAGAAAAAAAAAAGGGCATGCATTTCAATATTTCAAGGAGAACACAGACACATTCACGAACACAGTGAGCTATATTTATCTACTGGTCTAGATGTGGGTCAGATGTTTGGTAGGCACAGACAGGTGGTATAGCTAAAAAGAAGCACAGGCAGGAGAGAAAATACGAGATGGCAACTGAATTACACTCACAGAACCGTAAGTTCCTCGGTCAGGTTTTCTCTATACGTGAGAGAATAGGGTGCTAAAATTGCAACTGTGCCTCTAAGGTGAGAAATGCTCATCCTGAACTGCATAGATAGCAGTCCTGCTTTGACCCTGAAAGTATTTTGTCATAATTATTAGATATCTATAGTTTATGATGGAGTCAAGGACCAAACTCATGGTACTGTGAGCTACTCTAACTGTATGAACTGCTGGGGACAAATGCGGGGGAGGCGGCAGCAGGACAGGGGTGGAGGGAAGGAGCAAGGGAGGAATGGTGGATACACATCTGGACAGGCAGTCCAGTCCCCCGGCCTGGCTCACCTTGAACGTCTTCCTCCCCACCATCACCATCCTCTTCCTCATTGTAGGCCAGCTCGGCCTGCTTGTCGGCCTCATACTCACCCACGTTCCCATCATCCCCATTGTAGTCCGCTAGCTTAGAGCCGTGTTGCGGATCTACTGGGGACTCGTTCTCATCAAAGAACCGGCCTGCAGGAGGCAGAGAAGGGCCTCATCAGGAAGGGAGGGAAGCGGAGGCAGTTGTAGGAAGACAGGGAGGAATGGATGAAATACTACATAACGAATGCAAGAAGGAATAAGTGATCGCATGAAGAAGATGTAAAAAGAGAAGGCAGATGAGGTGAATGGATACACGGTGGCTGATGTTAATTATGGAAGTGTTTCTTGGAACAGATACACTCCAATCTATACATCTGACTACACAGGCCATGTGCCGGCTCACACTTTATGCATGTAACCGAGACCTGAAGTGTATTTTTACGCTTCAACTACACTGATTGTGTGTTGGGTTCTGAGCACTGGCAAAACACAGGTGACCTACAATCGATACTGTGCCTGAACGTATCCTGTGTAGACACAGGAGATTGAATATTGAAGCTGCTGCTCTGCTAACGGCCTCCTTTTGCTATGTAGGCTGTGTAGACACTGTGTGAAGCAAACCCTATCATGGATTTGGACACAGACTGTCAAGTGGAAACAAATGGGGTGCCCTTGCAATGAGGGACTGTTAAAAGTATTGAAAACAGTGGGAGTTAACGGAGTTACTGGATTAGTCATCTATATAGAATATTATCTTCATCTTTTTGTGTTCCAGTAATGTGGCTAAATTTTAATTTAGATACAGAAGCGCTGTTTGGTGGAAATCAACTTAGATATTGTCCATCACTCATCAATTTTATTTTTGAAAAACGTCTTAAATGAACATTGGTATCTCCTTTTTTTAAAAAAAAAAAAAAAATTGTAGTAGCCTTTACATCCCTCATTGTTTTTATTTAATGTAATTCTGTTTATCTTGAGTTTTTAGGAGAGCTTTTAGCTTCTTACCTCTCCTGCTCAAGCATCTGTTATGCATGTCTGTTTCCATTTGAAATCTTTTATAAAACTTGTATTTTTTTAATGTGCAAACAATAAATGAACTTCACAAACTAGAGATGTTCAGATTGAAAGAGTTGGGAACATAAATTTGGCAATATTCAAAATTATATGATTAGTTTTTTCTTAATGTGTTGATCAGAAAAAAACCTAATCAAAATATGTACACTGTATAAATAATTTTGATGTAAACAGGGTCTCTACTGTCTGATCAATCATGGCTGTCCATGGCAGCTGATCTTGCCCCATGCAAATGTTCAACGGCACTAATGTCTAGTGAGCACCGGACACGGCCAAAAATGAGACATCTGTTGGGTGTCGGGTGTTAATTTGCCATAATTAGATGTGGATATAAAAAGATCAGAGACAGAAAATAAAAAGGAAAAACAAAACTGAAGATGTGAACTGAATACAGTCGGTGTTTTAAGCAGCAGAGCTGCAGACGGTGAGATGGATATGTAAGCGAGACGGAGGAGCAGAACATTTGAAAACAGGAGGAGGGAGAGAAGGCAGCAGAGCAGAGCAGAAGCCAGGCAGCAGGAAAGGATCATCTGGGAGCCAGGTGTGTGTCATATGTCTCCTCTCCTCTGCAACTGAGCCCTCTCTCTACTCCCTGACAGTGCTCCTACCCATATTCAGACATGACTTACATTTAAACAACAAGTCTAATGGAAATGTGTGATGTAGAAGTAGGGGTGTAAGAGGTTAGCAATGGGCAAAATCCATCCAGATGGTATCACACCAAACTGTATTTAACTCTCTGCATTGACAGACATCACAGAGAGCTGGGAGGCAGCAGCTAATCACAAAGGTAGAGCTAACAAGAACAGCTGTGATTACACTCATCAGTTTTTACATGAAATGTTATTTTTCCCTACCCCCTCAAAAATCAAACATTTCATAAAAACACCCCTCCCCCCACAATCTCCTTTGCAAACTGCAGAATTCCCTTTTTCAGAGTTTTATGGAGGTACTCACTTTGGCGGTGGTGTACTGGCTCTGCTGGTACTTGGTCTTTGGCGTGGTGAGGCTGGATGGGGTTGGGTACCTGGGCAGGGTTGGGTGGCAGAGGAATCCCCTTCAAGTGTTCGCCATCACCCTTGACCTTATCAGGAACTGACAATGACAAAGAGATTCAGGTGCTATTGTATGTATGGCTAAAATCAAATAAACTGATGTTCTTCGTTTAGATAGATATTGTGGCAATGAATGCTGGGTGCCAGTTATCACATACCTATGGCTCAAAAGATAAAACTAGTGTAATTAATAGCGATTATATGGATGTGGTGCACTGCATACTGTACCTCGAAGTTGTCTTTGTTGTTCTCCCAGCTCATCTGCCTTGATACCTGCCTTGTTGTCTTCTTCAAAGACTATGGGTTTGTCTGCCTGTTTGATGACGCCCGGAGGTGCAATCAATGCTGCTCGGCCCTCCACTCTGTCCTGCTGGAGCCTGGGCTGGTCCAGAGACATGCCCTGGCCCCCAGGACCAGGACCGTCAGCTGCCCCGACTCCAGGTCCAGCACCAGCACCCACAACCACATCAGGGGCATCATCATGCTTCTGCGTGATGGCTGGTTTCTTCAAGGCTATGGATAAATGGAGTGGCAAAGTAAGAAAGCTTAGAAAGGAAGACAACTTTGGTGAATGCAATCTGAAAAAAGATTGTTTTTAAACATTACATTCAGTGACATAAAAAGGGAATGACCCTGTTTTGCAGAGTAGGAGGTGATTGTAAGTCACAACAGTGGTCCGGTAAGTTATTTTTCTCCAGTTTTGGTTTTAACTTCAGTTTATAAATCGTCTACTGTGTTTGTACTAGTCCTAGTCCCCTTAACAAGTCACAGTTTCAAGGCTGCAGTCCAGCAAATGTGTCTAAGTGGTGCATACACTGGCACTGGGATCCATCTTTCTTATTGATTTCCTTGACCTTACTCTGCCCCTACTGCCTTACAAATGAGTCCAAATGTCACTGTAATTGTATTGTATAATTTCCCCCACAAGGTAACTCAGTGGGTTTGCCAAACAAAAAATTGCTCTTGAAATTGCAAGTTACTTACCAAATTGCACATCATCGATTTTTCCCACCTCACTGTCTTCAATACCAGGCATGCCAGCATCACTGCCAGGCTTACCCATCTCTTCTGTAACAGAGCAGAAGGAATGTGACTTAGGTAGGGGATAGGCTGACATTAAAATAGTTTGATGAGTTTCCAGTTCCAGTTACATAAACAGGAAACAAACAGTAATGAGATTTATATGAGCATTTTCTATTACTAGGACGGCACATAATCACATACTACATATAGGGAGCCACTTCATAGAAATATAAGGAAGACCAGTCAAGACAGTATATGCCTTGGTCAACATAGTCACAGCCACTGTACCTTTTAAATCTGGACTGTTATGCCGGTGAGTGGCCACTGTATGGCGCTCTCCAACCAATTCCACACCAGGAGCTCCCTCTGCGTGTCTTCCTGTCACTACACCCTTTTGTCCGTCCATTACACTCTGAAGAATGATCAAAAGTGAATTAGAAAGAGGAACATTTGGAAAATGGAGAAATACAGTCGGTTTAATGATCAGGGAAGCTTAAACAGGACTAAAGACATAGCAGGGATTTAATTGAGTTTAGATGACACCACCAGCAATTATATGCAATGTGTAGCGGAGGGGGAAATTAGGCACAACTTCTCACCATTTACTAAGAATCAGGAGAATGACTACTAAGATTTAAATGAATACTAACCCGTCTTAGCTTTGAGGCTTCTTCCTCCAGGGTCTTCTTTGTTTCTTCATACTCGTCTCTCAATTGTGCAATCTGACGTCCACACTGTAAACTGGTTAATACACATTATGGCGTCAGTGTTACCCACCTTTTATAGGACTTTCCTGCCCTTGGAGTTTTCCTTAAGGTGAGGAAAACTCCAAGGGCAGTCATTAACACTGAAAGGTTAGAGTTTACATACCTTTCATACTCCAGTTTTCTCTCCAAGGTAGTGCTATTTTTCTTCACCTCTCTTAGCTGCTCTTCCTGTTTCATGAACTCCTGCTTCAGATCCTTTAACTGCTCTGCTTACAGCACCACAAGCATGCACCCCCCCCACACACACACGCGCACACGCACACGCGCACACGCACACAGAAACAAAATATTTTGGAGAGCTTGAGTTCTTGATGTCTGATAAAGAAAAGTCACTTCAGGATGTTCAATAATGTCAAATATACTGATGAGAGGTTTTGTTGATGTGTTTGATAGTGCCTTCTGCTGGTCAGACAGGCTGAAGTCCTACCTTTCAGCCTCTGGATTTCTGTCATTTGGGCTGTGACATCATTCTGCAGCTTCATCTGTACGAGAGAGAAAAAGCAGGTTCAGTAATCCTATCAGTGCCACATACCTTTTGTCTGTGTTCTTCATCTAAAGAACAGTTCACTAAACCTTCATTAACTGAATTGTGCAACAGGTCCTCTGATTAGTGGAAAATGCTGCCATTAACAACAGAAAACCAAGGCGAACAGGTTTGTCCTGTTTTTCAGTTTAACGAGGCCTCTCAGCACAAAGAGATGAATTTAGTGTGAAACTTTACATAAGGATCTACAATTGTATAACTAAATAAGTGTTTTTATTAGGCTTAATTGTGAGTGACAAGTAAAAGAAAACTTGTGTACACAGTAATGCCATCCAAAAGTCCTGTAATAAACGTACAGTTGTGAAACTTATAACTCTACCTGCAACACACTTTGACATTTGCTGTGACATTATTGACTGAAACTGTTGGCTGCTCTTTATTTTAAGAATTAACAAAACTCAAAGTCATATGCATGAACTCTTAAAGGGAGGGAGGAAGGAAGAAAGCAAGTTAAGGAGGGATGAAGAGGGAAGGGAGACCTGGATCCTGGACCTGACAGTGATATCCCAAATATATCTATTGAGTATCAAACAGTAACCCCCTTTTAGGTTTGAGAGGTGGCTTTTAAAATGTAGTTTCATCTACCACTTTAATAATCGATTCATTGTTGAAGCCATTTTTTAAGACAAAATGTCCAAAATTCTCTGGTAGCAGCTTCTCCAATGTGAGGATTTGCATCATTGTAATCCAAATATCTTTCAGTTTTGGACCGTTGTTTGGACAAAACAAGACATATGATGATGTCATCACATGATGATGTCAACAAGGACTCTGGAAAAAATGTGATGGGCATTTTTTTTTTTACTATCTCATGACATTTCCTGACCACCCACTTAATCGAGAAAATGGTCTGAAGATAAATCAATAATAAAAATAACTGTCAGCTGCAGCCCTAGTTTGTTTCATCATTTACAAAGAAAGAAGCTGTGGTTATCTTCAGTAATGCCCACAAATAATCTTACTAGGGTGACAAATTTTAAAGTAGACAAAAAAAAAATCATAAAGTCCACAGAGGTGGACAGGAAATACAGCATCAGTGTCAGCTGTTGTCAAGACTAAAGCTTCCTCCTGTTACACCCAAACAGGTGGTTAACAGCTTCCCGTTGCAGCCTGCTGAAATTGGCTGTATAGACAACAACACAGCCCGACTGGGAGTCATTTTATCATTCAGTATTTGGGTATACAAACTTCCGTTCATAGTGCCATCTATAAATATCATCTCCCGTACACCTTTTGCACTCATGCAGCCCCATATCAGCACACTCCCACCTCCATATTTCACGGTGGCCACTATGCAGTCACTGTGGTAGTCCTGGCCAGGTCTACACCAAGCATGCCGGACACTATCTGATCCAAACAAATTTATTTTGGTTTCATCTGACCAAAAAATGTGCTGCCAGCATTCATCAGACTTCTTTTCACGTTATTTGGTCAAGTTTAATCTTTAGTCTGTAGAGATTGACTTCATGTGGTGTCCTTCACACTGTGTGAACAGTCACTGAAAAACCAGTTTCCAAAGATAATCCTTGTGCCAAGTCAGAAGCAGTTGCCCGTCTGTTTTTCAATGCAAGGTTGCATTGGAAGATGGCCACTGCACCTTCTGTTATTGGTAGTATGGGTCCTCCTGTACCTCCTAACCACTGCTGCAACTGTGTTTTGGCTTCTCTTCAGTAGCCTACTGATGATCTTGCACCCTCTCACAATCTGGTTTCTTACTTGTTTTCAATCAGTTCCTTACCATGTGGAGCCATGTTGCATTAGACACAACCCAGGCCAAAATTGAGAAAGTTGTGGTGTTTACAGGTTCTTTTATAACATTGTTCAGACATTTAGTCTTAATTGGTAGTCATCGGTATAATCATTTTTGTATCAGTGGTCACAGGCGTACTCACTTTTGTTGCATTGATGTTGTACTTTGAGTCCTGTATTTTCGATTTAGTCTATCTGTGTTGTTTTTAATCATAAATAGGATCAAATACTCATTTCACCCTAAAAATACTACAATTATTGTAAGATGATACTATTTTGAATAATTTAACATTTTACTGATATTGCACAGGGGTGTACTCAGTTTTGTTAAACACTGTATGTGTGTGTCAGAGCCATTTAGGTATCAACTGTCCCTATTGTCACTGTTTTACAGGCCTCTTCTCAGTGTATGGCATACATCTCTGTTGAAACAGGGTTGGGCTGTTGACAAAGGAAAGGAGTGGAACCACTGTTTTCAACACCTACTTTTATCTAGATTACGGAAACGGAGCCGGATATACCAAGAAACCAGGAAGCTTAAGCTCCTCTTTACTCCACACTTCACCATTTTATTTGCCTCAACAGCAAGACAAAATCTAAGCTCTGGCTACATTCTTTTTAAATTTCTTACACAAACACTGTTTTCTGGCAGTTTACCTGCCAAGAGGGATTTTAGTGTCAAAAATGACAAATATACATTTGGAATAAAAATCATAAAATGGTCAGTAAAATATGTCAGTTTGTAGAAGATTAGACAGTGCCAGCATAATAGGTAACTAAGTGGAAGGCAAGCTGTTAGTGGGCCATTGTTTTGTTTCGGTTTGATTTGGCCAGAGAAAAATAGACTTGGCTCACCGACACAGTGAGCAGCATGAGCAAAGTCTCCGAATGAGGAATCATTTAAAATGTTGTCCTGAGAGCCTGACAGGTAACGGTTGTTGATTTATCCATCTTTTTTTTTTTTTTTTTTAAATACAAAACGGGTTTTCAGTTTTTACATAGCATTTGGCTTGTTTTAATTTTAGACTTTGTTCGTCAAGTGTGTAAGCTCTCCCCTTGTAAAAGTCTGCGTTGCATTCATTCACCCGCATATAATCATATTGGCAGGTGGCCTATTACAAGCAGTGTTATCTCGCTGGTCATAAAGTAACTAACTCCAATCATGAAGCAATGAGGAAGTTTGTTCTGTTGTGGTAGAAGGCCAACTTGTCAGTAAAGGTTGAGCAGAATAAGACATTGTTAGTCAAAATAAACTTATGTGTACAGGTCATTAATTAATAACAAGTAGTGATATGTTTTCCAGTTCAGGGTCTAATCTTTTCTCAAAAAAGTCAAGCAGAAAATCATCTTCCGGTCAAAATGATAAGACATCATATCTCATGTGTCCTAAATAATAATACTGAGACATTTTGTCTCATGTGTTCTAGTTTGATTTCCCAGCGGAAGAGTGGCTCACATGCTTTTAATACAACTCAGTAGTAGTTTGACTAGGACGCTAAACCACATATAGGATAAACATAGGTTAAACAAATGTATGTCAGTCTATGTGAAATAAACAACGCAGACTGGATGCAAATTTCAGGAAACCTCCCCCTCATCTGTTATCTAAACGTCTCCCGGGGCAGCTGGACACACACAAAGGACACCAAACTGCTGCCTGTGCCCCTGGGCAGGACAAGAAGTGGGAACAGCCTTGTGAAGCACATTGAGGGGCCACTGACGGTAAATACAATAAGCCCCACAAGTGTCTAAAAATGTGCTGATAATATGCTATATCAACACAGTATATGCAGAGTGAGGTAAATTTGTTTTTTCGGTTTGGAAATGCGACCATATTTTTTGTTTAGCTTATTAAGTTAATGGACAGAGGTGGCAGTAATGTAGGCACTTGTGGACTTCAAACAGAGAAAGCAGCAAATGTCACATTTGAGAAGCTGGAACAAGAGAACGTTTGTCAGTTTTGCTTGATGTTGACAATAATAAGGTTGTCATAATTGCTTAATAAATGACCTTAACAATTCATCAATTTATCAAAATTGTTGCTGATTAATGTTCTGCCAATCAATTCTTTAATTAATCGACTAATCCTTTCAGTTCTACCTAGAGTCAGAATGAACCTGACCTCAGCCCTGTCGACCAGTCTAAAACACATTATTAGTGGCTTGTAGGCATCTTCAGAAGCAGCGTGGTGACAGCAGTGATAACTCAAATATCTAACTTGTCAAGAAACACCATTACACATTTTTCTTCAAAACCTTAAGGGATATCAAAACACTTGAGAGAGTCATGAGCTGTGATTTTCTAGAAGAAAAGTACGGTGGTAGAGATGAATGAAACCCTGAAAAAGAGGAGCTGCGAGCGTTATCTGTCAATTTGACCACTTAATTGACACTGTTCTCCTCTTCAGAATTAGCCTTTTTGCGTCGCTAAAGGTGAAACATCTATCTCCTTCTAACACGAGCTACAAACATTGTTCATGTTAAGACTAAATGCTCCATCTAAAGTAGAGTATAACAATGTTGTACACATATCATGATACATTACTATGGTGTGGGATGATTTAGGTTATTGCAATACTGTAATGGGATGGAAATGTGTTTTTTTTTTCTCCTGGTTTTAAAAGCTGCATTCAAGTTACGTGATCTAAAGTTATCTAAACTTGCATGACTAGCTCAAACAAATGAAGAGACACTGCCTCTACCTGTTTGGCCATCATAACCCCATTACTTTCTCACAGAACAGAGCACAAACCATTAGATTAAATATTGTATGACAGCATTAACAGTCACCATCAAAAAATATAGACACAGCATTAATACAAAGATATTCATCCCTCTGTGAAAACTTTGCCTTCCCGTTTTAGCAAAGTACAGTACAAAAATGATATGAAACTAAACTCCACTGAACCCAGCTAGGGACCCTTTTTTTTTGTACAATACCTTTTCATCAGTGCACTTTTTCATAAGAGCCTCTCGGGCCTGCAGCTTGCCCTCCAGAACGCTGTAGTCTCCATCCTTCTGGTCTATCTGCTTCCTGTGGGTGTCCACCTGCACCATCAGCTCAGAGTTGCGCTTCTCCAACCGGCTCCGTGCAGCGTCCGTGCGCTTCACCTGCGTCTGTACCTCCGCCAACTCATCCAGCAAGCGGCCGTGCTTGTTGGACACTGTCCAGTAGTTGAAAGACAGTATGGCGATGATCACCATCAAGAAGATGAGGATGAAGGACGGGAGGCGGCCTCCCCGTCGGTTTGCACCAAACCCAACCATTTCACACAAAAAAAAAACAAAAAGAAAATTACAACGTTACTTCAGGTTGTTACTGCAACCTACTGATCTCCCGGCGTAGAACACATCCGTCTACGTGACATGTCGTACATATGCGGCAACCGCTCAGAAATGCAAACACTACACAGACAGAGAGAGTCATGAATGTTCAAGACTTGTCACATTTCTTCTGATCTTTACTCTCCTTCCTCCTTCCGCACACTGGGCATCTTCTCTGCAATTCGTCCAATGTCAGTAGATGAAAATACGCCCGCAGGGACGTGGCCTAGCTCAGCTGGCAACGTTAAACACAGCAGACGAGACTAGACGTGGACAGCTACACGGCACCGTGGCAGTGAGGAGAGCAAATGCAAACGATATAGCTCGCTATACATTAGCCTACAGCTAGTTCTTTTTCATGGTTGTCTATGAGCCCCCGTAGGACGTAACATACCGGCGTTTGGAGCTCCTTTAATCACAAAATTACCGTCAAACCAGCACCAATGATGATTTTCGATTCCGAGCTGACGTTAACGTTAGCTCCTATTGAACGTTAACGCTGTCCAGCTATTAGCCACTTTCACACTAGCTAGCAACAGTAGATGCGAGGAGACGGGCAGACAAAAAAAGTATCGTCTCTTCTTTCGGAGGACGGATTTAACCTATGTGATAAAACAAAATAAACCCTGAAAGACACTGATAACACAGGCTTTGTGTCACACTCTGCGAGTCGGAGCCTTCCCAATCTGATGTCTGCGCTGTGTGAAGCTAGCCGTAACAGGCTACACCAGTTTCCGCTCTCTGCTTAAAATAAAAGTCCAAATCGAGCGTTTAGCAGCAAAAAGGAAACGTGGGACTGGTCTCTTTATGGTACTGCCTCTAGCTCTGTTTGACGCCTAGAAACCACTTTATATGTCGGTGTGCAGAAGATGTGAGGAGGGTCACTTTTGTGTCATCAGCGGACACACAATGAAAACAATAAACCTGTATGATAACACAAGGATTCAGATAGGGGACAACGGGGTTGGTTGTCACCAAACCCCCAAGAACAGCTCCGGGCTTTGAAGCCAATTTAACATAGTGGCCAGACTGTGTAATTACAACGTCACGTGATGTTATTGTGCCCAAAAAGACTTTTTCCGTAGACTTACATTGTGAAAGAGACGTCTGTAAATCAGCCGATACATTTTTTTTAGCATCACAACCCCAGCGAAATGACTCGTTTCACTCTCAGAATTTGATCCATTCGGTCTGATCACATTTCAAAAGTCTAGAAGAGCCGCATGATTGAATTGTTTTATCCCTATTCAGATTAGCCGGAGGGCTAAACCGAACATTAGCGGTCTCCGCCGGCGGAAGTCTCCAGTGAGCATGCTCCATGGGCGCATTGGGCCCATAGAGCGTGCGCAGTATGTTTCAGGAAGTTGTTTTCTTGGCTTCATGTGCCACTGAGCAACTTTCATAGGAATGAACGGGGCCCCGTCTCTGATGCTGTATCCAGTTCTCTTTATACATGGTTGTCACATTCATTAAATGTTGCTCCTTACAGGATGCTGTTAAAAAATGTTGGTACTGAAATTTTTAGAATTGGGGTCAGAGGTCACCTACAAGATCATTTCAGGAACAAGACACTTGACATTGAGGTAAGAGGACTTTTAGTGTTTTTCATGTCAAAATGTAAATATCCAGCTCTTTTGTGTTTCTCTTCAAGGCTTTTACACAATGGGTTTATAATAAAACAATTATTACCATTAAAAAGTATGAGGGGAGAGCTGTAGTTTAGATTTAGTTTTTTTCTTAGCTACGCTACAACATGTGGATGTTAGCTTTGCCGGGAGCAAAACATCCCAGTTGGGGATGCTTGTCACATTCTCTTTGGGGTTGGTTGTCACATTCATGAAAATTCAACATGGCATTAAACTTTAAATTCATTTTAAAGATTGCCTCGATTTTTTATTTTTCCCCATTTAAATTAGGGACAACCAACCACATAGTGTGTGACTACCAACCCCACGATGGGGATGGTTGTCACAAGTGCACAAGACATATTTGACAGTCCACATCTTTTGAACAGAATAAGGAGAGTAAAGTCACTCCATTCCTACCTGACACTTTAGGCTTTCATTACACATTGAGAGGGAATCTATTAAGGATAAAGTTTTTGAGGGATTCAAATGAAAGGAAAACTGTGACTACCAACCCCGTTCTCCCCTATCAGGATAGTACACAGGGACCGGAAACACATGGCTGACTGGAAGAACACTTTACAATTATAATAAAAAGGGTCCAGCTTCAATTATATATTAATATTTTGGATATAACCAGTTGTCTTAATACAAACCCTGCAAATTAATCAAATTAATCAATTAATTCAAACCTGGTGCACATACCTTCTTTTAAGTCACCCTTGGCTTTTGATCAGTGGCTGGAAAAATCATGTTTGTTAAATCAAACACAAATTCCCTCCTGTTATTCAATGAGAAAAGAACACAACTTTTAGGGCTTGTTACCCAATTCCAAATCCATGTCTCTTTTTTTACACTCGTGTAATCTTTTGCCATTTACTTGAAGATTACTTTCAGTTCTGATTTCTGAATGTTTTTTTTTTTCCAAACCGCATACAAAGTTATTACCAACACCCGTCTCCATATTACTGTCAGTGTCAGAAGCCTGTACAGTGTCAGGGATTCTGTACATTTACTAACTGGAAAGCTAAGGTTTTGAAAAGCAATCCTAGGTATGCACCAAGACATTCAGGTAGGACTAGCTGAATTCTTTCCACCTTTGTAAGTTACCTTAAACCTTACCTGTGAATGAAATGTTGTCAAACCTCTATTGAAGCTCAACAAATGTTATAGTTGATGTTTAGCTTAAGATAATTCACCGAAAATGATTCACCCTGCCTTTGTAACTGTGATCCAGTTGCAGAATGAATTGCCAGTGCATCAGTCACAACAACTGCAAAATGCATTAAGGGGAAAAGTCGGAAAATCATGAAAATCATGATGGCCTATGCCAAACACAGGAAAACTGCACTGGCACTGGGAAAACGGACACTCACCAATTCAAATTAAAAGACATTTTACAGTATATTTAATTAAACAACACTACCCACTACAACACCACCATTATATTCTCAAGTGTTCCTGTTATTTTGTCCACCCCTAGTTGAGGTGACCAGATGTTCAAAGTGCTGTTGCCTACAGATTCATATACATGATGTGGAACATTCATTGAAATAACAACACAAACCACAAGATACAAAGTCATATTTTATTGTAACACTGATAAGAATTGTAACACAATGAGGTAAGTTAAAATGTCTGCGATGTTCTTGAACCAGCGGCACCACAAAATATTCACCACCCTATCAGTAACGGTTCCACAAAGTCTGAAAACAATGGCTGGTAATGCCCAGTCGGTTCAGTTCACAGTTTAATACAAACATATTTCTTCCTGTTTCTTATAAGGACAAGAAGAATACTGATAACACAATCTCCGTCTTTGAGTCACAGATCCCAACTTACCAGCTGTGTATTTGTTTCTTTTTTAAGAGATGAAACTCAGTAGAAAAGATCCCCTGAGGGAGAAACATTCTTTTGTTTTTCTGATGAGAAAGAAGCCACTACAGACACTGGCAGGCTCAGTCTGAGTTTGCTACCATTTCTGCTGATGACTTGGCACGGTCTCACAGGGCACTAGGAGATACAGTATGAGACCATTTCAGGTTACCTGTGCTGCAGTAACACTGTGCAAATAAGTGATCTCACAATGCTGAAAGAGTTATTACTTGCTGTATACACGTGCTGCACAGCACAGCACAGCGTGGCTGCAACACCAGCACCCTGATATGCCCTCATAGTTTTGACCCGGGTCCTTGTTCGGAGAGTGGTCAGAGAATCGTTTCTCTGTACTCAAGGCTTTGTTCAGAGGAGGGGGAGTCCAGTGGGTTGGTTGAGCCGCTGGTTGTTTGTGGGAGGTGTTTTGGACGGCGCATGGAAGGGGACGGGGATGAACTCAACGCACCGCAGCTCTGGAGGTGAAGATCCTCATGGCCACGCTTCCTGGGACTGCCTATGATACGCTGGGTCATCATCTGTGCAGCATAAAATAGAAACATATAAGAGAGACACTTATTGTCACCTGTGTTTTTTTTGTTTTTTTTTACATAATAATCGTAAAAACCATTTGGAAAGTGAAGTGAAATTCACTGCTTGGGTCATTATAACTCTGAGAACAAAGATCAGCAATATTGATATGCAAAATTCAAATTAAATGTATCTTGTTGCATTTTACAATAGATAAAGGTGCCGAATTTAACAGTAGAGTGATTTAATTCTAAATAACAGTGAAATATCAGTGACAATCAATCCACATTACAAGATAATGTTAATTTATTTCCCATAAATGTAACTATGAATTTTCCACTCATGATCAGAAAAGCAAGTGCATCTCACCACTACCCTAACTACTTTAATTCACCTACTACTGGAGCAAGTTTTAGGTGTTAACATCTATAGTATCTTATTAAATAACTGTGTAACATGCATTAACATGCAAATTGTATGTGTGTTATCATGCTAATGCGGGCGTGTCACTCAGCTCAAAGCACAGCTGAGTTCAGCTTTTATAAAAGCTGAGTCAAGTCTGATAATGTTTGTTTTGGTAACAACATGGCCTTTCTTCTGTTAAGGATCTGTGTGTAATAAGCATTACAGTCTCACAAGGTCTACAATGATATTGACCTTTTGTCTTGTGTACTGATGTTCACCAATAACCATTAAAACCAGCTTTAGGTATGCAAACTGCTAGCTTGCATCATGCTATCAACTGTCCAATTCAGTTACCTGATCTATGACGTTGGCACTAAAAATGGCCTCCTCCATGTGTTTCTCATCCGACTTGATGACACACTTGATGTTGTTGACAACCTGCTGGACTTCAGGAGGTAGACTGCAGCTCGAGTGCTCCAGGAACTTGGCCACCAATATTTTGGTGTCTTTGTACATTTTAAGGTCAGCCAGGGAGTGCGGCCGTTCATGGGAGGAGTGTGTGTGCAGAGCTCGGGGTTTAAGGTGGATATCAACTTTTCTGCCCTCCTTTTGCTGCTTCCTGACACATATGTGGCTGGGTTTAGCTCCGACTCCTTCTGTTGAAACATCTGTTGACTCTGAAAATAAGACAGAGAATAAATTGTCTCAACACACTGAAACACATACTTAACTCAAGGCTAATGCCGGTGAAGTTAGTGCCTTTGGTAATGTGAAATTGCTGTTTTCTGTGTCACCAGTGTCACACATTATCAGTGTCAGCTTTGTCGCAGCTCATTTTCAATTGCCACACTGGATGTGGATGAATGTACATCAGATAACATTACTAATGTTTGGTTCAGTAAAGTTTGACATGTTAGGTTGTTATGCTGCAAGATTTACAGTTTTTTTCTTCAGGTTTAATTGTTTTATATAATAGTATGTGGATGCTGTTCAGCAGCAGACACGCAAATTGTGGATGTCTAATTTTAACACCGTCACATGAATTTCTATGACAGTAATACCTTGCTCCGGTGATGTATGAGCTGAATCTTCAGCAGCAGGGTGGTTTGCAGAGGCGCAGCCACAATTTTCTCCTGTAGAGGGAGACAAGAGACTTAGACAAGAAAGCCACCTTAAAGACTGATACTAACTGCACTGGCTATTATTAGTTAGAAATTGAAAGGTGGATCGCTCTGGTAAAAAGGATATTTAAGATGTTGTATAAATCTTAAAGCACTTACTTCCTAACGTAGAAGAGCAGGAGATAGGGTCACTGGTGGAGCGGACAATGCGTGCCAGCTTGCGGTACTTCCTGGCCGCGCGGAACACCCGAGGCCTCTCTGAGGGCAAATAGCCACTTTGGGCTGAGGTAGAGGGGGGTTGTGATGCAGATGAGGGTGACCAAACACTGAAGCACAGCCTGGGGCCTCGTAGCCTGCTAGGTGGGGATGGAGAAGGAGAAGGAGCCATAGGGCTGATGGCTGAAGTTCCACCAGAGGAGGCCACAGAGGTAGGGGAGCAAGGCTGAGGTGGTGGGGGGATAGTGACAGGGAGGGTGAGCTTCCGGCTCATCATTCGTGCTTTAATGAGGGAGTGCGTTGGCGCTTTAGGTGGCTCCTCTGGCAAATGTTTGGCTGATGCAAGCTCGTCACATATGTGCATCGCACCCCTGAGTTCTTCACATGGGTGTGTGTTGTCTGTAGAATCCTCCTGGTCCAGATTGCTGTAGTTCTCTGAGGACCAGTCTGGAGAGCGTTCGAGAGACTCCTGGGTGTGTGAGGACTCACTGTATCCGGTATCACTGGGGCGAGCGTCAGTGTTACGCAGGCCACGATGGCAGCGCGAGGCGTCACGTGTACAAAGCTCCAGGCTGGTGCAGCTTCCATCAGTGGGTGCGGTGTGGAGCGTGCCATAGGGAGAGGAGTCAGAGCCCTGGACCTCTAAGGAACACAAGTCCTCTGAGGAGCAAGTCTGGTCCTGATCAGCCACCTCTGACACCATCAGGGAAGCACTGTCCACTGAGGCTGTAAATATGGAATAAACGTATCATCAGCATGACTGCTAGAAGGCATCCAACCATCCTCTGCAATATTAAAAACAGAGTTTACCTTGAGTACTAATTCCTGCAGTGGTGTTTCTATCACATAGACTGGACTCAGTGGCCTGCTGCTCTATGCTGGTGGTGACCTGTAAAGAGTAACTTATTATGGGACACACTGCAGATAAGGCGAGTAACAGCACAGTTTTATCAGTTCTTACATGATATTTTGTAGGATTAAAAACAGTTGCACCTAACCTTCAATACCACAGTTTGGTCAATAGGGGGCTCTATGAGACCACAACACACAAACAGAAATGGACAGGTGTACTAGTGGAGAAAGCCACTAACACATCTAGAGTTGAATTAGATTCAGTAACACGATTCTCAAGGTATATGACATTCATATTACTTGGTCTGTCAAATCATGCATTGTCTTTAGACTGAAATTATCAGCTGAGTTTCTTCACATGTCTGCCTTCTAACAGTTCTCTCACACAATCAATCGATCGCTGCCTGCTTCCATTAGTTATTTACAGCAACCAGTGCAATCTATTTCAGGTGAGAAAACCCTCTGCTGATTCCTTTTTGAAGGACACTGTTCAAAATCGATGTGAAAAGGTTGCGGAGTTGATATGTGTTATGGAAATGAGAGATTAAAGGGCTAAGGTGTTAAATTATGTTGAGAATATAATAGAAGATAAAAGGATTTGCTTGCACACAAGACTTATTTTTACCTGTGCACACTGAGTTGCAGTGAGGCCTCTCTGCAGCCGGAAAAAAACTCAGTTCAACATGACTGTCAAGGGAGACTGCCTGAGTAAGTAGTGAGTCTGAAGCAGCAGATATACTCAGATTAAATTGGTAGTGATTTTTGACCTACAGACCTGTCAGGCAACATCTCAACATCCAGACACTAGCTGACTCCAGTAGCCATTTTGACACATGAGTAAAAAAATACCAGCCATTAAGAAGAGAAAACCTGACAAATTTCTTAGCTTGGCCAAACTCACTTTTATATTCAGACCTGTGGTCTATAATATTGTATTATTCACATGTAAGACTTTAAAGCAACTTTGGGCTTAACCTTGAAATACCCTTGTTTTTGAAGACTATCTCATTAAAATTTACAAGATTTGAAACTTTAACCTAAGGACTACATTTTTAATGCAATTCATTTATAATTATCTGCTTATAAAACTATGCAAATGAAAGTGTTTTGTAAAAAAAGAATATTTAATCTAAAAAAAAAAGAGCAGGTTTTTACTGTTTGGAACAAAGAAATTAATGTGCTACCCTATGCTCAAATGCCCACACAGAAGGCCTCTGGAGATGCTGTTTTAAGGACAGAGATGGATATTTTTTTTCTCACCTGGCTTGCAGGGGTCTGCCCCACCACAGACTCATATGGAGGGGGCAGGTCAGTTGGGTACAGAGTCCCTGGGCTGTTGATGGGCACCCCATAGATGGCACTGAAGGGAGAATGGGGGAAGTCCAAGTGCAGGCCTCTGTCAGGGACATGACAGCAAGAGTTTTAACCAAACATTTAAAAAGAATATACAGAAACTGACAGAGAATATGCTGGGCCATTGACACAATGACATAAAGACTGGCACGTGGCAAGTCTGAATTCAACTGACTGAGTATATTTTCTGTTAAAACATTAAGAGAGAAAGTATGAAAAATAGCCTTATTTCCCACATTATCATTCTACAACACTCTATGTGCACCACTGTTTCATATGGTGCCAATTAAGAAAGAGCAGCCCTGCGCACTGTCATATCTTTTAATTACAACCCCATTCTCCTCTAAAGTGGCAGAGCATGAAATACAGCCTGAGAGTTTCCACTAATCATCCGAGGCATGATGATGTCATGACACATCCCTGGCCCCGAGCAGGGGCACTATAAATGCTTCCTCTGCTTTGTTTATATTTATGGCATAACTGGCAAACAGATGTGGCTTCCTGCCAAGTGGCTACATCAGCAGCACTCTCTCTGGCAAGACTGAGGAAATGGAGGCAGTGATGAGGGAGGGGTCATCAGATCTTTCACTACAGCTGAGAGACACGGATGTCACATCTGCTTTATGGAGGGAAACGCTCTGTGATGGCCATGGATGATAATACCACATGTGATGATCACAGTTAGATAGTGCTTTCCAAAACAGACACACGCCACTGCTGCTTAATATGATGAGTTTAGATTTTAATTTGGGTGGAAATTTTCGAACGTGACAAAGTTCCTCTGCTGACAAGCACTGAGTAAGAAGAAGAAGTAACAGACCTCATCCTCTTAGCTCCTCCACAAACTAACAAACTAAATGTTTTGTTTCTTTTCTTTGGTGTGAGTCCTCTCAGGGGCCTCCAAACATCCCTCCAGTGCTCGACCCATCATATAATCCCCTTTTTAATGACACACAGCCTAATATCTGGCTCATGTCAGGTATCTATGGAGGGGCATGTAGGGGATTGCAAGTGAGGACCATAGGTTACAAAAGAATCCTTAAGAATCTTAATAATCTTAAATATATGTGTACTATTGCAAAACAAAAAAATAGAAATAAATCACTTCCATTCCTATCAATTTCATAGATGAATACAATTCTAGGAGAGGGCACCAAGCCAGCAACAGTATCCTCAACTCTGCACCAACCACCAAGAATTCTAGCTTTAGTACATTTTGCAGAAAACGTTAATAGGTCTCTTTAGCAACGGTCCTTTGTATTTTTCAACAAGTTTAATAAATATCAGAACCTAGAAACAATGCCTAATATATTTTAAAGAAAAACACGCCTTTCGTACCCAGTTTAAAACGCTGCCCCCTGGGAGCTACTTTATGACGACTGGTGCCTTTAACCTGCAGTTTTTGTTTCACTTGCTGCAATCATTTCTCTGGGTTGCACCCTGCACTTTCCATATACAGTGGCTGATTATACGGCAGTTATTTGGCCGCCCACGTAGATTTGATGTCAGCAATGATTTATGGGATAGTTATTAATGCGTTAATTTCCACCATGGTGGACAATAAAGTTGAATTGTATTGTTTTGTATTGGATTCTAGTGAGTGTGGGCTGGGGTCTGGCTAGCCACCAGACAAATGTGTATAATTGCAATGTGTTGTCACCATAGAATTATTAATCTTCTCTAACATTCGAACAAATTACAAATGCCTTGGATATACCTCTGTCCATCCATTGAGGGGGTGCAGGTGTACTCTGGGGGGTAGTATGGCGGTGGGGGAATGGGAGGAATAAACTCATCAAAGTCCAGAGTTTGGTGGAGGATGGTTCCGTGGGGGGTCATACAGTCGGCATTTAGGGCTCGTGCTCTGTGTGGCATAAACTGTAACACATCATAAAAAGAGACATCATCAGGCCGTTATTACACAAGCTGCTGAGTCCTCATTCATTATTCTAAACCAAAATGTACCCAGTGAAAATGACTGAGCGAATGTCATCTTCTTACAGCATCTCCCTCCTGTTATTAAAGCCCAGTCGTTGTTTCACTGAAAAAGCTGCGGCACCTGAAAGTCAAATGCTTTGCTCAGAGGCACCTCAACAGCAGCTTTTAAGGGTGGTTAAGGCATTGCTCATTCTCTTTCCTCACTCAGACATTTCTAAGTAGGACAACATTCCCCGTCACAGCCAGCCTGCTTTTCTAATCTCCAGGCTGCCACTGCTGCTATTGACTTGGCTAAATTTACTGAGCTAAATAAAAGGTTAACACCTCTTGTGGTAAATGGGAAATGAGGCCACTCTTGGAAACTTGGCGAGACTGTTGGAGATAAGACAGAGCTCTTTTGTCCTTTGCCTCTCTGTGAATCGATAGTTAGATGCCACCATTCTCAGCCACTTTAATTTATAGAGGTTTTCCTGTAGTTGTCTATGTCTGCTTTGGTGTTTGCTTTTGCAAATACAGCACTGTAATTTTCAGCTATCTAGTATCTGTGGCATATTATATACATTTGCTACTTGAACATAAAACAAGTGCCCCCAATTAATCAACATAAGTCATTAAATAATTCACAAATACATTTGTACAGATTTTCACAGTAAGGATGCTTTGATCATCTGAAAGCAAAAAACCTTATCTCAAGGTGAAAATGATTTTTCCATGTACATTTTTAATTGGTATATAATTCAAACTGCCTCTGATAATTTCATGTCTGCCCTCTTATCTTTGTTTGTCTCTTCTTTAATAAGAACTGACATAATTCTTATTACAGTCTTATTTCTACAGTCCTGTCTCAGGGATTAGAGTATAAGTATTCATCTAATTTTCCCTGTTTAAAAAATAACAGAACATAATTAAGAAAATTAATATCAGGCTTATACATTGTTTTCACAGTGGTGATCAGATATCATCATGTGTCATAATAGATGTTAATATTTCCAGTTGAGTCAGACATTACAGTTTCACAAAGTCAAACACATAATCCAAACAAGTCTGATTTGCACGTACAGCTTTTTATTAACTAGCTAACAACTAACTATGTGGCAAGGAGATGAAACTGATTCAGTGTTTGAGTTCTGCTGAATGTCTGTTACTAGACAGGATAATATTCAACCTGTTATCAAATCGAGCCTTAAATTCAGCCCAGAGCACCAGTTCTAATATCCAGACTCATTGTAGCATTTTAGCACAAAATGTACAGCATAGGTCATCAAATGTGTAAACGGCTCTTGCATTAAATATAACTGCAACGTCTGACATCAAGTTGGTAGTGTCGCTCTGTCTTTCCTCTGATCTGTTGAGAAGCATTAAATAACTATTGTTGGTGTGAAAAACAAAGGGAACCTGGTCGTGTTAATTTCCCTCATGGCTAAAAGCATTTAGCTGTGGCTAATAGTTTCATTGTTCCACATAAAATGACAAAAGAGGGTCATCCTGAGAATCAAAATCCAGTGAGATGTTGAGCTGTTTTCTCCAAATCACACATATTTTTCAGCTGCAGGAGGACAAAGAGAGAGGTCTTGTGGCAATTGACTTTGTGTGTGTGTGTTTACGCTAACAAGAAAAAACATTACTCTCCACTATCTTGGAAACAGACAATAGGTGGCACATCCCTCCTGAGCTGCATGTGTTTACCTGACCTGATGATAGTGATCTTCAGACTAAAAATACATATATACATTTTTAACCACAGGGTGGTCACTAAAAGAAAAGAAAAAAAGTCAGCCATTGTTGTTGTCTGCTCTTCCATCACACTCACCATCTGCAGCACATCAGTTGAGACCATCTGCATACAGCACATGGCAGTGGCTAGAGCACACACAATGGTGGAGATGACGTTAAGAGCGCACACACTGAACAGCAGCTCCTAAAGGAGAGGGGGGAGAGGGGGAGACTATTAGAGGAACAGGGACAAAAGAAGGGGAAGAAAATGGGTAAAAAAAAAAAAAAGGAAAGTAAAGAATCAGGAAAGAAGGTGGCAAGAGAGGAGAAGAGAGGAACAAAAGGTGATAACACAAAAAGGAGTGAAGGTGACACAAACAGCGTTGATGTCATCAGTAAGGTAACCAAGTTTAGAAAAAGACAGCAGGGTGGCACTGCAGAGAGTGTGACACTCCTATAGATATCTGCTTTAGCACAGCAAGACAGCCACACAGCACTAATAAGAAGCTCATCTGCATTGTTAGCACATATAAAAAATACATACATATAAAAATAGTCAGTTATAGGGGGTAAAAACCCCATAAACATCCAAGGTTAAGCACGAATACACACATCATCACACTCTGGCAATGCAGCTAACAGCAAGGGGACAAACCAGTATTGAATCTGTCAGCAAAATAAATGTGCACGCTGGTGAAATACTAGCCCAGGAAAGTGAATCAGAGAAAAGACTTATGACTGCAGCCCTTTTATGTTGCTGTTTCTGCTATTCTTCCAAAAGGTAGAAAATCATCTCTAAGTGGCTTCATTTTTAAACCATATTGAGTTTGTATGTTCTAACAAAAGAACCTATAATAACTGTACAAATTAATTTTCTGGAGAACAGCACAGGAACAGCAATGCCACCTGCCTGGAAATTGGCTCGGGGAATAGCAGCAGTAGCAGCTTGTATGGCTGCTTCAAAATCAGCAAAACTACAGTATCATTAATATAAGTGCAATAAAAAAGGTGTAGGTGGTTTGTCTTCTCAGATATTTGAATACCCATCACGCAATATGTGCAGTTCTTTCCTATCATGTTCACAGGGTTTATCTGTCACAATTAAGTTACATGATCACTCTGATAATACTATTATCACAATTATTATTATCATCACATTGTAAGACTGTGAAAAGTGAGGGGGAGTAGGACGGAAGAAGGGATAAATAAGAGACTGAATGCGTGGCAGAGACTTTGACTTTCAGATGTGCTAAGTTAAATATCTGGCAGCACAACAAGAAGAAATAAAACAAGTGAATTCTACTGTGCATGAAAAATTAAAACAGTACTGAATTCAGCAGCCGCACAAAACTATAAATATAACAATATCATTACTCAGTGTCATATTTTAAAGACAAGAACATGTAACCATGAACAGACCTTCAGCGCTAGAATTAAAAAAAACAGATTATATTTTTTTTCTGTGGACACAGGCCCATAAATGAAGCTCCCCAGTCACCACACAAACTGTTTTCCAGCCTGCTGCACAGATTTTTCACCAGATTTACAGCACACATGATTATCTGTGACATTAAAAAAACACTTGTGTTAGGCTTTTGATAATCTGCAGAGAGAACAGTTGTCTCCCCCACCGAGCTGCTTGTTGCCGAGGTGCAGTTGCCTTGACTTTTTAATGGAGGTTCAGGTTAGATGCTTTTAGCAGATCCCATGGCTCATTCGAAGTAAGTGATATAAAATGGATGAAGTTGGCGACTAAGATGTTCAGAGCTGCCAGCCTTACAACATGTTCGATATCCACTAACTAGTCGCCAAAGATCAAGTCTGTGTCAACTGGAAGTAAAGCAGAAATTATGCCAGTTGGAATCAATGAAGCTTAAGTTGTGCAGAGCCAAGTATAAAGTACAACCAATACATGTTTGACTTGGAAGCTAACGGTTTTGGGACATGTTTTGCGTTGGAGGAAGGTCTGGAGGGATTGTGGACAGAGCACAAGTCTGTTTGACATTTCAAATATAGATGATCACAGCCAGTCAGTAATAGAAAGGAGACTATGACTGCAGTTCAGCAAGGTGATACCGACCTTACGTGGGTATAAAGTTTTAATGTTTGTACGAGTGAAAAACCTGTAACTCTGTTAGCTTGTTTAGCCCTTTGGACCTTGCAGAGTCTTTCTTAATCAGGTCTTCACATAGCTGGTACTCAACTGTTGTTTCTCTAATCGTAAGGTTATTCACTGAACAAAAAGTACCCTAAAGTACCATGAGATCAGAGTAGCAAAGGACAGCACCCTGCTTTCATCAAGCCGACATTTGCTGATAGCTGCAGCACAGGTAATTCCCTGATAGCCTCAATTCAGGTAATTCACTGACCTCTTCCCTCTTTGGCATCCCCAAGCAGCTTTTTACAGCATCTGACAGAAAACACAGGTCTTCCCTCAGGAAGCTCTACAGCTGTTGGCAAAGCCCTTCAGAGATTTTCAAACCTCCAATGACAGGAAGCAGCAGATGTTGTAGCTCTGTGGTGCCACTTCTCATAAAGCACTGAATGCACCAGCTTCACAGTAAAGGTAAAGCTTCAGACCTCAGGCCTACAGACCATAAATAGTCTTGTCGCAGCACATGCAAATATTATCATCTGTTCTCTTATTTTCTTTTTTGCTGCCCGGTGCTGGAAAGCTTCTGCTCTGCTGTCTACAGGTGAATCACACGCTGTCTACCTTAGATGGACAGGTGAACGACAACAACTCAGCTAGTGGTGCCCTAATTTAAAGAAATATAGATTTTACTTCTGGATTTCTGCCTAAAAGCCATCATGGAAGGCTAATACTCCCTCAAAAGTTGAGACCCATCCCTTTTAAACTCAGGTGAAGCTCAATCAGTCTTAGACACACCAAACCAATCTCACAACTTGTGCTAACAAAGAACCAACTGATGGATCTCCTCACATCAACTCATGTCTTCTGTTAAAAATTGCCTTTGAACATGCTGCAAAGACTGCGGCTGATGGATGACATGCTGACATGCATGTATGTATTGTGCCTGAACAAGAAGAGATACAGTAACAAGTTAGTAGTCTACCTTTGCAAAGAGACAAAGCTGAACATTTAAATACCATTGTGAATCTGATTACATATTGTCATATGCTTTGTATACAAATTGAGAATATGTCTAATAATATACCCATAATTTGTATTGCGCAGTAATTGGCCAGAACTTCTCTCTCAAACTCTCTTTTTTCCATTAGTTACATAACTATTTCTGGCACTTTTCTTGTGAACAACCAAGTACAGCGCTATAAATGCCCTAAAGGAAAGAATGTCTGAAAATGTTCCCTGTTATCCCCATATTTAAACGATTATTGTGTCTCTCCCCTCTCTATGATGGCCAACTTTTCACTCTGCCTTTGAGTACAGCCATTTGGAACAAAGTAGTTATTTTCTTGCATAACCCGGCCCTTACTGATTCAGCATACTCAACTGGCAGAGCTGCTGCTGATAAGGGACAACCCGAGCCAACGGTGCCAACAACCACAAAAACACACCACAAAAACTACAGGTAGCCGTCGAACACATGACTCAACAGTGCCTAACAGCCAACTGATGCATTGGGCCCTGAGACCAGCCTCTTGCGGCCAAAATTAAGTCTATAGCAAGGCAGTTATTAAGAGGTTTGTCCAGTGTGCATCCTTACAGGGAGTGATCAAAACCTAGATGCCAAACATTAACAGCATAGTCGGTATTCATGTAATAAATCCTGAAAACTGAAATATGTATGCAGACATGGAGGTAACTGTCAATCATTCATCGTGTTGTGCAGCTTTGACTGAGCTCTCTCTTTCCTGAGATTAAGTTAAGATTAGTTAAACCAACCTGTATGCAACAGTGTCCTTCTTACTGGCTACATTTGAGCTCAGTTTTGATAAGCTAATGCATCTGATGTGCAGATGTAAGACGGTGCATTTCTGTGATTTCCCTTGTGACCCCAATGTACATAATGACATAATAAATCCTGCCAGGTTAAGAAATGCAATAACACCTCTAAAGGAACTGTTTAACATGCCTGCTCACCACATATTTAACCTTTAGAAGATACCTCCTTGCCCCAAGCCAATCAGGTTAGCGAATTACACAGCATAGGTTACACATCCGCCCCCTTGCAGGAAATCACAAATTATCTTAATACTGCCTCCCACTGATGATTTACAGCCTTGGGTGGAGTAATGAAAAGAACAACGGGATGGAAATCAAATATGTCTGCAAAGAGTGAATAACACTCATCAGCGATAACGTGGATAGTGCAGATTGCAGATTGCTTTGATAAAGACCAAACTAAAAGATGCTGCTGAGAGATAAGTGAATTAGGGACTACAAGTGATCTACTACCTAATATCCCTGCTGTTATAATTCAGTACTCTCCATATGCTGTGTATTTCAGTACCAAAGGAACTGTACAGTATGTCAGCTGCATCATGAGTTCATTAGGACCAGCGACAGTTTAGCCGTCTGAAATGGCTGAGGACTCTGGGGAACAGGGTTTGACAGCTTCCTCTCAGACATAACTCAACACATCTGACTACTTTGGCACTTAATAAAGGTTTATTGCACCAATTCCCATATCTCTTTTAATGAGCTATGATCACAATGACAAATGTGCTTGATCTTTCCTCTTTTCATAAGCATGCTTCATCCTGAGAAGTCTTTTATTTGGCTATTAATGTTTTATAATCAACCAGGGACATAAAAATGAATGGATATGATTGTCGTTATCCAATAAAGGCACAGTAGCACATACTGTATATCATTCCTGCAGACACCCGGAGTCAAGATAATCTACCAAGATCATGCACTCGCAAACTACCGCCAACCCAGGCTAGATACACACTGCATACTAAGAGGTCTGCCTCTTGGGGAAAGACAAATGCTGTTGCCATTCTCCACTTCCTGCCCAATCAATCTGAGGCTGAACATTTACATTGTTTTGCATTTTACACCATTTGACTGTTCCCACATGGAATATGTTACACAGTGAGGGAGGAAACGTGTAGACGTTTAACTGATGATATTAACAATTAACATAAAATTATTTATGCAAGACTAAAGTGACAGTTTTTCACGTGATTTCTATCCTGTTAAAGCTGATTGCAAATCAAATTTAAAGGCAGTTTCTACTTTTAGATTCAAGTCTAGACTGCAAAAAATGAATAAGTAAATAAATACATACACAAAACCCATTGTTTGATTTCTGAAGTTGTATCTCAGTCTGGCCACACAAACCCATTTCAAACGGTCACTCACAACAGTGACATCACAGAGCGCGATTAAAGCCAGTCATTATGGCAGCGTGAAACATGGCCGCATAAATAAACCTCTACCATTCATGATGGGTGCAACAGAGAAGTTTATGCAGCAAAAAAGATGTGAGAAAATCACAATGAGAAAATCAAGAGGATACATGTCAATTGCTTTCTTTAAACAGGAAAAACACACCACCAGTCAATGTAAATATGGTACTCCACATTGTTACCATAGCTACCGGTGCAGACAGGATAGATCCCTGAATACAAATCCAACGTGATCAGTTGCAAATAACAGTATTAACAGTCAGTTCTGAAAACTATTTGCTTTTCATCCATCCAATTTGCCTGCAGTATGAACAAAATCTAACTTATTTTAAATGTTTTTTCTATGTGAAAACACAAAAAGCAGCACTATACAAATACACTCTCACTCCCACCCACCTTGAGACGGAGGCGTATGGTATTGCAGTCCCTCAGAGGATTCAGTTTCAGTGTCTCTCCCAGGTTGTTGCAACTCGAACTCTGTTTCTGTAGCTCGCAGCATACACACACTCCATCGCTGTCAAACTTGAGCTGGGGGGGAGGAGGAGAGAACACACATCCACACTCATGCATGCACGCCACATACACAATGACAAACACACACACACATGCAGACACGCACACAAACACACACACACAAAGACACATGCACAGATCAGACCTGGGCTTGGTGTTCTGATGTATTTTGTCTGTAAAAGTATTGTGGTGGAGGATATATTATACTTCTGCGGGTAGAGACAATGTGTAGTAAAAAAGACACATTAGATACAGAATATAATATATATTGTGACATATTATTATTGAGAAAGGCAGTCGCACATGGCTGATCAAAAGTGTACAACAAAAGAGAGGCTATGAGATATGAGGATCTACCCAGGGAGGGATGGAGGAAAGCATACCTCCGCTATGTGTCCCAGATTGAGCGAAAGCAGGACATGAACCCAACAAGTATGGGTTAATTACATTGGGGAGAGGAGATGAGGAACGTTAATATTTCAGTCAGGACTGGGGGAGGGTCTCTGGGGATCTACATAAAGCAGTGAAGTTGGTCTACTCAGATGGTCCCACATGCAGAAGGAGGAGCATTGCCTCTAATGTGGAAGCGGTGGGGTTAGTGGGTTGGGTACTGGTTGAATCACAAGGGGCCTCTTCAGTCATGAAAACGATAGGAACCCCTGGCACTATAAATTCGGCTTAAAAAATCAGCTTAGCATCTCATTATGAAAACTTGAAGACTGAATATTCTGTGTCCAACTACAGCTGCAAGGAGAAAGACTTAATAAACTTATTTTGAAGTGGGCTGTATCCTGCTCTTTTTCTATGCTGCTGTTGAAAACACCAGAACGTCTGTCTGGTATCAACCACTTGTAAAAAAAAAACTAAAAAAAAAAAAAACTAAAGGGGAACTCTAATGACTTCACACATAAATGACATTGGGAAGTACTACTCAAGCTGTTAAAACATATATGCATAATGTCGTCTGTGGCACTGAGGGAGCTTTATCATGTCTGAAGGAGCTTTATCATGGAGATGACCCTGATGTCATCAGGGTCATCTCCACTTTGGCTTGGAGACTGAAAATGTGTAACATAAAGCCTGTGTTTCAAACTGGGGGCATGGAGTTTGAAGTACACATTTACAAGGGAAGGGATGGTTTAAAATCCAACTGAAACTACATTTAACACTCTGTTCACACATAAAGTCAAACACCTGAGATGAGAAAAAGTGCCATTAATTCTAAATTGAACTCCAAAATACTTGCTGGTGCCACCAACCACTGCTCAAAGACTGAAAAACTGCTTAGTGGTACAATGGGAGGGTTAGGGTTAAGGTCAACTTTAACAGGTTTTCTACTCCACTCAAGTACTTGGAAACACTTTAAAATAAAGGTGTCTATAGTATGAACAAACTCTTAATTTAGGATATCTTGGCCTCTGCTGCTTTGATTTTGAACCCTCTTTCTACAATCTTTAACTCTTTTGAGTCCTACAACTTTATGGAAGTGCAATACAAAATTGCTGGAGAACTCTTTTAAAGTTGTTTATCTGTATTTTAGCTATCTTCGATTTTGGCTAGGCTGGGTGTGATAATCACAAGCTATTAGTCACAAACAGACGAACAGTTTGTTTCACGTTTGGTGCTGACTCAATTCTACAGCCTGTCCAGAACAGAAGTGTTACTTGTCAGCCTGCCACGTGCTGACATTCATGTTTTTTAAGTATGTACATGTTGTCACATGCAGACAACAATAAACACATGCCTATTTCTCATAGTAGACAGCAATATAAGAACCGTGTTGAGAGGAAATTCTGTGCTATTCAACTGATAGTGTAAAACTAAATAAATAAGCACATTTTCATGAATTTTGTCACTGCCATGGAGTTAGTGGCCCAATCAAATGTCCACCTTAAGCACTATGCACTGATTAATCCTAGAAACTGCAGTTTCTTCCACTAACAGACAGACAATACTTTGATTGCCAGATTAAATGACTTGTTAAGATGGCAATCTTTTTGTTTTTGAGGAAAGGTTAAGGTCCATGTGGTCTCACCAGCTGACAGTCCTCCAGCGAGTTGACCAGCTGAGCATTCTGGCAAGAGAGGATGGAGCCCGCCAGGTTGAGCATCACACAAACTGCTGACAGCAGCATGAAGAATGTGATCTGTGACAGAGAAAGAGGCAGGAGAGAGAAATGGAGAAAAAAAAGAGATAAACATAATGTCAAAGTGTTGTTTGAATCATTAACACTGATTCAACACTTGCATCTTTCAGATATTGTGTTTAAAAGCTGCTGTGTTACCAGAAGCACGGCGCACTTTGCTAATCAATTGTCACTCACAATGATTTTCAACAGATCACCAAAGAGGAAATTAGCACTGATGTCAAAAATCAATAGCCTGTTTAGTCCACTGGAGTCTGAAGGCAAGAGGAATCATAATCACAAAAAAAGCTTTTTACCCAATAACATAAGAAAAAATTTACTGACTGAATAAAGACTCTCGACTCACAGTGATCTTTTCCTATAATCCTTGATATCTGAACAGTTATGCAGCAGCTAATGTCTTTCAGACAGTATAAAACACAGACACACACAGTCTCAGCAGAGCTAATATTTCTCCATACTTCAAACTGATAGAGCTGGCAGTTTAGCTCTCTGGTGTGGTCTAATGTACTTTGACTCCAAACGCTCCCTTGGCCCCTCTTTATCTCAAGGTGAAAGGCTTCTTTTTATTTCCAAGCTGACAGCCCCGTGGATATAAATCCCGTTAGCAGAAATATGGCTACCATTTCTGGTACTTAAAATTACAGGTCAAGCGTAACGGAAAGAGTTTTAGCATTGACAGCAGACAACCAGCCTTCACTGTCCAGTAAATTGGAAACCAGCCACCAGTGTTGTGTATCAGAACTGACTCGGTCCTCCACAACTCTCGTTTTTTTATGGAAACACGACTGCAGCACAGTTATTCCAGATTTCACAAGCTTATAATTGACTGATGTAATTAAAAATCACAATAACAGATGTTTTTCAAAGTTTACCTTTACAAAAACAGGAACAGTGTTGGCAGAGGGCGTAAAGCGCACCATAGCAAGAGGAGTGTGAGGGATATAAAGGTTGTTGAGAGCACAAATACACAGATGGAGAGGAGGAGAGAGTGCCAAGGGGGCGGAGTAGGGAAGGAACTGGAGGTGGCATGTAATAAACAGATGGAGCGATAAGTTTAAGTGCTTTTCACCATGGCAGAAAATTGAAAGATTGAGAGGCTGATTGAGCAAGATTGAGGAGCACCTGTTTGGATGGGAAAATAGGAAAATTTGAGAGTTAAAGAAGAGCAGGAAAGAAAGACAAAAAGGAATGAGTCAATCATTAATAGAAAGTGACAGAGACACGCCGAAGTGGAGACAGACCGAAGACGATTCTGTAGTCCCATGGTACATTGGTGATGATGATGTGTAGATCTCATCAATTAGCATTTCATTTGAATGTGATATCAGCTGTCTGGCTCGCTGATTAGAATGCAATCAAGCTTCCAGGAGCAGCACTATAGGCTGTGCTGGGATTTGATAGAGTGGCCACAGTTGAGATTGAGGGTCATGACTCACTTTGGTCCAGAAAGACTTTTTTATCATATACAACCATAATAAAAATGTACTGAGCCTAAGCAATAAGGACCAATATATAACATATATAACATATTCATTACTTGCCATCAGTGTTTTCTGTGCGGTCGGTCGGCTCAGCTGCTAGAGAAACACTGACGTACTCGTAATATGGGTGCAAAAAGCTCCCAAGCTTTTATTGCAGCGTTTCGACCTGCAAGGTGATCGGCAAGCAAACTTTCATGTGAACAAGAAACAAGCTTTATATAGAGGCAAAAAATTATATATAATTTGTCTCCATTTCACAGAATGTTTGCCAGAAGACCTTGCAAGTCAAAATGCTGCAATAAAAACTTGGGAGCTTGCAAATTTCAGTCTGTGGACGGCCTCTCCTTCTCCTTTGTTGCTGCTTTTTGTCCTGCAACGGTACCCAACTAGGGTTGGATGTGACATTATCCACCTTTTTTGCAAAAATGCAACAGCTTGAAGACCTTTTCAGAATATGCACCCAGTGAGCAATATTCCAATCATTGGAATGAATGATGCCATCTTGAAACACATTATCCTGAAATATAATAATATCCTTTCACTCCAACTGATAACATTTCACTCAAATTAAACTCTTAAGACAAAAAAAATGCATCTCTCATCCTTTTGGTACATGACTTGCAGACATGAGTGTGGTTTGCACAGTTTACTGTCATAAAATAATTAAAATGGAGTTCTGACATGACACCAGACTACAAGCTAATAATAATAAAAAAAAGGTTCAGCTAAGCTACGTATATACAGTATGTGGCCGTACATTACTGTATCACTTGTGTCATGCTCTGTGACTTTCATTTGCATATAAAAACAGGTTTTATGGGGTTCTGTGATATTTAATAAGTTGTCATCTTAAATAGTAACTGCACCCAGGCAAATAATCTTGCTTGTGCAGCCAACTGGGGATGACTACATGCTCTCCATACACTGTGCACCAATGATGTGGCATTGGTTACATCAGACCACCCCCCCACCCACCCCCCCCCCCTCTCCCCCGTGTGATCATGGGTGTGTTAACAGGTTTAAAAGAATTCTCCCTCCTATATACTCTTTAACAGAACATTGTTTTATTTTATTTAAATGTATTTTATTTTAAATAAATATAATAATAAATATGATTGATTTGACAGGACTGAAGTTTCTCACCTTGACACCTCTGCCTGTCACTGTGGAAAAACTTAACAGAGATGTGCCCCTTTAAATTTCTGAAAAGTCTGTTGGATTGGTGTTATGTATTTCAGCTGCTGAGAACAGGTCATGGACGAGACGCCATTGAGACTTGTGAAAATCAGAAGGCATGAAATGTCACTAATTCAAGGACGAATCAAAACATGTTTCTACTGCAGACAATGATTTATTTCTTACTAACTGAGTGCACTTCAATATGGAAATCAGTTTGGTGTTGCAGAAGAAGAATATCATTGGCTCCATAATGTTCAGAGAGAGATGTTCATGGGAATGAGACGTATCTGATTACCAAGTGATAGTTAACATTTACAGAATGCTCATCTGCAGGATGTTAACAACAGGCAGAAAGCATCTTCATGAGTTCACATGAGCGCAGGACCATTTAACTCGACACCCATCATGGTAAGTATATTGTAATGCACAAACCACTGACAGTTAAAGCTCTTTCCCCAACACAAAGACCATAAGTTGTATTTTAACGACACCTCTCCAGGTTTGCCTTGTTGCAGTCTGATACGTCTCTAAACAATAACCAGCTGCAGTTCTGACTGGGAGAGAAAACAATTGCTCTAAATGAAAGTGTGCTGCTATAATATCATGCTGCTGTAAAAGGATATTTAACTTTTTGTTGTGTGCATTTGTGTAACTCGTATAGAAATATGTGTCAGATGTTACAATTACTGTACCCTTTACCCTAATCTACAGCTACAATAAAAAAACAAACAACTAACCACAAAGCTGATGCTCCAACCTTATTTATTCTGAATAACTACTCAGCTGGGACACATCGACCAAACTGTGTTTTTATACAACAATGGTAAAAAGTCCACAAATGAATCCTTTTGATATCCAAACAAACAGTCCTCTCCAGGCCTGTGTGACCTGAGTGTTACCTGTGTGTCCCCCACGCTTTCTGTCTGCTGAGCGGATTGTCACGCCTGGCCCCACACCGATGCTTTCTCATTACCATGTAGGATCGCATAGCACTATTTAGCAGTGAGTCATTAATTACTGCTGCGCTGCCCTCTCCATGCCAGAGAGAAAAACACACACACACACACACGCACACACTCACAAAAAAGCTCTGCACACGCCACTCAGTCCCTATGGTAGATTTACGCCGCATGTCATCATCACATCGTTTAGCACTCACTGCAGAGGACAATACACCACAATACAATCACCATTCATCTCCACGACACACACTCATAGATTTAAGACCCGAGGTTCAGGTGTGTAATTGTTATTCTCCATAACTGTCACCGAGGTGAAAATCATTTGGTTTTAGCTTCGCCACTTCCTACCCCTCATCCAGCTGCAGCATTTCTTCAATCTGCACTGAACAATGAGGGTTTTGCGTTTTGGATTGGTCATATGTGTAGGTAGTAAACAAATCAAAATGGTGGCACAAAACTTCTTAAGAGTAATGGTCTTGCGTGCAGATATACAGTAGTTTGGAAGGCTGCATCTATAAGGATATGATAGTGTGGAGTGTGGCTTTAAAAAAAAAAAACCCAATGTCATTCAACAGTCTACATGAACTGTAAGCATTTACAGCTCGCTGTCAATAATGTGTCTAAACAAACACATCACAGGTCTCAGGCAAAAATAGATGCTTTCCTGTAATTCAAACACATCTGCAACTTTCTTGTGAGAAGCTCCCCCCCCCCCCATCTGTCAGTGCTGTCACCAAAAAAAAACAAACTAAAAACAAGCTCATTCATCACCTCTGTTTGTTTGAACCTCGTAGATAAGAATCTCAGTAGGGAAACTGGACTGACGCTGCAGCAAACAGTAATATGCTGCCATTGTTTCAGTATAAGCCAACTAATAAGAAATGCAAAGAAATTTAATTGGGAGGACATATATCATCAACTGACAATTTCAGCATTTTAAGCAGGAACATGAGGTGAGGTCCCAAGTAGTAAACAGTGACTCCACAACATGAAATGAAAAGTTCAAATAACCTTCTTGAAAAAAGACTAAATAACCTATAGCTGGGGTTTAACCTTTAGAAGGTGTCTCATTGCAAAGTAACTAAAGATTGGTCAGCTATGATCCGCTGAGAATTTTAAAAAGGAGAAAAAGCACGTTAGCATCCTCTGACTGCAGTACAAATTAGTATTTAGTCTGCAGCAGCACTGCGACAAGACTATTTATTTTCAATTATCCCTGAGCCACAAGAGATGCGAGCAATGTTGTTTTGTTTTTGCTGCTGCTCAGCATATCACACACACTCTGATTCGGTCCCCCTCTGATACTGTATATTAATCCTCAGGCCCCTGCAGAGCTAAAAACATCTGTATCCAAGACACTTCAAGGACAACAAAGGATCATAGCAGAAGAAGAACCAATGATATTAAGTATTACAATATGGATATAGTGAAGCTTCCAAATCTGTGAAATGGTCTGGACACTAAAAATGTTAAAAAAATACATACAAGTTGAGGGTTAAGCAACAATCAGCAAAGAAAACAATGGGTTTCTCCTGGTGGCCGTCCTTTTGCCTTTACAAACATACAAGAGAAAGCAAATCCAGGCCTGCAACAGCTGGTTGTCATTGGTTCCCACTGATAACTGAGTTAACTTTCCGCCTTGCTCCCTTCCCCCGCTGAGTGCTGTGGTGTATATTTATGTACCCATGAGTGTGTGTGTGTGTGTGTGTATGTGTGTGTGAGAGAGTGTGTTCAGACCTCATTATCAGGATTACTTGTGATAGGAGTTTGACTGACCCTGAGTTCAGTGCCGGACCAAATAAACAGAGAAGGTGTTGATACTAACTCTCGGCAGCAGAACCCAGGGGACATCACACTAAACCAGACATATAACGACTTCCACAGAGCCCCTAATCCTGCTGGGGAATAGCTTCATCTCAGGAGCACACATCACTTTAAACCCTAATTTATGTCCTGATATGTGTTTAGGGATACATGGATACACATTCTACATTTTCTACATTTGAGGGAACCCCCCATAAACCTACGGAAACATTGATGAGAAGATTAAATTCACAAGGAGGTGGCATTTTGGGAGCTTCTTGCCTCCTTAAGTTGATATGTTTTCCCTTAAAGAGGACACTGGGTTTATGGAGGGCATGATGAAGTCATGTTTTCATGAAAAGATGTAAAAAGGAACATAATGGATTCACACTTTCAGTATTAAGACATTTCATTGTAGACTTTTGTCAAATATAAGATACAATAAGACTTTATCACAGAGATCCCAGCATTAAATTAGTAGTAAGGGTGTTTTTGATTGTCCTGCTGGCTACATCGAATTGTTCTAGTCAGATAAGAACACCAGATGTGTTTTGGGATTTTTTTTTTTCTGTTGACCGGGTGAAAAAAAAATAACAACACCTCGCCTCTTGACTTGACTGCAGGCTTTGATGTGTAGTCATGTTGACAGCATGTCAGACTGCATCTCCACAGGATATGATGGATTAGTTCCTGTGGTTAGAGACATCATGTGGAAGTTGCAGTCCAACACCTTTTATTGGCAGATGGGACGTGAAACGTGGGCATCGACAGTACTAAACTACAATTTACATGTCAGAGTATATTTAAATTTAACATTTTGACCTCTTAATCATGTTTATTCACATTTCAAGTATAGCCTCCAACCTCCAAACACCAATATGAGATAAATAGGTAACCAGACAGGCAGTACTCGGGCATTTACAGTGAAAAGTAAGCTATAAGGAGGCAGAGGAGTTCATTTCTGTGCCAGTGCTCACATGTATTGATTAAAACAGACCATGAAAGACAGTATTCACCCCAAGGGTCAGTAGCTGATTAACCTCCACTTCTCAACATTTTAATCAACCACTGACCTCTAAAGAGCTAAAACAAGGATGCTCTGACTTCTCTGCTCCCCCTGAGGGCTCCTGGTGGGGGGGCTGCTGTATGAGACGGGCCTATAACGAACCTGGTCCCGGCAGACACTCGCGCCACACAGGACTACAGCAGGAACTTTGTAAAAGAAGCTGCTTGCTTTTGGTGGGACGTTGCAAATCGATGATGACGTCTCCATTAAGTGACTGATATGATGTGGGTCAATGTAGCACCAACATAATACTGGCTTAATGTTACCCAGGAAGCCACTTTAAAGACAGTTGGTTGTTTTGACTGAGTTTTAGTGTTGTTTTGTAGTTTTACTGTTGGCTTATTTACCCAAACTAAAGCTAATCTACTCTTTTTAAACTTACATGTCACAGTTTGTTATTGATTGTTAATAACTTGTGTATCTTTTGAATATGTCATATGCACGTCGTTTTGTACAAGAAACAATAAATTTGTGACAGCTTTTAGCTAAAGCTTGTTGTGTGTAACACTGGGTCAAAATAACAGATCGCTATTAGGTAACCCAATTTTGTAGTGGTGCTATATTGACCCAAACTGGGTAAAATTTTAACCCAGTGATTTAGTGTGTGGCGAGTTTGTTTGTGTGACATTAATTATTGAATTTAAGAGGTGTTGATAGGCCTTTTTTCAGAGCCAGGCTTACTGTCTTTATGCTAAACTAGGCTAAAAACATCCCGACTCCATCTCCATACTCACACAAACACTCACACACACACACACACACACACACACACACACACACACACACACACAAACACACACACACACACACACACAAGCAAGATTTATTTCGATCTTCTGATCTCACTCTCTGAAATAAAGCACTTTCTTGCCAAGAGTTAGATGAGAAGATTGATACCACTCTCGTCTCAGAGTGGTATCAATCTTCTCATCTAACACCCGACAAGAAAGCAAATAAGCGTATTTCCCAAAATGTCAAACTGTTCCTTTAAAAAAAATGTATCACAATGAGGCACTGGACTCAAAGAAAATATGTTTCCATTGATTTTCTTGTGTCTTTTCCTGTTTGTACATAGCAGAATATATATTTTCACATTTCAAAGGGTAAAGCCAAATAAACAGAGCTAACAAAATTACTTCCAACGAATCTTTGATCTTTTAGTTTTGTGTGCAGTGCTCATAATGACTGGAGGAGAGCAACGTGACCTGAGCTGTAACTATTTGCTGCAACACCTCTGCTGCTGCCGCTGCCTGGATCATGCTGCTCTCGCTCCTTTGAGCCATCAGATAAGGAGGTCTATCTAATTTATATTTTAATTAATATGGAGCCACACTTCCTGCTTCTCGGGGCCTTAGGGGAGGACATCATTCATCAGGCATTATCTCGTTCCTGTTCACCCAGCCAACCGTGCTCCCTTCATTGTTATTATGTGAGTAGAATAAAAATTGCTTTGGAATGCGTTTATCAAACACGTTTGATGTACAACAAAATAAATACAAAATATAGTTTAACGCAGAGGTGTATTGCAGGTTTTTTATTTGGGGGGTGGGGGGGTGGGGGGGGGGGCATGAGGCGTGCAGTGTCCTCACACAATGCTGAGAAAGCACTTAATCATTTCCTTAAATTGCATGTTTAAAAAGGTTGAAAGAAGCAATCTAATCAGATTATAGTCTATCTCGGTGCCATTATTATAATAATATAATTGGATTTGTAAATTGGTTTGTCTATTTACAATCATGGGGCTTAAATCGCCTTCTGGGTCTATAAAACCAAAAGAAATAAAGCTGGGGTTTTCTTCTTCCATTTAAAATTAAAAAATTGTGTTCTTCCTCCCGCGTCTCTATAAAATTCACAGGGAGGGAAGGGAGACACAGGGGTTGGTTTAAAGTTGTACCCTGGTGTGCCCCCCTGCAGTCAAACTTCACCCTCCAGTAAAGGAATTATGAGTCTTAATGTTTAAAACAAATAACGTGTGGTGTAACAATATAAAATATTAAAATCGGAAAGGAAATTGGACTTTTTAAATATAAATGTGAGTTTAAAAAATGCAAAACTAACTAAACCGTGATGTCAAACCTGATCATTAAATGTATGTTCTGTTACGACAATAGCTTTGTTAGTGTCTGAGCTATGGTCATGCTCTAGCATAAAGTGTGCATGTGTCAGAAAGAAAATAACACTGGCTCAAGCAGAGAGAATGAAAGCTGGCTGACAGCGGGTTATTTGGGGATGTTATTGTATATGTTTTGGTGTTTTGATGTTGATCCGAAAAGGAAACAAATCTGTAGGTAATCGGCTTAACAGTTTTCAGCTAGAGACGAGTGGGCAAACAGGTGTAGGCTTTCTCTCAGTCCAACAGTAGCTCAACAAAGTCAATACGCTGAATGCTGCAACTGTATGCAAGAGCGCTTGATACATTGTGGGCTTCTGAGTGAATTGATAAGCTCTGCCCATTAGCAGCCAGCCAAAACACGGAAAGAAATGGGTAATGTGAGCCTAATAACATGAGCCTACTACTCATCCTATCAGTCCTAAGCAAGTTAAGTCAAAGTGAAATGAACTGTGCGAAATAATTATTGCAAATTTGCGAAGGAAGATTAGTAGAAGGCAACACGCCAACCACTTGCTTTGTCTCTTTTATGGTGCAGGGAATCAATTCCCCCGAAGATTCAGTTCCAAAGAAAAAAGCCAATTCCCGCACACACCTATCACCTCTGCAATGATTTATTAAAACGAGTCACAAGGACCTTTCTCAAGTCTCGACTCTTTTTAATAAATCATTGCAGAGGTGATAAGTGTGTGCGGGAATTGACTTTTTTCTTTGAAATTTGGGAAGAAATATATAAAATGTGGAGAAGAAATGACTTAATGTCAGCACATAGTCTCCATGTAGACTCTTCTTAATACTTAAAAGGGGACATAACATGCTTTTTGTGATTTTCTGTCATTTATATACTGTTATGATGTTGGATGTAACTGTTAAACACGGTCAAAGTCACAAAAAATGAGGTGAACGTATGTAAAAAAGCTCCCTGAAAGTCAAAAGCCCAGACTTCAGCCTGCTCTAAACACTTCATCTGCAAAGTTAGCTCTACTTCCCCATCAAACTGACATCAGATTGTTCGCACATACCCACAATCAGCTGTCCGTTCCTTAATTTCTGCTGCTAAGGTTGTTGCTAAGGTCGTTCCACAGGCTGTTTGCGTTGTCAGCGCGCATATTTCAGATCAGATTCAGGCTCGAACAGATGTATTTGAGAAATTTATATTTTGAGTAAAGAACGGGAAAAAGAAGCAAAATCCGACTACTGCTGTTTATTTCTGTAGCTTCCAGAGCCGACTGAAGTCTGACGAGGGGCGGCTTCCGGGAGCTGGCCATTCAGAACAGAGTGGGCTCATCAAGAGACAAGAGCTAAAACGACTTGTTTCAGACAGAGGCTGAACCGAGGGGCTGCATAAAGGGCCAGTACAAGATAAATAAGAAGATTTTTGAGCTGTAAATCATGCAAAAACATTCCAGTAAAGCACCAGAATAAACATATAGACATGAAAATGTCCATGTTATGTACTCTCAAACAAAATTCTCCTTTAAGAAATAATTTAGTACGCAGTAGAAAACAACAAAAAAAGAAATAGAGAGACTGAAAGACATGACATGAAACATCATCTGTGTATACTGTACATCTGCAGAAAACCCTGGTCAACATGTTTTTACTTGTATGATGCCTGTCATCTAATTTTTGTAAGCATAATGACACACTGGAATATCACACTTCTGTGCTCACTCCAACCACTATACAGTATATATATATATATACAAGTTTTTCACATACGTATATGTATACGACAGCAAATTCAAAGAATCAGTACCACCACATCGCCTGAGGCCGAGCCACTTAGCTGACACAGCTCACACTAAAGTTATACTGCTGGGGGGGTGATGTGAGCAGGCTCCCCTGGGTGGGAATCACTCCTCCAAAGAAGCTTCCTTAATCACTCACTTCTTCCTTCTTTCAGCTATAGAGTTGGTTTGAAGAGTGAAGAGGCTCTGCACTCTAAGTCGGATTTGAATGCCTTCTTGGCAGATACACAGTGTGAGAGGAGAGAGGAGGTGATCTGAGGAGCAGTGGGAGACAGAGAATGGCAGTGCTAATGCAAACTGACCAGAAGTGACAGGCAAACTGTGACCAGAGGGAAAACACTCCTGAAGCACACACACACACACACACACACACACACATACACGTTCTTGTACATTCAGCTCGCCTGGTATATAAGAATTAACACACACTCTTTATTCAGGCTGGCACTGAGGTGGCTTTAGAGAGGCCACTCTTCAACAGGAGCACTCAGGGTGAAGCCTCCATGTTGGCAGATATCCACCCTGCTTAAGTGTCCCTGAGCAAGACACTTCAGCTCTGTGCATCAGGTTAACACAGCTCGCATTAACAGCTACTCTTTATGCTTAATTATACAACATTTACTTCTGATCCTGTATTGTGATTGGATGGGAGACAAGTGCTTATAATAATAAATAGTACTTGTACCTGACTACTCAAGCAAGGTCTCTTTGCTTTTTTTACACTTCATTTACCAAATTCACATCAATTGCACATACCATACACCTGTCATTGCAACAAAGAAACAACCACAATTGCTTATTTTGTCTCCAGATAACATTGGTTTGCATGTAAATTTAGATTTCCTGGTCCTGATATGACATTGCAGAACAAGATTGTCAGCCTTTTATTTAACATTTGTTTTCCTAGAAGCACAGTGGAATCGGATTTGGAGTTAGATGAACTTGAACACATTCAGATAAACAACCACACTAAGCCAAAATGAATTTTAAGATTTAACAAAGGATGCTGGAAGGATGTTGCTTAGCAACGGGAGAATGTGTTTTCTTGGCAGAGGACCAAAGAAAATGTATCAAAACAAACCCAAAGATTCTGTCTCTGCCTTTGTCCTTGTGCGTACGGCCACATCATACCACTGCCACTATCTCATGGTATAAATCTCTTTCATGTAAGTTTCTGCTTATTTTTCCTGAACCATTTCAAATGTGACGCTGACAGGGATAAATGGAAGTGCCTGAAACACTAATCACACAGTTGTGGGTTTGCATGCCGGTGAAACCTGCGTGAAATACTGTAGGGGCTTTGTATGTGGAGGGAGGTTAGAGTGGCGGCTTGACCACAGTAATTCTGGTTAAATCCACTGAAATATACAGTTGTTTAGCTTTCAGCTCGGTTATGATTAAAAGATCAGAGTTGTTGTTACAGTAATAAATACTGAAAACGAGGGCTGGTGATAATTTCAGTAAACATTGCGTGACTGAAGCACATCTAGCTCCAAATGGTTTCAGAAATGCAAGATGTTTCAGCCTATTTTAGCCCATTGTTTTGGTTTATGGCCTTACATCAACCCCTGTAAGCTGCCATTTCTAACAAAAACACTTTGATAAACCCCACTGTATGCTGCCTGCCCAGCACCCAATGGCTGTAAATATAATATAGTATCTAGCAAGCTAAAGACCCAGATATTTTTTTGCAAAGGAGCTCTTTTTTGAAGACCAAGAGAGAGCTTGACTTACATTGATCAGGCGACCAGAAATACGACTCCCAACTGAGTCTTAATGTTGGTCTGTGCCTGCTAGATGTGATAACGTGCGACTGTTTGCTAGCATGTTAAAAAATGTCATAGGTCAGATTGGCTCTTTATCAGTCAGTCTGTTTTGATGGGTTTTATTTGCTCTCTACTTCAGCTTTACATGACCAATATTGTGCATGAAACCACCGCTTTGATTTTATTGGTAATGTTGGGTTTCATTTGCTAGAGTCACCAGTCTAAAATGTGCACACACGTGCTCGGTTACTTATAGTGTGTGACTAGCCATATACTTGTTATTTAAAGCTCTGTTGTGATACACACACACAAGCTTATCAAAGCAGGTGCCAGATAAAAGCACACAAACAGTATTTGTATGTGACCCACCGAAGGGGGTCTTTAAGGGCTCACATGTAGAACTTGAAAAAAAAAAAAGAGGTGAAATTATTGCATTATTGAGGAGGCAGAGAGAGGGGGGTAGCTTCTATGTCACGTTTATGTTCCATTATTGATTCAGTTGACCCGTGTACTTAAAATGAAAGAAGCAAGCTTCTGTCGACAGGTGTGCTGGGATCCCTTATTTCTGTGCAAAAGATTTGATTTCATAATACAGCACACCAGGCTAGCGCTCATTTTAAGGGGCTTCTCCTTCTTCTAGTCCCCTGCCAGTTCAGTGAAATAACTCAAAAGAACAAAAAAGAAAATCTGACCATAAAATCATGAAATCCTACAGAGAACTTGTCAATGGGAGTAATCCCCTCCCAATGCTATTTTTGAGTGCTTTCCGTCTATTTGAAGTAGTGCTACGTTTCCTGCAGATTTCTTCTTTGTTCACCGCCTCTCCACCCCAAAACACAACTCTGCCTCAGCTCACACATACACACACCTACACACTTTTGTTTTCATTTCTCCTTCTCTCTTTCTCTATCTGTCCGACACACACACTTCCTGTCTCTCTGTTTTCCTTTAGCAGCTCCTGACAGGTGGTCCTGCGGGGCCCATCTCAGTTGGCAGTGGGCTACATCTCCCACTAAAGCCTCTCCATCTGGGTCAAGTCAGAGAATAACAGGCCTCTGAGGAAGAGGGAGACAGAGGATGCGCGCACACACACGCACGCACACACACAAAATGCAAACACAAAGGCAGATCTGAAATTGTGTATGTGACTACGCCTGAATTCTTTATGTGTTTGTAAATGTGCATGCATGTGTGCGTCATGGTGCATGTGTCTGTGAGTGTACTGTACGTCTGCATGTGTTGTGCATTTGTGTGTGCGCGCATACAGTTATAATAAAAACCTAGAGCCCGCAGCTAGAACAGAGTCTCTTCACAGCTCTCTAATTACACAGGATGTCAGGTAGCAGTGGAAGCATTTAAACCATTTTCATACAGCAAATGATTCCCCTGAAAATGTTGCACACAGTCTTCCTTCCCGTGCTCCATTTTGAAGCTAGTTTAAATTAATAGAGCTGTACTGATGCATCATACAGTAGTAGAAACTGGTGAATAGTAACTATCAGGAAAAAAAAGCACATCATCAGGATCAGTGGCTGAAGTATGTGCTTTTGTGTGTGCGGGTGTGGGTGAATGAGAACGCGGTTGAATTTTGAATTTATTCAACCATATAGGCCTGACATTTATCCTGAAGGGCAATTTTGTCAACACTTTATTACTCAATCTGACATTGCTTTCTTCTTTTTCCTTTTCGGTGGGGCGAGATTTGAGTTTTGGCCCTGTGAGGTTGTGTTTTTGACACAGGAATTTGGGTTATACAGTGGTTCAAGTCATTAGTCATGATTCTGTGTTTTCTGCATTTTAAAGTAACTTCCACAAATATTCAGCTGTTCTGACATTTTAATTGATGCTGAAGTTGCACTAGCCACAAATGAGCATAAAATAATCCGTGTATCCCCAAAATGCCAATTTTTGACAAACATGAATAAGCCTTTTAAGCTACATATCAACGATGCAGTAGACTAAGATGAGAGAATTTTCTCAACCCACGATGAAGCATGTCATTCTTCAGTTGTTTTATTCATCATGAACAATCAATTCATGGACGATAAAAACAAACTTCAGCTCTAATAACATTCATTCACACTCAGCTTTCATTTTCCCCCGTCGATGAGACAGAGTCAGTGAAAGTTGATGCTGCTAATCATAGTGCACCGCATCTCCAAAGTAGCAGTGGTTAGCGTGTTCTGTGTCTACCCTGAGAGATGTCCGACACCCTCAAACTAAATGTTCTTCTGAGTCTGGCCGGCTACCACTGCAGCCCAACACTGACTCAGTCACCCGTACACTGAACCCTGCATGCACACATTCATGCGCACAGTCACACACACACTCTTCACTTCTACACAGCAGACAAGCTACTCTCTGATCTTCACCTCCACATTTTACAATCGCAACAACAGAGGGAAAACAATCACAGAACAGTCATCTCCTTCACAACTGTATTATTTACTGTAGCATGTGCCAACCATCCACTTGAGTGCCTGGAATTGGATTTTATATGACACACCTCATTATACGCCACAATATGAGGTCATTTTTCAAATAATAATCTATTTTAATGGAATATTTACATTATTGTACATCTGAGCAGATTTCTGTGCAATTTATTAAAAAGAAAACGAGAAAACATTTGTCCTCTGCAAAACGCTACAAATACAATATACATATACACATTCTTATCCTGTGTTCTTGTGGTATTTGTTGTGCTATATGAAGCATTGCGTTAGTTCATGCAGGACACGGAAGTCATACGGCCCAGCTGTAACCAGCTGACAGCCAGCTGATTGAATCAGCGTTTCCAATCAGTCACACACCAATCGCAGCCGTTCTCTCAACCAGGTGGGTTTAAATATGACTCCTTCCTACACTGATCCCTGCTACACCACCCCAGCCTCCACCTTTTTGGTTAAGGTTCTTAACATGGGTCAAGCTAGTCTGGAATTCAAATGTCTTGCTTTGGGCCCACTCTTGTATACCCAGGGGGTTTCTGCATTGTGCTCCCTGGTTTATCTTAGCATGCTGCTTGTCTAATCCAGGGAGCATCTTAAAGCTAAACTGTATTTCCATTTGTTGCAATAAAAGGTTTAATCTATAACAAGAGTGTTCCTGACTGAACTACAGTATGTCAAAAAAACTTGTTTTAGTGTTTATGTATTAAAATCCATTTCTTGTCTCTTCAAAGTTGAAGTCAATTCTGTCATATGTACAGGACATATAGAGGATCAAAATGCTGTTTCTCTCAGATCCCGGTGTTGGCATATACAAGTACTAAAACACGACAAGGGTTTAGAAATACTAGGATAAAACAAAATACTAAAAAAGAACTACAAATTTAAATATTTACAAGTTAAGCTTAGCTGGGGGTCACAGGGGACAATAACAAGGAACAGATCAAGAACAAAAAAACAGTAATGATAACAAGTATAGTGCAAATAAGACAAATATAGTGCAAATAAAGCTGAAAGATGTGCAAGTTATATGCCATCCACAGTAGTCAGCAGCAGTTTTGTAGTGTTCTGTACAAAGTGGCTCGCGCTGAGTATAGATGTGTGTGCGCATATGTTTGCATAAAAAAAAAGGTTGGTGCTGTTGGATGTGTAGAGGGTGGGATGGGTAAGTTACAGACCAGACTTTTTGGAGGCAGAGGGGAGGGAGTTCAGCATTCTGACAGCCTGATGGATAAAGCTGTTACACAGTCTGGCGGAGCAGGCTCAGACGCTCCAGTATCTTCTCCCAGATGGCAGGAGACTGAAGAGGCTGTGTGAGGGATGGGTGGGGTCGCTCGCAATGCTGGCGGCTTTGCAGGCTAGGTGGGTGTTGTAAATGTCCAGGAGGAAGGGGAGTGTGTGAGGCACCAATGATCTTCCCAGCTGCGTTCACTATGGTCTTGAGGTTGGAAGCAGTGCAGCTCCTATACCACACAGTGATGCAGCTGGTCAGAATGCTCTCAGTGATGCCTCAGTAGCAGGAGCACATGATGGGTGCCGGGGCTCTTTTTTAATGAGCCATCCTGCTCTTAGATGCATTAACTAATCCAGTTGAATAGGATTGAATACATTTTTTGAAAGGTGTGTTGTGACCAGCTCTCCTCCCATCATATTAAACTGCATGCAGATATCATTTGGCATAAAAGTTGTTTACATTTCCAAAAGAGCAGCTGAGCTCATTCCTCTCTCATCCTCCACCTCCTGACCTAACAACATGACTTAGTGAGTCCTCCACAGCTCCAAATGTTCTCCAGACACACTCTATGTCACAAAATGAAATCACTAAATAATTATATATAACACAGCAAGTGTCACACAATATGAATTGTGTAATATCCTTTGAAATAAAATAAATACAGGAGCACTGTACTTCTGCTGATATGATGTTCACCCTAATTTTCTGATCTTCTGATGTCAATAATTGTTATATTGTTATATAATAACCTGTGATAAGATTAGATAACATTCATGTTTTTTAGAGAGATACACAGTTATATCATTTATTGTCTCTTCACTTCATTCATGTGCTTCCACCTGACACAAAAGTAGCGGTCAGAGTTAGTGGGTGAGTCCTCAGCAGCTACTGTCGACTGTGGCTACAGTCAGCGCACTCAGCTGTGAAATATGGCTGACATGATTGTGTGCAAACCACAATTACACGACCTTAGTCCCTGACAAGTGACCACAGAGCACTAGTTGTTCAGTCAACTGTGGAATATGAACTGGTGGACCCTGCCTCTAATGCCTCTATTTGCTCAAAACACAATCACTGCAATGTCACACACAGTTCTAACCGTTTGCTATAGAAAGAGATTGACACCAATGTGACAGGAGAGAGTGAAGCCTATTTGTGCTGGTTAACAATAGCTGAAGGCAGAGCACAAGCACCATTTTGTGTTGGTGCTTGTGGTTTGAATGCCTGCATGTCAGCTATGATTTTATTACTATTGTATGCTTTCAATGCTGCATTGGAAAATTTGGGGGGGAGTTATATTTTAGACCGAGGATAACAATGAACATCATTTGTCTGTATGTGTCATGTGCTTGTGACAAACTGAATGTTTTATGAACCCATGAGATGTGACACATAATGTGAGTCAATTCACCTTTTATTCTGGTTGGAGTTGGATTCACCGATGGTAACACACTAGATTTCAGGACACAAGATCCTGTCACTGTGTTAGTTCCCCTATTTTAATGTTCACATTCACCTCCATGCAGCAGTGCAGGTACATGACTGTTTTTGCTTAAAGTTCCTCCAAATAATGACCCTAGTATTTAATTTCAATATATGCTACTCACAGATTTAAAAAATGCTCACTCTCATTCTGTATTTAATTGTTTGAAGGGTTATTTTACTTCATCACAATGATGGATAGAAATTTAGCATTTGAAACAGCATTTAACGGCTAATTCTAGCACATTTTCATGTATCAAACCCGCAACTACCACAGCTTGAGGCTGAAGCCAATGCGGATGTACCTTAAAGTGCAATGCCACTGACTGCTGCTTGGCTCCTGTTGACTCACATCCAAAAACCGTCAACTTCTCTCCAGAAATGCTAAGTCAATAATATTTTCAACGAGTCATTTTGCTCGATATCGTTAAATTTGGGCCCTCTAATAAGTGCTGGTGGTCATTTTGGAAATTATTGCTCCATTAGTAAGATTTGAACACTTATCGTAGGCTCTGATGTCTGCCATGTGGGCGTTGACTGTGACTGACAGTTCGCTTACCTGCTGTTCTACCTGGCTCCGGGCTATTGTCGCACTATTTCGGTAACTGGGAACCCACATAGAAAGCGAGACGTGAGCGGCACGTAAACATGTTCTATCCATTCGATCCTGCTGAGAGGACAGCAGCCAGCCGAACTGCTTTCATCAGGCTGACTGACAGCAGAAATTTACAGAACCAAGTAAGTTTTCACGTCGGCTCCACAGGAAGAAATCGACAGTGCTTACATTTATTGATTAATTGGTTTTATTTCCCCACCCACCATAGTGCATGAGGGGAATCTACATGCAGATTACACTTGACTAAACGCAAAAAAGGAGAAAAAAATAGACTTTGATTGATACATTTAATAAAATGGAAGCGTACGTTCCATGAGACGCACATCAAAAACTCTTAAAAAAAACACTTGTGGATTGGCCGTATGTTTAATGTTACTTGATTACGATTCCTGCCCAGTCAGCACAATTTAGCTAGCTAAAGTAGCTGACATTACCCCAAGTGTGCACCACTCAGTGTTCTCAGTAAGCTAGCGTTCGCTTCAGTCCAAGGGAGCGGGGCGTGTTTCCATAGCATGAAGGGCAACACCCTGCACTCCTTATTTGGAAGGTCCTGGCATGAAATGAAAAAATGGCGCCGACCATAAGCAGCAGCTCTGAACTTCAAACCAGCTCCGGTGCAAACCAATGGATGACATCACACCTTGCTACGTCCATCTTTATACAGTCTACAAGTGTGGTTGACATAAGCTTGAACAAAAGACTGACATCTCATCTTTTACGTTGGTATGGCAAACTTGTAGGCAAACAGTTGCTTATTTACACATCCAGCAGATACTGAGAAACATTGCCATTCATTTAGAGTCATGTCTCATGTTTTTTTATGAAGACAGCTGCCTGCTGCATCTGGAAACAACACCATGAGAGCTGTGTGGGTGAGCCAGTAAAATTGCGGGCCAGAAAGAACAAAAAAAAAAAAAAACAATGAGTTGAAAGATGCCATAAAGCTCCATAAAGCCGAACAGAACTGCAGAGTCAGGTGATAATTCTCTAAAGTTTCATAACTATGAGCGACCTCTTTATGACCTCTTAAAAATGACACATACTACTGTATCAACTGATCCATTGTTAAATAAGAATATTGATAATGGCAGCATTAAAGAGCAGACAATGAACTGGAACAAAGTGCGCTTTACAAACCGCTTAAAAACCACAATTTACATGGCCAAAAAAAGTTCTGGAGTGGACATAAATGCAGGCAGCAGAAGAGACTGCTGGGGCAGATTTATGGGAATTACTACTGCTGTTCTCTGGGAAAGAAGGAAACAAACTCTGGTAATTATCCTGCTGTGTGTTGAAACTTTGCAAAACTCAGCTCATCAGCCTGACATATGAAACATGTGCAGATGACGGGTAAGCACATAATGACATTAATAAATTCAAGATTATCAGCTTTGTATGAGAATAATAACTTGTTTGTTTGTTTGTTTTTATGTGCATGGCAGAAAGCTGTTGACGTGTGTGTGCGTGTGTGGGGTGGGGTGGGGTAGGGTGGGGGTGGGTTGGGGTAGGGTGGGGGTGGGGAGGACAGTTAGCTGTACCAGATGGTGCTGCTTTCTGCTGCTTTCTGTTAGTTTACCTTGTGGGCACGAGACTTATCATTTTAGTTGAGCGGATATTTGCTAATGTTCGAAGATGGAAAGTTTCTGTACAGCCGCTTCTGCACTTTATGTTCAGAGAGAAAAACAAAGCTGCATTAATGATCATCTTTCCATATATTAACACTTAATCATGCGCAGAACAGAAAGAAATATAGCTGCAAAATGTTCACACATGTGGACAGCATTACAACCATGTCACCCCCCACCACTGTATTTATATTTACAGCATACTATGAACAACACCACTATAAATAATCCGCTGTGGGATCATTATGATCAAAAGACAACCAAACCGCTGAAGACTAAAAGCAGCAGTTTCTTATCACTGTGCGTTTGTTTCTCATTAGCTATTCATGAATTAAAGATATAACATCAGCCTCAGAGAGAATGATAGTGGTGGGTGTATAAACCAGAGAACATCCCTTTGTTTATGTACACAAACAACCAAAATACAGACTTTTAAGATATCCCCTGACATCATGTACCTTGTGTGTAACTCATATCTGTTTACATCAAACAATATGTTTCTCGGTTGTAATTTTGCAGCAAAGCGATTTCTAAAAGTCGCAAAACATTATATTGACCGTGTGGTTTCAAGGAAGCAGCTGAGAGAAAAAGAGGAAGGACATCAAAATGATTTAGGATTAAGGCGGAGTCCAACATTGTCTGTCTGGGGCCAACGACCACGGGCTCAAAGCAATAAGTTAGTCCACTTATAGCTGAGGCAGGCTCAGAGCAACAGTGTAGGAACACAAACACACACAATCCAATCCCTGCTGGCCACAGAGCCAGGAACAGAGGCTGCTAATGGGCTAATTTCACTCCTAATTAGAGGATTAATTTATCCATTTAGGTCTGTATGAAAAATGCTCAACTATTGGAGGGTGAAACTGGGCTGGACAGACGCACCATCTCTGCCTATACTGCTCTGATGATCTTTTTAATCATTTCATTAATTGGATGATTCTAAAAAATGTCCCTCACAAGCTGTGTCGTTTTGATTTTTTGTTGTTGTGGTGTTTGACTATAAATCTTTATTCCACCAGCGTGGAGATGTCTGTTTCCTCCGTCACCATCAGTCAGTGAGCCATCTTTCTCTCGCTCTTCCTCCTCTCTTTCATCCGCTACAGTAATATTTATGGCCTGTCAGGGTCACTGGCTGTCACAGAGAGCACCTCGTAAACCCTTTCACCGCTGTCCTGCTGGCCCTACTGTAGTTATGTGATCATAATGGAAAGTCTGTGGTTATGATGTGTGTTGGTGATTTGTGTGCATCGTTAGCCCGATATTTGGAGATGGGGCGAGCACGGATGTGCGTGTGAGTATATGTGTGTCTGATAGTTAAAAAAAAGGTGAATTTTACACCCTCATGACCTTGCAGTGGGCACAAGGTTTGTGTGTGTGTGTGTGTGTGTATGTGTTATGAGCAGCATCAGTGTGGGGTGCAGATCTGGCCTGGACTCAGATTTATCCCCAGGAAGTCTTCACCATCATCATGTCATTGAAATGGTGCAGTAAATCACACACACTACTTTCTGTATCCGATCTAGGATGAACAGACACACATACATTTGTCAAGTTAAGCTGTACTGGAAGTATGAGGGAGGGCCAACAAGACCTGGCACTACTCACACACACCTAATCCACAGCACAATTTTTAAACAAATTTTTAAATTATTCCTGGTTTAGTCTCTACTTGTCCCCCTCTCGCTATACTTACTTCAACATTTCATCCAATCGAAGCGTTTCTGCCATTTTTTCCAAACCAATCATAATCCTCCTATCAAAACTATACATCCTACATGGTGGGTCCAAGGCTTGTTTTGATTCATGAAATGTGTCAAAAATGAACAGGAAAGGAAAAGATTTCATGTTGCAAATTTGGCGAAAAAGACTCGTAAAATAAAAAAATAAAACTAAAATACAAAGTTTAGGTTCAAAGTTTATGCCATAAAAAATAACACATTAATAAACAAAATTAACCCTTTAATTGACTTGTTTGTCATTAAAAAGTGTTGAACTAGAAACATGCTGTTTCTTTCTCAAGCTGTGAGCTCCACTGAAAGACTCAGGCACTATTTTGGGATTCCTCACGCTTGAGTCATAACTGTTAGTCTGTGAGCACAACTCCTCATAGCCTCAGGGTTGCCTTGGTGACTACGAGCTGTCACCTGACAGACGCTGCAGCAGGGTTAGTGGGGAAGCATATTTCCTTGCTGCAAAAGTGCCCCGGCGTTTTTATCTATTTGCTCCTTTTTAGTGATGAAATGTGCACAATTGTGCTTGTGTATATGAGTATTGATGCATGAAAGTATTGTCACACACATACACTGACGCATGAATGAGTGTTCGGCAACCATTGCAATGAAACCTAGCTGCTTGACATAATAGTGTGTGTGTGTGTACATGTGTGTTGACATGTACACACACGCACATGCCAGGGTTTTAGAAACAATGAGGCTATGAGTCTGAGCCATACCTACCCAAGAACATTTACACCAGACAACAAAAATAAATGTTTTATTAACTGATAACGGTTCAATTCCCTGTAAATGTATTTCCTAAGCTATAAACACTGTTTCATCTACACACTGCCAGGAATACAACTCTGGTGGGGAAATACTGAATTATTTATTTATTTGTCTAAATGTAATAGAATGTACTGTATATACATATATAGATAGTATAGAAATACTGGCATCAGCCTATAAAACATCCACCGAGTGTTATTTTTGTAACTGTTGAGTGTAAATTCCCCTCCAGGTTCCTAAAACCTCCAAATTCACAGTGGACATGACCTCTGTATCCTCGATGCTATAGCTACGGGGCTGTATGTAGAGCATGTGCATGTTTATGGATCCAGTAGGAGTGCGGTCGAAAAAAGCCGCAGGAATAGCGATAAATGGCGTAAGACATATGGGGGTGACTACGATGGCAGGATGTAATCAGAGGTATCTTTACAGATCAAACATGAGTGATTGTTTTTAGTGTCCCAGGCCTGTTAGGGCTCGCACCACAGGGATGAGTATATCCCTCGGATCAGGCAAGAAACATGCTCCATGCTCCAACCTATCACTCCAAAGGTTAATGGATGCATCGGAGAACCACACCACACCGAGGTGACTGTTATGATGGAGATGAAACATTTGCCCTATCTGATTACTGGATGCCTCTTTTTTTTTTTAGCCACAATAACAGTTCTCAGTACAAGAAGTGCTGGTCATGGCTATTGTAGGCAATCATTGAAGTATTCCTCAGGAGTGCGCAGTGTTATGAGAGCTAAAAAACATGTGTCTCATTTCCATGAGAACAATGAGAAAAGCAGGCCAGACCTGAAAAGAGATTTTCCCAGCAGAGATGCATCCTTAATATTCTCGGGTCAAGCACCCACTGGTGTCCAGATAAACCTTTGTAGCACAGTTGATTAATACATTAGAGTGGATTTTCTGACAGTAATTCGATGCAAAATGAAAGACTTCTAATTCATAGAGAGTATGGTAAAGAAAATGTTCCCTCTGCTTGTTCCACAGAATATTACAGTATTACAGTAACCTGATGAAGACGATACGGTAACACTTTACAATGCAATGAATAACTTTGTAAGCAGCATTTTTCTGATTAGCCTCAACTAGATCAAAGTCGGAGAAAGCAGAATAAAACACAGACTTGTAACTGAGAAATTGAGACATTTTAGACGTGTGTACACTTTAATCAAACTAAGGCCCCATTTACACCTGGTATTAACATGTGATCTGTTTCTGGATACATTATCTGGAATATATCTGATCTATGGGTCTTTGCATTTGTATCTGGTATTAAAATGCACTCTCATTTTCTCAGTTGTGCCCACATTGTGATGGGATGTGTGTCTTTCAGGTTTTTTGCGATTGTATGTTAATACCAGGTGTAAATGGGGTTTATATGACTAAGTATCTGACTTTTCACAGTATTTTAGAAGGTAATAATTGATTTGCTTGTTGCTGAAGTGCTTTACTGTCTAAAGTTTACTACAACATAAAAATATTTTTTACAAAAATTGCATAAAAATTAATCCACAGTAGCAATATAACAGAAAACTATAGTGTTGGAAATTTAATAAGCTCTGCAGTCCTACTGTTGAGGTGCATGTAAATGTGATCTGCGATACAGGGAAGTACTGCGTGACATTCAGGCCGTGGTTCAGCTACTCATCCCTGCTCCAACCCTGTACTTTGTCACTGAAGGACAACTTCCATCGCTGTGGCGACATTAACGTATCTGCACATGTTAGACTCTCTTACCTCCTGACACCTCACATGTGCAGTGACTGTTTCACTTCAAGACGGCTGTGCCTCTCCATTATTTAAAACTCTCCATGCTATGCTTGAAACCAGAAAATATCAGGTCAGTATAGTATAAATAGTGCTTTCTAGTTTTATGAATGAAACAGCCAAACTGGTACATACATGAATTAAAATCTGGAAGATAAACGACTGTGTTATTATTTTGGGAAATACGCTTAATCACTGTCTTTTTAAAACTCATTTCTGGGGCAACGAATGCCTTTATTAGATAGTGATAGTGCAGAAATAACAAGAAATGAGGGTCCCCAGTTGGACTGAAACCTGTGATGGTGCAGTTAATGGTTGAAAATAGAAATTAACTTCACATTAAATATACAGTATATAAAAGTATGTAGAGATGTGTATTGTATTTACTGTATATACTTCAACTTTAAACAAAGTAATAACAAAACAAACAAAGCAACAGCAGTTGAGGTTTCCTGAGACAGATACTGTATACTGCAGACTGGGGGTGGAGCCGAAAACGAATGTGGTATTCAGTAAAGCACAAATTGTGGGTTTTTACAAATATTTATTTCATACAAATATTTAAAAAAATATTTGTTTTTGGGGAAAAAAAAACATGTCAAAAACCTGGTTTTCATCATTTAAATGCAGCGGATATTTGTGCTCCAGCTGTTTGTGCTGATGTGACACTGAATGGAGCGTATGTGTGTCTGTGTGTGTGTGTGTGTGTGTGTGTGTGTGTGCAGCACTGCGTACAGTAACGTTTAGTGTTAGCCTGTGCAATGCATATATTCACAATGTTCACACAGGCATTTATTAGTTTAGAGTTTAGTTTATTGGTTAGAGTGTGGATTAGAAACTGAATGTTAGTTTTAAAATGATTTTCTTTTCAATTATGTTTATTGTTATATGTGTTTATTGCTGGATTTATTATTTATAAACCGTTATTACATTTAAGTGTTCATAATTATTATAATAGTTTATTGAAGAACACTTATTCTAACACTTTAATATCCTAATATTGGAAGTGTAATAAAAACACAAACAGAATCATTATACTTATTTCCACTTTTATTCGAATACAAAATAATTTTGCTGCCTCAACAAATACAGATACAAATACAAATGCTGGGCTCCCTACTGCAGATTATCCCCATCTTGTTTCCTGACAGGGCAAACAAGGACTTACTGCCCTCTAACTCCCTCTCTGTCTTTCTGTCTTAGTCTCCACACATAATCCATCACAGTCACAAACAGCAGAACACTGCAGGTAGTCTTGTCTGTCTCCTGGCTCTCAGTGACACAGATAAATCTGCTGTGGCACTAATGCTGCAGACCAGACTAGATAGAAAGCAACAATATTTATTAGCTATTTCAGGTGGAAGACGAGGATTTCCCTCAAACATGGACGCGCTGTGTTTTCTCATTCTACTGAGCGCAAAATATCAATATATCTTTGATGCGCTTGAGTTTACAAGGAAAGTTTGGAGCAGACAGAATTTCACATTCGACACTTCCTCCACAATGGTGTAACTGTTTTTCAACTGTGGCATTTAATCATCCCGTCTGCAGCCATCTGAACATTGCGCTCAGCGTCGTGCGCTGACTTGACTGCAATGTGTCAGAGCCAAAGATGTTGCACAAGCTTTCCTCTAAACTCTGACTCACCTTTTCTATTTATAATTCGTATCTGCCTCCCTAATACTTCAGTAGAAATACAAAGAACTCAAAGTACTGCAAACATTTCTAAATGTCTGCATATATTGAAAGGTCATTCCAATTTATTTGAATATTTTATACCATTTTATAAGATTTTATACAATTTTTTAGGGTTGCTTTTTTCATAATTGATCAGTCTGTCAATTATTATTATTATTAATTAATCAATTTATCATTTGGTTGAGAATGTCATCAAGTGATTCAAAAAATTATCATCAAAATTTCCCTGAACATTATAACACAGCTACAATAAATATTTTTATTCCAATAATGCATCACATGATTACTTGTATTTGAAAGGGGTCGTTTGTAGTGAACATTGTTTTTTATTCACACTGACAGAGATGTTTTCGGACACAGCAGACAGCTCTTTTTTGTGAAAAATCCCTAAAAACCCACCGTATGCAAATGTCCTGCACCAAACAGCAGCAAGGCAAAGTTAGGACTAGCTGGTGAACATAGTGGAACATTTAGCAGCAAAAGAGCGAGATATTTCCCTCAGGAGTTGCTGGAGAGCAGAACAGAGCAAAAAGGTGAGTAGATATTAGGCTTTCATTTGCCAGGTGAACTCAAACACGACTCCAAATGAATGTTAATGTTCCTCTCCGTCTGCTAGATGTGTAAATAGGCAACAGTTTGCTGATAAATTTGTCATATCAAATGAAATATAATAATATGTCAGTGTTGTGTTCATACTGTAGCTTGTTTCCACTATTCTGTCACTGCAAGTTTTACTGCAATTTTTCAAGTCTGTCTTAAGACAATTGTCAGGCACCCAAATGAACATTGATGCATGTTTTTTCTTGCTGTAATCATTCCTCTTGTTCATACGGGCCACTAAAAAATCCCTTGACGATGCGCTTTCAATGTAAGTGATGAGGGACAAAATCCACATCCAAATTAGTCAAATCAAGTCAATATCTTTCAAAGTTAGTCTTTTTAGTGTCAAATTCCCTCTTTTTCTCACAATCCTCTACCACAGCTCTACAGGAAAACCATCAAGACACACTTTCTTTACTAAAAACTAAACCTGTGGAAGATATCCACTTTATCTGACTAACTCAGACGACTAAAGTCTGATCTTATCTGAATCTTCAGATAAACTTTTGCTCAAAATGAGAACTGTGGGTTTTGTCCATCACTTGGAGGGGATCTTCAAATGGTCAGTATGAACAGGAGGAAACCTTTTTCAATGTTCATATGGGCACTATTGTTTTAAGGCCAACTTGAGACATTGTGAACCTATCCTTTAAATTTATTTTGTTCAAATTCATTAATTTACAAATTCATCAATTTACAGTGCCATACAAAAGAGAAAAGCAATCTATTTATATACTTGTAAAACTGGAAGCATTAAATATTTGCCATATTTTCCTAATAGATGACTTCAGGCATTAACTGGTTATATAATAGTTTCAGACAAATTTTCTATTTGACTATCAAACTGTCATTTCAGCACTAAATGTTTTTTCGAGTGAAATTCTAAACTGCTCAGAATCTAAAATTAGGGCCTTGTTTTTATCTCATCAAGAGGGAAAAGTACCAACAGCAAAAGTAACTAACGCTAGCAAACACATTAAGACAGTAGAAAAACAAACTTTCAACTAACAACTAACTATTCAACTAACTTTCAATAAGCAACAGTTAACAGCATTTGAAGAGAAGGAAGACACTTCGATATAACTACACAATACACGACCACTGTTTTAAAAAGGTAGTAGCTCATTGAAGTTACTTCTGTTTTCCACTTTCTTAATGGGTTAGCTGGTTACTTTTGCTGTTGGTACTTTTCCCATTCCTAAACAATGAAATACAGATTTAAAAAAAAGAAACATGGCTGCGTCCATTTTGTTATTAGTTGCCTATTAACAGTGTTCACGTAACATACAAGACTTGAAAACCAAGCATATTATCATGGATGTGTTCTTGTACCGCAAATATGACTTAACCAATTAGACTTGAAGGAGGTAATAGCACCATTAAAATAATAAACTTACTTGATGTCCTTAACTTCAGCGATCCGTGAGACCCCTGCTCCTGAGTCATGAAGATGACAACGTCTTTTACCCTAGCACACTAACGGGAGGCCAGTGTGCTATACGGCTACTATTATATGTAGCTATTGTAGTAAAAAGTACAGGTTCTGGTATATATATTAACTGTCCTTATATTACAAAAGTAAAGGGAAGTACGTTTAATAAAGCCCTGGAGGGCGGGAGTGGATGAACCTGGTTAAAGAGTAACCGCCCGTATGTGACGCTCTAAGAAGTAAAGCGAACGTGCGCGCAAGGAGGCAGCGATCATTTCATTGGGCAACACTACACCTCGCATTCTATTGGTTGGGGGATTTTGACAGAGTTGTTGCACAAACAATCCGAGAGCAGAGCAGAAATCTGAGAGCAGGCGCTTCACGAGCGCACAGAAGTAGCCTGAGTGCGAAGAGAAAGGCTGAAGCTGGAACGTATGAAATCTGTGCAAGTGCCAATATATCTGGGTGCGAGAATGCCGTTTGAGCAGAAGCAGAGCAAATCTAAGCGCAAACAGAGGCTATTTGAGTGCGAGGGCAGGGTTTAAGGGAAAGAATTACAAAATCTGAACGTGAAATCAATAAATCATGCTTAAAATTGAAAGACCACGCTCTTGAATAAAGATAGGAAAAAAGCCCCATAATGGCCACCCACATTTGGCAGATGGGTTGGCGCAGCGTTGCCAGGACTGAACGAGTCCAGCCGGTGTATTAGTCACCTGCCAGTCAGCGCTGGGTCAAAGCCAGAAATGGAAATGCTTGCCTGTCAGGACCGAATGTTACAAGCTACAGCAACAGTCGCAAAAACTATGCCAGATATTATCTGTTAGACCCCTCTAAAGACAGGAAGCAGTGGCAGCGGACTGACATCTCTGTATACTAGCTGGCGCAGACTATTCCAGTAATTTAGTTGTGCTTTTTAAGGAAAAGGAGGTAAGAGGATTTAACTTCTTTACTGTGCACGTGTGACCAATTTCTACTCACACCTCAATGATGGGATATTTCCTTTGATCCCCAAGAGCTGGTATGATTCAAATCTCTCTCTCTGGTCTAACTTTACACAAAGGGGAAGAGAAGTAGGGGGGAGGGGGAGGGGGATAGAAATGTGAAGGGAGAAGATGCAGATATGTGTAGCGGGGAAGCAAGGTGATAAAAGTAAAGGGAGCGAGACAAATGATACGCAATGAGAGAGGAGGGGTACAACACGCTGTGGTAAAGCTGCAGAAATGAGATGAGATTATGTGTGGCATTAAGAGAGCATGAAATAGAATTGGGCAGGGGCTTGTAGTTTACGCTTTACCCCAACACTAATCTGTACTTTAAAGAACAGAAAGAGTGAACGACGTGTAGATAGAGAGCGAGAGAGAGAGAGAGATCATCTTCCATCAAGTGGACTAATATGCATCTCTGCATGATTTATGTAATGCAATGCATTACAGACACATGTGAGAGGAATGTGGGCTACAACGTGCACTACATGACAGTCAATTAAAGGGTTTCAGGCTCTGTTATAGCAGACTTCTTTGAAAAGAATCCTTACATTTTACTCAGTGATGTTATTCTGCAAAAAATTGATTTTATTTGTTTTTTTAAGTTCATTTTGCTTGTGTGAAATCATGAATATCTCGAGTGGCAAGCAACATGTGGAATCAACATCAATCAATAGAAGATGAATTAATAGAAAATTGGCTAAAATGGAAACCAAAAGAAAACCAGAGTGGACGTGGAAAAATTCGATAATTTAGTACCACACTGACAAGTGCAGATAATAAAGATACATGGAAGGTCAATGCAAACAAAAAATCAGTGCCAGCTTTATTCTTCTTTTTTGCATCCCTGATAAATGCAAAAAAAAAAGAGAAAGAGTGGTGTAACATCCCATCAAATGTTCGATACAATGCAAATATAGACTAAAGCTACCCTATTCTGAGTTATACATATAGCTTCAGCTAACACATAACTCATCATGATCAATGATATATTGCACAATCACTCCAAACCACGTCTCAGAAGGTGTTAACCTCTGTTTCTGCACTGCAGCTATCCAGCCTGTACTCCTAACTAATTTCCAAGCCCATTGGAGCTTTTTTAAATTTTGATAAATGGTTTGTATTTTTAAGCTTGTGAGTAGGAGTAAAAGCGAAGGATTTCTACTTTTATCTTTCACTTAAGTAAAAAAAAAAAAGTAACTTTTAGAAGTTTGATAAATACAAGCCCAGATCCATCATCTATGATCTTTGCTCAGCAAGTGTTGCAGACAAAAGTGGCAGAAAGGTTTCTATCCAGAGTGATATTACATGTGTTTGAACTTGAACAACACAGTTCATCGATTTTTCATCTGTGCAAGCAGACACAAGAAAAGTGAAAACTGCTAAGACATCCAACTGACTTTGGTCTTGTGGTTTCCAGGTCAGCGGCTGTGAAAAACGTACAACACTGAAGCTGTGACCCAGGGATTTTAACACAACCTGAACATGCCCCAAAAGTTGAGACTGCATTCACAGACAGTTACAGTTTCCACGGCTGCGAAACCACAAGTGTGACCAGCAACAGGCTTTGGGCTTCTCAGCACTTTGTCAAATTGAGTTAGTATGCTGAGATAACATCTTAAGGACTATTTGCAGGTTTAGAAATGCATGCATTAAAAAATAAGTGATTGATTTTCATAGTAAGTAAGCAATGATTTGTGCAACGATTTGTTATAGCAAGAGTACAATGCTGCAATAGTTAATTAAATGCATTTAATCCTGTAATTTCACTAACACAGCAAATTAAAGAAAGGTGAAGACTTCTTCCAACCTACTGCTATTTCCTGTTGCTAATTAAAAACGGGACTGATCCACACATGTTGCGGTAATCAGGTACAGCATTAGTCATGTCTTATGCTTCGGCATGATTGACATTCTCATGTAGTGTTGTATTCTCAACATGTGGGGATTCTAACAGACAAAAAAAGCAAAGCATCTGTTTCAGACAAGTACGTGTCACATGAGTCATCACATTAGCGTCATTCCCATCATCACAATAAAAGACACCCTCTTGTGTGTTAGTGTTTTGTTCGGGGTTGTCAGATTAGCAGCTGAGTGTAGGTGTTCAGAGGACACTCACCACAAGAGAGAGCGGCCTCTTCCATGACACCACTCCGATCAGTCCAGAGAGCAGAACCTGGGAGCAAGAACACAGAGCAGCTGCTGTAAGAGGTGAATGGGATGAAAACACAGATGTGCATAAATATATACAGTATTATGTTCCTGTAGGACATTAAATGGGAATTCCTAGTTTGATACAACTTGGGCCTTATTTTTGTAGTTTTGGCCATCAATCCCACCCAGTAAAAACGACACTGTAATCTTCAAAGTGATTGATGAGATTTGGTAACATGGCGACATCACTAAAAAGAAGAACCGGTTTTAAATCTTTCGGGATTACAACAACATTGGATCCACTATCCAAAAGATTTTAAATTGTGTTTAACCTACTATCCACTGACAAGTTTACAACTATTCTAGGTTGTCTACACAGTATATGTATCATCCCTCTTTGTAGTCAAAAACAATGTTCAAGTTTTTAAATGTATTAGTAATAGTTTTGTATTATTAGAATGAAGAAAAGAGGTCTTTGGGGAAATATCAGAAAGTGAGACAGACAGTGTGTCACTAACAGGGATTTCGGAGAGCAACGACCAAACCAGCATCTAACGAGGCCGAAGTGACATTGCAGGCATGTTTAATGTGCTGCAGCTGAGCAGCTAATTGGCCATCTAACCTGCTAACTGACGTTAGCGGTGCACTTTTCCTCGGTGAATGTTTGTTTGGTGGCTCATTCAACAAGCTGAGGTGCAGGACAAGGCGTGTTCATGTTTGTAAGTTAGATAAGAAGGAGACTTTAGCAGGAAAGCTAATGTGGGTTTTTGTTCAGAGTCTGTGGCTCTTGTCTTGGATCCACTATCCAAAAGATTTTAAATTGTGTTTAACCTACTATCCACTGACAAGTTTACAACTATTCTAGGTTGTCTACATAGTATATGTATTTGTGTTGCGCCTTTTGACTGATGAAGACACAGGAGTAGCAAAATGTCTGACGGCACTATTAAAGTCCAACTGAAATCACATTTCATCATCCCTCTTTGTAGTCAAAAATAATGTTGAAGTTTTTAAATGTATTGGTAATAGTTTTGTATTATTAGAATGAAGAAAAGAGGTCTTTGGGGAAATATCAGAAAGTGAGACAGACAGTGTGTCACCAACAGGGATTTTGGAGAGCAACGACCAAACCAGCATCTAACGAGGCCGAAGTGACATTGCAGGCATGTTTAATGTGCTGCAGCTGAGCAGCTAATTGGCCATCTAACCTGCTAACTGACGTTAGCGGTGCACTTTTCCTCGGTGAATGTTTGTTTGGTGGCTCATTCAACAAGCTGAGGTGCAGGACAAGGCGTGTTTATGTTTGTAAGTTACAAAAGAAGGAGACTTTAGCAGGAAAGCTAATGTGGGTTGTTGTTCAGAGTCTGTGGCTCTTTGTCTTGTGTAGCCGGCTGCTATCAGGCTCAGTGTGACCGTCTGCTCTGACTATGATAAAACGACACATTATCACTTTATGCAAGATTTGATTTGATGTCATCAAAATAAGGACTCCATATATGTAAGCACTTGAGGGAACGTTATTTTATCGAAATAATATAAAACTAGGGGTCACAATCATGAAATCAATGAACTTAAAGTATAAAATTTCTCTCTTTTGGTTTCCTCAAAGGAAAACACACGACAAGTGACAGAGCAGATATGTATTAGTAGTATTTGTAGTAGATAAAAAAGGCAGTTTCATTTTAGTTGGGCTTTAAAGGCTGTAAATAAATGAGTGAGCTCCATTATTCACCCTTTAGAGTTTGCTGTCCTTATCTGAGGAGCACCTGATTCAGCTGCACATTGTGAAAAGATGTTTGGAGAACGCTGTTTCACTTAAACTCTCAGTTACTAACCTTACTGTATATGGAAGAGAAAATTCAGCAATTATTTTTGGTGAGTTCAATGATATCATAGCTGATAAAAACAATGGAAAAACAACAGAAATAAAACCAAAGTTGTAATACACTAAAATTTTCCTTTACTATTGACTGACATAATACAAAAACAAAACCACAGCAATAAACATTTAATTTACCGAAACTTGTTTACTTTCTACACAAAAACAGACTTTCAATATTGACTTCACTTGTTCTTTGGTTTCTCTGGTAAATACCCTCTGATTGAAAAGATCATCTTCTACATGATGGGTTGAATTATATACAGATCAGGTGGGAGCTGTTGCTCTTGTTTGGCAATTCTGCATCCATCTGCCATCAGATTTCCACGTGGATGCAGATTTCTTTTTCTTTGTCAGCAGCTCATCGTGTATTTACAGGCTCACTCTTTTGTGAATTTCTTCCCTTTAGCTGGAAACAAACAGACAACGTGATCCTGTAGTTTGAGGTGGTTAATGACCAAAAATTGAACACTGTGTGCTTTTCCAGGACTGTAATGTGCGTGAGTGCGATGCCACATTTCTTCCACCGTTGGTTCAGATTTTAAAAGCCATTTTAATGTGTTCCCAGCTTCTTACAAGTGTGATTCACTCCTTACACAACCTGATCCCCCATACAGGAAACTGTGCACTTACTCTTCATCTTGCTGCTGCCAGTGAAATGAGTGAAGACTGCTTTAAGTTGACAGCAGATTGGTGCCAGTTTTTAGTTATTTGTTTGCTTCTTTACCAAGCAACAGACGTTATTTGCCAGTGACCACAGCTAGACTATTTCCATTCCTATGTATTCATTATCCTGTACTGCTGAATCTAACCAAGTGTCAAAGTATTGCTGTGCTGCTTAGATTAGTTTTCCATTGACTACATGGATCAGAGTAGGAACATCAAAGCTACTTGCTCTTGTGAAATACACACACGGTAAATGCAGTGAGAAATAATGCACAAAAATGGCACTGACTGATACTATTGTGACAGCAACTGTAAATTATACTGCACATTGGCCTGTTTTCTATTAACCGTAAGCAGATATTTCTACCTATCCATTCATTTTCTGGGCCGCTTCTGCTGTAAAGAGTCATGAGTGTATTACACCTTATACCTTAATGATGTCTTATTTAAGGTTCATTCCCAGTGAGAAGGAAATTGTGTTGCTTACTACCTTGGAGATTTCATAAGACTGTCTCTTTGGACTTATCGGTGCTCCGGGTTTTTCCATTAGCACTGATTTGTGAAAGACTGTGTGTAGATTTTGTGCTCCATCTACCTGAAACCAGTTACCCTGAAGCTTGATGCTTTGGACAAAATGAAACAATTCGAGCTCTCTGGACCTATTTTCTCGTAATGTTTGCGGTTCCCTCTAATATTTATTACTACCATCTGTTATTGATCTGTCTTTTTGACTTCAAGCCAAGTAATTCTACCACAAATATTGTTTGTCTTATTTGAGGATGTCACCCTAAACAGCAGCTGTTGCTTTTTAAATGAGACGCCTGATTAAATTAAGTTTGGATTTGGAGGAAAAAGAGGCAAAAAAAAAAAACACCTATTGGTTTTCTCAGTCAGCACGCTTCAGGCCTCGGCCTTTGGTGCTGCGTTTTTTTGTTGTTGTTTTTTTTACAGCGCCTGCTACTGTAGGTGTGAATTTGTGTATTATCAGAATGTGTGTGAACAATGGGTACTCATAGCCTCCGGCGCTCTATTCCTCCATGGACGCTCTCTGCCTTTCACCTTTCTTCACCCTCCATTAAACACCAACATGTTCTCCACGTTTCCCCCATCTTGCTCGCCTCCTTCCTTCTCTTCATTGACTTTCTTGAAATCTACTTTCTCTCTTAAGAGTTTTGCCATCTCTCCCTTTCCAATTTCTGCCCGTATCACACTCCATCTCTGTATTTCTTGCTCCTGCTCTGCGCCCACACAGTCACAGTATATTCCCGCACTCACACACTCACTCTCACTGCACCCTTTCCTGCCTTCTCATTTCTATTTCCCTCCCCATCTTGTCGCACTCTCTAGTCAATCTTCCACTTCGTCACTCACCTTGATACCCACAGGAGCTGGCGAAGAGGATGTCAATATTTCATTTAAGCACACTCAGAGAGACACACACACACACACAAGAATGCAAGTGTTAGGAAGACAGACTTTTTTTTTAATGGATTAAAGGATAGGGCTGTTGTCATTTCAACTTTTTATAATTATCTATCAATTCCACTAAAGAGCAAACCAACAATAAATGTATCCAACTAACAAGTATTTTCTGTTTTGCTGGATTATCCCTCAGTGCCACAGAACTCATTATCATCCAAAAACTATTTCTGTAACAACAGAAAAGCTGCACCAGTGTAGTTTTTTCCCTTACAGCACAGTTGCAACAATGCAACAATATGACTCTTTAAATAGTTTTTGCACAACAATGGAGTTTTATGGCATGGATTCATAAGCCGCATGAGGCTATTTCGACACAAACGGCACTTAATTTAATAGGATAAATGAACTGTTGCTCGCTTTATGGGATGTGATAATAAGGAAGATAAAATTAACATCAGATTTACTGTTTAATTACAAAAAAGTGGTTTATGAGTGTATAAAATAAATTCCTGCGTTCCTGATTTTTGGCTTTAGAGGCTGAGAAGCTGACCACGCTCTGCTTTCATGACATGTTGTTTGCTGTTGTGCGTTCTTTATCATGACGGTCACATGTTTGCAGTTGACAGCAGTTATGCTTATGCACCACAATAAAGTCTGTAGCCACCAATGTTCTCTTGACGCAGCTGTGTCATGGTCCGGCTCTGGTGTGGCTGCCTATAATGGCTGACTGTCTCTGGCAGTGTACAGATGTCCCTGAGGCGTCTGAGTGTCTCTCTCTCTCTCTTTTATCATCCTGCGATTTTCACGAGGAGATTCTATTCTTAATGAAGCAGCTTGTTTCTCTGAAGCATGAAAATCGCTAATGAATTAATATAAATGCCAATATTTATTGACTTGAAATGAATTTTTAATGATTCATTCCATTAGCTATTGACTTTGTCTTTATGGACATATAGCAAAACCACTTTTTCTTATATGTTTTGTCATTTCTCCTTCAAAGTCCGTGAAGCTGGAGATGGAGTGCTACAGTTTTCCTAATCCTAAGAAAATATATAATATATTCAGGAAATACAGATGCAAAATGAAGATAGCCTTCAGCGTACTGTGATTAAACCAGCTAAGTACAGCCAAAAAGTTTTTATCATTTATTTTAACACATTGATCATCAAGGAGGTGTAAAATTGTATTTAATATGCTTGTAAAACACACGAAAAAGTAAGCAAAGCAACTCTAACAAGAATGGAACTTCAGTGGACATCCAGGGTTATTTTATTTGGGGTTATTTTATTTGGGGTGTCTCTATGAGCTGTCTCATATTGTCTTTGGTGTGTCTGCTCTGTTTACTGCTAACATAAACTGCATCAGGCAGCAGGAGACAAAGGCTTATATTACTCCTGTGTTACTGCAGGTAACATGCACCCCTCTCTAAAAAGACAAGGATGTAGTGTCACTATTACAAACCTTTTTCTCTCTGCTTGGTCGTGATCTCAGTGACAAAGCATATGTACTGCGTAATGCACAATCAAGGCTGCGGTTCTGTCCAAATGTAGCTCCTGGTTACTGTTTCAGTCTCATGAGAAACTGCCATAATTGTGCAACTAGATAGTCTAACTGATCTTATTCTTTTTAGACAAGGGAAAAATATAAATTCACTGAAAAGCAGCAAATTTATTTGTTTCTTTTGTTTTTGGAGTGAAACTACATTGTGTCCATAAACCTCCTCAAGGGGTCTTCATGGAATCAAGAAAAGTCTAAAAAAAATCACAGTTTAAATGACTTTCTACATGCGCTTTTCAACTAACATTTGCAACAAACTAGAGTTCATACCATATTTTTGTGTTTAGTGTTCACTACAGTTTGTTAATATTTCCTAGTTAGCATCATGAAACCAACGGGAACGCTACACAGATCACAGGATTTCAGACAAAAGATCATAGGTGTCTGACAAACACATTGACATTCAGTTAGATTCAGAGTCTCCTCAGTTTACATACTTAGCACTGTAAATAAGCATGTTACTATACGTCAATAATGATTATAAAAATCAACACAGTTTGGCATCAGGAATCTCAAGTGATCAATTATTATCTTGTCTTGTCGCGTCACATCTCATTCTTTGATTCCTTTCTTCTATTTTTCCTTTATGATTCTTGTGACATTGATGTGAACTAGATGGTGCGCGTGAACCAGCATTTTTTGCACCATTATAAGAGTAAGGGTGAAGAAAGAGTGCACCTTTCCCTCAGCCACGTCATGTTGTATAAATCAAGGGTGCAATCAAACACACAACACACACACACACACACACACACACACACATCGATGGTTGAATGATCACCACCGCCGCAGTGACTGAACGTAACTGAAAGGTGGAGAAGTTCTTTCTTGCTTTATCTTATCCTGACTTTTCCTCGTGGCATCCATCCTGTTCCTCCATTTCTGGCATTGTGCAATACGTTTCTGTGTGCGTGTGTGTGCGTGTGAAGGACTGTGTGTGTGTGTGCGTCTGAGGAAATGATGTGAGAGCAGTAACCATGTGATAGCTTTGCTGGTTGTCAGTCACTGGAGGCTTTTCCCCTCGGCTGCTCTCAGAACAGGATTAACATGCAATACTTAGCAGCATTAGTCACTGAAACCTGGGTAGCACACACCCACTAACACAATGAAAACAATGCTAAAGCATCTTTCAAAGTTAGCATGTTTTCTGGTGTTCTATCTGCATTATAAACAGTGACAAAATAATGTTCAATGAAAACAAGTATCAGAGAAACGGGAGTAGAAGTACAACAAATTGTCTAATTAAAAGAAAGATGCTGGGCCTGATAATAAGGGATAGGTAGTCCATAAATCGTTTTGAGCCTGGACCACAGAACAGCTTTTAGTCAATGGATCTGATGGTGCAGTGCTGTTAATGGATGATGAATTGAGAGTGATGAATCAATTAAGAGTGAGTGTGTGTGAAAAGGGCGAAAATTGAGGTGAAAAGCTCTCTACATTTTAGCCAGAAGTCTCACTGACGCATTGTGGATGAGGTGCAAACTCATGAAACATGGAAAAAACAGAATTGCAATAAGCAAAGCTGGAGCAGATGAAAGTTTGGATAATTTGCTCTAATATATTCTTAAGAAGAAACTTTGTCATTATTTCTGGGCTGTAGATTTCTAGCAGAACGATTTATGTTCACAGCTCAAGACAGGAGTTTGTTCCAAAACTGTACTTTAAGAGTTGAATAACATTTATAGACACAGCGGAGCAGGATGTCTTCGATTATTAAACTCATCAGTTTAGGTGACATATAGCTGGCAGGAGACAACTTTAAAATGACAGATGATATGATAAAGTGCCCATAAAAACGGAATTAATTTAAAAAACAGACTCTTCAGGGCTAATATGAAGCTGTTATGATACTCTGTGTGGCTCTGATATATGCAGCACACACACACACACACACACACACACACACACACACACACACACACACACACACACACACACACACACACAGAGTACTGACAAGTGTAAATGGAACAGAGAGATAAAAGGAGGCTTTGGCTTCTCACAGGACTGGATCAGAGGAGCCAGTGTCACAGCCATGAAAGAATGCATTACTCTGATACTCTGACATAGTCAACCAACACCTACACACACACACACACACACACACACACATACAATAACTTGTGGCCAACCACAAAGCAAACATTTAAACATCTTTTTTTTTTTTAACAGATCAATGACTTGTTGCAAAGCTCAGCAAGAAACACATCTGTATAGCTGCTGCAGCTAATTACAGCTAAACACACACAGCACAAAACACATTCATAACCCAGTACACACATTCAGTGCAAAACACCTAGTAGTTTAATATAATAATCATGTTTGAATGGCTTGTTTGTTGTGACTGGATTATTCATTACTGTAACATTAATTTCTGAAGCAAACACATAAAAATGTTTGTTATCACATTTGAAATAACATGCTGTGTTGGTGTGTGTTAGTGTGTTAATGAACTCCCATCCTGTAAGAACCACCAAGTCCTCATAAAGAAAAGCCTTCAAAGTGAGACAATTTATATTGGTCCTTAACACTAAAACTTAGTTAATTCTGGAGTATTTCTGTCCTAGATGTTAAATTTAAGTAAAAAAGGCCAACTTATAGCTTCCGCCAGGGTCCTCGTAGGTCCGCTCCACGTCATCTGCCCGCGTCCACCGTGCACAGCCCAAAATTTGTGGACGCTTGTTTCATATATTATATGTTGTATTATATATGTATGCTGTATTCCCCATATGTGGTCTGATCCTCATTAAGCGGGCACACACACACACACGATGACGTTTTCTTGTTGTTCTGCCAAAGAAACTCTTGCTGTCGTGAGGTAGCCACCTCACATGTTGGTAGTACACATGTATTTTATATACTGTGCCTGCTTTTTATGTCTGTGCTTCTGCATTGAATCTTTCAGTTAGTGTTTAACAATGCAGCACAATGTGGTGTTTTTTAATCTATATTTCTATTAACATTAATATCTTAAGGTATTTATTGTTTTGCATATCTTGTATTATGAGCTGTCGGTGTTGCATGTTTTAAATATTTCCTGACAATGTACAATGAATGAATGAATGAAATTTTTTTATTAACATTAATATATTCTTTTTCTTCCTTTTATTATTGTTCTGCATGCTTATAAATGATCTCAATAACTTTGTAATTTTTATCTCATATTCTGTTCATATTCTGTTTTTAGGGTGACTCTGTAACATCTGTCCAGGGACTACAGATGAAAAATAGCCTCTCGGCTAACTCTGGCGCATTTACAGCAATGTTTATTAATGTGCACTGTCCCTGTTAAATAAACCAACAAATAAAAAATACAAATTAATAAACATGTGAGGAATGTGTCTGTGTACGGAGAGACCCCTGATTGAAGGATTGAGGATATAAATATTCAAATAATTATGGACGATGTCCCTTGGATGTGCAGTGCTATGCACTGATTTACAGTGTTCAAACTTGAGAGGTTCAGGTATCATTGGGTATTATTAAAGGACGACTCCATCTGTGTTTTTTTTTCTGGTTTGCTCAAATGGAAACGCCCACTCAGCTGTTAGCAAAAAGCAGTGACGTGGGTCAGAGTGCTGAGCTATAAAGCAAAGCTCTCAATGTATTCTCCGATCTTTGTACCATAACATTGATCTATAGTCACATATTTGCCGTGACTGAAATAATGAAATTGGAGGTACAAGCAGTTGAGATGTGGTTTATGTGACAGAGAGAAGAGCTCAGTGATATGGATGGACCTCAATATCAAGCCAATTCTTCATTTTGAGAGCAGCCAGTGAAGGTGGTTTGGATACTTGTTGGGGTTGCTACCATGAGGTTTCTTTGAATGTGTTCTGGGCGCACTGACTGGAAGAAGACCTCAGAGCAGATTCAAGACACAGTGGAGGGTTTGCAGCTTCCAGCTGGCCTGGGAGCTCTCAGCAATCCCCCAAGAGGAGCAAGAGTTTGCCTGGGTAAAAGACGTCTGGGTCGCTCTGCGTGTCCTGTTAGAAACCCTGATGAGATACTGATAAGAGAGACAATGATTTTCCTCATATAATAAAGTCCTTGCAGGCATTGTATGCAGCTCAAGGTTGTTTGTTATCCTGTGTGCTGTTTTGTCAAACGACAAATAGATAATTAATTCAGCCCGCAAGCTATACAGTATGCCAACGAGACAGCATTCACTGCTTTACTGAAAGAAGGTGACAAAAACAGAGAGATGAAGTATTTTCATCATTTTAATCTGATCACCAACTGCTGTACAGACAGACCTGATGATTAATAGAAATAGACAAAGGTGCTACTGTAAGGAGTTATTAGCGCTCAGTATTTTATTCCTGTTTTGGTTAATGACTACCGTGTGCAGTTAGTAGATGATTTTATGTACTACAGGGAAACGTTTGACTATACTGAAGGATTCTCAAACGTCTGCATCTCTGAAATAAAATGAGCTTTTACTGATGTACAGAATATTTTAGATTTGGCTCATTTTAGAATTTGTCAGTGGGAACATCAGCCAACTACAAAACCAAACCGGCCTGAATTTTAAATATGTCCAGCAAAATTATAACCACAGAAATATTAAATTTACTGTTTCTGTTAAAACAGAACTCTCTGTGCAACGTAATGCCATCTGATACAAAACTCCCCTAAAAATGACTATTTACTACAAACTTTGTGAAAAAATAAGCTGTTGATGAAAGTGTGTGAGAAAAGCTTTAATTTACCACTATGGTCATCTTGGAGGTCACTGTTAATGTTCAGTTTATTTCAAAGTATATTATAATGTTTCCCTGATAATTTTGCTTCTACATATATGAATGACAAAATATTAGAAAAACCTTTTTAATATAAAGGAATCAAGCATTACACCACAAAGTGCAGCCTCAAAACAACACACAAACAGCAAAAGTAGTTGTTTAAAAAAAACTTTACATTGTATTACATCATACAGGTGTTTTTATTTTTCTCGCTTCTCTGTGTTTATGCAGATAAGATCAAGTAGAATTATTTGCTACATTGAGATCTCATAAATGTATGAAGCCAAAGTCAAATTTCCACCTCGGCTGCTTCTATTATTGCACAGTTATGCAATCATTTTGTATTTAAATATTTTTTTTATTTGTCTTATTTTGCTGTGTTTCCTCTGAAAAATCCATTTCCAATGAATAAACAACCCCAGTGACAAACTGACAACCAGGCAGTGGAGGTGTTTATGACTCCAAACCACTAATAAGAAGAAAGATATGCAAGTGCTGGAACTGCTGTGGATTCCACCTAAATCACAGACTTGACCTATTCTTATTCATTTATGCATGGCGCCAATCAAAGAAGCCATTACTGAGAGTGAGGGTTTAGAAAGCAGGCCGTTTCTCAAACATCATCGCAGCCAAGATGGATGGAGCCAGTGTGGTTGCCGTGGTAACCACGTACTGGCCATTTGCCAGGATCCATAATGATTTCCCATCAGCTGCTGCACTGAGAGGAGCAGGGACCCTCGCTGGTTCAGGCGCTCGCGGGCGACTGCACAAGAATCCCCCCTCGACCTCGTCACACACACACACACACACACACACACACACTACTCCACAGTAATGTTACATATTATATACTGTTAAAAAAAAAACAAGCTGTGTCACATGATAAAACTCAACACTGGAGCCACATAATGGTCGGGCTGTCTCTCAGTCAGCTCCTCTCCTGCTGTTCCCTTTCAAGTGAAAAAGCGCCCTTTCACTTTTGCTTCATGTCGGTCAAGAGAAGAAAGTCTTTCAACAGAGTCAACTGTTTCTCTCAGAGCGCTTTCTGCTCTGCAGCACCGTCATCTGACACAGAATACATGTGTGCACAGCTTTGTGTGTGTGTGCAGTTCGACTTTGTGTGAGTGCACGTGCATGTGTGTGTTTCTGCCGACAGTGGAAGGGCAGGCGTGTATAAATCTGCGGAATAAGGCTGAGCAGAATATATCCAGGGAAACTCACCATCCTGGCCTTTAATTAAATGAAGAGCTGCTGATTAAATGGACACAGAGAGCTGTCTTTTAAAAAGGAGTTTGTTCCATCTCTTGATCTTATATTTTACCTCCTCAGTCGGCCTAGTTTTTTTTTTTCCTTTTCAAAATTTTCTTCTTCTTTTTCAAAAAAAGAGGCATTACTTACATATTACATCTGCAGCAGCTTCAAACATCAGTCATGTTCATGAAGGAGGTTTTTATAATCTCACAAGTTCTGCTGCTTCTGCTTCTTTTGCCCGCTGCTTCACCTGATCACCTGGGTCTCCCCTCCACCATCAACCTCCCTCCTGTTCTGTTCTGTAACCGTACGTATTACAATACCTTGCCTTGTGTATTTTGCGTATCCCTTATCTCTCTGATGTGTCTCCATTGGGTTCTGCTCTACATAGCACTGGTGGGATTTATTTTATTGCACTGTCTGCTAAATCCTGTGCTGGTGCCTGGATTCAATAGGGAGGACCCCTATATGATTATTTATGCTATATATGCTCCTATATCTTACACATTAGTGTCAAGTTTTGCTTTTGAACAGGAATTGATGTAGCAATACAGAAGCAATACAGGCTACTTTGTTGTTTTAAGACACAAACAATCTGAAATAATACTCTAATAGTAACTGAATGCACAAGTTCACATGATGAACAAAAGAGTGAAGCTCGAGATGTGGGTGAGATAGGAATTGGAAAAAAAGTCACCTTGTGTTTCACCTTGAAGAACATCTCTTTGTGTTTGTGTGTATGTGTGTGTGTATGTAAATGTACCCAAATGAAAGACAAATGAAGGTGAGCAGTAGCATCGGGGGAGCTGAACTCCTAATGCTGGTGGTGAGATAATTTCGGCTGTAACCTTCAAGTAACCTTTGCTGGCCATGGCTGTGTGGTACGAAATGTGTGTGTGCGTGTGTGTGTGTGTGTGTGTGTGTGTGACTACTGTATTTATGTATAAATGTTTTTACATGTATGTATATAACATATACGACACGTGTCAGCCAGCAGAGCATGTGAACCACACTGGAGGTGTCATGAAGCGCTTGATGCTGCTCTGTCTGTTGCTCCACAGAGTCTCTGCACTGCGGCCTGTCTGCATGAAGCTGACAAAGCTAACAGACGTGAGCGTTTGGCCTCCTTGTGCTCCCGCTGTTTCAACAACAGCAGCCCTCCTCCAAACCCCCCCTCCCCCCCCCCCTTTTTCTTCCTTACATCCGTTTCCTACAGTACTCTCTCCACCCACCACCTGCTTCTCCTTCCTAACCCCTCCCCCATCTTGTGTATCATCACTCCGCTTTGCAGCTCAGCAGCACCTCACAGCCGTTGCCATGGAAACAGCGGAACAACAGCAGGTTGGCTGCTGCTGCTGCCGCCTGGGGGGGGCGTGGCATCTCAGCCACCCTTTGCTCCTCTCCTTCCACTCGTGGAGGTCTCCAGTACCTGTGCTGTATCCATGAATCAGGACAGAAATGTCTCTCTGAATGTGAATCAGTCAGCGCCACACCTGAACAATAACAAGCCAGAAAGGAGGAGCGATATTGTACTGTTGAGCAGCGGTGTGCTGCAGCCATAGCAACGAGACAGTAGGTCAACATGGCATGAACTGGAGTATGATAATGCTCCCATTCAACATTTACAAGGTTCTATTAAATAAAGATGTGAGCATTAAGTTTAAATGCATCATTTCTGTTTGGACCTTTGCCAATAAACAATTAGTTCATTGGTTGCTAAGGGATACACATCCTCACTGCCTGGTTTCTATTCAAGGTGGAGCCCCGATGTTTTAAAGCACAATATCATATGTTGAATTCATTAGCATGCTTGTCAATGCCTGTGGAAAAGGAAGGATGATGTGTGTGGTGCACAGTTCACCAGGCTGAAAGAAGCACAGAGAAGAGATGCAACAATCTGTACATGCCATATCATCATCATAATTATTATGTCTAAACATGAGGATATTCGTTTGCAGGGGTAAAGTCACTGATGAAACTTGCTTTTATTTACTTTTTGTGTACATGATGGCTACTCTGTGTAACATTACGTTCCTTTGGAGTTTTGGGGGTCAGTAGAGAGCTGACAGGAAATGATGGGAAAGTCCTCAGCCTGACTGAAAACAGAGACATTGGTATTTCATGCTGAGCATCTTAAACATCTAACCCACCAAGACACCCAATAGTGGAAACCTTTTTAAGAGAAATCAATCTATGAAACGGCTCCAAAGACTAATAACAGCGATCACGTTTTCATTCTCTGGAGAGTAGTTCCTTGTATGGCAGATGCCACTGAATGTAGTTTTAATTTAAAGAGTTTAAAGATCGTGCCCAAAACTCTTCATGGTGAAGGAACATGTCACCCAGTGCAACGCTGTGGCTTATTGGTGTGTTTTTAATAGTTTTTGGACAACAACAGAGATCTACGGTACAGGGGAATAATATATATCAGGCTTTGGATACACACACAATACTTGTAAGGATCAATTATTATAATTGGTTTGGCTCTGCGCATAACATTTTTGAACCGTACTGTATATCAGAAACCTAAGTTGAATATAATGCCCTGCTTTCTGACAGGAGATCCATATGCATCTCTGCTTGGTCAGTCACAGCGTTCTTCCAGCAAAAAAGTTCATTTCAGACAAAGTGACTGAAGCGAGAAAGGAGCGACTGGAGAGGGTGAAAAACCCTTGACCTGTTTCTGTGCATCACAAGCATCGTGAGAACAGAGCAGATCTGATTGCCTAGGAGTGAGCTGAAAGACGGAGAGAGAAAACAGAGAGAGAGGAGAGGCTGCTCGGTGACTCTCTGGCTTCTCTTTCTGGTTTAGATCACCATCAGACTCTCTGTATCGTGCACACGGGCCTGTCACACATGCATGAGCACATACACACATGCACAGTTACACGTGGACTGCCACTTTTCATTTCACATGAGCTTCTTTGATATTACAACAAATGAATATGGAATAAAGAAAAAAGGGGAAAAAAGCACCAGTGTTTTCCTTTCAATTATCAAGATACATTTGTACTGTGGGACCCTACTGGCTGCATCACTGAAATGAAATTCAACGCATGAACAAATCTGTGTAATGTCCGGTTGTAAAATGCTCACAGCAGAGAAAATCAACTAGAAGACACAATTAATTTACACAGAGATGGCGCTTTGTTTCCGTGTATGAATATGATGCTGGATTGAATAATATTATGCTGGAACGTGGTTCTTTTTTGTTTTAAAAGTTTTCTTTTTTTATGTTTTCTTGAAGTCAGTCGTGACAGCTGCTGTTGGACATGACCTGACTCACTGGGGTCACACAAGCCCAAACGTGTATATATGTGTCTGTATGCGTGAACGCATGCGGTGACAAACAGACAGAGAAAAGTACTGATTTACATAAATGTGAAACCTAAGTTACCAAACTTCAACCATAAAATTCTGCTGATACTTCTGATGGACACTTTCTGGGCCTCAGCAGTCATAACTCAGGAGAGCCACGCAGCTTTTAGCAGTGCACAACAGCAAAACAGCCACACATCCATCCTGGATACGGCTGCAGTGACACCAGCAGCTGAATCAGGCTTTCAGTCCTGTGCTGACAGGATAATCTTTGCCTGCAGCCAACCAGATTTGACAGGAGAGAGTGGCAGACAGAGAGAGGGAGAGAGCGTGTGTTTGTGTGTTGGGGTGAGGGAGTGAGTTTTGTGGTTTGATGTGTAAATTGGATCCTTTCATCTGCATCAGTTTGGCTCAGAATCTCACCAAAATACCCCCAGTCTTTTATATTTCAAACTATTGTGGCAGTATATTCAAATTACATACTGTATGTACTGTATGTCCCAGTGTGGTAGCTGTAGGGTTAAATCTGATCACAGCAAAACTTTTATTGGTAACAATTAGTTAGCTTTTTAGCATTTTTAGACAGTATATAACCATTTCATTAATTGTTTGTAACACACTATAATGTAGCTGTAAGCATATATAAGTGTTTATTAAAGGATTGTTCCACAATTTTAAAACAATGGTCCAAATGACAATGACATTGAAACAGATTTTTCTTGTTGTAATCATTCCTCCTGTTTATCTGAAGCTAATATGAAGCTTCAAATGAGCCCAAATGAGTCAAATCAAGTAGATATCTTTCAACGTTACAGTCTTTTTAGTGCCAAAGTCCCTCTTTTTGTTACTATACTTCCACTGCAGCTGAACAGGGAAACACTGTCCGAGGAAACACAAAGAGGGAATTTGATGCTAAAAAGACTAAAAGTGGCAGATATCCACTTTATGTGACTAATTCATGAATTATTAACTTCAGATAAACTTTTAAATGTTTTTTTGCACCAATGAGGGCTGTGGAATTTGTCCTCCGTCACTCTGCATTGTATCTTTGCTTTACAGTAAAGCAAGGATACAAAGCAAGGATACATAATCTCTGCAGTTTACAGTAAAGTCCTGTTGCTGTAAGCACAGCTCAGAAAATGCTGCCGGTAACAGAAAATGAAGAGAAAAATGAATAAGCTGCTGATGCACAAAAGTCTTTCAACAAGGTTTTTGTGTTATTGATCTGATATCCTCCCGTTTTTTTATATTCAAAATTGAACCAATATACATTGGCAGACGTTTTTGTTTGGGTTTAAAAAGTGAAAATGATGAGTCCTCACTATATCCTATAAGATCTAAAGAGTTTTCCATCTGCTGCGAACTCTTTATCCCCTAATGGGAACGTCTCATCAGACACTTCTATTCTCAGTGCTGGTGGGAACGCTCGCTCTCTCTCCACAGCCTTAAACTCTGCAAGTCATTAGAATAAACTAAGAAAAAACACCAAACTGTCATTCACAGGGAGGCGGCTGAGCGACACTTCTAAGTCAAGAAGCAATTAACGCTGAGAAAGGCCTCTGCGAATGATTACGGCCACAAGCTTCATTTTGTGCCTTCTAATTTCTCAACCACACACACACACACACACACGACGACAGATCTCCCTGAAACACAAAGATGAGTACTCCATGACTTGACTCAAGCTTCTTGAACCAGGTTTATTGTCTAAGTGTCACGATTTGAAAGAAATTAATTTGGAAGACTTGTGGATTTCAAATGCTACTATTTTGGGTTTCGGTATTCCCACTACAGAGTAAACACATCTGAATAGTGATGACTGTACTGAGCTGAGGCAGCTGGCATCCGCTGGTTTGTATAACCATGATTAAAGCTAAAGGCTTTGCTGCCACTGTGGCTGTGCTTTAATCAGTTAACCAGGCCTCTTATGAGACAGATGTGTAGCATGTTGGTTACACTCCATTACAGGGAAATTGCCTATAAACTCTGAGCACAGTTGGAATCCAATCTTCAGGTGTCACCATCTGACTCCAACCTTTTCTAAGCTTTTATGTCAACCGGAGTAGTTCCGCTTGTGTGACATCTGAGAGCAAAGTGTTATTTCTTATTGGAAAGTAGTTAGTGGAGGAATAACAACAAGTCATCCAAATTAAATGACAGAATAGGTCGTTTGACCACGTGCACTCCAGCGCGACACACAGGAGCATTTTCTAATATGGCGCCTCTATCGTCAGTAATCAGCAGGAGAACAGCACTTGTCTGTTTATTAAAACCGTTAACAGTCACTGTTAAAAAATAATTATTTTTTATGATGTGACAGCACTGTGGTCTGGTTAGGTTTAGGCACAAAAACCACTTGGTAAGGTTTAGGGAAAGATCATGGTTTGGATTAAAATGATCACTTTGTTAAGGTTAGACAAACATGCGGTGTGTGTTAAAGTTACTACTTCCTTAAAGTTAGGCGACCATCGTCGTCATGGCTACCATAATAATAATGTGGTTAAGGTTAGGGGACGATCGTAGTTACTTTTTTTAAAAAAAACTGTCCAGACTCACGATCGGAAATGTGACACTCAGAAACTCTAGAAACAGGAAACGAACAGCCGTCGCCTGTGGCAAAGTCAACTGTTGGGTTAACGCCTCCATCCACTCCGCCTCCTTTAAAAATGTGTCAACATATATATACGTCATGTCAACTGCAGCACTGCTCCAGGTCATAATTGTTATGGCCACTAAATGGCATCTGTCACTCAAACGTAACTCTACTGTCTTTTTTGGGTGACTGACATTACAACCTATAGTGTTGTTTTTCTTGGGAGGATTAATATTAAAGACTTATTCAGTTCAACTTAAAATTAGTAGTTTGTATGAGTTCATATTGTAACACGTCAAGGTGGGTGTGTAAGGAAACACTGTGTTCGACAATGTTTCCGCTGTTACCACAACTCCATTGTTGTTATGCAGTTACTTATTAAGAGTATGATGAGTGTAAAACTGGTGACGTGCTCCCTGATGTGAGTGTATACGAGTGAAGTTACTGGGGTGAAATAGTTTAAACCAAGAGTTAGCGCTGTGGCTCCAGCTGTGGTCGTCAGTCAGGAAACTGAACCACAAATCACTGTTGATTTGTCAAACCAGAGATTGCAAAGCAGTGTGATGGGAAAACACAATAGTGCACTATTATATGTGGTCACATCCACTCAAGAAATATGTTTTTCTTCTTGTTCCTTCAGTTGGATGTTTGAGCTTCACTGTGCAGAATGATGTATGTGCAGAGTTTGACACTAGAAGGCTGATTTCACATCCATCTGCTGAAGAAGGAAAGTTTCTCTGAGTTTAAGTTTACAAGCGGGATTTGTGACATCACATCCAGTTTGATATTATCTATTACAGATTGAATAGTTTGCTCAACTCTAAAATGGTAAAATGGTTTGCCGTGATTTAAAACATTAAGTTCCAGTGGGATTAATGGAATTATGTTGATTTCACGTAAAAAAAATGTGTGAATCATCACCTCAATTTGAGTCAAAAGGCTCCTTTATAAAAGATTGATTATATGGTTGTTGAAGTTTTTCCTGTGAATTCTTCTGTCCCTGTGCAGACCCCTTGCCAGCCTGCCACTGGGTAATGTTCTCACTTACATATCAGTTGGGCACCGTGGCCCGGGGTGAGCAAAGTTCATATGATATGACCTTCCACAAGGTTTGAAGAGACTGGAAGAGACAGGCGGCAGCACCCACAAGGACATAAGCTCTCCTCTCCTCTCCTCATTTGAACAGCTCAGCACAGAGGGGCTCAAAGCTCTACTACTACCTAAAATCTTCTAAGTATCAAACACTATCCCTGTAGATGTGAAAGGTGAATATAAAAACCTTATAGTCGCCTCCTTTATGGACAACAGCAGCTGTGGTCAGCTTGAAATCATGCCAGTTACAAAAGAAAGTACACTCAGTACCAAAAAAAGTATCAAAACATCCATAAAAAAAAACTCTCAAACTTCTCCTGCAGCATAATCTTTTTCTCTGCTGTTCATCCATAAACTTAAAATGTTCCAAACAATCTTTGGAGTGTAAATACTCTGCTTCAATGAGCTCCCATGTCACACTCATCTCTGGCACAAAGAGTGTATTCAGCTATATTTTAATGAAACCGTTACAGATATTTGTTCAGAATTTGCATTAAAAAATGAAACTCAAGAAAAAATAATGATTGTAAACAAGATTTTACGTTTGGTTGGAGCATAGATTAAAAGAAAATTGAGGAGGGGGATACATTATCATACATTATGACCCCCCCACCACCCCCTAGAATATATATATATATATTAGCGAGCAGAATTGGAGGGAAACAATAATTTAATGAAAGCAACATGACTTACACTAGGTGGAAAAATGCAACTAAAGGGCTCTGACAGGCACCTATTTGATCTGATGTAACCGTGATGTTCCCTCTTCAGACGTACACTGATTTGTGTTTTGTTTTTGCACTCATTTTTTCCCTTTTTTTCCTCAAGCCTCGACCTTAAAACATGCTCAAAACATGCACGTCAATCTGCTGCATGAATAAACTTGCCTTGTATTTCATCTGGGAAGCCAAGGCAATACTCCTTTCATCTTTAAAGAAAAAAGTGATGTCACTGTTGGACTTTCTTAGCAGGGGTAAGTTGAGCAGCAGCCTCATTGTTTATGCACATAAGAGACAAATCCTGGAATAACTCATGCAAGTAATTAATTGCAGTTCGTTTCGAAATTCTGTCCAGATGTTCTTGCTACATCAACTTATAGACATGAGTGAGGACAAACTTGTAAAACTATCAGTGAAACTTTAAGAAGTACAGTACATGTACGTGTAGAGTCTTATCTGTAAGTCAGCAGAGAGAGACAGAGAAAACAACCCTGACCCGACAACATGATTTGAATCCATAAATGTTGAGTTATGCAGGATTTAAGGACATGTTGGGTTTGGTTTCTGCCTTCCTCGTGATGTGGCAATTTCCAAACCATAAATATTCATGATCTTTAGGCTCCAGACCTAAATGTGGAATTACTTCCATCTAATTGAACCCAATGTAGCTTGCTCATTTTAAAAGAGGCAGAAACTGCACACTGTATAGAGTCATGCAGCAATAGTAAATCAGGCCTACACGCGTTATTTTTGCTACACAAATAGGCACAAAATACAGGCTGATCTAAAGTTTTAACAGCCAACTCTGACTGAGGGAGCTGTGAGATATTTCCCCAGCCCCCTCATTACCAGAATAATCATGTGACAACACCCAAGAAAAGCATGCATCACAATAATGAAAGCACTTAGATTCATGCAACCGCAGTTGTCCACACAGCACATTCATCATTTCATCTAGGAAAGCATAAACAAATGAGCAACGCTGACTCCACACTCACAGAAGATAACCAACAAGACCGAGCACAATTTCCACACAGGAACGCCAATTACAGTTTATATATATATGTATGATTATGCAGCGCTAAACGCTCCTAAAAATATATAAGAAACAAAACCAAGAGTGCAGCTGCAACCAGATGAGCAGATTCACAGTGTAATTCACCTCATCAGAGCCGCATTCACTGACTTCCTGTGAGATCACTGCATCTTCATTATTTCTGTCTTCAAGCCACTGGGATGTAAAGGTGTGTGTGTCCTCGTAAAGATGCAAGTTTGTGTATGAATGCAAGTGAGAGTTGGAAGAGCTTTATCTCAAATGCCCTCTGAGAATAACTGGAATAACTCCAGTTCTCTCTGTTCCTCTTTTGCAAAGGTCTATATTTTACAAAGAAATACATCCTTTAAAATAATCAGCTACATCCTGTTGCTCGGAGAATACCCTGAAGGCATAATCCTTCTCTAAGCATTACTCTCTATGATTTATGGTTTCTTTTCAGGGGCAGTTTTTATTAGAGATGTAAGAAATAAACTCTCAGTTTGTGCCGCTAACATTTGTTTTTATTTACTATTTACAGCCTGACAGAAGAGTATGATGCTGTTTCCCCCCTGTCTCTGCCCCAGATCGGCCCACCTTCCACCGTTTTAGTTAGATTAATAGTTTTGTTTGTTGTTGATGCAGTGCAGTGCTTTGTGCTGAGTCAGCATTTTAGTTCTACTGCTGGCTGGGTGCAGTTGCGCATTGTTTTGGCCCCCTCATTTTTAATTTCACGGCTGTGTGATTAACTTTCAAGGGTATTTCTGCCCCAATTAATTTCTGTCCCACCACAATGTTGTCTGCAAAACACCTGAGTAAAGAATTACTGGATGCATAAGGTAAATGTCAGCTGACTTGCACAATTTGAGTTTATTTTAATCTCTTCATCTCTGTAAACACGTTCCTGCTCGTGGAGTGAAAAAGCAGTCAGCTACAGCTGCACCGATGATAAAATATGATCTCAGTATTTGGCTGAACGAGAATCCTGCAGGAGCTCCGACTGAATAACTGTAAAGCTCAATATAAAGAGGACATTTTTTCAACTTCGGCTGCTTTGAATTATGAACTGCATGCTGTGAACTGTCACTCCCTTAACAAATGAATGCACAAATGAGCACCCACACTTTCATAAATATTAACAAGGGTTTTCTCCCACACAGTAATCATTAGCATATGAAAATAAGTGGTTAACAGTCAAGTATCTCCTCAGAGAGGCTCCGTCTCCTTTAGTAGCAAGTCAAAATGTTTAAATACAAAGACGTGGTTAAAATAGGACGTTTTTATGATTGAATTACCTTTTAACTTTGTTCTGTAGTACAACTTGGGTCTTGAAGTTGTTTTTACTGTAGACTGATCGAACCATCTCAGCCTATAGGCATCGATTCAAACACCCACACGCGCACACAAACAACACAGAGGGAACCGACCTCTGTGCAACAGATAAACATGAAACCCAAAACCCCCCCAATTTATCAAAGTGGCCCCACAAATCAATGAGGATTACTTTGGGAGAAAGCATTGCTCGTGTGGCAGTGCATTTCCATTACCACACAGCAATATTGGCCTTTTGGGAGGCTGCGGTAATTTTGTCTATTGATCAAATCACAGGCAAAGATCACATCACCATTTCTTAGTTTAGGCAATAACTCAAATACGGAGAAAAGGCAAAACTATCCTCCCTGCGCGGATAATAGCATATACACAAACACACAACCATCTGTACATAAACACACACATGCTCACAGCAGTGAGCACACACACACAATCTGCACAGACCCTGCCCACACAATCACATCACTGCAGAGGTCAGACCAGACTCAGGTAACATATTGTCAAATAATAAAGGGATTATCTCTGTAATCCAAATGGTGAACACCTCCACCACAGCAGTCAGTTTGACCCTGTCTAATGTCAGTGCAGCAGCTTTTCTGCAATGATGAGAAAACTTTGCAGCTTGAGTCAAACCATCTGAGAAGATTCGGATAAGCTGAGCAATTCATATATAGATACTTTAAGTCTCCACGCCATACTTTGCAGTTTATCATGATGAAGGTTTATACGGCCGGAGGGAATGTTTCCTTTTTCCTGATGTTTTTTAGCTGCAACATTTCTTATTTTACAAATCCTTAAAAAGTGAAAACAGATCTTTTTTATACACCTTTTTCAGTCTATCCTTGGCTTGTGATGAAAAACTGGTGTTAATCACTTTAAACCCCGAAGGGATATTGAGTATGCACATCTCGAATACTCCTCACCTTGATGTTTCATTCCCAAACACAAACAACACAGTAAGAATCATGTGGGAGCGCCTCCTCAGCGCTGAACTCGATTAAAACAGAGGAGCGGTTCTTCTGAAACCACTGCAGAGCCTTGGATGAAACACAAGTCAATGCCACATGAAGAGAATCGATTAATCGAGCAGCCGTGTTTGAGACCTGCTGCTCCTCATTTACACTCCTCAGACTGAGGCTGAGCAGAAAAGAAAAGGTTGCCTTGTTGCTCGCTGGAGCAAATTTCAAATGTTGTTGGTCAAGAGAAAAAGAGTGCTACAGGGAATAGAAGAAAAAAAAAAAACACGGCCACTGTGCCGTGTGTGTGGATATGTTGCCGTGTGGACGCCAACATCAGCTGACCTTGAAATGTGACACAGCAGGGAGGGTGAGAGTCAGACCCACACTGTGAGAGGAGGATGATAATAATGGGACTCATGTCAACACTTCTTACACTCCTGTTATTCATCTCGAACACACAGTTCCTCTCTGCTTATAAATCAGTGCAAGTTTTAAGAGCGACGGATTCTGCCACAACATGCATCAAAAGGAGCAGAGCCAGCATCCAACATCAACAGGATGTTGCCAGCGGTGAAATGTTGTTTCACTTTTTTCTTCCTTATTTCATCTGCAAATTTCAAAATCAGCACAGGAAGTGTGAGGATGTGCTCAAATGTGTTATTTCCAGAGGTGAGATTTGTCTCCCTCATCTCTCCCGGACTGCAGTTAAGCAAAGAAAAAAAAAATCTGATAAGTGAATAGTTTGTGCACAGGCTGAAGGCCCATCAATTCTCCTGGGTCAGTACAGCCTGTCCATCAGTGTCACTTGCCATCTTTTTTTCTTTGTTCTGTTTCTAAAACATGATGTATAGCCTTTCTGGAAAGATGGTCCCGCAAATGCAAAATACAGGAATGGAGGAACATTTGCGAGCACAGCAAATCAGTAACCAACTGTCGTCACAATAAGCTGTGAGACACAGCATGTATAAACACACAAAGCAATGACAACAAGCTAAGATCTACAGTTTTTAGCTGCAGGGATTGAACCGAGCTCTGGGTGTCGCTCCAGAAGAGGGATGCACAATTACTCCTGACAGACGTTTTGTTGTGTCATTGGTCCTACTGCAGGGCTGCTCGGACTAAACCTATAAAACACTGCTGTAGCTTGTCTCCTCTATGTTCTGTGACATAAGCAATGTATATCTCCTTAACAGGCACACAGTGAGTATGTACTTTTTCATCCATCACTTTTTATAAAGTCAGTTAAAGGGGACATATGCTTTTTGTGATTTTCTGTCATTTATATACTGTTAGAATCTCAATGTTTATGTTAAACATGGTCAAAGTTCCAAAACTTGAGGTAACATATAAAAATGCCACCTAAAAGTCAAAATCCAGGTCCTTCAGCCTGCTCTGAACGCTTCGCTACTTCCTCCTTGTGATGACATCAGATTGTTCGTGCCCACGAATGGTCGTCCGTCCTGCAGCCTTGGTTGCTAAGGTTGTTTCATGGTTTGTTCATGTTGTCTACACCCATATTTCAGATCAGATTCGAATGTACAGATGTACAGATGTACTGTATTTGAGAAGCTTATATTTTGAAGTAAAATGGGGAAAATCTAATCACTACCGTTTAGTTACGTAGCCTCTGGAGACAGCTGGCCAATCAGAACAGTGGGCTCATGGAAAAGGAAGGCCTTAAAGAGTTTTTTTGAGCTGTAAATCATGCAAAGATATTCCAGTAGAGCCCCAGAATATAAATACAGACCTGGAGATGTGTATGATATGTCCTCTTTAAGGAAGATCATTGATTGAAGGACCTGGGTGGTGCACTGCTGCAGAGAACAGGGTTCAGTCCCCTGCAGTGGTGCTTCCAGCTTCATCATACACAATTATTACTGTTCACTGGTGAGGTATCAAGTCCTTGTTGCAGCACTAGTGACTTGTTCTGGTTGGTCTGTCTACACTGTCTCATTCTGTGTACACACTCCCCAAGACAAGAGTGGGAGTTTGCAGCATCGAGGACTGCAGTGCAGAGACCACACCGCACTGGGAGACAAAGAGACAATGCAAAAGAAAAAAGGAAGGCAACACACTGATTTCTTATTATTGCCAAATGATTATATCATTATTTTCATACCACTTGGAGTACATAATTGTACTCCCGAGGGCCAGGGAACTGCAACTGTATGGGGTTTATATTCAGAGGTTCAGCCCTGCTTTGCCTTTTCTGACAGTGTGACATTTTGATCAGATCCTCATTTTTCAAAGGACTGCTGCCCCTCCATGTTTGAAGCCCACAGGTTCTCTGTTGTTTTATGACTTCAGCTGTTCAAAGTCACAGGCTGCATCATCCCTCTTTTGACAGAGACACACACACGGACTCAAACATGCTCTGAGGTCTCCTTTCATGTGTTCTGATCAACCCACTCGCCAAGCAGAACGTATATGCAAGTTTTCAAACTTGTTCTGACATTCGCCCCGAAAAAACCCTAATTTTTATTGACCATTAACAAAATTTGAAACAAAATTGGAATTTTATTGAAACAATATATAGATCATGAACTTTTAAACTCTGTCCATGTAGCCAGAGAGATGATGAACCTAAAAGATAATTTGGTATCTCATAATTTGAGTAGAGAAAAAAATCTTCTCTACTCCCCCAGCAATGGCCCTATTGGGGGCCCACCCCCTAGTTTGAGAAGCCCTGAGTTAAAGGATATTTAATATTTGGAGGGTTTGGACTGTTGACTGGACAAACAAGACATTTAATGATGTGTATATATGTATATTGATGTATGAAAACAGTGAAAAATGCAAATCATAATATCCTAGAGCGCAATGTGACATCATTAAATATCTTGTTTGTATTCATTCATATATATATATAAATAAACATAAATTGCTGGTCTGAGACAGGACGTGAACCCCGGGCTCAGGCTCATCAATATCTAAATAATTTCCCTTAATCTTTATCACTACATTAACATTAACATTAACACACACTATTTCCTGCACTGGCACTCAGCATCAACCCTGGATGTTAATTAAAGTACTGCAGAGTCATCCAATATGAACATAATTCCTATAAGGATGTTTTTGATCCATTGCCTCACTTCTAACAAAATGTCACTCGGGTTGATCAGCAGCATCGTGTTGCTGAAGGCAAATCCCTCCCTAATGGTGAGGAAGCTGGATGGTATAGGAGGAACACAGGCAGGAAGAAACAGAAGACTGAGCAGCAGAGTGAGTCATGGTACAGAATACAGCCTGAACTCACACCTACTATCCTGTTCAGTCTCACTGTTGTCCAGGTTCTGCAGAAAGTACAAGACAAGGGCTGATCATGATGTTGTTGCTTCATGCTCACAAACATGACTACAGAGTTGTCAAAACACTGTTTCTGTCCTCCAGTGTCAGCTAATAGGAGCGACGCAGAGGCACGAGACACGGACAGACTCATTACTTCACAGAACCGGAGCTGTAATTGACTTTAACCAAAACATTTCACCCTCCCTCCTCGTTCCCGCTAATAGAAGTCACTCCTCTCTGACCTCTTTGTTGTTCCTATGCTTTCACATCCCTTGTTCTCTCTCTCTCTCTCTCTCTGAGCCCGTCTGTCATTTCACGCGTGACAAGCCCCTCTCGATGCTCTGATCTTCATGTACTACAAGCTATTTCTCCTCCTTACATTTGCTTCTTCCTCCCCTTAAAGCAGGAGACAGAAAGACACACCACACCAACCCCCCATTCTCTCACCTCCATCAAATGATGCGAACAAGCCATAGTAACTATCTCTGGTTGCCATAGTGACCAACCTTGACGAGGTCCTAATCAAAGTCAACACTGAACAACAATACTGCTTCTATTTTACAGATCACTTGCCATTGTATCAAGATGATTTCCATCCTGCATCAAAAGCTTTTTTTTTTTTTTTTTTTTTCACTGCAACACAGATCAGTCAAGGTTGTAATGCAGCAAACATGAGAGCACATCATGAAAGCTTTATAATGAGCTGGTGGCTCAAACGGTGGCGTAATTCAACAAGTGATTTCCCCGTGTTAGCCCCCCGTCTGTCTTCATTCTCTTGTGATTGTCGCTGACTCGTTTCAAAGACTTTTCTTATTTTCTTCAGGGCTAAGAAAATGCTCTGTTATGTGATTGCTACCTTCAGTGATTGTAAATGTTTCAACCTGTGTGGAAAATGCTTATTTTATTGCCAGACATTTGCATGGTGCCTACTGAAACACCTCGCTAACTCTCGCTCAGGCAATCACAAAATCAGAACAGTTCTCACAATCGTTCTGCGGTTTTCTTCCAGGTGTGTGCTCTGTGACAACCTGCAACAGCCTCTAATACTGTGTCTTAATATCCTGCATACAAGAAAACTGATTTCATGTCCACAGCTTCCATTATGAGAACTATAATGATGAAGCTATACTCAAGCAGAAAATTGAAAACATTAAATGGCTTTATGGGCAAATAGTTTCATAGCACCACTTCTAAAAAAAATATTTTTTATCAATAAAAATTTTTTATTTCCAAACTTAAGAGCACAACAGCAGAGCACTCTGTGATATTATGTGCTTATTATGAAATCTATACTCGCTTTCTGTCTACTCAGACACGATCACACAGCCATGCATGCATTGCTGCACGGCCATGCATTAATGCAGATGCGCACACATGCAGAGGGCTTCCCGGCTCTGTTGGGGAATATTGATCAGTGCAAAAAAAAAGCATGTAGACAGCATATTTTTAGGTTTACTGTAGCACTGCAGTGCTGTGGTAATGATGGAGACCAGTGCTGAATAAGCAGCTGTAGACTTAATAGAGTTGAAATGATTTGATGATGTGGTTATGACTAAAGACTTTTGTGTTCTCTCAACAGAATAAAATATGAAGATAAAAGGCTACAAAGTACATAATGAGTAAATGATAAAATAGAAAATCAGAAAAACACTTGCTAATAGATCATTTTAAGAGAGTTGACATAACTTGCATACAAGACCTCTTAAAAAATGTTTCAGGCTGAAATGGGTTCTTCATCTTAATTGGACAAACCAAAAAGCATGTCCTCGTTTCTATGACAGAAATGTCACAGTGCAATCCCAGAGGAGCTTGCGCTCCCAGAGCCACAGTTGAAACATGCATTCTACTGAGATGTAACCTCCAGGGACAGTCACAGGCAGCGGGTTGGATCAAAAAGAGTGTAGATTATGAAAGGGTGGGTGGGGGATGAGGCGCGCTAACTGAGCCGAAGCTGTGCCAAAAGAAACACTCTGAGCCGGAGCGGAGGAGGGAGCTCAAATTTCAAACTGAGGGAGGGGCTGGTGGCCCGAGGAGTGGCTGCCCTCCTTCACACTGAGCAAACACCTACAGATTCCCCATCATCCCCTGCAGCACAGGATCAAAATCAGCAGCAACGTCCTTCTTACTTTCTAGTCTTTTTCTCTCTTATCAGCATAAATCCATTCCTCTTTCACACAAGGCACACTTTTAAAAACCCAAACAGCAAAAAAAAAAAGGAAATTTGTGATTTACAGAAGAAAAACAGAAACTCCTACAATCCAATCCAGCCCCGGGACAGTTTGATATAAATGAGCGTTTAGTACTATTCCCCTTAGCAAGAAACAGTGATGAAAAAGCGATTTTCTCTTTCCAAAATGTGCAATGTCATTCCAATGCACCACTGCAAAGACCACAGATACTGAACAATGCCAAATGTCTCCACAGCACCACAAAGATTAATTTATCTTAATCAGCAAGACAGCAGCGTGATCAGTGTAGATTATATAATAATTACACAACAAAACTGCGACACAGGTGTGCACAAAAATGAGAGACACAGACAGAGAAGCAGAGGTCGTGTTAAGCAATAGAACAATGTTTCTACGAGGGAACCTCAGCTGTACAGAGAAAATAAGATCCCCACTCCTGCATTTTCTGGAGGCTTTGGTCTTATTAAACTCTCACCAAAGCTTCTCTAAAAGGCAGATCAATCAGTCCTGTTCTCTCCTGCTCTACCATCTTTTTTTCTGTCTCACACACACACACGGACGGACACACATTTACACACAAAGTCCTTGGAAAACGTCCAGTATGTTCATACATTAACTGTTAAGCCTGTCTCCCTGTTGCCATCAGTATTGATGAAACAACAGCAACAACAGGAAACCACAAGGAAATGCATCATTCAGGCTATTACCAATGAAAAATGACTTTAACATTATGCCTCTGGACTCCACCGGGAGACAATGCGACTACATTATAGGTGACAAATCTGATCACCGCTAGACGTTGAATAATTGTGTGTGTGTGGTCTGTACTGAATAGCCAATGCTCCCTCTGATCCGGTGACCTTTTGTACACCATTACCTGCTGTTAAAGGTTTGACCTGCGACCTGGAGAATTTATCCTCAAGGCTCATTTATCAAAACAGATTCACCTTGTTCCCCAGTTCCACCCGGATGTTGGTTTATTTTTATTTTATTGATGTATTCTCGCTGCTCACCTTTGTCAGGACTTATGAGCTAGCCGCTGTTCCTCTATCTTCTATAACTCAATGTAATCTCTGTTCCTGGTGTTTAAGGCCTCAGTATGCTTCAAACGAACCACGTCTAAAGGCAAAAGTGTTAATACCTGTTAATAAAAAAGCCTGCCATGATAGAGAAGAGGGAGACACGTTGAAACAAACAAACGGGGATAAATGGCGCATTCTTTCCGACTCCACAAAGGCATTCATGGTGTTGCACGCTGTTGTTCACACAAAAAGTGATGAATGAAAGAAAACTAAGAGAGAGAAGTTCAAGTCCCGCAGACTTCCACACCTCTACACATCTGGCCAATCGCTGCATGACGTGGGAATGATCGTGTCATTGCCTCTTTCAGAAAGTTACCAACATCGTCCGATTCCACCATCGAAAAGGCTTTTTCAGATGCTGACAAGCAGACAAGCACTTCAATTAAAGCATACTGGAGGCTTCACCGTGCATATTCTATGATAAATAAGTATCTACTGCTGCACTTTCTATTAGAATTTGAACACTTTGTGATTTGATTTGTTATCATTCAGGAAACTACAGTCCCCATGATGTTTTACCAGCACGGCAGCACACATTTTATACATCACTGTGACTGTTTCTCAATGTTTAACATTTTATCCACACTGAACTACAGTCACTCTTGTGTATGTTTGTATGTTTGTTTGTATGTTGTTGGGTTTGTGGGAGATGTTCATTGAAGGCCGGTGAAAACAGACATACTAATAAACAACAATATTACATCCTTAACAATGAACCATTCCCATCTAGACGAACTGACCCAACAGCACATTCTGTTAAGTAAAGTTGTGTTGTAGGGCTACATTTCTGTATTTATATCCTGTTCTTATCTAACACCTTTAATGAAGTTGTACCTTCAGTCTCGTACTGCCGTGCAATTACAATAAAGGTATTCTAACCTCTAAACCAGCTTTCAGCACAGTGGTCAGCTACGTTTCTGAGGAAGTTAGGGAAGAAGAAAAAATGAAAAAAAAAAAATTTTCAGAGCAAAAAATGCTGGGACACGGATCTCTCGTCTTTTTGTGCGTTCTGTTACAGAGGTGTATCTGCAGCCTGTAGCCTGTGCCTCTCTTGATAAGAGCAGAATGACAGAAGAAACGCAAACAACCACCTTGTTGCTCAGCTGTGGTCTGTATTCAAACAGATAAAAAAAAAAAGAGGGTAGACAGCCAACCTTTACGTCTACTATAGCTACAAATAAATATGCACAAGCACACATTTACACCCCCCTGACCTGCCCTCCCACATGCACAGACACATAAAAGCACCATCCGCCACAACACAGTAGATAATCATAGAACAAAGGGAGGCTCCAGTCAGCAGGCTTTCCCATTGATCAGCTATAGAAAGCAGCAGGGAGGGACAACAGTCAGCTTTGTTACACCAGGAAGAAATTAGAGCTCAATGACAGGTACAGGATGGAAGTCAAACAGAAGTGGATGTCTGCCACTTCACTAGAAGGTAAAACTCTCCTTTCAGTTCAAATAAAAGATGAGGCTGCATCATTAAGCCTCTCTTTCCTGCCGGATTTGACATGAAGACAGTAGCAGAGTAAACGTAAACACAGGTGTTGTACAGATGTGTGTGCAGCACCTGTGAGTGTTTTTTTCCTCAACGCAACACGCTCATATCATAAACTGACAATAGAAAAATGAATTCTCATGAAAGGTTTGCCTCGGGTCGTCTCCTGTTTCATCCGCTGCTCTGAGCTCTCTGTTCTGGTTTGGCTCTCTCCATGTGAGCTCAGGTCAACCCTGTTGGCCTTTTCTATTCAACAGTCTGCAGGCAGACCTGCTGGCGGCCGGGTCGAGGCTGTTTGTAAAGAAGTGCAGCATCAAGCATTCCGTCTGACACAACCCAGGCTGCGGGTCAGACTAACACACAACGCACACTACAAACAAGAGCAGGCGTAGGAAAGAAAAGGAGGATTTATGAGAGAGGTCTGTGATGTATGCACATACAAATATATGGACAGTTTTCCCCCAAACACACAACCTCTGTCTTTCTCTGCTGCTGCTCTCTCCTCCCAAACGCATCTCAACGGTCCAGAAAAACAGAAAAGCTACAGCTTTCATCACACAACCAGCTTCACTCTCCAAAGATCAAAATGCGGCATAATGGAGGCTATTTGTGGGTGTGTTCAAGCATGGAAGTGCATGAAAATATGAAAGGGTGTGTACACAGAGGTGCAGCGGCGTGTGTGTGCACATGCGTGCAGAGACAGATATGTGTTTGATCATTCTGGGGTATTAAAGATTATTTTTTAAGGTCACCAATTACACTTTTCTTGATTTTCTTTCATTTTTCAGATGTGTTCAACGTAGCTGAAACAACATAACAAACATCAAAGTCCACGCCGACATCAAGAAAGGCAAAAACAAAGATCACAAACTGCCCTGAACACCTCGCTTTTGATCAGTCCTTCACTTTCGTAACATGTCAATTTCAACATGTAACATATTTCACACGCCTACACATCACGGCTGGTCATGCCTGCAAAGGGCGACGGTAGCAGTCAGATTAAAAATAGCCATTAAAAAACATGTGGGCATGTTGTGAGAAGATGAAATAATTATATTTTCCAGCTTATTAGACGGCAAAACAACTTTTCTTTGACAACCTTGCCTTTTTTTCCTGGATCCTATTTAGTCTCCCCAAAGAACACATTAGACAGCAGTGGATAGTACAACTCCTCCAGATATAAAAATGTAAAAATGACATCCACTCCTTCTCCCTTATTGGAAGATACATCATCTATGAATATGCAAATATCGTTCACTTCAAAAGTTAGCTAACTAGACACAAGATGTCTCCTACTTGGCTGAAAAGTCAGTTCTCAGTGCACCAGAGGTTCCAGGTATCTACTGCACATCACACTGTGTGTAAGTTGCATACTGGACCGTGATTGGCTTTCAAACTAGTCGCGGTGTCACAAATCATGATCATCAAACTCAGATTTAAAATGAGCACAGAGAAACTTTGCTCCCTCACCAGATGAACGAGAAAACAGCCTTCTGGTGTCAAACTCTGCAAACACATCATTCAAACATCCGAGTGAAGCAACAATAAGCAAAACACATTCCTGTGTGGAGGGGAACTTTAATGTGTTCACATCTTTCACAGCAATACAACCCCAACATTTATCTTTTTTTTTGTTGTTGTTGTATTTTACCGATGACTACTTTTTTAATCAGGCAAAGAACAATGCAGCATTTTTCATTTCATTTTATTGCTTCATTAGACAATATGTGGTGGATGGAGAATAAAAAGATTGAAGAGAAAGAAGGGACGGATCGTAACAAGAGGGACTTGAATCGTTTAACATGGCGCATACAGAAGAAGCTCAGATCATCCCGTTCCCAAAAACATCTAATAATACAGCACAAGTGGACGGACCAACAAGACGAGGCAGAAAGTCTGGAATGATGCCAGAATGTAACAGCAAAGCACATCTAAGGAGGGAATTAAGTGAAGTTGACAACTTGAAATATTAGAGCCTCTCTGAAACACTGGTGAGCCTGTGTGTGCGTGTGTGTGTGTGTGTGTGTGTGTGTGTGTGTGTGTGTGTGTGGTCCAGGTATTCCTCACATTGTGGGGACGTAAATCTGTTTACACAGTCATGTTGTGGGGACTCGCCTCCATAAATCATTGATTTTAGGTTGTAAGACTTGGTTTAGTTAAGGTTAGTTTAGGGTTATGTTAAGGTTAGGCATGTGGCGGTTATGGTTAAAGTAAGGATAAGTCTCCGGGAAATGAATGTAAATCAATATAAAGTCCTCTGAAGTGACTTTACATTGACTGTGTGTGTGTGTGTGTTATCACTGATTACCACAGAGGCTCTGCATCTTAACTGCCTCAGATTTTCTCTTTCCTTTCCTCAAAAAATGCTCTTTGAAAAATGCTCAGGGGCAGGATGCACTGGAGGGTCCTCAGAGTAATGAGTATCAGCAGGCTGAGTGCATACTTAGTTATTATGGAAAGGTGCAGCAGGAAAGTGAATTACAACTGTTCAGTGACACCTCGGTACAGGCTGAGCGCTAAAACTACATGACATCATCACACCACATAGGCCCGCTTTAAACACAAGAGTGAGGTCACTGCAGAGACGTTACGAACCCTCAGACAGGTCAAGTCAAGATGAGATTAAACACAAGTCTGATGATTGATGGGAGTCCATCTAATTAGCTGATCAATATGAGATTTAAGACAGGCCGGTCCAGCCGTGAGTGGTCTCGTCTGGGAGCGGGCGTGCTGACCACACTCTCCATTTAATCTAAACTGACGAGAGAGGAGAAAACCGGCTCAGGAGCCACGTCCTCTGCTGACAGCTGGGAATAAATGGCTGCATCGAAACAACAAACAGCCGAGCGGAGCTTAGTGTCGAGTCACACAGTGATGATTTTTGTTGCAGTGTTTGCAACATCAAACATAAAGATCCTGTGGCTTCTAGACAAACTCATGATGTGGTTACATAATGTACAGTTGTGACTTAAATGTTGTCACAATGACAAGCTTTCTTCTCCGCCTGGTGTCATATGAGAGATTTCTTCTTTTTTTTCCTCTTTCATTGCTTATCAGTTCACTTAAAATACAAAACAAATAAATAAATATCGAATATACCTTTTGTGTCTAGCAGTGAACATAGTTTTGGTTTTGTTGACTCAGGTTTTAGGATATCTGACCCTAAACAAGAGCTGTTGCTTTTGTTTTTGTTGTTTAATGTAATTTTTAACTGCTGTGAGCACCACAAACACTGTTCCATTCACTGTATTTGGGGTGGAAACAGGAATCTCAGAGACGAATATCTGGAGATAAAACCAAAAATATCTGCCTTTTCTGGATACCACTAAAGGTAAGTGAGAATTTTGGTTGAACCGATCCTTTAATGATTCTCTGCATCCTGATAAATGTCCCATAGAGGTCTGACTGACCTCAGTGTGGATTTTGACACTCAGCTGAATTATTAATGCAAAGCTCTTTACACACATGCTGCACACTCAAAATCATACATTTGACAGCTTCTATTTCAGATTAGTAACTAACATGTTATATTTTTTTCACATTTCAAACTGCAGCAGGTCCTTCCTATTATTAGCTGCATCAAAACTCACTGACAAGAACACAGCAGCACATTCCCAATTACTGCGAGGAAAACAGACCCCAAGTTACATTAATGACGCCAAATGGACATAAATTACTTAATTTAAATAGAAATTAATTTGTGTCTAGGTTCAATAATCCACACTATTCTACAATATCTAATCGCTTAGCAACATTATTTTAGTTTTCATGGCGTTTAAACTGAACACTCCTTTTAACAAATATTTGTTGGCTAATTATGCACTACATTATATTACACAGTGTTTGTTTTTGGTCCTCAAACAATCACTATAATAAATCTAAATACAATTTAGTAAAATCACCCAAAAAATAAAAATTAAAAGCTTCACGCTCGCTTGACATCAGGGTGGAAGTGCTGATATTCACTCGAGAACGGCTACCGATTACACGTAACACTTCCCTCTGTTCACTTTGATGTTATGAGTCATGAGCGACGCCAAAGGCAAGGAGCTCTGATAGTCCCTCAGTATGCCAGACAACAACCACGTCTGCATTCAGTTTATTCATATTAAACAGGTAGAAAGCCTTTCATCAAAACGATGACGATTTCCAAACCTGCACTGCAGACTGCACTTTGAAGTACAAGTGCGTGAGTGAGTGTGTGTGTGTGTGTGAGTGTCTTAAGACCTGTTGCCAGGATACTATGTAAGCCTAATAAGGCAGTTAATTAAGGATGATTCACTCCTTTTGATGGATTTACATATCCACATATTTTGTCTCAAGTGCAGAAAAACAGAACCAAGCAACTAAACAATCACATCAAACATTTAGATGACTTGTCTTCCTCTATTAGAAAAAAAAAACAGCTCTATTCCTCAGTAAGACTAGATGAGAAAAAAGGTGCAAACATGTATTATGGCAAATCTTTAGTGCAGCACCAGCTTGTCCAGCAACAGATCAGATATGTTCAAAATCCAAAACCTTTACATTAAAATCATTCAGCACTTTACTCAAAAAAACAAACTGCTTTCGTTAGTTTTGCAGGTATTTGATCATAAACCAAAAATAAACTTCATTTGGGCACCGTGAACATCTGTAGAGAAGTTTGTGCCAATGCATCTTGTAGATATTGTAGATACTTCACTGGATAATTGAAAACACAGGCGCTTGATAAAAAGTCAGGTGATCACCAAAGTCAGTAGGATTTGTGGGCCATAAATGTCTGTGCTACAACTTTATTCCAACATGAAACTTTGTCCTACTTGCACACACACACACCCACATGCACACAAAGGCACAGAGAGCCTCCCGCTATGCCACAACAACCCACTACGAAACACGTTGTCGCCTTCTATTCAAACACACACACACACACACACGAACACATGAACACCAGGCCAGATTAGTACAGAATTTGCTGACGCTCGGTGCTTGAATACGGCACAGAAAGCTGCCTGACAACAAACACCAAGAATACTATCTTAAGCCGCCTTTGTTATGGCACAGTCTGTAGATATGGGATGTTGGAGTGTTACTTTTGGAGAAGCTGGTACACAATATATCATCACTCCTCTTCTTCCACACAGCCAGGAGAGCGGGGGAGGGTAACAAAAAAAAAACAGAAGACACAGTAAATCCTTTTCTGGATCTTTTAAAGGAGAAGAGAGGAGAGGAGAGGAGAGTCTTGTGGGGTGATAAAAACTGATATATACAAAGATAAAGAGCATCAAAATCTAGTTTCAATTTGTAAAATGATGCAAGCAATAACTCCTTTTGATGGATTTACATATCCACATATTTTGTCTCAAGTGTTTTTATTCTCTGTGACAGAAAATGAGAGAGGCAAGGAGAGGCAGTTTGTGTGTTCGTGTGTGTGTGTGTGTGTGTTTGGACGCTTGGATCAGTTCCGAGCTTAATTCATGGAGATGCGAGGTGGACGGTAATTTGTTCTGCATGTCAGCTGCTGACAGCTGCAGCGGCCCTTTGGCTGGCTCGGCCACGTCGTCTCATTTATTGGCCAGACCTGGCAGGCCGGTGTGATTCACAGCCAACGGCGTGCAGGTAAACCTGCTGGCAATCTGGCCGGACGGAGCAGAGAAAGGAGAGACTGTATGCGGGGGCCTCGTGCAAGCCTGAAGCCTCAGAGTCTGCACCGCTCGTCGTTAGAGCTCTGCGTCATCTTTTGTCACCCAAATTACATCTACAGGAAGTGACTGCGGCTGGCTGCTCATCTGCTGAGCTAAAGAGTTACAGCAGGGGTGCGGGATGATTACAAGCTTCGGGTTGGGTGCGAGAAAGAGCAAGACATTTGTAGGATTAGTCTCTGTTGGCCAGGCAAGTGTGTGTGTGTGTGTTAGTGTGTGTGCTATGCTGTCAAACACACGACTCAGAACATCAAAGCTGCAAAAAAATAGTTTTGTTCAGTGTGTGTAAAATCAGGATGAGGGAGACTGAAATATTACGCACTGAGGTGGTGAGGTGGGATACATTTTTCTGTGTGTGTGTGTGTGTGTGTGTGTGTGCGTGTGTGTGTGTAGGAGGAGGAGGGACAGCCAGGCAAGGCTCGGCAGTGATTGCCTTCCCTCGCTGTGAACATGATGAAATCCCACAATAACAGTCATCACGTAGAGGTCCTTAATGACGTCCCACAGTGACCACACACACCTACAGTGTACACACACACACACACGTGAGTGGGGGGAAGGTTGACGCCTTCCTCATTAGCTCAGATCACCAACATGGCACGAGGCTCGGCATGAAGGCTTCAACGCTAACGACGTTTCCATGCACAAACAATCACGTCGGTCAGTTCAAATGAGCTCAACTTGAACATGGACGCGCTTAAAGATTTGCAAGAGATGCTCAGAAAATAAAACGGCCTCATTTCTGTTTCTGTGATTCTACATTTGGTGGAGACGAGCAGGCCTGTCGCACAAGCTCAGTCTAGTTCAATTGTTTTTTTGTATCCAGCACTTATCTCACTGAGGTTTTGTGCAGACGACTACTGTTACACACTCACACACATTAAGCAAGAGAGAAGAAACACTTTCTTCCACTAAAAGTAGTGACAGATTGTTTCCACATAGTCTAAAAGCTATAAAAGTCAAGACTGTATGTCCCAAAATGCTCATTTTGTTAGATTAAATCAATGAGCAGAGTCGCAAAAAGCATCCCATATAATTGAGAGGCTACAGTTCTAATCAAATCAGCTGCTAGACACATCTTTCATATAACCAAAGATGCTGCACTTCCTGCTATTATAAAGTTGACAATTCAGACCAAATGTATTTGTCTGTTTTTTTATTAACAGTGGAAGCCTTTTCCCTCACTTTGTTCTTCACATTGTGAATAAAAGCCTTGTTGTTAATTTGGAAAGAAAAAGCATAATTCAGAGAAGTTTGGGGGGATTTTAGAGCTTTCAGTTTTTTTTACAAAGAATGACTTCCACTGTCGCTTGCGGGCAAACCACTTTCAACACCAGAGTCTCCAGATGGAGAGCTGGTCTCAACCACATCATCAGGGTTTTGGCGCCACAGTGGCTGATGGTTCTTGCTGCTGGCGATCACTTTGATTTCAGTACCTGACTCGACTCGGTTCGAGCACCAAACCTCTGCTGGATTACATCACTGACCCCGAATTATCCTACATTACCTTTACCATAACCCAGAAGCACTTCCACTGAAGGGCCTTGTCATATATCATCTCAAGCGGTACATTTTTGAGCAAACATGTCTGCAGAGCAGTAAAACAGGCTGATAAAGATGTTTCCCACAAGTGTGCGTGTCAGGATACAAAGCTGGATCAGGTTTTGGTGCATAAAGGTGACAGAAGGTAAGAAACACATTCTGCACAGACGTTTGTCCAATCAGCCTAAAGCTAATCAAGAATGACCATTGAACTTTGACCCCTGTGGTTCCTTACTATGCCCCTGTAATTACCACACATACAGGCATTAACACATGCCCTTTCTCTCTCGCTCTCTCTCTCTCACACACACACACACACACACAGACACTCCCCTCCTCCCTCACCCCCTGCACTCTGCCCCAGCGCCTCTATAATTAATGGACCAGCCCTGCTCGGGGTCTCTGGCAGGGAATCAAGGAAGTGTGCATTCATAAATATTTACAGAAACAACCATGAAAGTTTCACATGTAGAAAAACACAGCGTCTCAATGTCGATTCTCCCCAAACATACCCTGCACACAGAGGAAGGAGCACTGTATAATATTAAAAAAAATACACTACTCCTCTTTCTCCATCTTTGTGTGTGTGTGTGTGTGTGTTATCACTGATCACCACAGAGCCTCTGCATCCTAACTGCCTAAGATTTACTCTTCCCTTCCTCACAAAAATGCTTTTTTTTTCATGGCAGTGTCGAGCCAATTAGTTTAGCTCTGCTTCCCGAGATGAAAAAAGACACGACTGGACATCTTTGAATCTCAGAAATCACTGGATGAACTAACCAACAGTACACTGTGGATACAGGGGATGGTGTTTAAAGTATAGGTGCATAGTGACCGTGTCATATTTAACAGCATTTTTTGTCTTTTATCTACATTGAACAGCCTTTAAGACCAAATACAGTCTCAGGCAGACACAATATTCATATAATTTCAAAGGTTTTAGGATAATATATTTCCATAATATTCTTATTGATACTTAAGTGTATCATGATTTTATAATAAGGCTGCTATACGGTTTTTTCCTTTTTCTTTTGAGCTGAAAACCTCCTTCATTCATGCCACCAAATACAAGCAGCATTGTGTCACAGATGTACTCACAGAGAAACCTGCCCAGAAGGGGCAGGAGTGCCGGACCCTGGGTGATGTGGTTAGAGCCAGAGCCGCGAAGCTGACGGCCAGGATGAGACTCCCCAGGACCATCTGAGAGACTCCCAGGGCCAGCATGATCCGGGTTCGGGTCCGGTACTCCCTCAGCCGAGACAGGCTGCGGGACAGCGACGCCGGGCTCAGGGACCCCGGGCCGCCCATGCCGCTGCTGCCGCCGCGGGGCAGCGCGTTCACCGGCATTGTCACTCAAGGGTACGACTGTGTCCAAAGAAGGACAATAACATCCAAAAAGAAAAGAAAAGAAAAAACAGCAGAATCGGCGTGTTTGAGCCTGCGGTGCGACGGTAAACGGTGTAACTCGAGGTCAGTGTCCGATGTGGATGATCTCCATCAATTAAGATGCTCTCCAATTAGAGATGCGCTGCGGCGGATGGGAGGAGAAAGGTGAGAAAAGAGCGGACTGGACGAGGCACCAGATGTTTACCATAACAGACGCAGAAAGCGTGCAAATTTTAAAGTCCAAATACACAAAATAAGCCGCCTGAGTTCTCGGTGACCGCTCCGGCAAACAACCCATTCCTCAAAAGTCAGCGCGCAAAAAGGCAAAAACCCCAAAACGTCTCATCCTGCTGTCAACCAACCTTGCACCATTGTCATGCTCGCCTCTGCGGGCTTTCCAACAACTCAAAGCGAGAGATGAAGCCTGGATAAGACGCGCGAATCAAAAGGTGAGAGACGCAGAAACAAAACAAAACAAAAAAACGTCCAAATGGCTGAAAATCAGGCAGAATCTTGCGGTTTTTTGGGGAGGGGGGGTGGGTTGTCTGAATATCCGCAGTTGTGAAGGAGCAGCAGCGCTTCTTCTGTGAAGCACCAGCCGTGGTTTTCACAGACGACAGCAAATCTCACAGCCAGGACAGGAGATGCACACTGCGTATTGGAGATGTGCCACTCTGCGCGACTGCATGGCGGCGAGCTGCGCGCAGTGTGTTTTACTACGATAGTGAAGGAGGGGAGGTGGGCTCTTTACTATCAGGCAACATCAGAGGAGCTGCTCGTGATTTGTTACCGCTGCTGACGACGCAGAGCTGGAGGAAAACGTGGTAGGATTTCGATGGACATCATGAGGATGAAGTGTTATTTTTCAGGAAAGAGTGCGCAATTATGGTTCGAGCCACTTGGAAAGATCTCCTTATTCTTACATTTTCAGCATTACTGTATAAAATCTACTGAGCAAAAACATTCAAACGAGTAAAAGATTTAAGTTCAGGTGAGTTTGATCTTTTATTGAATCAGACTTGTATATGACCTCATCTCCAGCCGCAGTCTCTTGCAAACGCCGCATCAGGACATTCTCGCCTGCATTGTCATTGGACATTGGCTCAGTCTCATCTGGCCGTCGTGCACTGATAGTAAGTCCATATAGGTAACAGTCGTCATAATGCGACACACCTGGTGAGGATATTTTCTGAGAGCTCCGAATAATCAGACAGGCTGCACATTATTAAGTAGTGCTTATTCAAAAATGTCCTGAAAGCCCTTTATTGAGTGGTTGTGGTTCACAGCCCTGAATCAAAGTCTGCTTGTGGAATTAAAGTAATCTCAGGTTTGTGTTAATGAGTTATGAGCAGTTTAACCAAAGAGGAATAAGTTTAAATAAAATCATTTCTGCAAGTCTGAAGAGGTGAAAGCATCCAGCATCTCTCAAGAAATTAGACAAAAGTCAGAAAAAATAAACGTGGTTTATGTGTAACATGTTTTCTTTCTTTCCTTCGTTGCTTTAATCATCTTGTGACCCTTCAGATTTATCTTGACCTTCATATGTGGGATCCTCCAGGTTGGGAACCACTGTTCCAGTTTATATAAAGGTTCCTTTACCTGTTTTTCTCCAGATAAAATAGACACTGACTTTCTAGTAGCACTCATTTTAAAAAAAAGAACAGATTCAGGAATACTGTAGGCCACTCATGTTTAAACTCTCTATATAAATTATACTGTATTATGGTGATTCTCTGTTGGGAACAGTGTTAGCAGAGAAAGTCAAATACTGCTGAAGGACTGAAGTATTTCTGACCTTGTGCAGCACTCATTCAGAGCTCACCTGCGCCACCTGGCTGCGACACCTGGTCCAAGGTTTCCCCTTGAGGAAATGATGTCTGCAGCCAAACAGCACACCCAAAACCAGAGCTGAAACCAGTAACCCAATAGTAGAATGACAGAAAATTAATCAGCAAAAATGTTGATACGAAATAATTTTTTTTTTTTTAGCAAAAATGCCAAAAGTTTCCAGCTCCTCAGATGTGAGGATTTGCTGCTTTTCTTTGTCATATGTGATATAAAACTGAATATCTTTGAGTTTTTGACTGTCGGTCGCACTAAACAATAAATTAAAGTTGGCTCTAATAAATATCAATAAACATTTTTCACTATTTTCTGACATTTCATAGAAGCAATGATTTAGAAATTGAATCATTGCAGCCCAAGTAAAATTATATAGTAATAAACAATAGAAAGTCAAATATAACTCAACTGAAATACAACTAAGCTCCTTATTTTAGAACAAGATGAATCATAACAAATTTCACTTTGTAGGAAAAAAGAAAGACTTCTTTGCAGTGACGCTCTTTACTTTAAAAATGATTTTATTTATTAATACAGTGGTATACTTAAAATTGTGTTGCAGAGGAGAAAAAAAAAAAGTCACAGCCACACGTGAAGAGCTAATATCCAATTAAAGCCGTGTTATATCTAAAAAATAAAATGGTACTGGTGTGCCATACATAATATATTGTCTATTAGTACAAAAATACATTTAAGGGCACACAATACAGCATCCAGTATCACAAATCGGTGAGGGGGACACTTTGAGAGCACACCCTTTTAAAAGAACATGTTTTAAATGTATTTTAGCCCAAGCACTTTCCTGATCCTTAAATAACCGTAAAAAGACCTTGTTTCTGTGACCGTAATCGAGTTTGAACATATTGGTAGAAAAGGTGTGATGAATTATTGTCAGGTTACAAGTTCCAAGGCTCGAGGGTTTATCCAGAATACAAAGATAACCACGTTCACTTTCTTCCACTTTTTAAAACATGTTTTCTCTAAGTTTTATACAAAAAAGAAAGACTTACAAAAAGTTCATTTACAAACAAAAGAACCAAGGCAATATGCTAGCTTTATTTACAGCCACTTCTTTTCTGTTGTTTTTTTTTTTTAAAGTAATGCATAGCAGATAAAAGAAGAGCATACCTTTGTTATCCTTTATCAACTGTTATTGTGTGCTAAACCCAAGTTCATTTATACAGTGGGTTCACAAAAAATGGCAAAACAAAATGACATTATACCATAATTTATCATAACTTATTTTTTTTTCTTAATGAAAAGTGAATAATCTGCAGATAAGGCATCGCTGCTTATTTGTGTGTGAGTGCGAGAGTGCACAGAGACAGAAAGAGAGAGAGAAAGAGAAAGAGAGCGAGAGAGAGAGAAGTAGAGAAAGAAAGAGAGAAACAGATGTGAAGAAAGAACTGAGGAGGCTACTGGACCTGAGTAAAGAACATGCATAGATCTCCCTCAGGCTGGAAGGAGAGATGTGGTACTCGGTAAGAAATTAAGCTACGAGATATTACTGTAAGAAAAGCAAGGAAGGAAGAAGTTAAGGAAGAACGATTCTACGAGTGTGCTGCTTGGGTTCGTGTCCAGCTGACGTTTCCTTCAACGGATACTTGCAAATGTCACCATCGCTGCTTTAAAACGATCCGTCTCAAATCTTCATTAATAAGTGGAAAAAAACGTGGAGATACATATTTATATTCAGTCACCTGAACTGAAAAATAACATGTTGACTTCATAATTTTTTTTAGTAAATTTTCTCTATACTACTATATATACTGTATGCATATATAGCATAAATATACCAACACAGGTTTTTCAAAAGTATGTACACTGCTTGCACAACTTCAAAAACCATCCATCCATTTATATTCATGTCAAAATTACATTAAACATCGCCTTATATAGAGTGTAAATCCTCAGTGGCATGGGGCATGCATCAATGGTTTCATTTCACATCAAAACTTCAATAATTGGGGAGGGGGGGAAGGGGAAGGGGAAGGGGGGGGGGGTTGCAAACGATCATCAGTGTCTCTCCTTCATCCATGGGCGCAGTAAACAACACTGACTGGATCTTCTTCATACTCCATCGTGAGGTGTGTATGTTTGTTTGGAGTGCGTCTGTCAGTGTGTATGTGTGTGTGCGCACGTGCGCGCGCATGTGTGTATTTATGTGTGTCCATCCCTCGGCATTTTATCCCACGGATCCACATTCAGTAACATCACACCTGCCGGCCCGTCTTTAAAAGTGGTCAATGAGCACAGAAACACAGTTGGCTCCCACCAGGTAGTTGGGGTCGCCGGGGAGAGACTTGTTCTGCCAGCTTTTTGGGTCACCTGAGGAGAAACAGATGGGGTGGGCATGGTGAGTGTTATGTGAAAATTCAAACTGCAATTTATTTTATAAGCACTGTCCACTTAACCACAAAACCTGCTGCGCTATAAAGTTATATTTTAAAACAACAATCACTGCAAAACTTGATTATATCTATTATCTTCAAGCCATCTTAAGTGATATTGCGTAGCTGTGGCCTGTAACACAGGACACTAGTAAAAAGCTATTTCATATTTTTATTGAATGTCTTGTTGACTATAAATTAAACCTCAGTCACTGTGAGGTCTGAGTGTAATTACAATTATAAATGTACAGGTCTGTGCCAAGAGGAAACTTCCAGTAATCAATCAGAGTGAGCAGAGCCGGCCTGGCAGAGGTCCATCGATACAGCGCCCGCTAACTATACATGTGACAATATAACTGCAGCCTCCTCGTTTACGGCTGTCAGTCTTTAAACTGTGCCCAGGCCGGGTGACGTGGAGGAGGTAAATGTCACGATAACAAGAGGACTATCTCCTGTTTAGGTATGAAAAACAAAAAGGAAGAAGGGGAAAGTCGCACAGTCGTAACTCGGATAAAATTCTTCATTTCAAGTTCTTAAGGTTGACGTTTCGTCACGCCGCCGTCTTCAGGATGAAAAGAATAGATTTATACTGAGGAAGGCTGCGTGTCGAAAGAGCTATGTAACAGCTTGAAATAAAGACATGCATGTGGATACGAGTGTGTGGCGTTCCCCTTCTTCTTTTTTTTGTCTGCCTGTGAGCACCTTAGTGGAAAAGGTGTGTTTTCTTTCAGTTCTTCAGGTACACTGAAAACATGTCAAGTTGTTAGAACGGTAACAGGAAATCAAAGCAGAGCTCTAATTTAAATTTGGCTTTCTAAAATATTTCAGAAATCATCCAAGGGGAAATCTGATTCAGTAATATTCTCAAACAACATATCACAATATTAAAAATAACCCCAGAATGTGATAACAGTGACGTTAAAGGTACCCTGCGGAGTTTTTAAGTGAACATTAATGTTCATTGTTTCTCACCAAAACGCATTGTGTGTATCCTAACGACTATTTTCATCATCATCAATCTGCCCTTTTTCCCCCCCCCTCGATCAATCGTCTTGTTCAGAAAATAGAGAACAATTATAAATTCAAGGCAGCCAAGAGACGTGGCTCCGGAAAATTGTGTCAATGAAACCTGCTTTGTTTACACAGGCTGGCGGTCTTCTTCTTCTCCGCCTTTTGCTGGTGCACTGCTGAGTGTCTTAGTACGTTATTAGTACCAGATAATCAGTAAAATAGCGTGAAACCGTCAGCAGGAATGTGTATTGAGTTACCCGCATGCTTGTGCTTATGCAGGCACGTCCTTGTGTGTGTGTTAGTAGAGCAAAACAAAGACCTGCTCATCAAAACATTGCTCCATAGCTCCAACAGTGGGCAAAAACTCCACAGGGTGCCTTTAAACGATAAATATCTTATGTGACCAAACCTTAAAGAACAAGACATTCAGTAGTTTGATATTAATATACTGCAGCTTCATACACGATATAAGACACTGATAGATAAACTGTATCACAGTGCTGATTTCAGCCTATATGCATGTTAACACAGATCTACACACAGTTTACTACATAGTTTAGACAGAAGAGAGGTAAGTAAGATGCAGAGTTGTAAAGGAGAGGAAAAGAGAAAAAGGGGAAGCAAAGTGAGAAGAAAACCCGCAGAAGGGACGGGAGGAGGCCGGAGAGTGGCCTTGCTTCACAATAAGAGGATTATGACACAGGCCCGATAATCCTCCCACAATTCAGCGGGACAACGGAGCGAGCTGACATCTCATTCAGCCCTCCGAGTCTCATCCTTAAAATGAGGCTAATTAACAGCTAATCCTGACCACTGCCAAAATTACCACTGTTTTTGAAGACGGGGTGTGAGGAGGACAGTATTAAGAAAAGGGAAAGGAGAAATAAATTACTCTCCTCTGTTCTTCCTCTTCTTTCTCTGGAGTTTAGCGTTTATATGAAGCTGGAGGATTGCTCAAATGTTACAGTTTGCTTGTTCAATTACATTTATGATTAAATGTTAAGTAATTCTTATGTTTCTTGTCTATAATTTGTATTAACATGATTTGTAGAGCATTTTCTCTTTCATAAGCAATGTTCCTCAGTATTGTGCTTTGTGGTTTCACTTAGACGTTAATCTGAACTACTTTGTTACGCGGTTAGCTACTTGAAATATTTCCTCGTGTTCCTGGTAAGTCAAGACTCAAAAACAGCAGTTGAGAAGTTGTGGTATTACAATTGAGTTTTCTGAACTATAAAGCCAAACATGGTGAGCAAATGATTGAAGTGTAGTCAGAAAAAAATTGAGTTACAGTTATTTAAAGAGATTTGCCTGAATCCTCGTCTCCTGCAGCCACTGAGAGCTGTGCATGGTTTTATACTTCTGCTTCCCTTTGAACAAACCAAGGCCAGTCTGAAAGACGAATGAAAGAAAACAAGTCTTCCTGCCTGCCTTCTAACCTGAAAGCTACCTTGAAAGAAGAAAAAAGGGAAAACAAAGCTAAATTTAGCTATAGTTTGACTTGGATACAAGATGTCTTTTTATAGCTTTTCATTTTTACGCAGGATAATGACGGGCATTATTGGTTATGACAGTGTCCCAATTTGTGGAAGATCTGTAAAAGCTGTTCTTCAGGTCAGGATTTGGGTGGCTATGTGAGAAAAATCAGAGCAACATGCATTATCACATATAACCTGATGAAATTAAATCCTTGTACAGCCAAGCATCTGATGCATGCATGTTAAATGAAATCGGAGGAACTTGTTAAGATGACATAAGGTGAAAAACAAGAGAAAAATACTGTGATTTCAGCATGTAGAAACAATGAGAAGAGACTTTGATCTGAACACCAAATTAAAAAAACAAAACAAAACTGTGATACAGCAGATGAGAGACTGAGTGGGTGAGTTAAACTAGTGTAAATGATGAAAATGAATCAACCCAAAGCCATAATTATAAAATGAAGACAGATTTTCCCCCCTAGACTGATTCTCAGACCAAAATAACCAGTTCCCATTTTTGTCATCAGATTTTTGTAGAGAATCAGAACTAGGGGTAAAAAACTGATTAAACAGTGACCCGCAACCCTCAAATTGTCACACAGCCAGCCCAAACGACCCCAGAAGAACAGAGAGAGCACAGCATACCCGACGAGGAGTCGGAGGATTTTAGAGCAAAAGACCAACCATCAGGGGTCATTGACGCACAGTGAGGTAAGCGTAGCTCCACAGGCTTCAAAAACTTGAGGCCGTGAGGTCCACACATCACCAGCGGGCTGAGCAGGGTCTCTCCTGAAAACACAAACACAGGAACATATAAAGAGCTGACGACTAAATCCAGGATGTTAACATCATACACACACAAGCAGGTGTCCAATGCAATTTCTCCCTATGGTAGGTGTTGGCAGGCTTGTCATCTGAATCAATGGGAATAGTATTGAACTGTTGTCAGAGCAGGAGATTAGAGTCTTTGTGGACCCATGCATGCTAAAAATGTATACACTTATATAACAGAATGACATCATCTAGATTTTAAGACTGTCTTAATGTCATCGTGTTGGATTTCCAATACCTGATATGATCAGATAGCGGGGGGGCCCGCTGTGGTCTTAACTGTCACTCTGTCAGAAAGACGATGCTCTATGGTGCACAGCGAGAGTGACTGAGACTGACTGTAAATTAAACTGATGCAGATTTAATGAAAAATCCAACATCAGCTTCTTAAACTGTAAGAAACAGGGGGTGTAACGAGCAAACATGGCAGCCCTGTATAGGCGTGGCTCGAGGATAAAGTAACAACACAACAGCATTAACAGCTACACATTTTTTTTTGCAGTTGATTGTTCACATTTTAGAAGCAGAATTTGTGCATATTTTAAACCGACACACTGGAAGGAGCAGAGTACTTTACACTGTTTTCTAGCTCTAAATGTATACATATTTGAGAAATGACTAATGGATCACCACAGCAGACTAATTAAGGGTTCATATATGATTTATAACATTTTACCCTAAAACCCAATAAATAAATTAATATTTAAGTAAATTGTTTCATAATAAGCAGGATCAGCTGCATCAGCAATCACATTTTCATCTCTTTAGTCATTCATTTTCAATACTATCATCGATCAGCACAACCTGGCTTTGGATCCAACATATATCCCTAAATGACAAACTGCACTATTAAACATCAAAATACACAACCTACTGTGAAACAGAACCTAAAAAAGCATTTGGCTTCAAAAAAACATGTCATGATTTAGATGTGAAGTGAGAAATCATCCCTCCGATGTTTGATGTTACCTTTCTCCTTGTCGAGTGGCGGCAGGATGCTGTTGTCTCGGCAGACCTTGAAGTAGATCTCCTGCTCCACGCCGTCAGGGATGGCTCCCTGTGGGATAATGATGCTAACGCCTGTCTCAATGGAGCTCAGGACGCCACCGTTACTGTTGAAGATACCTCGAGCGGTTGCGACCACTGTGTGGCCCTCGTCTTCGTCATCGTCATCGTCCAGGGCACTGGGGCTGGAAGAGAGAAACCTTCCCTATCACGCTCACATATTCAACAGAAGACCTTGAATTTAATTGCTAATCAGCCTGAGTTTGTTACCTCACAGGGATGGCCTTGGGAACAGCGTTGATGTTATTGTGCTGGTATTTGGAGCGGTGGTCCATCGTGCGTGTGAAAGTGTCCAGGCCGCTGTCGGGGTCTGTGTTCTGGGGCTGTGGGGGTATTTGAGGCTTCACCGGGCTGGTACGACCCTGTACCAAACAAGACGGCAATTTGCATTCAAAATGTGTTTTTTTTCAAAACTTCTTATGTTAAGTTTTTCAGGCATCAAATCTGAGGGCTACAGTAACACTAATACAGTATATTTAACCTAGCCAATTCAGATTAGATTATTATTATTATTATTATTATAAATTGTATTTATTGTTTATCTTTTATTATGTTTCTGTATTTATTCATATAATAATCTGCTTAATAGTGTTTAGTGCCCACAGAATTCAATACTGAAGCTCCAACTGTACCATTATTCATCTGAGTAAAACTGACCACTGGCTGAAAGCTGCTTACCTTTGGAGCAATCTCTGGTTTGTCGTTGGGCAGAAGGTTGTGGTTGAATTTAGGACTGTCGAACTTGCGCTCAAAAGGCCTGGCAGAGGTGGTGTAGGGCTTGGGCACATAGCGGTTGTAGCTGGATGCTGGTGGAGCCCCGGTGCTAGTGACGGTTTTAGGAGGCTGTTCACTAGTGCCATTAACCGGAGACTTCTCAGGGAAACTTTTGTGAGGCAGGAAGTTGGTCTGAACCGTGTCCTCTCGGGCAGGAGGCTTGGCTGCGGGGCAGTCATAAAGATCAGTTTATTTGCGTTTACATGTGTGTTTATCGTGTAGGAAGGCAGCAGACTGCGTCTTTCAGCACACAGCATGATACAGTAAACGGAAGCATCTTCATGTGAATCTCGTATTACAGATGAAATCTTGACAGTAAGAAATTGACTTTTACCTTCAGGTGAGGGTTTGGGCAGTGTGGCTGGTGGCAGAGAAGGCGTCACCTGGGAAACTGGCTCATATCTTTTCTCCACTGGACTTGGTTTCTCCACAGACTCTGACCTATAGCACAAAAGCAAAAATAATTAAGATTTGTGGTAAAAACTTACTAAAATATAAATATAAAAAGCTTAAAGGATATTAAAAGATGCATTAAAGGAAAGTTGTATATGACCCTACATCTATAGAATCTAAGGGGGAAGAGCTGAAGACGTTTCATAAAAACGTAGTACGTCATATTCACAATGCTTATAAATGGGAGTGAGCATTACCTGGGGTAGTTGTGGGTTGTTTGTGCTTGTGGCTGGGGTTTGGTGGGGCCAGCCTGGAGCCTGTCAAAGTAAGAGAGCTGTTTCCTGTAGAAGTCCTCGTCCTCATCAGGGTCATAATGGTTGGAACGCACTATGTCATCGGCTACTTTGGACTGAGGCTTCTGAGGCTCTGGGGCTCTGGGTTGGAGTGACAATACAGTCAATTGGGCACAATGCAAGGAGGAGAAGGTAAAAGCAGAACAAGAGAAGAAATTATGTAGATGAAGTCTACAATAACAAATGGCCACAATGAAGGTACTTAAGCAAATTGGTCAATGGTATGAAAATGAAATTGACTAATTACATACTTTGATTCTGATATTATATCAAATATCAGGGTGACTGGAAAAAAAAAGTAGAAACAGCATAACCTGTGGCTTACCTAAAGGTCTTCTCTTGATCCAGGTTACTCAGAGAATTCGCTTTTGGGATTACTCCTCCTGCTTTCAAGGGTAAATCAGCAGCCTGTAGTAACAAAAGCAAGGGACTTTGTCAGAAGGGTAAAAAATGATATATGCTCTCTTTCTAATGTGCTCATGTCTTTAATGTGGGTGAAAAACAAATATACAGTATATATAGTTAGGTGCAGTAGAAACTACTGTAACTGCATAGGCTGCTTTGGCATTATTCAACATAAGTTATAAACATCTGCAAAGCCAAAGACTTTACCCTGTTCCCAGATGAATCCCCTGCATCTCTGGCTCGGTCCACGGACACGGAGCGTTTGTTCTCAAACATCTTGACCCTCGTCAGGACAGACTGTGGCCGCATGGCGGGGTCATCCTCCTGTTGCTCATCTCTGGCAGCGGCAGGCTTTACAGCATCCACAGGAGAAGGTGAGGGGGCCTCTGCTTTGGGAGGTGGTGTGGGGCTGGTTTCAGAGTTCACAGGAGCAGGGTCATACTGCTGAGGTTTGTAGCCTTTTTGCTGCGGTGTTGGTCCCTGGTTATAGGCAGGCCGCTGGGCAGCGGGGTCTGGGGAGCGGGCAGCTGAGGGGTATGTGGTCAGGTGAGAATCCTGGTCATAGTGCAGGTCATGCCCTGGAGCAGGAGGTGGGGGATCATCGTAACGGACAGGCGCTGGACCCGTTGGTTTACCGTAGCGAGGCCGTCCGTCAAATCCCTGCTGAGGTGGAGGCTCGTCGTAGCGGAGCGGAGGGGTGTACTGGGATTCAGGGCCATCACCGTATGGCAAACGGGGATCGAAGCCCTGGGAGTTGGCAGTAGAGAGTGGCTGGTTGTAGGGGTTCCACTGCTGCTGGTCGTAGTGAGGCACACTGTTCTCGTAGGGCGTGTGAGAGTCAAAGTTACGGTACTTTGGTTCTGGGTAACCACCTCCGCTGCTGACTCCACTGCTGCTGACATCATACCGACTAGGTGGGTGGTCGTAATCTCTGTATGGCTGCTGGTCAGCGTGATATCCCTGCTGAGGGTTGTAAGTCACAGGCTTCATGCTGTGACCAATTCTCCCTGTGTTGTCTGTGCTGTATGGGTCCTTCTGAAACATCTACCGAACAAATAACACAACAAAGAATAAAGGTTAACGACCGCACAGGATCCGCTAACATACTGCACAGACATTAATGTGCGATATGAAAAAGTGGACTCTACAAAAATCAGTTAAAGGATGAGGAAAGGAGAGTATTAAAAACAAGTCCGTAAAATTAATTGCAGAGGAGGAAACAAGAAGGGAAAGACCTGAAATAGAGAAACTGAGAGGGAGGGGTTACTGGTCAGATAATATATTAGATTAAACAGAAATCTCAGCACAACCAAACACCGAATGCAGCTGAAAAACATCACAATGTACCACCGCAACTCCAAATTAAACACTCAAATTAAATAAAGAAAGAATAACACATTGGTTAAAAAATACAACAAAACAATGGGATCCATTTTTCTTGTCTTACAAAATGTAAAAACTGTACATAGAAATGTATCCTAACCTAGAAGGTTTATCAATAATTTCACTAATAATTTGGGGTTACTTAATTCAATATGCGCACACTGTTGTATGTGTATTCACAATGAAAAATGTCACCCACTGTCTTGGTGCAATTATAAGGCAACTTAAACATCCACATTAATATTTAACATTACAAGCACATACCCCCGTTGTACAAAAATATATTCAAAATCCTGATATTGGAGAAGTAGCCATTAATTATTCATCATAATCTGAAAAACTTTTCTCTTTAGGAGTTTTTTTTTTGCTTCATTTCAAATGCTGGACAAAGCACGGATAAAATAGTTGGAAAATCAATGGCTACTTTTACAAGAAAATGGTCCATTCAATCTGCACTGATAAATACAGCACAAACAGATCTACATCTAGTGGTTAACGGAGAATGAGCCAAACATGTTGCAGCCATGCAAAGAGGATAAGCAACAGTGAGAGCTGCAGGATTTCCACTGCTCTTCTACATGTAGGCATGTCAGCGCAGCCATCACCTCCAAGCCCACTGTTGTTTACCAGCATTTGCTCACACTCTGGCACATGCACACACATACACACAATTGCGTCCACACGCACACACGCACGCGCGCACGCACACACAGACACACATCTGTCTCTTCTGGGCAGCACTGTGGTCAGCAAACATGCAGGGCGGAAGGAGAGAGAGAGAAGCGTGGCAGCAGGAGGTAGGTAGACAGGCAGCAGCAGCACAGGAGGTCAGCCAGGTCAGATTGAGCTGAGCTGAGCCGGGCCCGGTCACGGAGCGTCCAGTGACGGTCAGATGGATACCTTTGGTTCTGAACTGGCCAGTCCAGATTGTAGAGGTTCTGGTGTGACGCTCTGAGGGGCTAGCTCAGGGGTGGGCCTCCTAAGTGAACCAGCCTCTGGGTTGGGGCTTGGCTGGCTGTGGGGAGCTGCAGGAGCCTCGTCAGGGCTCAGACCCCCTACAGTTTTTACAGTAACGTCGACAGCAGGGGGCACTGTCTCAGCCAGGGGCTCATGCTGCTGGGGGATGCTAGGGACGGCAGCGGCCTCTGCTTTCTGTGAAGTGGTTCAGAAATGTTTAATAACACGCGCTGACACACTACGGTGCAGTACCAACAAGTGCTACTACCTTCATAGCCCCTCTACAATGGTCTGCTCTTCACTTGTGCTTACAGTGATTCAAACAGCCAATCACATCGCCTCTGCATTTAGCAGTAACTGTAGATCAACCATCGGCACGTGAAAGTTAGGAATTAGGACAAGTTTCCATTGTTAGAGTACACTAATTTGATTTTAATTCTATGATAACAATACAAGTAATTTATCTTTTTCCCCTTTTTATGTTCATTAACACATCATGAGACGACAAACGTTTAGATTTGGGAATCACAACGGCCAATCGAATTCCGATAAATACATTTCACAGGAACACTGGATTAACACTGGCATTTCCAACATGCACATAATACTTTTTGGTGTCGTATTGTCACAGTCCAAATCACAGGTAAAACAAAAGTAGGAAGTGCACATAGGTGAGTACTGGTACAGACACTTGGACAAACATACGTTTCTTTTCCCAGTGAAATCAGCAACAGTCACACAGGTAAGACATCTTGTGGTAGTACAGAGTACAAGAGTAACAGTAAAACTTAAGTTCTTCTCCTTTCCAAAAATAAAAAACACACGCTCACAAACATCGATCAACAAACACATATAGGCAAATAGATTAAATAAATAATATAATAAATATAGATATATTATATATATATATAATTTATATATTGCAATAAATACCTGACCACAAAAGTTTTCACTTTCCACTGATATAGTTTTGTAACAGTAGATTGACAGAATAACTGTAAAAATAAAAAAGTGCCTTCAATAGCGCCTCCAGAATACCCTTCTAACGCATACCACGTCCTCCAGACAACAGGGGAGACGTACAGCTCTCAGAAACGCTACCTGCTGCTGCGCTGGTGCCTTGAACCCAGCCGGGTCGATGCGGTTCAGCGGGTCCGGCTGCACTGTGTGCTGGTAGCCAGTGTAGCCAGGGGGATCCTGGATGACAGGCGGGTCCTCGCGGACAGGCTCCGAGGAGCGGGTGATGGCAGGCTCCGTAGGTGGACCCACATCGTCATTCAGTGTTTCGTCCAGCTCCTGGTCGGTGTACGCTCCGCCCTCTGTGTCCGTGTCCTCATAGTCGGAGGTGTGGCGGCTGTCGGTGCTGTACATGGAATACTCACTGCCCGGTGCCGACAGGTAGGACAGACGGTCGTCATGGATGTCCAGGTCATCCTCAGCTGCCCCGTCAGCCTGGGTGAAGAGGTGGCAAGAAAGACAGTAAAGTGAGAGAGGGATCGAGCAAAGATATGGATGTTTGTGTGTTGTGTTTGTGTGTTGTGTTTGTTACCTTGCCCTCCGAAACCCACACTAGCTGGTTCTGCTGCTGCTGGATTATCTCCTTCAGCGCTCCAAACCAACCATCATTCATGCTGTTCAAGTTAATGGTTGCTGAATACACAAAGAGGGATGGCAGGAGAAAATTAAAGATGTCTCTGAATACTAACAATCATTTAATGAGCAATCAAGTACAATCAAGGCATTGTAATTAAAAGGCTTGCACTCTTACCCATAAAAGCTCTGCCACTTTGACAGGATGGCATCATATTTGTCCCATACTTGGGACCCAGTTAATATTGTTCTATGGTGTTCATGTGTGAATAAATGCAGTCACATTGACACTAAAGGCACACACAAGATTGCACTGTTGTGTGCAAAGTTTTTAGACACAGCGTGCAAACCAATCAGGACAGAGGAAGAGATACTTTAAATGCAAAATTAGGGAACTGCTCTCTCTCCATCTCAACGACGAGATAAAAAAAACAGCTTTGTGGCAATTTAACAATCATGAAATAAATGTCAACTGCCTAATCCCATGAGCTAAATACCAAATATCATGCAAATATTCTGACCTCATCTGTTTTCCAGTTTTGCATTTAGTTATTATACAACACTGTCATTAAGCAGCGTGATTTTGAGAATAACTTGATAAAGGTGTATAGTTACAGTACAGCTCTATGATGGCTGTTTGGACAGAAAAAGTGTGAGCCCAGAGAAATACTTTCTAGGATTCTCACTAATATCTTTTTCACCAACAGATGCTCCTAAAGCATGGTCACACCACATCCCTTGACAGGAAGAGAGCATGCTGAGAATGCTTAAATGTGGGTGAGGTGGTTGGGGGGTGCTCCTGCGTGACGGTCAGTGCTGAACAAGCTCTTGTAAGGAGTCCGACAGAACAGGGCCAGTCACAAATGTAGTGTGGCTAAGGCTCCAACGCTGCAGCACTAAATAATCAGCTGCCTGTGAAATGTGTCTTTACCCCCTTTAAAATCTCTCAAATTCTTTTCGGAGCACCCATCTACCCCCCCCCCCCCTCCTCCCACTGGACTCACTGGTGAAGAGGTGGTGGTTGTTCTTCCTTAATTTGAGGGCTCGTTCATAAAGCTTCCTGGCGCTCTTCCGAGACTCGGCGCAGAGTCGGGTCCTCATGTTCTTGACACCCTGCTTCGTGTCTGGGTTGAGAAACACCACAATTGGATACCACTGGGCGTAGTTCAGACGGTCCACTGCATTAGGGGTGATGTCCAGCACTGCATGTTTGTCCTTCATGAACAGAAAACAAATAAAATAATGTAAAATATAAATGAAACACCATAATGTGTTTTTCCATATTATTTGCAGCAAATATTGAACCCTTGTAAGAGGTCAGCTCATCAGTCTGGATTCAACACGTCACAGTAAAATTCACCAGAGGGCAGCAGTGAGCTGTATATATTACTGTGGCTTGCTGCCATCTTTTCATTACCATAACAAATCGGCCAAAAGATGTTTATATCTCAATCTTCTGTGATTTTATATTAATGTGTGTGCATATCTAGCTTCTCTTACCCGGTCAATGATCTGCTTAATGGTATGCAGGCGAATGATGCCGGAGCTTTTCTGGTCAGTTCCTGCATCTCTCGGTTCACTCTCTACAGAAGACAAATGGACAGAGTTACTGCATCACATCAACGCAAGAGACAAACAATAAAAACGGGCCTTGCCCCAATTAGACATCCTTGTAGCGTGCAGTTGTCGACTCCCATAAATAGAACTGTTAAATACAGAATAATAATCTCCATACAGGAGAGGACAAGTGTACGTTTGTGAAAACAGCTAGATAGTAAGGACGAAATGAAAGCAGCCAATTCATGCAATAGTCTTTAGGTATTTTGGGTAGACTTAAGGAAATCAAACATGGTGTATAATGAATGTGTGCGTGCAACTGCATGTAACAGTATAAATTATGGTAGAGGAAACGTTACGTGAGAAACACTAACATGAAATATGCAGATACAAGAGCAGGAAGGTCATTTGGGATTAATGGGAATACAGTGTCATTGTAAGCCTCAGGGATTTAAGCAAGGATGTGTAGAGGGGTTTATGATTCGCATAAAGATAATGGTTTCCTGCCTAGAAACACAAGGTACAAAAGAGGGCAGTCATCTCACCACGATGTTCAAAATAGTGACTCATACGACTCAAACACACGATAGGGCCAGGCTTTCTTAATTCTGACGTACTAATGGGATCTATGATCTACACACACTGCTCATAACTATCCAAACAGCTTTGAACAGAGAGAGAGGAATATAGCCATGCAAAAAGATCAGAAGTTCAAGCGTATGCAGCAGCGTTAAACATTAAATGCTGTGATTCAGTGCTGTTTCTTAAATTGTGAATTATGTCACAGCTGTAGTGCGAGCCCACTTTGAACTGTAGTCTAAATTGGGAGCCATCAAATGATGAATTATGACCAAATTCTACACTGAATCATTTTTGACTCCAGTCTCCCAATTTTGCTCCAACCCTGCAAAGATGACATCTGTTAATGCACACAGTGTTGTCAGATTTATTTTAGCATATGAACACCCCCGTAAGTGGGTGGTGACTTTGAGTATTTTGCCTCAGTTCATGATTTCAATGTGCCAAGTCTAAATTCACCCATCACGGTGCATTTTGATGGTTAGAGAAAATAGATGCATGGATTCAACAAAAATCAACATTAAATGGCAATATGTGTAGTATGAAGCCTCAAAATATAGACCTTTGATTAATAGTTAATTCTACGTTGATGTGCTACCACATTCGTAATTAACGTTTAGTTTGGTGTAATTTACGGGCAAATTCTATATACTTTATCTACCTACATACGTCATGATTTTTCTATTTAATTACACTGGGGGTTTGTAAAACTGTTGAAAAACCACTTCACTCATCTCAGTTTCTATATTAATGCACAGCTCCACATGCTGCTTTGCTGTTGTCATTCTACATGATGCAACCTGCCTTTAAGAGGGGAATACCACTGAAATTAACCATAAAATTATTCCTGTGCCCAGGAATCTATTTCATTCATCAACATTTACTCTTCCATAACTTGGAACATGAGAAGAAGTTGTGCTGTCCCCTGACATGCAATATTACACTGACACACAGCTCATTGGAGACTTAAATTTGGCAAAAAAAAAGTGTATAATAACAAACAAAAATGAATTCTTCACATTAGAAACATTTAAATTAAATCACATGCATGCATTATCTCACAGAGCAAAGTGCTTGTTTATCAATGTTGACATCTCGCCAAACGGCTTTGGATGGGCAAAATGTCATCTATAGTAATGCAGGCAAGATTTCTTCAATCTTCACTGATAATTATGTTTTTGTTTAGAGTTAAAAGCTGTTTTAGTCAGTGACTAGCAGAGTCCTGTATAATTTTAAGGGTACACTTTCTTTCCACAAAAAGTATCCAATTTATTGTGTGTGGTGCACTAGCTATGTGTTAGCATGATATTACATTTCTTTAGTCTCAGGTCTCCCATGTTCAGTTTTGCAAGACTATGAATCATGTTAATAAGATTGTTATTGTAGATTGTAATGTAATCAAGTGGTATTCCCCTATACGAATTAACCAGGCAGCAGCTATTGTTTTAACAGCTATAGAAAAGGCAACTAGCCACCACACACTGGCTTACTGATTATCTGCCATTCACTGAATCAAATAAAACAAATAAAAGTTGATGCACTAAGTGACATACTTTCCCCTCCTTGTTGTTGCTGTGTTTCTGAAAAGAAAATACAGTTACACAAACATCACAAGAGTCACACAAATAAACATCAAGGACTGGAATCACTTTTTATGTGGGCGTGTACTGAATGTGTGTGTGTGTGATGTGTGTTTGTGCACTTAAAGTAATTGAAATTCAATACAGAGTGTTAAAATGAACATGACACATTAAAGAAGCTGGCAATTTCCTAAAGTAAGAGGAAGTGGATGAGGACTCTTAGGATGAAATGAAAAAGAACTGTGCAGCTCTGCTTAGAGTGTGAAAGAGAGAAAAATACACAGAAAAAGGAAACTATAAAATAAAAAAAGCGGTGTTCTGGTGTTAAGCAGGATGCCATCTGGTTTAAAAGAACTGAATGGGAAATATTTTTAGAGAATTTTGCTTAGCATCCAGTGGATAATAGGTATTAACCCTAACCCTGTATTTATAAAACAGCTATTTCAGCTGTTGGTCTATTTCTAAAGGAAAACACACTAAGGACTAAAAAACAAAACAACCAATACATAATGTTTCTAAATTTAAATAAGTTTTAACTACATGAAAACAGCAGGGGTTGTTGTATTTATACATTTACAATTTTTCCAATTACTGTACCAAATAATTTAAGCTGCTGTGTTTTTATATACTTGGCAAATAAAATCATAGACTAAAATTAAGTTCAACTGTCTCCACGTTTGAAGTCCTCAACAAGCTGCTTGTTGTTGTTGTTGTTGTTGTCAATGCATTGTCGTGTCGATGCATATAGCAGAGCAGGGTATTTGAAAGAGGAAAAAAGCCACAGGCGGTTAAGTTTGGATTTTGAAAATGTAGGGTACATAAAAAGAGGCACTGACCAAACTGTGAGTCCAACATACTGGTAGCTACAGAGAATATTTGACGGAATCTGAGCAACGCTTAGCTTTAGTAACGTATAATGTACAGTATAAATCAAGAGTCTTTGATTCGAATACACACAATAGGACACAAAACATGAACAAATGGACAGTTTTTACTACTTACTTGCTAGTTCAAAAATATCGGGCTCCTCCCTGGCCAGTTTCTCTCTGGCCACATCTGCTATTGGCCCAAAGATGACCACAGGCCTCAGGAACCCAGCTGTTCATGAACAAGAGCATGTCATGAGTATTACCAAAGGTCAGCAGTACTTAACACTTGTAAACTCAACACTAAATTATATTATACATATATTACCATATTACATATTACAAAAAGTAACCACACACGCACACACCAAGCAGATAGAAGATGAGTAAAGTGAAGCAAACTCCACTTGTGCATTTAGATAACTGGTAAACATCTAAATATTTATGCAGTACTCTTGTCTGTAACAATGTGAATTGCAGGTTTATATAACATGTAATAAAATGTTCTCTGTAAATGTACAAATTAATAATTTTGTAATGTACAGAAGCATCAGTAAAAACAGGAACACTAGCTAGCAAAGAATTTACAAGTACTGTGGATGACCTTCTGTCTGACCACTTTTTCCCTACAATAAAATATAAAGATATGTGGGAGTCTCTAGTTGATTGCTGTAACTGCTTTGGCCTCTGTGCTCTTACCTTCCCTCAACACCACCCTCTCATAGGCAGGGAACTTAGTCTGAACTGGCTGGGCTGACAGGTCCTCCCTGCTCTTCCGCAAATTCCTCTTGGAGCTTCGCAATCCACGGAATCGCCAGAAATCTGCTCTATCACCTCCTGGTGTTTTGGGGAGGGTGTACTGCACACTGGATAGTTGCTCGGCTCTGAGACAAAGAAAGGTAGGAGGTCAGGTGTCAGGACATCAGCCAAAACTGCAAACAAAGCCACTTGTTAGGTTAACAGATGTGTGAAACAATTTTGACACCCACCCGTGTAGCTGAAGTAAGCAGTATGCAGATTTCTACAGTTAAGGTGACGATATGTGGCACAAAAAGAAATACTTCAGCATATTAATACTGTAACTGTGACACTATTGTACGTTTCTGAGCTGTAAATGGTCGTCAAACAATTATGGAGCACTTTTTCCATCACTGACTGAAGAAATGCTGATGATGCCAGAGCAATTTCAAATGACTTAAAAGCCATAATAATGACAACAGAGGTTGTTACAGTGATGCTCCACTGGGCCTACACTGTATAACAGAATCTAAGGTAAGACTTCACAGTGAAATGACAAGCCTTATTCAGGAAACACTGACAAACTTTCCACCATTAGAGATTCGAAAAACATGATTTTGTAAAAAAGGCTGAATCTGTTCCCTAAAATGTATATAAGCACATTTGATCAAAGTTTCATTACATAGAAATTAACTGTAAAACAGGAATAAAGGGTAAGGTGAATAAGCTAGTGAAACCTATTGAGGAAAGAAAAGATTCCTAGTGGCTTTGACTTGTAATGGTCTTACTTTGATGTATGTGATTTCATGGTTTTATGTAAAATGTTTTGAGAGAATATCGAGGGAGGCAGATTTAACTTGGCTGAGGAGCTGAGATTTCTTTCACAATGCTAAATGTATGTGACGAAAATGCATGCAGCATGTGGAAAGCTATGTCTTTTCTGTCAGCAGGACAGTGAGGAATCTCTGTGTAAACACTGCCAGAGGCTGCTGCAGGCTGTAGAGACAGGCCTAGATAAAACGTTGCTGTTGGCAAGATCATGATTTATACACACGTACCCTCAGACACACACATGACTAACAATCCAACACAGAGCTGCAGCTTTTCTTTTTAACAAAAGCACAGAACCACAAATAATAAAAATCACAAATGTGAAAAAACAGTAGATTAAACAAACAAATAAAATGAAAACAGTCTGTTAAATCCTTCCCTGCTACTCTCAGATCAACAACAATGCTTCTTTTTCTTTACCTCCACCCTTGCCCATTCATAAAGTGCCAAAACAAGCTGTGCAGGAAATAAAGGTGTGACCTGAGACTTCTCTTACCTGTTCTTGTTGGGGATGATGCCCCTTTCCACTTCCTGATGGTTCTTGCCAATACGAATTGCGAGCCAGGAGCCTAACTTGCCATTGTACAGAGTATCTACCACACGGAACACCTCGCCCTTGTTAAAGCTCAGCCCGTATGGTGACTCTTTCTCATATTCGAAATGTGTGCGAATGTAGAAGGAGTCACCCACATCCGACTCCACTATCCTCCGATATACTGGAGATAAAGCAGAAAATTAGAGAGTTGATTAGAGTAACATTTTAAAAAAGGGATTTCAGTGTATGTGCTGTTTGTTTACAGGCATCACTTACCATCCTTCTTCTTCTGAGCCAGGATTGTAACTTCTTCTCCTCTTGGGAGATCCAGCAGAAACAGCACAGCCTCCTCCCTAATGATGTTAGCAAAGTCCACATTGTTCACCTACAGATGCAGAACAGAAGAAGCAGAAGAAATCAAATTACAGTGCAAATGATGGACTGGTTTATAAATCATATAAAATGGCAAATTATGGTCTCATGTTATTGTAGGCCAACGTGATCCTCATAAGCGTATAAATCATCAATATTTAATGCTCAAAAAATATTTTTTAAAGCTTTTTCCATCCTCTTTCTTTGCTTGTGCTACTTTTAGTGAACATTACAGTAACTAGCACTCATTAGATTTCTCACAGAATAGGAGGAACAGAGGAAAACGAAAACCTGTTCCTCAACAGAAGCAGGGCAGTGCACTCCCCCTACAACTGAGCCTCCTCCTCCTCGTCTCCTGCTGCTGTCTCAAACACAATAACTGGTGTTTATTGACTCTGCTTGAAGGGCAGCAGGGAAACCAGAAACACATGGACTAAATCACTGAACCTCAGAAAGACACCTTTATCCTTCCCAGAAACGGGAGGGCTTGACGTCTTTATCTCCACTAGCACACCATGACCAAAGGGAAACAACCTAAAGATGGAAAACAATGTCCTGGAAGTCTCAAGATGTGTTTGTACAGTGGGAAGAACACACACACACACGCACACACAGAATGAGATCTTAACTATGGAGTGAAAGGAACTTAAGACATTGAAGACTCATTAAGAACATCATGAAAAAAAAAACGAACTGTGTGGCCAGACTCTGCTGCTCACTGTAAATTTAACTATACAGCTACAGAGCTACAGCAGGGCTCCACATTAACTCCACAAGTCACTTGTCCGGGTAAAAATGACTATAAATGACTTTTATCATTTTGTTTTCGAATGCAGACGAACAAACAGTTGAAAGCATCCAAACAGTGTCAACATATAAACGATTCAATTTATGAATTTTAATTTAAAGCCATTACTTAATGATCCTTTTCATTTGATCCTGAATTGCGAAGCACTTTCAGTATGAGCTCTATAGATTAATCATTGATCATCCTTCTGACATTTAATAATGGTGACTGACAGTGTTTCTCCTAGGATTTTTTTCAGGGAGGGGGAGGGTGGTAGACCCCCTGAAACTACTAGTTTTGTTACGGGGCAGGCGTGTCACGGATATGTGGCGTCGACAGTGTCATCATAGAGGCAGTAAGGCGGTTGTCCGTGTGGGTGTATTTCTCTACACTGAGCTGAAATGAAACATGATTATAGATGGACCAATCAGTCTCTATCTTCCAAACAAATCTCGATTCTCACCACCGTTCATATGGTCCTTAATATAGATTAATGTTTGTAACATAACAAAATAACAAAACTGACTTATGGGGAATTAATTTGCAATTTGACTTATATATGAATCAGTCAGATGAATGATGAATCAGCATTTTGTGTTTCCTAATAACTGAAACTATCTCAGTTTTAGTGCTGTGTTACAGTTACTGAGGTCAACAACCTTTCAACAGCTGAAGAAAACATCATGTTAATAGAGTTGTTGTGTAGAGTTAGTGCCTGTATTCAAAGATCTGTAAGTCCTTTTATAGCAGGTATTAATCATGTGCTTTGACTTTTGTTTGTTAGGATGTCCTTTAGTTAACATTTGGATAACAGATTATGCTTTTAAAAATATTTACAGAACAGTAATTCATCTAGATAAAGGTAGGAGTCAGACCTTAGCAGTTTTCCTGTTTTGAATGTGTTCATGTCTCTCCATCAACTGACGCCTGGGCTGCCTCTATGTGTTTCTCTTTCCTCCTTAAACTGTTTCTTTAAATCTTAAATCTGTTGCACCTTCTTCCTTTATATCTCCTTGTTTTTCTTTCAACGCCATTAACGTTACATCCTGTTTCCTCACTTCTGTCTCCTCTCTCCTAATTCATTCGCTCACTCGGGAAATGTAAAAAGCCTTCCTTTTAAAAGTCTGACAGAGCATGAAGCAGAACTTTAGCTTGTATGGTGTTAATCACAGTAATTGTGGACAAACGACACACTGTGAATGCATCAGCGGTCAAGCTATCCAAACTATCAAGCTAGATTAACATTACTGTCGTGTAAAGCAGCAGCAGCTAAACTGGACGGTTAAAACAACACTGATGTCAATTTAAAAAACTTTAGCTTCACTGAAGAGCCTTTCTAGCTACTTCCTTGTATTTGGTCTGACTTATTATTTGATGCTGCACATGTCAGTTAATGTCATATATGATCCTCGGATTCATTCATCCCTCTCTCATGAAAGCAGCTCCAGTCTGCCTGCTAGCTTCACTAGGAGGGTTTGTTTGTTTTAAGGTGGTGGTTTGTTGGGCCATGTTAACAGTAACAGCTGTCTCCGTGTCTCATACAGGGATAGTGTTTGAACGGAAAACAAGCGCTCCTAGAAGCTACAACAAGTAGCCAGTCTGAGCTAACAGCTGTAAAGTGATGAAAGTTTGCGTAAACGCTATTTCTGAATTTGAGAGGTGGCTAAACAGTGTTTACGTGCGTTTAGCGCTCCCACTATCCTGCTAGTATACGTTACATTTGTTTTTATTTGTTTCTTTTGGGAGGGGCGGGGGGGTCAGGCAATGGTAGGGGAAACACTGCACATAATGTGAAGACACCTTTTTTTTTTTTTTTTTTTTTTTTTTTAAATGACTTGACTTAGCTGGTGGGGAAAGTCAATTTCTCTTCCACTTGCCCCATTAAAAATCCACTTGTCCCAGACAAGCAGACAAGCCTTAAAGTCGAGACCTGCTACAGCGTTAAATGTTGCAGGTGTCATCCTTGACAGCTGTATAAACATGTCAGAATGGATCCAAGACTGACATCAAGAGGGTTTCCATCATTTCATCAACAATGTTACTCTGCTGTTCAGCAAAACAGAAAGACAACTGTTCCCAAGGTCAGAGTGCAAGAACGACCTCTATTGTGTCTTCACACTGGAAACAAGGGGAGTTTTGAAACAAGGCAGAGCCCGGGAATGACTCACAGACTGACAGATACATTGTGCTGTATTCCCAAGATCTCTTTACACAGAAGTAAAACTATTGTGGCCATGGAATCACATAGTTTCATCACCGATTGTCTAAGTTAGTGTGGGCAGCGACAGCTTGTCTATTTTGACAATAACACCAGATGTTCCTCCCACCTTAATATGATGTGGAATTTTTTTTAATAACAGTTTCTACTTTTTAAAGCAAGACCTTCAATGAACTCTGACAGGAAACAAACCTTAGAAGTTACATAATAGTAGGACAATTTAAATATCTACAGCTAATTTAGAAGAGCAAATACACTTTCATGCAAATAAAATCTTAATTATTGGGGGAAACCCGATTCTCCCCTACCCTCCATCCATTTATTTTTAGACAAGCCTGGCATATTTGATGTACGACAATGCAGCTGGAGGAGTTTTTTTCTTGGAGCACTTCGACTAATGCTGCAGTGAAAGAACAGCCTCAGTTGTGAGAGAGGACAGTTTTTATAGTTTTACAAATAGTCTACTTGAGCTGTGAAAAAAGTGATTTATTTCAGGTTCAGCTTCTAGTCAGACTTCTGTTTGACTAATGATCTTTCGTTTCAACTGATCGTACAGCTACCTTAGTGATACTCTCCCTCTCTGATATGTTTGTCATGTGTAAAACTGGTAAGTATACACAGTACATGGATAATGAGGTTTCTCCAGCAAAAAAAAAGATTAACAAAGTTTACAGGGCTTCTTTTAAAGGCGTACTATACAGGATTTGTCAGTTGGTGTTTGTAAACACAACATTACAAGTGTTTGATGTGAATGCAGCTGAAGCGCATACTTCATCCTGTCTGCTGTGGCTTCTCTGCTCTGTGTGTGTGTGTGTGTGTGTGTGTGTGTGTGTGTGTGTGTGTGTGTGTGGAGCTCAGCCCTGCCCTTGGTCAAACAGACACAGACAGAGAGCAGAGGAGAGAGACGGAGACAGCAATGTAACCTGGTCACTATGTCACTTATTGGCTGGGGGCTACACACCCACTGCCCAAAGGTTGATGCCCAGAAGTGTCCCGAATACAGCAAAATAATAAGAGAATACAGGCAGAGGGCAGGGTCTCTGTAGATAAATACACCACCACACACTTCTAGTGGGTCATAAGTGATGATTGAGAGGGATTATATTTGTATGAGTCTATACAGTTTTTTTTAAGAAAATCCTGCATAGTATGCCTTTAATCCCTCAGCCTGGATGCTCAAGTGCATGTAAACACATTGATGTAGTGCAAAGTACCCTGAGAATCTGGTCTCCCTCCTCCAGCCCCTCCTTGGCCGCAGGACTGTCCTCTAAAACTCCTGCCACAAAAATTCCCACGTCGTTCCCTCCGGCTAACCGCAGACCGACACTCTCTCCCTTCTTGAACTTGACCAGCTTCATACTTGGCCTACAGGAGAAAACAGGTGGTCAGATGGAATTAGGCAAAAAGGTCAGCAAAAAGATTTGAAAACAATCCTTCTAAGAGACACAAAACACACCCTGTTATTCAAACAAGCTGTGTGTGGCGGAAAAAAATAAAAACAAAAGCTGTCCCTGACCTAATATGAGCTTTGTTTCAACTATTGTTCAAATGAACAATAAAGTTCACTAATCTGCACATAATATATCTACACTTGATATACACCCCACAGTGCAGATATGCACTCAGTATTATACTATATGACTATTGTGCTTTGGATAAGAGCTTTTGGACATTTACCTGAGAATGCTGTCGTCATGACCGGCGCTGGGTACAGGGGCATCAGAGGGGCTGACAGGCAGGTCCACGTCAGGCTGACCAGGCTGTGCATAAACTGGCTTTGGTTCTGCAAACACATTAAGTAAGTAGTTAGAACATAAGTAGAATCAAGAAAACCGGTATAGACTCTGTGCAGTTGTAAGGGAAAGTGTAAAATAAAGCCTGCATGACTGAGAATCTTCACAGACAACAAAGTGCTTTGTAACAGTGAAACCAAAAGTAAAAGTGAAAGCTGCAGCTTTAATCAATGACAGACATGTCAAGTATTTCTTTTGTAATATTATACTTATTTTTCCCCTCATATGTTGACATATTGGACAGTATTTCTTTGTAAAGATTGAGAGATATACGAAAATTTACTTTGCAGATCATTTTTTTCAGTGTCTTAATTACCTACATGTACGCTGTGCTAATGGCAATGAGATGGAAAAAATAAAAAAAGTGATATTAATGAATAAAAAATATAAAAAGGTGAACACCAAACATCAAATGGGAGAGACCACACTAATCCCTTGAGCTGAGACCTAACGGGCAGAAAAATTCTGTACCAGGCAGCGGAGGTAACAGTTTGTCATCTCTGGAGCTGACTTGGTCACTGGCCTGTGACAAGACACCATCATCAGAGCTTTTGACCGGTGTAGACATGGCCCCTGGTTTGGACACGCGATCCTCATCTCGACTTCGATGGCTGAAATAAACATAAACAACATATGGCAATTCAGTTAAATTGTACTGTCAGTGTTATCATGGCAGTTCAAAACTTGAAATGAATTTGTTTCTTAAAGGACTGCAACACAGTGCTGAATTTAGAGTGTGAATGACCTCCAGCTGTGTCCACCCTACATACAATGCAATAATGCATGCAACTGTTTTGTTTTGCCCCACCAGGAAAACACAAATACTAAACTGAACCCAAAGGGAAATAGTATGGACCATGGATTGAATAATAAGGCGAAATTAGATGAGAAGACATTAATCAATTAAAGAAGGATGTGAGGCTCCCATCAAAAAGACCCTGTAGATTTCCCCATAACAGTTTATAGTCTCTGGCCTACTCATTTGTATTTTAATGGAGTTTGTTTATAATTATGTGGTTGATGCAGTATGCCATTGATAAACCACATTCCCAACCAGAAACTGATATTCAGTTCAATTAGAGCAGACAGGGTTTATATGTTTCATTTTCCAAATTGCTTTTTTTCTTCCAGATTGATATAACCCCTCGTTGTTATTAACCATACAGTACCCTTTCCAATAAAAGCACACCGGCAGAGGAAGAAAAAGCAGACCAAGTCTCCCAACATAAACTCTCAAGTTACGATACTTTTCAGTCCAAGTTCCTGTTTAACCTGGATAAAATAAACAAGGTAAAACCCTGTGTCTGCGTCTAGTGGGCTACGTCTAACAAAGTAGAAAACGGGCTCTGCTGCTTAAAACAATGGTTGAATTCCAATCTTGTCACATGACTGCCTGCTGGCACAGTACTTGAGCTGTATTCAGAAGCTTTTGTAAAAGAATGTGAAGGTGCAGGTTGTGCCACCAACTCAAGACTAGGAAACTTCTCTCATGTCCATTCTCTCATTCATTATGAAATATATTCGCACATTTAAATGCACACAGTAAAACACAGATGCACAAACAGTAACTGTACATCCGTTTACATGCAACGACTGATACTCAGAGTTTAACTTGTTAGTTTGTGCAGCTGCTGACCTTCTTTATTTTCTGCCACAGAACAGAATGGCCTTTTGAAAGTTCCTCAATTTTCCCAGACTTTGTCTAGCTCTCACTACAACTCAGTTTTTACACATGGTGCTGATCTGTGTAATTTTGTACATCAGCAGAATCAGTATCAGCAAAACCAGTATGGGTTTGTTGTGGTGGGGGGGGGGGTAAGTGAGAGCCTGAGGATGAATAACAGAATTGTAATGAGACAGACAGACAGAGTGGGCGTAAGTGTGTGTGTGTGGATGAATGAGAAAGAGAGGGGGAGAAGGAGAGTGACAAACAGAGTAAGAGTGCAAGACAGAAAGAGAAAAAGGAGAGAGAGAGAGAGAGAGAGAGAGAGTGTTGTGGCCTAAATCTGCTGTTCCTTGCTACAGAATGGTGCTAAAAAAGGCTTCACACTGACAAACACCATTTGACAGAGCCCTCTGTTCAATTCCCTCGCTTACACATTCTTACAGTATGGGCACAGGCGAGAGAGAGCGAGTGAGTGAGAGGCAGAAAAGAGATAAAGTTGAAGTGAAGGAGCGGGAGAGGAAGAGAGATGTGGCTGCACAGACATCAACACTCAGAAAAATATGGTACTGCCACACCAGAATCTATGTAGTTTCATGTCCATCCATCAGTATTCTTTACACACGTCAATATATTTACCAACAGAACTGACCTGACTCCACCAAAACTGACCGGATATACTAACATCTCTTCACAAAACAAACGGATGACACAGGAAGAAATTTAAAAAATTTCAGTCTTGCAGACAGATAACCAGATAATTAAATATATCATAAATAAAAACTAAACAAAAAAAAAAAAAAAAAAAAAAATTACTCACACATATGTCTCTGTAAGTTGCACCATGACGCTTATTAAGAGGATTTTGAGTTTAATTCCCTGAAAAGACAGCACAGAGAGCCTTTTGCCTGTGCAGAAAGTATGCTCATGCTCACTGGGAGACACTCTGGATGAAGGGTGTTTTTGATGATCTGGTCTACTAAAAACCACGGAGCAGCGTCGTGTCCTGGGGAAAAGAATGCATCTAAGCCCTACAGCCAATCAGGTTAAGCGAACCATCTGGCTCAGGGCAAAGCACTGTGGGAAGTATGTCAAATTCCTCTTTCCCCTCCTAAACTGAGAGATAGTGAAAACATTCTCTTACATCATAGTCTAGTGACAGCCAGACCGTTATTCCTCTTCAACCATTAACCACCATGAAAGGCAGGTGTAACTCCTGTTCTAACAAAACATGTGCATAACATAATTAACCAGACAAAATACAAAATGTGCAATAAAAGCAGAATAAAAGACTTAACAAGTGTTTTTATTACTTCTGGGCAGACTTGTTCCTCAGTATCTTGTATTATTTTACTCAGGTTTCCCTTGATAATCAGACCTCGATCTCAATGGCACTTACCTGATTAAATCAACAAAGGTTATACATAAATTTCAATGATAAGGGATAAGGGAAAGAGCAACTAAAATATTTTATCGATAAATGCACAAAATAAACACATACTGGCCGTTTATCAGACGGATACGGTCACTTACGTTGGAAGAAATCTGTGCAAGAGTGAACCTGCCTTCATCCTGTATTGAAACAAGTATGTTTACTCCACAGCCTCACACACTGTGCCATCTAATGAAACGGCAGCACTGGAGGTAAATCTAGTCATATGATAATCATGACTGACAAGCAGCTATTAAGCCAGACAACTAAACTAACAGCAGCAGCAGCACACTGAACTAACATCCTGCAGCTACAAGAGTTGAAAATCTCTAAATTTGGATTTTCCCGGTGATGGATACCTTTTCCAGTGAGAAATTGTGCCCTTTAGGAAGAGAGTTAATTATGAACGGCAGGTTTAGCTCTCATATCTCACATAGCCTGACCTCCATCTCTTCAAGATTATACAAGTCTGGAGAAAATTGCCATTATTTGATTAGGTATGAGTTTGAAAATGAGTGCCTCCTAAAATAGCACCTCTGGTTAGTTTTCATTCTAACCGCAAACATGTTCTCAGTATCAAGTCAAGTCAAGTCAAATTTCACAGCTTTTTCTTGGTTTGAAGTATGACACCCTGCTGTGTAAGGATCCGATAAGCATGATGAAATGGAGGTCTGGTTATACGAGGCTCTAACTCAGACAGTTCCATCCAGAACAAGTGCTTTAGGGCACCATGAAGCTGGGTCCCTGCTTCCACACCCTCTGCTACGTTACATCAACATAACTATTTACTGCGATCAGAAACCAGCAACACACCCTCTGCCTTTTATTACAGCCAGTGACAGCATTAACATGGGTCATTCCCACAAGTGACAAGCCTGTTTCACTCCCCAGTCCTGTTTTATCAGCTGCCGTCAAGCCTCCAAGAGTTGTGCTTTCATCCACTGTTATCTTGTCCCATTCAACCATGCTTAATCTCTTGGCCTTCACTAGTAAGCCCTAGCTTACATTGTCTAAGAGAAACTGTAGCCACTATCTGTCAGCCAGAGCATCTTATTTACCGGTACATCTAACTCATCTTTGTGTGCGTCAGCTACAGGAAGCTATGCAGCCTCTAAACTACAAGACGGTAACTTACTGGAGATTCCAACTGGCAGTGAACAGAGGTGGACAAAGACAACACGGACATTAAAATGAGTTAAAATAATCGCACATAAATCTATAGAGCGTTTTGAAGATAATAGCAATCAAAATGGCATGGCAACAAGAGCAATGGCAACAAGAGCAAAACTTCTGTTACATATTACAGACACCTACAACTGCATGATTTAAGTGAGCAACTCTATAAAGCTGTTAAGACAATTATGTGGAGTCTGTAGGTGCTTCTCTGTTGGTTAAAAAAAAATCTAGCCATGTATACTTTCAAAAAGAGATCCTATTCAGCCAGAAAATCGATCAATCCCTCCACCCTTCCCCAGTCCTCTCCCAGAGCAAGGCATTATTGGAACTCGTGAATGGCTCCGGAGGGAGTGTGATGGTTTATGCATGCTATGGCTTTATCTATTGATTTATGCATTAGTGATGCAAGGTACTTACTCAGCACCCACTAACCCTGCGGGTGTGAAGATGATGTATGAAGTTGGAGTAGTGGGAGTATGGATGTATGACTGTGGCATGTGTGACAGCTGTGTCCAATCCCCAGATTTGCGATCCGATGTGTGTGTATGTGTACTTCACGTACCTGCCATTACTGATCTGCCGAGGTGAGTGACGGAGATGGTCCGATGGCTCGGACTTGTCAGGCGAACGTGATCGACTGCCTCGCCCGTGGGATCGATTGGAATGGTCGGATGTCAGTGAATGTATTTCTGAAATGTCTGTGAAATTTAAATTAAATGTGCATTAGCATTTCATCAATGACACAAATTGAGAAAAAGTAAAAACAACAAGAAAGCAATTGTATTTTAACTGTGTGCTCAAATAAATGTATAGATTTAATCTTTTGTAAAAACACAGATGCAGCTCATGCAATCAGATGTAAGCTGCATCCTACGAGTCTGTTGTCTCACCATCTCTGTCGGAGTTATTGGCTGATGGGATGCTGTCATCAAGGTCAGGAATGTTGAGCAGCGTGGCTCTCTCATCTCTCTGCACCACCATCTTTAACTTGCCCTTTGACCTCTCAATCAGCTTCTTGGCATCTATCAGCGATAGGTTCTCTGTAACTGTGCCATTGATCTGGCAAAGGAGGGGGAGTGGGTCAGTGCGAGAATAGACAAGTTATCTTGTTTTGTGTAGAGCCCACAGTGTGCTTTTGACAATTATAGGATCATCAAAAAGCAAACAGAGATTGTAACTGGACTAGTTCTTCCTCACGTTAACAATAAGGAGACTATAAACAAGTTTAAAAATGTATAATATAATTAGGCACATAGATTGCAATGCGTTTCGTGCTGTATGAGATACATGCACCAAAATATTATATAATGATATATATATATATATATATATATATATTATAGTAAAACTATCTTTTCATCTTATCTTTTCTTTATCTATCATTATGGTCTTTATCCTGCAATCACATTTCAAACAGAACAAGTCTGTCTCTGCCTCTCTTCAGTAATGATACAAAAAATTGGATTTTGAATGCATTTCTTTAAGGTGAAGGAGGATTTTTTCCCTCCTCAGAGATTAAGTGGATAAAATTCAAAGGAATAATGGAATGTGTGGTATTTCTGCTGGTGAGCCTGCATACTAATGAACTGTGACCTCACTCAGCGAGCCACTTTCAGCAGCTCACAGATTACAGCAAACTGGTGAAAGTTTTCAGTAAAAAAAAAAGACACTCCCTTCTTCACTCAGACTTATTCCCCCCAATAAATCAAAAAAATTTATTCACATGTATATTTTCTCTTTAATTTTGTCTCAGTTAATTTCCCCATTATTTTATTTTGCCAACTTAAAACACCCCGATCTTACCACGAGCTCAAATATGCAAACCCTCCTCTCTTTTCTCTCACCTTCAGTACAACGTCTCCCTCCTGGATGTTTCCATCCCTGGCAGCAAGACTCTCAGGAGAGATGTCCTTCACAAAGATATGGCTGGCCAACCGCAGTCCATATTCTGCTTTCAGAGTCGAAATGCGAAACAAAGTAATGTTAACAAGGCACATCTCTGCCAATAAGATGAACAGACTGGTCTCCGCATCAACAATTCAGATTGAACTTCACTTTGAGTAACAGTACATTTGGAAAATCAATTTAAAGATATATACATATAGCCTCTTCATAATCTGTTTTTTTTCCCATGTATATTCAAATTTGAGGTGTTTGGACATTGTGTTGCCCACCTTCATTTTTGCGGGACTTGACAAGGGTGACCTTAGAAGGCCTGGGTGGAGCAGAAGAGGCTTGTGATCGGCGATCGGAGCGTGGCGAGATGCTCCTCTCCCGCGAGGCACTGTGATCCCGCCTGCTGCTGTTGCTACGTTCACGCCTGCCAGTGCCCGTGCCTCCGCTTGCTCCTCCATAGGCACTTTGGCCACCACGACCACTGTGGTGATCGTAGCCGTCGTCCTCATCGCTATCCTCTTCCTCGTGCTCTGACATTGTTTCTCTGTCCCCTGGCCGAGAAACAGGGATCTGCACTTTCCTTTTCCTACGGATAGTCTTAAAATAGAGAGGAAGTTTTGGGTGTTAAGAGGCAAACATTATTTTCGCATTAATGTTGCATGGAACAATCCATCAAACAACAATTACTGAGTAAACCCCAAACCTGCAATCATGCTCTGTAACATCCAGGGTCACTGTGAATCTAATTCACACTAATTCAGTGTTGGTGAATATTATTAGTGTTGAACTTACTATCTTTGCATTTTTGCCACTCTTGCGGAGTTGCTGCACAGCGTATGCATGTTCTACGTTGTCCATAGAGACTGCATTGACCATCACCACTCGATCATTTTCTCTGAAACAATTAAAACAATCATAATCAATGATCCACGAATAGCTGTTAAACAGGAGAGATATTTAACAGGGGCTTCTTTTAATCAATTCTCAGGTCAGACTAACATAGCTCCTACAAGCCTTGTGTGTGTAAATATTAACATACAGCGAAACATCCTGCATCTTTATTAAATAAAATGTTGATGGCGACATGGTCAAAGACTTACTGCAGCAGTCCCTCCGCAGGACCTCCTTTCAAAACATCAGATATCACAATGGATGTCTCTCCACTTTGGAAATGAGGGTTGTCTCGCCCACCTGAGATGGCAATACCAAACCCAAATCCTGGGGCCTACACACACAGAAACACATACAACACTGACTGATATGGCATAATTGGCAGATAGATCAGATCTGTGTCAGCATTTGCTGTAAACACAGACAGGCTAATAGGTTCTAGGCAGGAAAATTATCAGGGAAACCGTTGAAAGGCAGAATGAGAAGGATTTGTCGGTTGCAGTTTGTAAACACATTTAAATTGGCCCCTCCTCCCTGGATCAACGACACCAGAAGTGCTACGCTGCAGTGCGGTGCTATGTCGCTACGTATTTATAGCGTCCCACCCTCACACCCTGCGTGCTGTTATTGGCAGGGGGCTACACACCCACTGCCCAAAGGTTGACACCCAGAAACGTCCAGAACACAGCAAAATAAGAAAAGGAAAATCCTACTCATTCTGCCTTTAAGTAAGTAAAATGTGTTTTGTGCAGTGAAAGATGGCCTTAAAAGACCGAGGCATTTACTGTGTAAAACAACTACAACGCTATGCATTTGCAAGGTATCTTGTTACTATTCCAGGAGTTTTCAATAGAGGTTTTCATGACTGTTGTGTTTTTGCCTAGGCAAAAGCCCGCACCAAGGGAGCCGGCCATGTGATGTAAATGGCTAATCTTACAACCTCAACAACACAGGAGGGCCGCAGCCCACACTGGGACACTCCTTCAGCCTTGATAAAGCCGCTGCTAATTAGATTACAGCCACCAGGCCAGTCTAGACAGGTGCCCCACACAATCCCAGGGCATAACAGCATCATCTATCTAGAGTTTACTGTCTCAAGGCAAGGTACATTAAAAAGAAATCCACCATACAATAAGATAATGAGTATATTCATTTATCAGTAAGCTATACTTGGGAAATGTGGCTTTCAGTAGTTTGATAATTAGCCTCCTGATGCTGATTGTGCCAGCGGGGATGATCAGGGGTTGGTTCCATCCTTAGCTACTGGGGTTAGGAGGTTCAATCTATCATAATAAAATCTGACTACACACAGGATAAAAAGCACATGGACCAAGACTATCATCCACCCCCCCCCCCTTCCCTTGAGCTGTGTAAAGGAGAAGAGTATGTTGCCAACAGGAAGGAAGTAAAAAGAAGTACTAAGGAAGTAGATACTGATTTCTGTCTTCCTTAGCCTTGTTTCCTGCCATCTGGGTTCCCTGACTATTGTTTCAGTAACACACATCCTGCTGCTACAGCTGGCCCTCTCAGTACAGAGAGAGAAAGGAGAGATGGATAGGCAGAGGACACAGAGGAAAATGGAGGGAAAAGTGAAGAACACACAAGACATACTGCAGGATTAGGATGCCAAAGACAGACAGGGAGGGAAAAAATACAAAAGAGAGAAGAAAGGGTGGATTAAATAGTTGTAAACACCTACCCTGTGAAGGGTCACTGTGTGCTGTTCCCATATGACCGTTTCCTCCATCGCTGCACTCTGCAACACAAGACACAAACAATTTATTAAGTACATATATGCATCCAATCTATAAAATAATCGTGTCTAATTTAAAATCCTGTCTCTGTGAAGCTTATGTTGTTCAGTTTTGGTAGACAACATGCCAGAGGGCTTTTGAGCCAACTCTATGGTTTATGCATTATGTTGGAAAGTATGCCTAGTGTCTTGCCCCATTTACATGCAGACATGTAAATAGGGCAGGGCAGGGACAGGGTATCAGAAGTACCTGCCAGTATAATGCATTCCGATACAACACAGCCATAACATAACATTTTAACATGACAGAGTAAAGAAAAACTGAACACTATCAAGTGCACATTGAAATATATCGTGTTGCTTTGCATGACATTATGCAAGGTTGCATACTTCCCAGTTACTTTACATCAGCAAGTGTTTCACAGTTTTGAACAGCTGCCTATTAGAACCAAAGAAAATAATTACAATTGTGGAATATATATATATTAAATAACTTTTTTTAATGAGCCATCTGCTTAGTTTACCTATGGTTTTCTGCTCTTATAGGGAAATGGAGTACTGACTCAAAGGAGCACATCTAAGCAGCAAGCCTTAACAGGATACAGTACATATTTGAATACCACAAACAAAATGTCATGTTTATAAGTAGCTTTTCATGAAAGTGACAATCCAAAACTACACATATACTTAGTGTTTCCATATCTTGTTCAGTTTCAGTAGACGGAGTTGTAGTTTGGCTACCAGCAAGGTAGACTTTATTGCTTATTTGCATGACTGAGTCCTGGAGTCCCAAAAGTCTACATGTGAAAAGATTATGAATGACAGCAGCATGAGTAAACAGCCGGCAGAGACTGAGTGAGGTTCCAAAAACTGAGTGAACATTCCTGTATTATTCCTGGCTGGGTCATCTGAGAGAGCTGAAGCAAAGACGGTATTTAGCTGCTCCTCTGACCTGCCACACTGGATTAAACTGATGCTAGGCAGGCATCTTTTGCTTTCACTCATTCTCTAATTCAGTTGCGTCAAACATCGCCCAGGTTCTTCTTTATGCATGATTCATCTTTTAGTATAGGCTTGCTTTATTCATTTTATTTATGTGTCTCATCCAGTCTGTCAAGGTCTCACTCTGGTTCACCATTGCTGGTCCCTCCACGGGAAGCATGGGAAATACTCGAGAATATAAAACTGAATCAGAATGTAATAATTAGGGCTGCAACTAACTATTGAAATCAAACTGTTTCAGCCTTAGCAATAAAGGTTCTATTATTAGGTCGAAAGGGAACTCCTTAATTTATGTCTCAAACAGCACATGTTCGTTAAACTCTTAGAGTGCTATGTCTTCAGCTTTAAATTACATCTTTACTCTGCTTCCCTCCAGCTAATGAAGCAACACTGCTGTCCTTTCTGTCTGCCTGCAGGCAGTGATGCTACAGCTGTCTGTGGCAGCGTGCTGAGCACGGTCCAATGTGGCAGGGGAAGGACAAGACATAAACACCACCACACGTGGCAGGGTGCTCATTTACTACACCTTCTATAATCAGCCTTTGAAAACACACCATGTCATCTGTCCACCCTATCATTGTGATAATCTCGCTCCCTCACCCCTTAATCATCACCTTATCCCCAAACCATCTCACCCATCATCTTCAACATCTCCATAGTCATTACTGTCATCACATTCCCTTATCCTTAATATACAGTTTACAGTATGTTCACACTGCAACTGTTGCCAACTGCATGGGATGAGGAGACAGACCAACACACAGCTGATAAGAGTGTCTGGTGTTTGTTGACATATACAGACAGAGAATAGATTAGTCGGGAAAGAGACTGAAAATAAAGAAGGAAAAAGACGAATGTGCTTAAATGACTTTCAAGCAAGAACCTAACAAGACACATTCGAAATTACTGTTTCATTTGGGATCATAACAGCAAGCTGTGGAGTCACAGTCAATACAGCTATACATGCACACATATAACTTGATAATTTGATTAACAGAAATTTATTTGACTAATGTTTTGGGAACTTGTAACGGGCATTTTCCCCAGTTTTCTGAAACTAGAGAAAACTGTAGAAACACAGTACGCAGTGCTGCACTTACTGTAGGCCTCCTAATCTGGGTTTGTGCGTCAATCTTTTCCTTTCACTCCTCTGCATCGTACAGCCTCACAATGAATCAGTTGGCATGAACCTCTAGAATACACAGTTAACCCTTTGACCCTAATTTCCATGGCTGCTCTGTGTGGATGTTATTTATGTCCATAATTGGCGCAGAGGGCTTGGGTGTCCCCCCTCTCTATACCTCCTTCTCCACTCCCCCCTCCCCTGTCTGCCCCTACGACTCCCACAGTAACGCCACTATTGTGTGAAGGGACCTGACCCATTTAACCGCGGCTCCCCTCGACATTCCCAAAAACATCCATTCCTCTGAAGTGTTTTGTGATATATTCATCCATCCGTTCATCCATTCATTCAACAGTCCAGGCAGACGGAGGGGAGCTATACCATGAGAAACAACAGCGCGCTGGGGTCATGTGACCAGGCGGTCAGGCGGGCAGGTGGCCTTGTCCTTGAACTGTGGCTTGCACTGATAGGCAAAGAGTGGGAGGAGGAGGAGGAGGAGGAAAAGAACAAGGCTGTGGGTTGCTTATACAAACATACATGTACAGTACCAAAGGACAGGGCACAGAAAGGTGTAGCAGATGACACATTAAAGGACATGTTTCTTTTTTACTCTTTTTTATCTCTCACACACAAATCAATGGTAATCAATAAACTAAATCCCTAAATCCATTCAGAAAGCAAGCTGAGACAATGGCAATGACTAACATTTTGTGTAAAACATATTTCGCTCTATCAAATTTCCTACACCCCCACACACTGACCGTAAGCCTTGCTAGGGAGGGCTTACAGCATGTGAGGGTATATGAGCCATATGGGTGTAGGCCTGCTTGCACTATATATACACACACTTCCATTTCAAGCACTATATACAGGGCTTGAAGTGGAAAAGTGCCCCTTATTCACATGTTGGCGTGTGTATATATGTTTATTTAATCAAGGGGATTTAATTAGCCAATTAGTAAAAAATAAATGACTATGTACGCTAGCTTTAGTGTGTGGTGCAATGACGTCATGAGGCCGGGATGCCCTTAGCTCCTTATATTCCCGGTGACATCCCTGGTTACTTTCTCTTCTCTCTACTTTTAGTGTGTCACACAAACGAAGCACCTCTGCATCACCATGCTCTATGTCCAGTTGTCCCTCAGGCTATCTACACTAGCTTTGGCGTGTGGTGCAATGAAGAACTCTGCTGGGGGGGGGGGATGAAAACATTATTGTAAGGTTAATTTAACATTATGAGAAGCCAGGAAAAAGTTATGCTACACCAAAGAGTAAAATGTAGAAGGGCTGGTACTGTGTAAGGGTGAGTACCGGCCCACTTCGAGCATTGGGTATATATGTCATAAGACAGACAGAAATATCAGACAGAAGGATTGGAGATTAATAGTGACTAAATTAAATTTCTATTAAACATTTGAATTGGCACTGTATGGTAGAAATAGTGATTTTCTGTCAAACATACTGTATATGACCATGACAGTGGCAACTGACAAAAAAAAAAAGAAAAAAAAAAAAAAGAAAAAGTATTTTCAGTGATATAGTGAAATGTATATTTATGTTCAGCTTGTGAGTGATGAAAGCACTACTATACAGTATATCATGCCAGGGTGGGTTACAGTGAATGGCTGATATATAGTACACCCAAGACAGTTTTCCGAGTGTTAATCATAATCATCTTTAAAGCAGGTTCTGCACTGAATAACAATTCAGCAAAAAGACTAGCAGGAAAATGCAGGCTACAGTGTTTATGACAGAAACAAGGTGAACTGGTACATTCAGGTATGGTGGTTACAGCCAAGATGGTTAAGGAGAGAGAACCTGCCTGTCTCTTACAGATGGATAGAATATTTACTCCTCTGGGACAATAGCTCTATTTCTCAGATGAGATTATGATACTAATTAATCATTGCGCTGTGAAGTGGTGAGTAACAGGCTGGCTGATTGAGTGTGAGGTATAAGCAGGGTACAAAGCAAACAGCAATAGAGTGCAAGTCTGAGAAAAACGGAGGACAGGATGAACAGGATAATTTGAAAGCCTCCGTGACAGAAAAAAACAAAAAACAAGGATCATCATGACAACACTAGTGTTTAAGATTTAATTGGATACTTCTGAACAATAAAAAAAAAACAATTCACTTCAGAATGAATTTCAACAGCTAATTAAAATGTGGTGTTGATGAAGAAGACCAATGTGGTCTCATCTTTCATTAACAGAAATTATTAGAGGAATTTTCTGGGTGAAAAGATCCGCTGTAGCTCAACGCCCAACGGCAATTTGGTTATCTCATGTATTTTGTTACAGGAACATTTTAGGTCACGCAAAAGAAAAGATCACAGACTGTGCAGGGCCAGAACAAACATGACCACAAGTGTGTCTCATTTTCTGTAGTAAAAAAAAAAAAAAAAAAAAATACTGAAGGGAACAAAGGATGAGGTTTATCTCTGAAGTCACAGAGTTGTGTGAAACAATGGTGTGCTTGATGTTGCACAAACTGACGGCAGCCTAGTGTATTTATACATCCATATTAGTCAGGCTTGAGCTCTGGCCAGCAAGGCCCAGGGCTGGGAAACAAAGCGCAGCCATCAAACCACACACATGTGTACTTATACAGACACACACACACACACACACACGCACACACGCACACACACCATGATCTAACACTACAGGGCCTCTTTGTTCAAGCTACAGCCAGCCTGGCTTGGCCCTGCCTGGCCCACCATAACACACAGTCCAGCACAGAATCAGATGATAACAGCTCACTCAGGCTCTTCAAAGGCAGAGACTAATCCAGTTCTTTGAGGCATACTGATGAACTGACTGGAAAAATGAGTGATAAAATGGACAATAATAACCTGCTGCAGAAAGCTATGATAAATAGGGTCAGGTCAGGCACGTGAGTCTTCATAGCATACCTCTCAGTCTCCTTAGTCATTGAACATCATTCACAGCATCAACAACATATTCCCATTTATGTAGAATTTACACAAAGTGTGTACACACCGCCAGCATCTTAAGAATCAAAAAAACTTTTCAGCCAGAAACAGCCACAAATATGTTGACCTGGGTCACATACCGAAGATAGAAGTACTGAGTACAAAATAATAATTCAACACAGAGACGTGCAGTCAAACACACCCCTTCCTAACTCTACATTATTTTCTAATCAAAAAAGAACTTTGTTAACCTAAAAAGGAAATTGACAAAAGAGCAGGTGACAATGAGGTCATCCTATGAGTAATGTCACAAGCTGAGGGGAGGTTTAGAAGGGAAAGCACAATACAAACCCTTTATCAGTGCATGTTGTCCACTTGTCCATTACTCACCACCTCTACACATCTAACTTCCCTTCATCTGAACCACAGGAATGCTTCATGCAGTGGGTGTATCAAATAGAAAGGCTAAGATGCAGTTTTTGAGAAATAACTGACAGGGTTAGAAATGTGGGAGAAGTAAAGAAAAAGATGAAAGAATAGGTCAAGGACTGACTTTTTCTGCCATTGAATGAGTACAATTCATTATTCACATCAGGGAATATTGAGGTATAGAAAAGAAATACCAAGCAATGGGCTAGCAGCAGAGAGTGTCTAGAGGACGACAAGTGTGAGGTAAAATCCTGACAAAGCTTTAGGTCAGTGTGCCTGCTCTTTTCTGATAGCCTGAGGCAGGATGTAAGCAAGAGCAGCCACAGCACCCACAGGAAAACACTCCACTTCCTGTTTGCAGGAAATAGCTTCAGCTTCGACAGAAATCCCTGTGCACACTATTGAAAATTCCTCCTAGTATAACTCACCTCATCTTGCGACCTGTTGCCTGTTTGAGGCCAAGTGGTCTTTGTACTCTCACTGTGTTTTTATTCAAATACACTAAAGGTTGTTCCTAGCACTAGGTGGTCCTAGCCGTTTTTCTTCATGGGTATCAGGCACACCTGTAAACACAGAAACATGCACAACCACAAATACCCATCCAGGAAAGGTAGAAGGTCAGCCCTGTATCACACAATGACACACAATTTTGTGTAATATCATTCTGGTGTACTGCAAAGGGACAACAATGCAACAAACACCTGGGATAGTTACAAGTTAAAAGGTCTACAGATGCATGGAGAGGAGAGGAGAGGAGTGAAGTGTGGAGTGGAGATGGAGAAAGAAATTGAGACTAACATTTCAGAATCAACATTCAGACTGGAAACTCCCATAGAGTCACCACCGTGTACCAGCAGTTTGCCCTGTCACCGGGGCAATTGTATCTATGGTAACCGTATCTCCCCTCTTACTGGGCCCAGAGGAAAGAGTGGGGCAGAGTGCAGCAGTACACTCAAACAACACATAATTAGAGACGCGCGCACGTACTCTTTCTGGAGGGCAAGCACAACAACACATGCAAATGCATTTAAAACCACTAATGTAAGCTTTCACAGTCTGCCTCTCAGATTAGTGTGCACTGTGCTGTCCTATGAAGTATACATTTAATAACCGGCCCAACAAAATATCTGCAGTCAGTTCTGTTAAACAGATGAATTCAGCAGAAGCAATTTTTAGGGCAGGTTGCGTCTGTGACGGGGGGGGAGAGAGGGTTGCGAGAAGTGTGTGCATACACATGGGTGTGCAGATGAGGGCAAACAGCCAATAGGCAGATGACGATGACGATGATGCAGAGCCTCAGTCAGCAATGATGCACTGTTGTGCTGACATGCTTAAATATGCTTGAGTTAATTAGTCTCAAACAGCAGCTCTACTCTGTCATACAGCTCCCTGAAAAGCCCCTCCATCAAGACTCTCATCAACATACAGGAAACACACACACACACACACACACACACACACACATACACACACACACACCTCTGACTGACAACTATCTGACACAGAGTCACTGCTAGAATGTTGAGGGTAGGAATAAAATACAAAACCTATAATCCAGGCTTTCGGATTAAAACGTTAATCTGAGCCATGCTTCCCTCTGAAGTCTACTGCTGCTGTCTCATGAAAGCAAACAGGGAAATGGATAGAAGGTTGGTTGGATAGACGGACGGCAGGATGCAAAACTGGAGAACACTGTCATGTCAGCAAGCATGGTTCTTACGGTGTACTGTATCATCTTTTGGATACAGATTAAAGTTAAAATTCAAGTGGCAGGAAAAATTCATGAACACATGCCTCTAGCTGTCTCACTGCTGTAGCTGCCTGCCAGCCAGCTGATGATTAGTCCGTTTATGTTTTATCTAATCTTTAACCAGACATGATTCTGTCACTTTGTGGATAAAATACATGTTTAGAGACAGCTAGCTGAAATTGTGATTGTGTTAAAACCTGCCATTGACAAGAAAATGTGTTGCTTACATCACCACACCTGTCACCTGTTGAATTGGTGCAAAAATCCCAAACCCAAAGACTTACTGTTTTAATTGTTCCCACACAAAACCCACCAATTGTCACTGGAGTATGTTATTTATGAGATTCCCATGAGACTAGTTGATAACTGGTTCCAAATAGTGCACACTTTGTCCCATTTGGATAAGATTAGTAGAGAGGATACCTGTAAGATTTTGAGAGGAAGTCAATGCCTATGCATCAATCAAAATTAATTCAATCATAGCCTCCTTTCAGGAACTCTGTAAAGGATATGGATACAGTTAATGTATGATGTTCAATTTTAATGAAACACAGGCAAAATGACAGTAATTCTCTGCTGCAGAGTTTCATGCTGTGACAGATGTTATGGCAGACATGAGGAGCTGTGTAGTGTATGCTGCGTTGGAGTTACTTTTGAACAGTGCTGATCTATTAGCCTCCTCGTTAAATATATGGCAACCGCCTACTTGGGTGCAAACACTCAACATTTTACTTGATTAAACTGTTAAGCAACTTTTAATTTAATCTTTGATAACAATTTACAACTTATGTTTGTCTTTATCATAGAATCCGTATGTAAAACATAAAGGCTAATGTATGACCACTTGAACAGAGTGAGAGCTTTATTGGAGCCTCTGGGTCAGGTGCTGGCTCTGGACTAACCAGAGTGCAGCTTCACAGAGTTGATATGCAGCGGGCTGTTCGCTGCTATCCACTGACCCAGACACATAACTAGGCTCGGCTAGCATCTCATGTGCAGCTTATCCAGCAGCAAAGTCATCCCAGCTCAACCACACTAATTGTTCCCTGCCTCGAGAGACAGGCAGAGTGTTGAGGTCACAGAGGAGAGCCGTAACTTCTGGTGGGATTCTGACTTTCCACTTTCTACCATCCATTGTCCTGTTGGTTTAGTTTAAGCTCGGGCTGCGCAATTTATCAGAAAGTAATCAAAACGGATATTATGAATGACCTAATTTCAGCCCCCTTGGTATGTTTGATGAGTTCAAAAGGTTAGCAGTAAGCTGTGAATACAACAGTGAATGTTTAGTATGAGCTATAGTTTTTCAGAAAATAAATGCCGCAGCTCCTCAAAAGCAGATTTTTAAGTTGTGTTTGCCAGCAGCTGAGTATTGTGACGGGGGTTAACCTCAAGGTTAGCAACAACTTCAGCCTAGAGCTGCAAATGAGTCTCCCGTGTGTTCCCCAACCACAGTCTGGAGGCTGAAGCAGGTCATTTCAGAAGCAGCAGTCAAGCAAACATTTGTTAAAAATAATGCCACTACATAGCCTAAAACATCCAGCAGATGGAAAGATATAACGGAAGCCTTGTAAGTGTTATTCAAATCTATTTATAATACTTAAAATGTAATAATACCTTTTTTGATGGTTGCAGGAGATGTAAAGATAGGACCTATTTTTCTCTTCCTGTTTTAGCAAACACATACCTACAAGTCTTCTTAAGAAAATATGCATTTATAATTCATGATTTTCTGTGAGGAGAGAGAATTTTGTGAGCAAGTGAATTTAAAAAGATCTTGTTCATTAATTGTTATCGAGGTAAATGGGACATTTAATGGTGATATTGATTTCAGGTGATAGCTGTGGGTTTCTCACAGACTTCAAAAGGGTTGAGATGTTTTTTATCTTATACTTTTACTTATTAATTAGTATTACTGGTTGATTTTTCTTTATTCTCTCTGGTGGACTGCATTTGAATGTGCATACACAAGCACTTGTATACAAACATACACACACCCACTCCACTTGTGTCTGTGGAAACAGACTGCGGGCCGAGGCATTGAAAACGATAACCAGACCCAGCACTGAAACCTTCGGATTCAGCCAATCACTGTACACCAGACAATCAGTATTCCCACTCAACCCCTCCCATCACACACATACACACACACAAAACTCTTCAGGAATGTGTAGATAAGGAGACACAGCCCAACTCTCTCACTCTGTCTGTTTCTCATTCCAAACCGTTTCCCTCACCTTTTCCTGTCCTCACCCTCTGGCTCTCTTCTTTTGTTCTCCCTCTCTGTTTATCTCCTTACATAGTGTATTTAGTCTCACTTTCCCTTCTTCGCAGTCACTGACAATGAGCTCAAAATAAAAGATCAACACAACAATATCTTGCATGAAACTGATACCCGAGTTAATTTAATATCAGAGAACCAAGTTACAGTGATGTAAATTATACTATCAACAATCACAGGAAGTGAAGTACCTAAGGGCCACGCAAAGGGCTGGACGATAAACAAAATTTATCAAATTGCTGACACTACAAACCTCTCGCCAGCCTAAATTTGCTTATATGAATCGTTTAGGGCCAAAATACATTTCAGATCTTCTGCTATGTTATGAACCACCCAGACCTCTCACATCGTCTGGGACAGGTCTGCTTTCTGTCCCCAGAGTCAAAACTAAACATGGAGAGGCAGCGTTTAGTTTTTATGCTCCACATATCTGGAACAAATTCCCAGAAAACTGCAGGTCTGCTACAACTCTCAGTTCTTTTAAATCAAGGCTGAAGACTTTTCTGTTTGTCGCTGCCTTTTATTAAACCAAATTGGAAGCTTTTGATTAATTTCTTACACTACATGTAACTTTTATTCTCCTGTTTTATCTCTTATTCTATTTTATCTTATTTTTATTTCCACTTTAACACTTTTTAAATTGTATTTAAATGTCTTTTTATATTGCCTTGTGTTGTTTTTATATTCTGTCTTGATGCCTTTTATGTTTTATATAAAGCACATTGCTTTGCTTGCTGTTGAAATGTGCTATACAAATAAACTTGCCTTGCCTTATATCCAATATAATTAAACAGAATAGCTACAACAACCATAGACATCTAACCAGAAGTTTATCCAACCAATCAATGTACAGTCTAGTACAGAAATCCAGAATCTACTTTAATTAATCCAACATATTAGAAGTGCGGCCTCAAGAGAAAGGAAATATTATGAACTCATTTTTTTTAATAATTAGCTCCTATTATCCCACCATAGCCACACCTACATTTACCACAAAAGAATATAAAAGATGCAAAACTTACATCCCTTGATTCGTTGCTGTACCACCCATGTTTGTCTCCAAACCCTTGACATGTGCGGTCTTGGGTTTATTGTTTTTTTCCCCTTACCTCTTTTGCATTTAATAAACAACACAACAGCAGTTCCAGTAAGCTACTTGCTGTCAACGACATCATCCATTTGTTTTTTCCACATAAAAAGTACTCAGCAACCACAAAAAGCCAGCATCAGATTCTCTCTCCTGTTAGTACACGAATGGTAAACTGAGAAATTAGGTTTACTAGTTGCATATGGGATCGTTTTGCATGCATTTGCCAGGTTCACTTACAGTAGGTACGCTTGTCTTAAAATATTGTGAATATTGTCAGTACTTGGTAAAAATAGTCAGTGTCAATACTTCCCATTCCTACCTAACACACCAACTGGGAGGAACTCTCCAGGGGGATTCAAACTCTTCATTGCAACATGCTACAGCAAGTGAGTGCAATAGTTTGTTAAAGCACAAGAGTCAAGCAGCACAGAGTTCAAAGAATTATAGGAGTGTCAGTGTTGAGAACAGTATGTTGTGAAGATTGAGAAACCCAAACACTGGTATTCTTGGTGTTTGTAAATGATAGTCCCACCTCACACTATTGCTCGGTTTGACAGTGGTGAAACTGGCTGCACCACACAGGCAATCAGACACGTACACACATGGGTTAAACAAAGGGGTGATTCAGCAAGGGGTCTTTCAGTCTGCTCATGTTTGCCTGCCTCCATAGCACACACAGGATGACCAAAATTAGCTACTACTAGCAAGGACAAATGCAGAGTGCCCCGTCTGTCACAATGCAAAAAAACTACATATGATTATAGTGATAAGAGCGGCATTTGAATGTTCAAACATTAACATGGAGCAGGCAGTTGGGATATTTGACAAGTAAGCAACAACATAATTTTCAAATTTCAAGTTGCACAACATCTTTCAAACTTCACAACTCTGAACCACAACTCATAGCCGGCAGAGTCACATGGTGTCATAAAACAAGAGGCCAAGCCCACTCAACAGCATTCCCAAGCCTTCTGAAGACTTCGCCACAATAGGCATGTTGTGGGGCAGAATCTATAGTGAATTAATGAGTTACTGTTGGAGCAGCCATTTTCCCAGCCCTTAACTGGCAAAATAATTACCATTCCCCCAAGAGATGAGCGATAGGGGGTGGGGGGTGGGGTGTGTGCATTCTTTAACGAGATGCACAGGCACAGAAAGATAATACGTAAATGACTTCTAATGACATCTACAAAGAACTTCTCAGCACCCTTCCTACAGAGGAAGCTTGCACCCCACAATGCACCAAATGAACTAATTATAATGTAGGAAAAACTGTTGGTGCAAATCTGTGATGAATCCTTATCTTGTTATTCAGTAGTGTATATAACTGACTGAACATCACTGCCATTTTCAAAGGGCTGGCAACTGTAGTTTAGAGGAAACATATTCGTAATGTCCTGATCCAAGTCCTTTACTGCAGTTATCAGAAAGTAGTACAGTTACAGATACAGAAGATGATACTATAAAACATATAAAACAAAAATATATGTTCTAACAACAAAATCTCAGTGGTGTTTCCAGCTCTGATCAGTTGAACTAAAATATGGATTGTGTGAAAACAGCAACAAATTGGAAAAAAAAGCTTCTTCTCCATTGGTACACTAGTAGCTATACATCAAATCCCATAAACATTATTAGTCTGAAGAGACAACATTTCAACCCTACCAGCTTATGCACACCAACTTGCAAAGCAGAAAATAGCAGGTTTAACTTTGTTAGGATGATGACTTTGATTTTGATGAAGTATAAACAACAGAGCTCTTGTCCTACGCTGGTTAATGTAATAATAAACTAAAAGAGAGGAATGGAGAAAAGATAAAGAGATAAACAGAGATATATCTGATGAGGTTTCTGTCTAAGGCGGGGTGGGTGGGATAGAGTTGCTATTATATACAGTATGCTCTGCACACAACACAAGCAAAACATGAGGCATAATGACAGCTGTGAAGGTGGGACAGCAGCAGCTAAGATTCATTCAGATTGTACAGATAAGACAGATTTTAATAGGTACATACACACTAATCGTAGATTTGTTTGCAAGAGAAAAAAAATCATAGATGCAAGCCTAGATGATAGTATATAAATGAAAGGCCAATGTTGTCCCAACAGGTCTCTAAAAGAAGCAAATTCCATTATCAGGAGGACGTATGACATCTTGGAAAATTTGCACGTTTCAATAGTGCTGGGAATGATTATTCTTCATTTCAGCAGTCTCCCACAGGCTGATGACTCTTTCACAGACAGAAAGAACAGTGCTATACTTTCAACACAGTGAACCAACACTGTGAAAGATAAGCAAATGAACACACAGTGTGTGTGTGTGTGTAGAGGCATGTAGGGCAACAAGCCTTGGGATGAATCTGTTCCGGCCTCTTTCTCTCTTCCCTAACCAGCTGAGCCATGGCTGCCACATGCACTCTCTCTTGTCTCTCTTGCCCCCCCCCCAACCCCTTGCTTCCCCTGTCTCTCTCTCTCACCGTCTCTCTCTTGCTATCTCTCTGTCTCACAACACAAAACACCCTGTGTCAAATCCCTTATGCCTGTAGTGGGAATGATAAATCCCTGCAGAGACCTGCCCTGCCAAAAAGGATGCAGGGCTGGCTTGGAGTGTCCTAGCTTTGCCGGGCTGGGTGTTTGATGCAGAACAAGGGACTAACCAAGAATCAGGGTTAAATGGTATTCCCATCCATGCATCACAATCAAGAGCTCAGCAGGTGAGTGAAAGGTGGTGGATCATTTTATTTCAGCAGCCTACAGTTTTCTGCAAACAAAAGTGTACGCTGAGTTCATAATCAAGACCCTTTTTGATCTATATCAGAGCCACACAGCACAACAAGGGGCAGACCACCGCCGAGACCCTTGTGTTTTGCGTCCTGCCTGTAACATGCTGCTCCTCAGGCCTCACACAACCTGGTTACATCTACCAGGACTACTCTTCACTACTAGATTTAAGTCTGGACACATCCGCTTGAAAACGGATTCATCCCAGTCTAGCCAACAAACATTTAGATGAAAACATGACGCATTGAAGATCTAAATTGAAATATGACGCCTTGATTCCACCGGGCATGGCTGTGTCGTGTTTCAGCTGCAACGTGGTTTTGTTCTGTCCTCTGCACGGCGTCATACCCCGCCATATCCTGCAGCGCCAAAGAGAAGAGAGCCACCCCTATACCTGGAGATGAAGCCAGAGACCGGGCAGTCATGGCAGCAGTGGTTTCCACTTCCAAGACGACGAACCTCTCGTCGTCCATGGTGACAAATATCCTCTGACCGGTTGACTTCTGGCCTTGTGCCACCGATTATAACGTAATGTTGGTGTAGTGATGTGATATACGATCTGGAGTCTGCACAGGGTGTTTTATTTTGAAAATTGACCAGATGCTTTATGGCGTTCCTGTGCCTGACTTCCTGCCCGGCTCAATCTGCTCTGTGCAGCTTGACATGGCTTCCGTCAAAAATAGACTAGGCGCGTATTTTTAATGGAGCAGAGCAGAGAGCCGCTTCTAGGACGCTTCTGAAACGCGCTGCGGTGCGTCTGGTGGGATCACAAGGATTGACTAGAGTGGCCGTGATCAGCTCTGGCGGCCACGTCGCAGCTGGAATGCGACGCAGACGTGCCCGGTGGAATCAAGTCGTGACTGATCAGGCTTGTTTATTTAACTACTTTTTTTTTTTTTTCAGAAACTGCTTTAGACAAAAATTAGACAACATTTCAGAACCGCACCCATGTTATTCCAGAAAATCAGAGACAAATAACAGCCAGCAAGTGATGTGTTCATCTAATCGAGTGTAGGAAGGGTTCATGTTGATGACTCAGTAAAGCAGATAACTTTCAATCATCTTGAATAATGTCCACCTCGTTATTCGTGCTGTTGCCAGACTACAAACAGCAAAATGAAATGTGTGGATTGTTTTTCAAGGCTACTGCTAGTCTTGAGCGCAGCAAAAAACACTGACCCACCTCAGGCAAGGAAATTTTACTCTACCCTATCCTGCATCTGAATTTAATAGAAATAGATATTAATGTGATTTATAATATGCTTTGTGACATGAAAAAGCCCAAGAGCTATAATGCCATGATTATAGGAGAGAGAGAGCGAGAAGAGAGACAGACTTTTTAAGATCTGCCATGTGACTCAGATTATAGCCGGTGCATCCCTCCCTCCCTCCCACTCCTTCCTTTCTCTATTTCATCCCTCCTCACATCGACTCCTCCCTCAGATGGCATTCTCTGTTTTCCTTCTTTTTTCCTCTCTCTGCTATCCACCTGCCTCCTGCTGTGTGTTTCTGCCCTGGATTTCACTCTAGAGATGAAATGATAAGCAGGTCAGATATCCTTGATGACTGCCTACACTTCAGTCATCGGGCACTGAAAAAAACCCATAAACATCTGTTTTATCTCAATGTTTTTATCTAGGCTCTGACATAAGGTGATAGTTCAGCGACAAGGAGCTCACTTTCTTTATTGCAGTACAGTGCCTTCTCTTTCTCAGAACTGGTGAGCAATGAAATTTGATTCCTCCCTTTAGGAATCAAGTGTATTATATCTGGTAATCTGGAGACAATCATATTTAAATTAAGCTTAGCTCTGTGTGTATGCGTGTGTTGAACTCTAAAATACATTACATGTTCCATAAACCTAATCCTAAAAAATTGTTTCTGACAAAATAAATAACATGAACTCATAACTGAGTTCAGAATCAGATCCAGATAGGTCAAAGGCGGGGGACAAACAAGCCAAAAAACTGGAGCCCAGCTGAACCAACTGGCCCCCGGCTGCTGCCTTCAATATGGGAAACTGGCAGCCCTCTCATCTTATACGCAGAGACAGCTTACACCTGCCCACCTTAAGGGCTGGGAGAACTCTAAATCAAAGGCCTATAATAAAAGATCTGGCCCGGTAGTGTGAGTTTTGCTGCATGTATGGGTGTGTTTTGTGTCTCACTTTCTTTTTAGACCACAGATGGATGGACCTTTTGCCTCATTTTTGGCAGTAGCTGTTGTCTACAGTGACCAAAACAGCACTGACCACCCTTTGCCACGTGTTGGCTTTAAAATGTTATCAATGATAGCTTTCATAGTGTTTGTTCTGTCTTTTTTGTTTGTTCTATTTGTTAACAACAATCATTCTTATAGTCCACATGGAATCTGCTGCACACCTGAAAATCTTGCAAGGAGAATCCCTCTCTTGAGGTGAAAAAAAATGATGCTTTTTTGGGAGTTTTACCCTGACCCCTTTGTTCAAACTGAACTGCATTAACAGAAGATGAGATAAAAGCGAAACAACTCCTTGTCAAACAAAGAAGACATTAGCTGTTCCATGCTCTGTTTATCACTCGCTACATCAGCCCTGATTCTCTAAAAAGGACAAGGAGCCTAGGACACTGAACAAAAACACCAGTAGGACTCTTTTTCTCTCCCTAGCACGTGGTCCTCTAATTACATTTCCCTCCTTCGGTGATGTAAATGGAGATGTGTAATCATCAAAGCAAAACAAAAGCTGTTCTCGGCCCACTGTGAAACCCTAATTAATACAACCTCCCCTTATTTCAGTCAAAACACAAGTCTAAAAGGCTAGAAGGACTACGAACGCTCTAAATTACATTTCTTCTTTTTGTTGCATTCACAAAATTAGCAGGAATGGCTCAAGGCTGGACACGAGGAATGAGGCCAGTCTTTACTGTTGTGAAAGAGAGTTATTAACATGTGATCTGTATATGGATACATTATCTGGATAATAAAATCCTGGTATTAAAATGCGTTCTCGTTTTCTCAATTGTGCCTGCATTGTGTTTGGATCACAATATGCGAATTAGCTAGGCGGAGCTGGCGGACTTGTCAGCAAACATGGCACGTTCCAGGTCAAGGAAACTGCTGCCATGAATGAAAGTCATTCACTTTCTTGTGAGGGAAGATTTCCAGTTACCTACATTTACTATATGCTTTACGGAGCTTGCTTTAGCTGGAAGGAAGAGGTGGAGTGAGGTGACCTTTCAACTTACTGGGACAATTTTTTTCTTATGTATGTGGTCATGCCGTAGGGATTGCATTTACACCTGGCTGAGATCTGATCACAATGCGAGCATGACCAGCTCCAAATGTGGTCTGGCTGATCCAAACGCATTCCACACATCACAATGCGTTGTGGGTGCATTTACACCTTGCACTAACATATGTTTTTCATTATCCAGATAACGCATCCAGATACAGATGTGTGTTAATGCCAGGTGTAAATGGGGCCTTAATGTGAGCTCTTCAGTGAATCAATGTGGTTTTCACCTGGTCAATAAATAGTTAAATAATTGATTCGTGTAAAAAAACAACGCATAAAGTGATCAAATTCATTTAAATGACACTACAGAAAAACAATTGGTAATCAAGACTTGAAGTCTACAGCGACGCTAGTGGCTTTGTGAGGCTGCTCTTAGGCACAGCTGTGCTTCGAGCTAAATACTAACACCAGTATGCTTACATGCTCACAATGCAGATGTTAAGCAGGTATAATGTTTAACATCTTCACCAATGTCTTAGCATTTGATAAGTAGTCATAAACAAAGTAAAGTACAGCTGATGCTGATGTTTACCAAAGTTATTGGAATTTATCCTGAGGGAGACATAATTTGAGTGTACCAAATTTCCTGGAAATCCATCCAATGTGTTTTTAGGACAGTTCAAAACCAAAAATGGAAAAGTCCAGGAGTCACCAAAGTCAGTATGATTCACCCTCTGGGAAGCAGAAATTGGTGCCAATCCACCCTGTAGATGTTGAGCTGCTGGTGGCGCTAGTGGAAAAGTCAGGGAATTACCAAGGTAATTGGTATTCATCGTCTAGAGACTCTATGAATGTCTGTAAAAAAAAACTCATGGTAAGTCATCAAATAATTGTTGAGATATTTCTGTCTGAACCAAAGTGGCGGACCAACCAACTATCCCAATAGTCATACACCTTTCACATTCACAATTCTATCTTTAAATTATGAATTTTTAGAAATATTATCAAAATACTTATATTTTACAACTTTACTTTTTCTTACTCCATTGCTAAGGAGGTCTTTCCTTTTATCAAAGGTCAGCCAACCACCATAAACAGGATGGCTCGGTTGTTTCTCTAACCAGGAAAAAAGCCATACATGACAGTAATACCAAACTTTCATATATGGCTTGGCAAAATTTGAGACGTGGACTGTGACTCAGAGGTCTGGAACAAGGCAGGTCTTCAACCAACTTTGGAAACAGTTGCAACCAGCAAGGCTGTCCTTTCCTCCCCCTGTGGTGCCAGAGCAGGAATACTGGCACCAAACAGAAAGATCCCCCCCCCCCCCTTCTGTCTTCACAGAAACACACCATACACTAAACAGCAATTAACATAAATTGTTATTTTGTAGTTTAGGTCTATCATGACAAACTGAAGGCAGTGACATGCTCTTAGTACAGAGTATTTTGCAATAATAGCATTATTGACCTGTGAGACATGATATCAACACACCCACGTATGTTACTCTATCCCTGAAATATAATAACTCAACATTTTATTATAGTAAATCATTAACTGTAGCTTTAAATGGTATGTGACTCATACTGGTGTCATGGTAGTTTATTACAACTCATCAGGTGGATATTGACAGAGAGGGCTAACACAGAGGAAGGCAAGCTGTACTAAGTTTCACAGATTATGTCTGACAATGCAGGATGGAGTCTGTTAACACAAAATTTAGTTAGAACAGGTCTGTCTCACTAAGGGTTAGGGTTAACAAATACTCATTGTCATATCTTAACATACTAACATTTTACTGTGTGCAGGTTAGAGCTGAGTGATATGGTTAAAATCAATATCACAAAAAGAATATTTTTTAAATCAATCCAATGAACTGAGTTTCACTGTTCAAATTACATCAGACTAACTGTTCTCATATATAGAATAAAAACATCAATATCTTCACAGCCAAGCTGCCACTAATCCCCACCAACAATTAGTCAACATGACTTCTTCCACCTTGAAATTGCTATTTTTTTACTGAGAGCAGCCTGGTCTGTTCTTAATTGTAGCATTATTATTATTCATATTAATGCAAAAAGAACACTTCTTACTGGACTAAGTGTCCAGTAATATGCACTGGACACATTTTTCACAGACACAGTATAGGAAAGCTTTTATTCTGAAGCAGCAATAGGAAGTGCTGTCTTAGTTACTAAAGTTAGTGACCATGGTAGCTCACTGCTCGACAAAAGATTATCAATAAAAGATAAAAAAAAAAAGATTCTGATATTTTTCAGCCCTTTTTTTGTCAGTGATCAGTTCAGGTTCTGATCATGGTTGCTCATGATACAGCACAGCATGTTAAGATTTACAGTTACTGAAAACTATTTAACACTGTCACCCAATTTTAGTAGTTTCACTTTTAATACAAGCCTACGTTTCCTAGAAAAATCAGGAATGAACAATGGAATGAATAATAAGCACATAATAATCTTTTGGCTCATTATCAACTGCAAGCATAATACAGTAGTAAGTTTTATGTCAAGGCGTGACCAGAGTTGTCGTATATAGCATAACGTCACCAGTGGATATTATGGAGCTGGTTTCGCTTAACTGGAACAACCGACCAAACCTGAATATCACCACCTCTGTTAGGCAAACACAGCACATTCCTCACTTGTCAAACTGAAAAAATAACACTGGAATGAACTATTGAATGCACTGTGTACGAATATTTAGGTCTAATAAGAGGATTGACCCACTTAAAATACCTTCTGTAGTACCCTTTGCTATTCAATATTAGCAAAATGTCGCTTTTGTAATGAAATTAATGCACTTTAAAAGCAACACAATCATATGGTGCATGTGTGGAAATATAAAGGTCACCTACTGATGAAAGCCTTACAGTATGTTCTGCAGATTGTTCTGTTGTCCGTCAACACCTGACCTGACACAGTTTTGACCAAATTTTCACCAATGCTTCATTCATGACTTGATGATATAAAACTAGAAAATATGCAAGGCTTGACAGATATTCATCCAGGTGTTTTTAACTGATGAATGGGACAGCAACTACAGACAGCTGGTACAGCGTTGCAGGTGACAACAACCCATACACTAAACCATTCATCTCCCGAAAGGGGTCTTCACAAGTGGGACTAGACATGTGTCCCACGGGGTCCACAAAAAGTTATTCCATTTACTTACAGTGTAAACAGTAAGATTGTTTGTAAGGATCACACTTTGGGTGACAGGTGGCTGTTTCTCCCTGGTTTGTATCATCACTACACATTGTCATGACAGTTACACATAACTTTAATAAAACAAAAAAAAATTCTTCTCAAAATCGGATTTTATAGTGGTGAAGCCGATCAGCTGGAGTTTGTTTAATCTATTCTGGGGACTCTGAAATTTAAACAAAAGTTTGGATTCCTTGTATTAGGACATGGCAGAATGTTTGCCTTGGAGGCAGTTAGTTTTCAGATGCATGGGGATTTCCTCCCACTGTTTTAAGTAACTATTATGACAGTGACTGTTAGAATCAACAGGTTGTCTTTCTCAACTAAGACCTACTATGAACACAGCTGGGTGACTTGTCATTTATCAGTGGCGCCTTATCAGCAGTAAGAGTCAGTATAAGTCGGATTACTGAGACTCTAGTACAGTACAAACAGCATGGCTAGTTGTAGGCTGTTACTAGGTGTAGATTTACAGAATAACCCCTGAGCAACACACACAAACACCACCACTATTAAGCACAATATCACAACCAACAGTCTGAGTTACAAAGTTTTACAGCCACTCTTACGGTATAATTAACCACGTTTCCTATTTTAGAGATTCAGGTTATCACGAATACTGTTGAACAAACAAAAACAAACAAAAACTTGAATTTTATCCGGTCAGGTACCCACCTTATTTGAAGCTTTGGAGGACATTTTACACTCCTATTCCGCTTCAAAAGTGGCAGGTTAAAAGTAGTTGCTGTCTTTGTTTTGATAATCACTTGGGTGAGTGCGCTATTCCCTCCCAGTTGAATTTTCGCCCAGCTGCCGCCACGCCGGGCTACGTTGTTATTTTATTTTATCCGGGACGACGGGAAACATGTCACGAAAAGCCGTGAGGAAAGTCCAAAGTTCATTATCTTATCTTCGTTGCCTGATAGTTTAACGTTAGTCCAGTCAAGTACCGAGTCATGGAAGAAACTCGAGTTGGAAAAAAAACAGGAATTAAACCACCTTGCTTTAAACGTTTCCTCGCTGACCTCTGGATGAAAAGTTAGGCAGAGTAGGCATCACTCGGACGGTGTACAGCAATGGCAGGCTGAGTGAACCTCTCCCTGCTCTCGGCTCTGTGTCTGTGCGGACCGGACCATTTCACATTCGTAGGGGTGCAATACTCTGGGAAAACGGGGGCATTGCCCATGTGTCCCGAGGGGTCTCAGAAGATAAGGGATTTCTGTTGGGATACACGTGACTATATATTATCGTCTTTCCTTTTTGTTTGATTTTTGTTTTGTATCTTTTTCTGTCGCGGCTAAAAAAGTGGCCACCCCTCTTATCTGTTATGGAATAAACAGTCCGGGATACAATAAGGAGAAGCGACGCCGCTGTCCCTGCTGATGCTGAATGCTCACTTTCACTGTGTAGTGATGGTTAGTGTTATATGTTGGTCTGTTACACAAGGACTACAGTAGCCTTTAAATCTCAAATCTGGGGAAAAACATCACAATCTGTATTCTGTTAAAAGCTTTGACCCTCTTCTATCAAACTGAATGCACAACTGTGCAAAACGGGCGACACAAAGCCAAACAACGTGAGCAGAATATTTATAATGTTAGGCAACCATTTGCCTTTTCAGTGTTAGTTTTGGGGTAGTGCATCTTGTAGATTAGAAAATAACAGAATCAACAACATCGAAACATTTTCTCTGCACAGAGAAAATCGTCAAAGTGTTTGTGGTTGATAAGTCACCTCACAGGAAACCACAAAAGCCATTCAGTAAAGTTCCTATGACTTCCCAAACCAGACCCCACCCACAGGATGTAATCTCTGCTTGTATTGTTTCACAGTTTACTTCTGTTTTTAGCAAAAATGATCTACAATATAAAAGTAGGCTGTAGGAGAGAGTCACAAAACTGGCAAAGCTGTGTGAAATTAAAGTTTTCAGTGTCTACTGTTACAGTGAATGTCATTGTGAGCAGTTACCGTAGGAGCATACAGACACACCCTATCTTTTCCAAACAAACTGAGCAATCACATTCTCTCAATCTAGCTTCTCCAATGATTACTTCCTTTGTGTCTTTTTTTTTTGCTCAACTGAGAGGAGGGCTCGGCAGCAGTGTAGGTGGTCTAGGGGTTAATTCCCACCAGACATAATCCTACAAGGCTAAAATACCGCCAGTCAGGAGTAGCAGACACGTCCTGAGGGTTGCTAACAGAGGATGACCTCCAGAAAGGCCAGGTCATGCCGAGAAGAGGATCAAGAAAGATGAAGAATTCAAAACCTGCAGCCATACTTCAGCCAGGGAACCACACACTCATTTCCATTCTTCAATAAACTAATATACATTTTCTTCATTGAAACATACAATAGATTTTTCCACAGAAGCTTCTACCAATCGCTTGGGGGAAAAAACAATGCATGGGAAAAAATGCAAACAGAGACACTAATGTTAAACATGCCACACGGATGATACATACTAGTATAGACGCAAGTCGCTCGCTCCTTCTGAAGCTCCTCAAACGCCTGTCAGGATCGATCAGTGCGGACAGCAGGATGTTTAACATGATCACTCAGGTGTCGACTAACAGTGATTTTCAATCAAAATAATTAAACTGGAGCTAAAATATTATCGCCAATCACCTTTAAAAATGACAATAAACAGAAGCCTTCCTCTGCTGCTCTCCTCTCACTCTCATCCACATCTGTGATTGTGCCTCAGATGGTCTGACAGAGAGGAGCAAGACATTAGTGACACCCCAATGTGATCAAAGCTATCTTTGTCTTATGTGCTTGCATCCCTGCTCCCATCTCTCTCTCTCTCTCTCTAATTTTCCCCCTCACTCTCACACACACACACACACACACACACAAGCACAGAGATGCAGCTCTTTCGGGCGACGGGCAGCTTCAAAGCTCAGGTGCGCTCATGGAAGAGCAGGCACATGGAAAACAAAGGCGAACATGCAGGCCCACATTTGGTTTGGAGCACATCACAGGGTTCACTCAACCCAGCTTCTCCTGCAGCAATAAGGCTAATGTAGAGTGAAACAGCATAAAGTGCACAACCTAAAAATTGTAAAGCTGGCTGTTTATGCGCATACAGACGTTCACGTAAGCAAACGTACAACCACGTGGTCATGAATAGAGAAGGACAGGAGGTTTGATGTGAAGTAGCTGACTTGTTTCCTTGTCTTCATCTGGCTTGAGTTTGGTGTCTGTGAGAGGCTGTGTGACCCCTCCTGTGCCCTGTTGACTCAGGGCTGTCCTGCAGGTCCAGCAGAGGCTCTTTGTTTCTACGTACTAATAGAAACCTTCTGGAGACACGGAATGAAACCGGAGGTCTCTATCAATCCGTGTCGAATTACTGTAGGTAAACTATGGCTACACTGAGAAGTCATCTACAGGCTTTTTTTTTTGGCATGTAAATGTGCGTAAAGGATTTTTGTAGGTTGTTTAAATGGTTACAGAACCCGTTTAAGCATAATATTAATCTGCTCAGTGAAAGACACAAAGGGACAGGTTGTTGTGTAACCTGCTAATAATCAGTGTACAAATGTCACATCTCTGCAGACGAGGCCAACTGTTTGTGACCAGATTAGTATCATATGACAGGATTAGCAGGCATCTCTCAAATTCACCCCTCTTTCCTTCCAGGTCAATATTGTTCAGGCTTTTGCGCGGACTCAAACAGTAAACACAAATCTGCTTTCGGGATTTGAAGAAACATGGACTTGTAATAAGCCCCAGACATGGTTCAAGTTTCTATTTATTCATCCATAAAATCACAGAAATTATGATGTTATCATCCGAATCAACCAACGCTGATTACAGAACATAGGAAATAAGCATCCATGAAATAAAACCATAGATTAAAACAACATATACATATATTTCACTATAAAAAACTGTTAAAAGGCAGAACAAAAGAACCATTCAAATTATAGCATAAAAAAACTGGCCAAAGCTTTTAACCTACATCTTACCTCCCCTGTATCAGCTTAAATATCGGCTGAGCAAACACACTCCCTGACTGCTGCTTTACATCAGAGAGGATTTTCTCAGAAGCAAACATGGCCAGCAGGGCGAGGAGTGTATACATATATTCTTATAATAATAACTCAGGACTCCATCCTCTCAGAGAGCCTCTAAAACCTGATCTTCCACTAAACCTGTCAACTGTTTCCAGTCATGCAGTCACTCTTCTCCATATTCAGAGACAGCACACGGCAAATCAAGCACGCCCTCCCACATCATACAGTAAGCACGCCAGTTTTCTAGGAGCACTGTGCAGGTGAGCTGTTGAGCAGCTACATGTTTTCATAACCAGAAAAGAAGAATGGCATTTGATTGCAAGCATGTCAAAGGATATATAGTCTTAAGGAGCGCTCCAGAAACAGCACTTACTATATGAAAATAATATGAGGATTTTCACATAGTTAAGTAATTTCTTATCATCATTAATAATCCTGCTATTGTTGCTATTGATGAACAAAACTTGAAGCTTTTGCAGCACTAAATTTACCACGGTGGGTCTTCAGTCAGTGACAAAACCAGGCTACTTTTAATCTTCTGAAGACATTTACTCCAAGGCAGTCTGTGATCAACCAACCAAAAAAATCTCTCATTTTCCTTTTTCTCCTGTCTCTCTCTCTCTTTTGCTCTTTCTCCTCTCAACAGATAAGGGTTGCTGAGCCTTTTATAGTCAGTGAACAGTGAACCTGGTTGAACTCCACTCTGCTTCTCAGCGGTACCTCAAGTAGCTTAACAAGTAATGGCCCAAGTCGCAGAGCAACACAGCAGGTCTGCTTGAAATTCCAACACTTTCTTACTTCTGTGATTATTTCTCAATAAAGAAAACAGGCAGCTCTTCTGATTTTCCTCCCTTGAACCAGCTTGAATATCGAATCTCTATTTTTTGTGCAGAGATCCACGCACATTAACAGTCAATATACTATATAAACCTGACGAGGTAAAACTAGCCATTACATCATGCTTTCCATCCACGTGACGACCCCATTGTTTGCCACTGAATGAGGCTGTAAATTAAAAATATTACAAATCCCAAAGAACAATCCACAAGGCACTGAACTCAATCTAGTGTGTGTGTGTGTGCGTGCGTGCGTTTTGCCGGTAAATACTTGAAGAAAAACAATTCAACCTTTTCCCTTCATTGTTGGGCTGTTTGCATACAATGCTACTGAAAATTCAATCAGCAATTTCTTACTGCCCAGGTTTATTCATGATAAATTTATCAAAGTCATTACACTGTGTCTGTGCTGTGCCAGCGTGTTCTCCAACACATGGCACAGAGACAAAGTACAGACTGTTCTCAAAAGTTTCATATCCCACTTTATGCATAATCATGTTCTTTTTCCAATGATAACTGTCCCTTTTCTAAGACTGGCAACAAAATCTAGCAAACTTGCACAAACCAGAGAGAAAACAGTTAGCCATTCCAAAAAACATGTTAGGTATTGGCCCGCAAAAACAGATATTGGGGGTTTTCAGATGTAAGCAAGAGGAACACAAGTCCTGTTGTTGTCGCAGAGATGTGTTAAATAACTTGCGCTCAGGCTGCACCCAGGCTGGTCCAATTACACCAAGGTGCACTAAGTGACAGGTGGGTGCATGAAAATATTTTTGCTGACATACTATAAGGATTTTCCCAACCTGCTCGGTTGCCTTACTGCACACGTAAGCAGTTTGGCAATGTGGGAAAATGGGAATAAGTAAAGTAGATAGACATTTAAAGGATATATAATATAGTATATAATATCAAGTCTTTTATACGTTTTTACGTCTGTCATTTCAGTGCTGCCTGCCCAGTTAGAATGATGTTAATGTGTAATCTAACATGATGTCTCATAGTTGGAAAGTATCATAATGACCAGTGTAGGGTGTTTGCAAGAAAAGATAATCTTTTATTTCCAAAAGTAGTAGCAAGTTCAGAAATTCTACATTAATTCAAAACCGTGAGCACACAAAATGCTCCTGTAGCCTTTTTATTAAAAACAAATGACTGTAAATGTCCCTTTACTGCTTCCCTATAATCAGATTTACAACGCTTAGGTGGTTGTGTAAAACGTGTGTGCGCTCAAGGGGTCAATAAAGAGACCAAATCCAAGTCAAGCGATGTTGGTTGATGTAATACAGTGGAGATGTGAAGACAAGTGATGTGTGTAAACTAACAGCTGTCTCATCACACAAGTCTCCTCACATAGTCACATATTCATAATCACATGTCAAATAGCATTCAAAGGATAACTGCGAGCAGTTAGTCTCAGCTAAATTTTACACTGTGATGGTTGGACTACATAACTGTATTACCTAAATGATTGCAGTAATTGAATCTTTTATTTGTGCGGCTATAAAAAAACACCTGAGAGAGTTGGGAAAGACAGAGGAGCGAAAGAACATCATCTGAAGCTGGAAGAAAACTGAACTCAAACCAACAGTGTGGCAACGCAGCATATGATGCACATATCACTGAATGCTTCAACTTATGGACAAAAAAAAAAGAAAAGGAGATGGCAAATGGCCAAGGTGGCACTCACATGAAACATTTGTCACCCGTAACAAGCAAGTGCTACTACCACCTACGATGCATTGTTGTAGAAATACCTTAAAAATCTTTGAAGCAGTCTGTATGGATGATACCTGTGCAACTAGAACCAATTTTTTAAACAGTCACAATGTTTTTGTGCATTTTGCTTCATCAGTCCATATCATTTATCAATGCCTTGTTTTCATTGTAATACATGTCTAGCATGGTTGAAAGGAAGATGATTACTTTTTCTTCAACCTGCTCTGTGTTGTCATCACTGCCAGCAAGTACAAGAGAGGAAAACACAAAAGCATCCCAAGAAGACCAATCTCCATTCATGCAGTACGTAGCCCACGTACTACTACACAGAGGTACCTTAACGCAGAAAATCCACTCTTAAGGCACCAGGTCCAACTAACAAAAACAGAAACAGAACGACAAAAACCTTCTTTCCAGTGACAGTAACACAAATTAGCATGTAGCATCTGCAGCGCATGAACACACACGGAGACACATGCACGCAGAAATACGCAGCAATTACGCTGCGCTGTTACTTCTAACAGGTTTATGTGTCAGCTCAGACAGAGAAAGAGAGGGTGTAATAAAAGCAGCAGTTAAACTGTCTGGCAGCACTTATAGTAAATGTCCACCTTAGGCTATAATAACAGTGTAGAAACAGAATCTATACAAGCTCACTGATGAAACCTTGAATCTTTTAAATTGCTAGGAATCACAACCGCACTCTGTAGTTCTCATAGTTGTGGACATAAACAGAAATATAGTACAGTCAGAGGTTTTTGGACATTTAAAATAAGAAGTAATGAGGTTCAATTCCTGACCTTTAGCTTTGAGGGTCGTTCAAGTCCAACTATTTTTAGGGAAAGACTAATTGGACAAATTAACAATAGCGTAACAAATAAACTGAAATAAAGACACCAGATTTAATATTTGGCTGCAAATCCTTAATGACAAACATCAGACGACAATTATCTTCCCTGGTGATGCTCTGCCAGGCCGGTACTGAAGCCATCTTCACTTCTTGCGTGTTTCAGAGACTTGAGAGATAATGAAACACATGTTCAAGTAGGTTTGAGGGTTTTTTATGGCCATAAAAACCTCCATGGTTGCCTTATCTGTGCATGTAAAGGATTATTGTTTTGCTGCAGTTCCTAAAATTGTGAAACTATGTCTAAAAGGGGGCTACAGTATGAGTTGGACCACCCTTAGAGCTAAAACTCACCTCAACTTCATACTCATTTCAAATCATTTTCAAATGCAATATTTGAAATGAAAAGATTATAGAGAAAAGGTTGAAAGAGATAATGAAAAGATTATACAGACATTTAAAGGGCATCAATTTTGCTACTACTATTTTGCTACAGCTACTATGTATCTGGGCCAACGTGTAAATGGGCGAGCATGGCGTAAATCTATAGGTTAATAAATAGGCAATAGACACAAGATCTCCTAAGCTGCCCCACTTAAATGGAGAGACAGAATTATGTCTCCGTCAGTCCAACAGCTGCAGCTCAACTTACAGTGTCGACAGCGAGCAGCAGGCTCCGAGGTGCCATTTGACACATACTGTAAGTGGCATGTAATTGAATTTCAAGGAAGAGTAAAGATTTATACGTTTAACACAGGGAGCAACTGCAGATTTCAGGCCATGCCATGTTCTGTTAACTTCCGCCAGAGTGAAGATTTATTTTGCGTGTATGTGGGAGCACATTTTTTTTTGTTTATGAGGACATTTTCAAAAACTTCTCATTATCCCGTCAACAGTACAATGTCAGACCTACATTTGGGAAAATAATATGTTTTCAAATTTAGCCACATTAGTGTGGACATATGAGGAAAGCAAGCAGCCTTTAGTTTAATAAAGAAAAGGCTTATTCCATCTTGTACTGATTGTAATTCCCTCCTGCTTGTGTGAGGGTTTACTGTAGTAAATATTTCACCTGGAGATAAATTTGCAAGGTCCATAGAGTAGTACATGCACATAATATAGCTTTAAAGGTGAAGGAGCAAGGGCATGTCTAAGGACAATGTCACTGTGATAAACAAGGACATTCACCCTTCACAGAAAGCCGCGACACCCAGTACCCGAGGAGGCCGGTGTCAGTGTGTGAGTGTGTGTTCTGGCATGTTTAAAACGTCCCTTTGAGACTCACGGTAAGTGTGAAGGGATCAACGCGTGTTGACTCATTGACACTGACTGTTTAACATCACTTGCATTAACATTTCATGAGGTGACCAAAAGAAATCCTATAAAGTTACACCGCTTGATCTCTACTGTCTCATGTGTAAACACTGCAGTGACATCAACCTTTTTGTCTGTGGTGTCTGCATGGTTTTGCGGTGATGTCGATGAAACTAAAGGTATGTAATGAAAGTTACTCATGACCGGCAGTTTGGTATGACTGTGGGTGGAATGTGAGTTCATTGTCCTCCATCAAATACTGGGTTTTTGTGTGAAAGCGGTATCAAACCTGGTTCAAATAAACCAAAACGCTGTTTGTGGTTGATAACCTGGATTCAAGACAAGATATTTTTGTATTTTTTATAAAGGAAACTTCAATCTTCTCTCCTCAAAATAAAGACAAACAGTTTTTAGTATTCAATTCAATTACAAATCAAAGCTACAGTGTGTTTAAAAAGGCACAAATTGCTTTGAGTGCATTTTGTTCTCATATTGTTACTTGTAATCACGAGAGAAGACACAGAGTTGTTCATGGAAGTGATACATGTTTTCTGTTTGTTGAACAGTGTGGAGTTCTAGCTGAGATAACTGAATAATAGGATGCCATGTTACAGTTGTGGGCATGGTTTTGAATATGACATCATCTCAGTCCTCATTACAATAGATAAAATTAGACACTCATAAACACATTTGAATATTTTGCAGAATGCAGCAGTTTGAAGCAGGTCTAAAAAACCCAAAAATGCAGCTGTAAAAATCAGAACAGCTACAAAATAACTGTATCGGTCAGCTGTTTATATCCTGGGGGAAGCACATGAGGGAAGTCTGTCTTTGGCACTGAAGTGACAAGAGCAAAGGAGAGGATGAAAAAAAGGAAAATGACAGAGGAAGATAAGAGTAAAGATAGAAAAGAGAAGAGGGATAAAGAGGACAGAAAAAGAGAGAAGAGTGGCTGAGGAGAGGAAGAGCGATGAAAACAGGAGTGAAAGAAGGATTAAAGGATAGGCAACCTGTTTTTCAAGTCTGTCCTAAAACAATAGTCGGGTGCCCAAATGAACACTGACACTTTTTTTTTTTTTTGGCTGTAATCATTCCTTCTGTTCATACTGGCCATTTGAAGATCTCTTCATAATGCATTTACAATGTAAGTGAATTGGGACAAAATCCACAGCCCACCTTCTGTGCAAAAATTTATTCAAAGTTTATTCAAAGCTAATATGAGGCTTCAACTGTCCAAATTAGTCAAAACAAGTTGAAATCTTTCAAAGTTACAGTCTTTTTAGTGCCAAATTCTTTTTGTTACTATATTTCCACTGCAGCTGAACAGGAAAACACTGTATGTGGAGACAAAGAGGGAATTTCTAACTAAAAAGACTGTAACTGTGCAAGATATTCAACTAACTTGACTAACCCAGACTGCTAAAGCCTCATATTATCTTCAAATAAACTTTTAAATACATTCTTACTCAAAACAACCGATCCTTTAAGGGGGATGAATTGAAAACAGAAAAAAAGGAGGTGCCAGCTTGGATGAAGAAAGAGGGAAAGGAGAGTAACTGAAGAGATGAGAGTTGATGAGAGGAGAGAAAGGCGAAGAAAATGAAAGGAAAGAAAAGTTGAGTGTGACTGGAAAGGAGAAGAGAGAGGCAGCCAAAGAGAAGAGAGTTAGAGGGAGTGTGGAGAGACGGATTGAGCTAAACTACACTATATTGTACCACAAAGTTGCGATGAATGAGAGAATGTTTCGAGCCCAGTGAACTCAGCATTGGCCTGAATAAAGGATGTGCCCCCCCCCCACACACACACACACGCCCCACCCCACCCCCATCAGTGACTCTTTCCATGGTACTGCCTGTTACTGCTACATTCCAACAGTATGAAACTGCTCACACTGAGCAAAGGAGTGGAAACAGCAGGAGCTTCCAGAGAAACAGGCCCAGGCACTCTATGCAGGAGGTTGGGAGAGGAGTGCGGTTCAGGCTGAGAAGTGCCCGTCAGACAAAAAGTGGCAGCAATTCTGCAAAAAATCGACTGAATTAACTCCAAAGCTACCGCAGTGTTTAGTTGATGTGCGGTAAATGTGATTGGTTCGGTGATAATGAGGTAAATTGATTTCTGGTAACTGGTTGTGCTTATTAGCAGATAATATCAGAGATGAAACCAGAGAAGGGTCAATGAGTGAAAACATCCCTTGTGCTCTCTCTCCATTCAACTCAGCTTTTGCAATGTTATGTATGATACAAGAGATAGAAAAAAATAAAAACAGAACTTTGGCTTGCTGTGTATTCTGCCATCTTATCAAAACATGTCACGTTGGTGTGAGTTTCAGTAGATAGGCTAAGTGTATGCAGCTGGACTTTGTGTCGAAAATATGCAGATATATGTGTCTTTGATAAGCCTTCTGACCTGTAACAGCTAAAATAGCCTTTGTCTGTGTTTGAGAAAAGAAACAGCTTTTGAGATGTCTTGCAGTCAGTGTGACAGAGCTCTGACCTCCACTGATTTAAGGCCCTTCACAGCCACTTAACCTGTTCTGATTAAGTGTGTGACATCATTACGCTCCTCGCATGAAAGGCACGACCCTACAAGCGGAGACGATGTCGTGTTTTTGGTGGAACAGAGGAAGGAGAAGCGGTGGAGGATGGTAACCAGAGCCAGCCAGCCAGCCAGCCAGAGAGGCGGATGGAGACACAGCAGCCACAGGGGCCGCTTCAAGCCTGGTGGTGATGAGATGCGATGGGACCCGACCCTGCAGAAGCCCCAGCCAGTGTGTTAGCTGACTAATCCTCTAGCCGTCCAGTGCCAGGATCCAGACTCATCAGCTTTGGTGTTCTCTTGTCAGACTCATTTTTATAACGTCCCACTGGTCAATTCTAACCACTAATGCCCAACACAACGGCCCCTAATGCCAAGTGATTACGGAGTGCTGTTTTAGCACATTTGTCGCCTGAAAAGAAAGAAAGAGCCACAAGGCAGTGGGGCTGGCTCCCTGCTCAAAGGACCAGCCTGATGAACTCAGCAGAAAGGGAGCGGGCCTAAAAGCCAGTCTAAGCCACCTCTCTCTCGTAGTGGGCACTACAGGGGCCTGAGCTGGGTCAGGACTGAACTGGGCGGTGAGTAGGGATTTACAGTGTCCTATTTTACAGCATATAGACAGTTCCTGTGAGCTCACACGTGAGGAGAGACAGAATGTGCACATCCGGACCCATCTGGCATGCCGGCAGAGAGATGTAAGGGTTAGGTTTGGTTTTATAGTTGGTAGGGAAACAAGGGTGGACTAGGATATGTCAAGGAGGCAGGTAAATCAGAGGTATGATTAATGGTGAGAAGGGTGTAAAAAAGAAAGGGTTTATTGAACAATATGTGTACAAATAAAAGCCTTTGTTTCTTTTTTCCAACTTCAAAAAAAATTAGAAAAAAATTGTATGAGAGTTGATGTTGAGCAACTGTATTCATGCACAATGAGCTCATTCCACAGGGCACACTGACTGCGAGCTCGTCTACAGCAACAACAACAACAGTGGGATTGAACCCAAATGAAAATCTGTTTCAGGCTTGTGACTACAAGCCAAAATGCTGGTAAGGATATTTTTGCATTCTTAAAAGATAGGAACAAACAGGGACGTATTCATTCTTACCTAAATCTACACATATGAAGAAATGTGATGGAATAAATTTAATATATAGTGAGTTAATCTACTGTACAGCAGAAAAAAATCCTAGGTCCTATCCACTATAAGGGCAAAAGCAAAACAATATGTGTCCTTATGCTGCACCATTTGTTAAGTTACTCCCTGTTTTACTCTTGGTATTATTATATAATGGTGGCATCACAAATAAATACCAACAGGAAGTTGGTGCTTCAGCTGGCTGAGGCTCAAACAATGCAACTTGGACATCCGAGGTTCAAATTGAGCTCTAATGTTTGTTGCATGTGATGCATCTGGTTCCTGTCATTTCTGCCCAATAATACCCCCCCTCCCCCCCCCCCCCAAAAAAAGAACAAAACAAAATATATAAACAAAACAGAGAATAGCAAATTAAAATTGAGAGTTGGTATGTTATATTCTGCGTTTGTTGCTCCACCAACAGGGAACAGAGCTTTGCGTAGAGATGTTATCTGCCTCTGTTTGCCTACAGCTCTCGTATCACCTGGGCCCCCCTCAGTTGAACTAGTGCCACTGGCCTAACCATGTGACATGTACAGTAAATAGCATATGGAAGCAACACTGCTGGGACAACAACACCAGGGAACACAGAGTCAAAAAACACTCCAGCACTGCACTACTGTTCATACCCAACTGTCAAGCCAGTTAGCTTCTGCTATCATGGATATTATGCATGTAGATATATATGTATATTAACCCTAACCCAAAGATGAAGAGGCCGGGCTCATTCAGATATTTTTACAGTTATCGTAAGGTTTTAAAACCAGATATGAAAGCTGGTTTACTGCAGTTGGGTACACACACAAGCTAAGAATGTCGAGATAAATGCATCCAAAAACACTTCTAATTTAATTATTTTTATGTTTTAACTGAGAATAATGAATCAAAACACCCGTATGTAAGTCAAAGATAGCCGGATTGATTTTTTAGTGTTGAAGACCAAATACCATCTAGAAATTCTTTGACCTGGATGACTGAGAATCTTCCCATATAAAGATCAGCTTTTAGGGTGGAGCCATTTCTTTAACCCTTGAAACAGGGAAACATTTTCAAAAGCAACTAGCTAAACTGTAGTACTTTTTACTTCCTGAAGGGCTGGCATTTTTTAGATACAGTATATTATTCTTTGACATCAAATGAATGTTCTGAAAACAGTATATGTAAGCAATGTGAACATATAACAATAATTCTGCTATAAATTTAGATTTTCTAAGACAAAAAGAAATATTTTGTACATTACAAAATATGAGAGAATGAAATAAGCATATGGATTCATTGCTGTTCAACCCCTGTGACCAACTAATGGAACATGCATATCTTGAATTACAGAGTGTATCAGAGGGAACATTATGCAGAGCACAGCTACAAGGCTGTGATTAGTTCTGTTGTCATGCTGTTAGTCAGTGTGTAATATGCAAGAGCAGCAGTCCCGCGGGAAGGTCAGACTGTATGACACACCAGGACTCTGCAGGACAACAGCATTTTACACCAGAATGTATCTGAATCACGGCAGTTAACCCTGGACGTAAAGATATAAAAATACATCTAAAAATATCTCTGGTTAATCATTTGATGTCACACCGATGATTTGTTTTCACCTCCACTTTATTGTTTTTGTCGTAAATTCAGTGGCATGTAATCCACTTTGAAGAAAATTATTACTGCAGATAATATTCAGGTGTCTCAAAATATACTTGATATGTGACATGTTAAGCCTGGTCTCAAACCATCTAAAACAGGAATAGTAAGGGGATGAAAATAATCCTCTTTGTATTTCCCTATTAGACACGCAACATTATGCACAGACAAGATTAAATGGTGAATTTCACACTGAAATCTCTTCAATGGAAGTTCTGCACTGCAGGCATTATATAGAACCTATAGGACTGTACAGCCTGTGAGAAACACAGACTACGTTTTTACTTTAATATTTCCTGTGAAGAGATTTGTCCTCTGCGTTTGGTCCTCTCTATTTCAAAGAAATGGGCAGCTTAACATGCATGTTTCTGGGGTAGGAGAAAACTAGAAACTTGCTGAAAGTTAGCAGTGCTAACCAACCCTTGAGTGGAGACAAGACATTTTAAAATTAGATCCACAAACTCTCCTATAAAACGTACCTCTGAAATGTGCTAATTTGAAATAGTATCAGATACTACCTGTTCAACATTCTTCTCTAGTTGATTCATTAGTTGTAATAAGCTGTAAACATTTTCCAGTCTCCTCCATATCTAAATTACTGCCATTGCCACGACGCAGACACAATGACTGTAAGATGACAAAATACTAACTACCTGTTCATGTACATGTTTGGTTAATATTAAAACACTGAATTTATCTTGGCACAGTTCAACCCAGCAGACTACAGGACAGACTGGTCCCCTTTCGTAATACATGTTCGGCGCGGAAGATGATCCACAAAAAAGAAACATCCTTTAGTGTTGCAATAAATATCTCCCTTCCAAATACATCTTTCATCTTCCTCCAGAAGAACAAAACATTTAGACGTGACCAGGGTGAATTAAAACACGCTAACCTCAAACACTCAAAATAAAATATCAAGCCTAGAAAATTGAAAAAACAGTCTGCTAAACAATAACTTTCCAAAAAAAATGACGTTACATTAGCTCTATGCTCATCATTATCATTATCAAAACATCTCTCACGTTCACTCACCACACATGCGTGCATATTCCTGCACACGGTCTGACTCCAGCTACGGTTAACCCAGAGGGAGGCTTCTACCCGTGTATGTGTCCCTCTGCATGCACGAGCAGTATGCAAGCCAGTGCGTTTGGCTGTGTGAGTAAATGCGGGGTGATCCTCAGCAGCGCACACTGTGGACTGAGAGCAGAGCCAACCTGGTGTGACATCTGTGAAGGCCGTGAGATAATCTACATGACACTGCCACTGATAGGAGTGGAGATATTGATTTAAAAAGCGGCAGCTCTAAAATTAGATTCCTATGCGTTCTGATTGGGCCAGAGGCATGCACCTCTGTGGTAATCTGAGCCTATGGGCCAAGTTCTGTGTAGTGATCAAAGCTGTGATGATGGAAACCACTACAAGTCCGTCAGTCCTGTCTGAAGTCAACCTAACAACGGTGGGGCCCTCTGGTCTGACCTCCCGTTCCCTTCCTCCCTCCATCCTCTCTCCCTGTGATAACAGAGACATTCCTGAGCTCGTTCCCTGCCTTGCCGCAGGCCTCTCCCTTAATTCCAGTGGAGTGTGTGGAATGTTGGACTGAAGAGCCGAGCAGCCAGGCGGCTGAAGGGGAACAGACGAGAGGAAATGAACAACATTAATAAACTGGGGTCTGTTATGGCTCCTGGTGCTTGAAGCACCTGGATGCCCACAGCAGGATGGAGACACACACACACACACACACGCACACACACACATGTCCAGAGAACATCTGCCATACATTGTGCAAATCTGGAGCAAGCCTATTCATATGTAGCTGTGTGCTTGGATTAACTATGTATGTGAATCAGAGGGCTGGATTACAGGAAGTGATGGGATCTTTTGAACATACAGATCAATGACCTGCCTCGGATCCCAGCAAGAAAATGACATTGAAGAACTAGCAAGACAGATTTAAGAGTTTGAAAAAATGAGAATGTTTCATGTGGTAATTTCTCAAAATAGTGTATTTTTATCTATTTAATGATGTACAGTAATTGCACTGCAATTTTCTAGATGCATGACTGAAAGTTGGAAGCTCTACTCTGACTGTAAGACTACTCTGATCTGAATACAAATTTACTCAAACAGAAAATCATCAAAATGAGAAAATTCCAGAAAGTCAGAGGCTGGTCTATTAGAGACAATCAAAAGGTGTGTGTGTGTGTGTGTGTGTGTGAGAGAGAGAGACAGACACAGAGCAGAGAGAAAAACAAAGCAGAGCACGTGGAGGAATAAAATTGGAAGATAAACTTGAGAGAAGATGAGGAAAAAAAGACAAATGCTATAATCTTAAAAAAAAAAAAAAACAAAACGAGGGAACACTTTGTTCTGGGCATTACAGTGAGAGGCAGAGTGATGGGCTGGGAAAAAAAAAGATGAAGGGCAAAACATATCAGAAAGAGTGATATACTGCACTGCAGCAGAGTCAGATTCGGAGCATAAATCTCCAGCAGTCCTACGCGCTCCTGGAAATCAATTCTCTTCGTTGGTTGCTGCTTTATTTATGGGTCACCATTAGGGATAAACCATCAGCAGTTATGATGACTGAGTTGCTGTTACGGAGAGGTGGAGCTTGGTGGGGCACGAGGAGTGTCACCAATACATCCAGCTGCCTCCTGCTAAGAATCATACGATCACATTTAAAGGCGCAACTGTTGCAAGCGGGCAAGGTATTAACCACCAAACTAGGACAATTACAGGATCAAAATTTGTGTACTCATAATTTTCATTGTTTTTCTTCAAGTTTGTGACCATTTGATTGGTATTGAAGGAGTGAAAGACAAGCAGGTGACGTTTACCCCTCCCAACCAGTTTTGCTCCTGACAAAGCCAATAACTATCTGTGCCCACATGCATGAATGTGTGTCTGGCTGCCAGTCTCTCTGACAAGCATGCGACTCCTCACACAGGGAGGAGAGGATCGAAAGCGACAGCGTCACAGACTTGTCACGTTCGCACAGCGGGGTTTGTAGTATTTTGACCTCTTTGCCGACCTACTCCAGCACCCACTCGACATGTCTCCGTCTCTGTCCAGTTTGTCTGGCAGTTGTCTCCCACAACACCATCCCTACCTGTTATTGTCGCCCACCTGCTTGGCTCCTTCTTTGCCTGCCTGCCTGTCTGTCTGTCTGTCGGTCTGCCAGCCTGCTTCGGGACTAAGAAGGCCAGCCAGCTTTATTAAAAGAAAACAAGCAGGAGAAATAACAGGGATGCAGGGATATGAGGACGGTTAATCTGCTGGCAACGTCACTGAGGCTCTGAGGGAGCTCCCACTGAAAACAAGCCAGAAATATATATTGTCTGAGGGTGCCTCACTGAACAGGGCTCCTCTGACAATGCTCTGTGGTGAAAGCTAGGTGAGGATTCTGAAAAAAAAAACCCACAAAAAACACTATTCGTTGCAGCCCCACTGAACTGCCAGCTTAATATGGATGGCACCAGGCAGACAACATTCAGTTTGTTAAGGAGGAGCGACAGCACGGCAGTAAAAGGCAGCGAGAAATCCAACATACAGAGCGTTGTTTTTTTTTGTCTGTTTCTTAGAGAATTCTGGCGAGCTCCAAGCGAAGGCGCTGACCCATGGATGACAAAATCCTTATCACCTGACTGATCAGTCATCCCCCGCTGCTCTCCTCTTCACCTCCTCTCTTACTTTTAATGAAATATCTCCAGCTAAGACTCGACACCACCTCATAACTATGAGCAGAAGTTCATATCTCCCTTTTCTGTTACGTCATCAGAAAAAGAGCAAAACATCGGAACATTTTGTACTTGTTGTCCACGCAGTCTTCTTTTGCTGCTCTCTGCGCAAATATCAAACAATCTGTGAACAATTGCCATTTCATTTTCGAGGGTGTCATGCAGATTTTTGCCTTGGATAACAACATTCAGAATTTAATCGAGCAAAGCTGTTTATTTTGATGTTGAAAAACTCCTTCCCATCAGCAGGTAAATAAGATACGATGTTCAAAATTGTTATATTGGCAAATATCAGTCCAAATGAATCGGTGCCCATCTCTCCCTCCCTATCTCTCTCTGATGCTACACAGATCTGCCACTCTGCTTGGCAGTGAAATCCCCAGTGGGCCTTTCTGGAATGTCAATTTCAGTTAATTAAATTTTGTGGCATCTGCTTTGCCATGAAGTCACAGAGGGAGTCACAATAGTACAATAGTACAGGCATTTGCAGAGGATCTGTCAGAACTTTTAGTGTAGTGGAATTTACATTTACCACACATGAAATCCCTGTGGTTGCTTATTTAAATTTATAGACAGTTGTAACGCACAACATAGACTGCTCACATGCGTGCTAAATGATCCACCAAAAGACCGAGATCCGCCTTGTTTTGTGTCATGATTTATGGAAGTGCATTTAACAAAAAGTCTGCTTTAGCTGCTCTTGACTCTCATATCGTTCTTTACCTTCCATTCTCTCTGTCTCTGTCCACATCCAAACATCACTTCACACACAAACTGCCTGGAAAGGCAGTAAAGACAGGTGTGTATAATATAAAATACATCCAATTTTTCTGAAGAGCAGAAGCATCCTCTCCCACTGAGGCAGTTAAAATGGAGACCAGTGCTGAGGAGGTCAGCGGTCCTGCTGCTCGGCAGCGTTCAGATGGTTAGTGGTGGAACTCTGCCCTCTGCAGGATAAAATCTCTCATTGACGTGTTTTTCAAGTAGGTTGACTGGAGATGAGCTTCGGTGCTCTTTTAATCTTTTCACTGTAGCACAAGCACTGCTAGTGGCCACACAGGTGTACTGCACAGTAATGATGGCAAAAGAGTAAATAGATCTTGTGTTGCAGCCTACAGTATAAAAGCAAGGGACACATCTGGCAGATAAAGTGGCCTTCAGTTTCTTTTTTTTGAGTCATGAAGTCACTGTTGTTATTGAACCATTATGACACTAAAAAGTACAAACTGTACATTTATACTACATCTTTCCAAATAAATAACAATCAATAACAAAGGCACATCTCCACAGTTGTTTGTGATTTACTACAACCAGAACATTTCAGAGTGTAACAGTTCAAAAACACTTTCTGTAGGATGTACAGTATGTCAATACATTTTAATAAACCAAATTGAAAAGAAATCTTATAAATTCTCCATTCTAACAGCATATTTAGTCTGATCAAATATGCCACTTCTCCTTGGTCAATATATTAATTTACTTTAGTGAATGTATTTACTTCAATTTGTTCATTTAATTAAAAGAAAATCAATGTAAACGCACTTAATTAGGCTAAATGCGTACATCTTCTGTAAAAACAAACAAACATCTGAATAATTCAAAGCAATTATTCAAATTGTTTCATGCCTGCTTAAACACGTGCATCGAAAAAACCTGCAGCTTATTTACAGCTGTGCGTGACCTTTAACCCCCAAAGGCCCCAGAGGTCAGTTTGTGTCCCCGTGCTGTGGAAGTCAATCGACAAAGAATGCTGACTCATTTTCCTCACACACACACACACACACACACACTTTCCTGGTATCACATGTGCTCATTTAAATAGTGTGTGAGGCAACGGTTTCCAAATTTAGGACGGGGGAACTTTGTATTGGATCATGACATCAGAGGTCCTCGACATAAGAAATTAGCAGAACAGAATATAGATTGAGTCTTTCTATAGTTTTATTGCCTCATCTACATTATAGACAGTTATATAATTCCACAAAAGGTCAAACCTAAGGTCAGACAACCCAGAGGAGGTTTTAGGGACAAAATCATATCACGTGAATATCAGTGTTGTAATGTAGATCTTTCGGGAAAGTTTGGATATAAAATTAAAACTGCAATAACACATAAAATGAAAATATACGGGTACCATTCACGTCAGGAATGTGTAAATATGCAAGCTAAGATAAAGTCTATAACTGGTCAGTTTGTGAAAATAGGTCCCATCCCAGTTACCCAGTTACTCATCAGCGGCCCTCTCTGCCTTGTTTAGTGGACTTGTGCGGAGGGGCCATCAAAACTGTGAGCAGAGTACATCCCTCAGCAGGTAGCATCCTGAAATAGCAACCTTGATCCTAATGGTGCACAGCACAGCCCCTGGCTTCTGACGAAATCCATCCTGAGAACCCCCCTGTCCCCGAGCAAGCATCCTCCTGAGGCACGCACACACAGAGACAGACACACACGTGCAGTGACAGACAGACAGAAAGACACACACACACATATATCTCCATGCACCCGTCGGCTCTGATTAACCTATTTCCTCTTGTTTTTTTTTTAATTTATTTCCCCTCTCTGTTTTTTCCTCCATTCCTTGTTTTTTTTTCTCCACCACTTGCTTTACTCTCCTCTGCAGACAGACGCCACAAAGCCAGGTTGCGGGTTGGCATCGTGACTTGCCCCGGGGGCGTCTCACTTTACAACGTTTCACATTTCTGGTGGTCAATGTAGTTGAGAGGGAAAATAAAAGTCAAACGTGAAACGGGAGCCCCTAGAGGTGCCTGCGTGGAGGGAAAGGTTAGAGAGACAGAGATCTTTCTGTATACCTGCAGCACTGAGGAGACTGACATTGCTGAAAGAGGGCAACACACTCAAGCGATAAAAGGAAGTACAGGGACAGAGATGACACTTTGTATAGTCTGCACTACTTCACAAAACATCACAAGTAAGTAATCTGCCTAAGATATCTGACTTAGATAAGATTTTCTCAACACAGCAGCTCAGTACAATTAAGTTCTACAGCACAGAAAAAACTGATTGATGGAATTTCTCATGTTTTTAATATGTATGAACGTCTGTGTTTTTCTGTAGACATGTTTTTTCTCTCATTGTTGATTATATAACATGTATGTTTTTGTTTTGTTTTCTATGTTTTTACCTGTGTTTGTTGATACAAAACATTTTAATTTAATCTACATTACATGTTTGTGGAATCTTTTAAGGATCTTTCTTTGCTCGAGTACATGCAGCCAGATTGAGAGGCGAGAAAAGCCAAAGCTGTGAGTGGCAGAAGAAATTATTTTCTCTCTAACAGGAAACCTATGATCACATATCAAACAGCAGCCTCAGTCATCACAGCATTTTGCATAAACATGTAAAATCTTACAAGTAGTGTAAATATTTTATCTCTCTCGCATTAACTCTTATGTTAAATCTCTTAGATCTTACATGAAACATTGAGGTTTAATCTGAAATGCTGCTTCATGAGCTGCTGAAGAAACAGCTTGTTAGAAAATACTGTCTGTTCACTATCACGCGTCATTAGATGGTGATGAGAGACATGAAAATACTGGAGATAATAAAAGCACTGGACACATGCACTTGACTCGGGGGCAACACAAATTAAAAAGAGAAGATAAGACAAGAAGCAGTCCGAGTCCAAACTAGAGATACATTTTATAATCGACACCCTGAAGAGGTGATTCAAAAAAACAGAAAATATTTCAATATTTCAATATCTACTAACAAAAAGAAATACAAAAACAATGGAGTGACTTATCTGTACTTTGTTTTTTCCAGGTTTCTATTGTATTCTGTAGATCTTGTGATACTTTGCTTGTCTCGTTTCATTCATGTTGTTTATCTGTTGTACAGTAATTGTTTTGGCTGTTGGCGGTTTGACTCCTTTATTGATTAGTTGTTGCAGCCTTTGGCTTGAGTATCGAAATGCTGTTTTTTTTTTTTTTTTCCGATTGTGAACTTAATAGCTGGTGAAGGTCTGTACAACCAAAACGTTGCTTTCTAAATGACCTTACAGTATGTGTACGATGGGTTTACTGCTTTCTTTTGCAGCCCTCTCTGCTAACATAAATGCTGAACTGAGAGACCTCTAATATTATGTCATATTAATGTAATCTTTAACACTATTCTCAATGATGATCACAAGTGTGGTAAACTGAAGGGACAAAATATAACTTAATAGTTATATAACAACATTATAGTGGCTAAATAAGAGATTGTACATATTCTGTGAATTCAAACAGTCCTCCTTCAAGCAAAGGTAATTAGCAATATGAGGTAAACATCAGTGGAAGAGCGACAACAAAAAGCTCTGAGATATTTCACCAACAGATTCACTAAAATAATAAAAAATCAAACAGTTGACATAACGGCACACTACAGCCTGTTTTCCTTCTATGCCCTCTCGACATAAAAAAAAAGCCCATTCACATTACTTTAACCTATGTGTATTATCACCCTAACCTCCCACCCCCAGGGGCAAAGTGATTGTGTTGCCATGGAAACAGGAGAGGGCCTAAATTCTGAGCTGCTGAGAATCCATCCCATCTTGTTAGACGAGGCTGCTGCTGCTGCCACGTGGTACAAGATGAATGTTGAAGTCATAAATTAACCCAATCTTCTCTTTCATAATACAACACATCTTATGCATGAGCCAGCTACTTTATGTTCGCAACTGACACACCAGGGTCTCCGAGCACAGAACACAGCCCCACCCCCCCCAAAAAAAAATTGGATTAAAAAAATACAAAAAGCCAAAACCATTACAGACCTTGGGGAATTACAAATGCCATTTAGCTTAATTTAACTCCAGACTACAAGGTGTTGTAATTTGCTTTTAAGAGTGATACATTATTCAGTGTAAAATATTGCAGCACTGAGACCTGCACTAGAAAATGGAACTGGGACAAAAATAGGAATGACTCTTAACTCAAAGCTAAAACTACATCAAAACACCATCGCTACTGAAGATCACAGAGGAAACACTGCCGGTCAGCGAGCAGAAGAATAACGAAATGAGTACTGCGTGTCCAATCAGAGGAATACATGTTAACAGTGATTAAATTAAAGCTGATCTGGCACGAGCCCCTTGAATAAGTGAGCTGAGCAGTACAACAGTTGCATCCCACGGGAAAGCAACACAGGGCTACAGTATGTGTCAGTGACAGCTGGTTGTTTTTTGATCAATACAATTAATTCCGCTGCTCTCTGCGGTGCTTAATGTTATTTATTCGATATTGACAGTTACCTACGTGGTCTTAAACAAAAATGAGTATTAATATACTGTAAACAAACACGCAAACAAAAAGCTGGAGAACAATAGGTCATCTTTAACCAGCTGTAGCACATTAAATCAATACTATAGAACAGGGGCGGGGCTGAGGCCACGTGAGCAAAACAACACCAATACCGCTACTTTTCTTCAATCAATCTTCCGATTGTTCTGCACCTCTTTTAATTTTGCGCCCTCACCATCCCACCTTGTTGTCCCCCTCCTTTCCTCTCTCATCCTTTCTGCGTGCGCCCTCTAGTAACTCCTCCGTGCCTCCTCTCTGCCCTCTTCCATCCTACTCTTCTTCTGTCCCCGTTTGAGAAATGCTGACCTGCAGACTCCCTAATGCGACCAATCAATATCACGCAGAGGACAGCAGACCGCCGGACATACTAATATGAAGACACACTTCCTGCAATGTATGCAGCCAGGGCATCCCCTCAGCCATTTCCTCCACACACACACACACACAGCATGCACACACACACACACACACACACACACACACACACACACACATGCTCTACAAACCAAGAGTGATTGATTAATTTAATTTAATTTCATGTGAATGGCTCCATATGACCCTGTGTTAAATAAGGCCTTCTCACTTACAGGCTGCTGCTGTGGATGTCATAGATCATTGCTTCATCTATCTATAGAACCAACATTGATTCTGCCTGCCCTTCCTGCCTGACATTACAGATGCATAGTGCCGCGGGATGAGCTAACATGAGGGGCAGGGAGCATGCCATTATGCAGAGGGCTCCGTGTCTTTAAACAGCTAATGAATCACTCCGATCAAAATCAAAGCTATAGGGAACCTGAAAGCTACAGCCTATAGATCTGCTGCTGGTTAATGGTGAATGCAATTAACCAGAGACTTTGGTGGCCGTCCCGGATCGCAGGCGTGAACTTGCAGCCCGCAGAAGTGATCAAACACTATAAACTGGAAAGGTAACGTAAATTAACAAGTGAAAAACACAAACACTATTAACCCTGTTTTTATGTTCATCACTTTTACTATTATGATCATCATTATTATAGTAGTTGTGGTAGTCAGTGGTGGAAGTATTCAGATCTTTAAGTACTTATATCATAAAATTGTTGTTTTTAAAAAAAATCTTAATCAGCAAAGTAACCAGTAACTACAGCTGTCAGACAAAACTTGTACAGCACAACACAATATTTCCCTCAGAGCAGTAGTGGAGTAGAAGTAGTACAGTTGAATGAAATAGAAATGGTCAAATTGTTCTTAAGTGCACCACCACTGGTAATAGAAGTATTAGTAGTGGTGGTAGCAGAATGAGCAGCAGCATTAATAGCATCAGTAGTTGTATTAGCACTGGGGAGAATAACAAACTTTGTTGGTTGATGCTTGTTAATGTCGCAACTAGTAATCTTGTGAAAGGACCAGAAAATCCTGCACACGGTCAATCACTTGTACTCACTTCATTAACAATGTGTCGGTCCTCAGACCTTCATCAGGAAATGTTCATGTAACTAGTAATCTGAAATGTCTTTCATTTCATGTTGTTTTGCAGCACAACTGTGAAAGAAACAGAACCTGTGATCACAGTGGAATTTCTTTATTTGATATAATTAAATATCAGTATGTATTTAGTATATATTTTTCATTTTATTACAGTGTTTCACATACATACAGTAGGATATACATCAGTGGCACCCCAGTATTTCTTTCAAATGACTTATTGCTATGATTTATCATTCTGAGAAACTAAAAAACGACTATTATATGACAACACTGACCTGAAATTGCTATTATTGTTCACTCTTTTTTCTTAATTTTTTTAAATTCTTCAGCATTGAATCTGAAATTAATGTTAAATTTATCCTGAAAACCTACATGCATGTATCATACACAACATGTCTTTCGTGGGATTTATGTGTCATTATCAATGATAAATGCATTAGTGCTGCCTCTAGAGGCAGGCAGAGACAGAGCAGAGCTGTGGTCCCCGTCAGACGTGGCCGCTGACTCGGTGTGCAGCTTTCTCTTCATCTGACATCTGATCTGACCAGATATCTGAATTCCAAGATTTACTTTATATGAAAGCCTTGTTATACTCCAAAGTAACTCATGGACCAATTCATCTTACAAACTCAGCAGCTTTTGGCTGATGGCTGGTGTTAATTTCCATCCCTGATGTTGAGTACAGTGATCCCAGAAGCTTAGCGCTACTGTGGGTTTAATAATTTGCTCAAAAATAACCACAGTCACTGCTTTAACACCGCTGACACACGCAAAGGTACAGGCACAGCAAAGTCGCACAAACACACGCACATACTGTAACGTAACCACAGAGGCTGCAGACAATTTCCAGCGGCCTGTTTCAACTCAGGTAAGATAAACGACTTGTATGTGGAATGCAATTTTGTCCTGTTGTGCCTTGAGAACAAGGGATGAAGAGAATGAGTTATAAGGTGTCTGCGGAGCCTCCTGTCTATCCAGGGAAAATATATTCATCTAATCGGAACATCCTGCTCCCTGCTGTCAAACCATTCTCTCATCTCTCATACTGCCCATCCATGTCATAACCTCCACTCCTCCCTCACATTTATCACTCCATTTTGTAATCTCTCTTTTCCACTCTCTCTGTCAGCCAGCGTTTGAGTGTTTGCCATCTCTGGTTCTGCACCCATCAGCCCGGCAGAGAGGTCTGCCTAACTACAGAGTACATGATCAAGTATGTTCAAAGTCCACAGGCAACATCTGCCCGTGCTGGATGATGACACAGTACTCGGAAAATTTGGACGCTTATTAGGCGCGGAAATACATGTAGGTGCAGAAAACTTTATACAAAATGCCGTAATTTAGAAATAACATTAAGGTGTTTACTCTGAAAAACAGACATTTGGTGTTTGGACAGTAAGTTATGGACACAAATTGTTTAAATGAACACCTGCCACTCAGTTCAGGGTTACTATTTGCTCCAGAGTGCTTTGGCTTGAGGACTTGAGCTTTAATGTTGGTGCTGAATACCTGCCATAATGCTTTTTTTAAATAAACTGTGACATCAATGAGAAAATTTATTTGAAAAAGGAGCATAACCATAACTGCAAACATCCAAGTGTTCATGTTTTTAGTGGACATTTACCTTTAGAAAAATGTCAATGTCATATAAACTGTAGAGGGTTAAATGAGTCGACATGTGAACAGGAGGAGCTTGAGGATTAAACTAACTTGGTGATTAATGCTTCACCTATTCGACTGTACCAGCTGAGAAGCCACACAGATAGCTGGGCCTTTGAAATCCATTCAAAAACCGTGGGATGAATTCAGAAAATACATGGTGGTCAAGCTTTCTGGGGCAATGAAAAACTGTCATTAACTACCTCTAACACACAAAAAAAATCTTCTTGTCTCATTTGGACAGACTACGTATTAAAATTAAGGCCACAGTGCAGAAAGATCTACTGGGAAACGAACCGTGGCTCAATGATCAGACAGAAAGCTGTGCCACATGAATCTCACCAAAAACAGTGTGTACTTTCATCCCAAGGACTCTGCATATCAGGTCACACTTCATACTTTACAGAAACACACATGCACACTCGCACACACACACACACATCCATCTACCCAATGACATTGTTGCGAGGAATCAATCCCTTTGCTCCGGAGTGAAGTACACATTGGCAGCTACTTTGCATTAGAAGACAAATAGAGGAGCCACTGGACTGTATTGAATAAATAATGGCTACAATCCCTGGTGATTTCACTCAGTTTAAGACTTTTCCTGAGTCTCTTCTCGCAGCCTTCGCTGAGCTGTTTTTGATTACACAAAAATAGCTGCCAGTGAAAGAAAGAAAACACTGCATTATGAAGTAGATCATTTCTTCAATCTATTATTTATGCTTCAGACTTACATTCATGGACATCTTGTGATGGGTCGAAGCAGGGTAAGAGAATGGAAGCTAATGTATCTGGGTAACATGCTCCAAGCAGCCGATACTGTTGCATAGAGTGAGATGAAATGGATACTGGGACCTTTTTTTAGTCTGCATCTTCGATATTCTTGATGGAAGGAGGAGGCATAATTGAGATTCAATGCCTGAGAGTCACATACAAACTTTTGACCTCAGTGGAAAATTGTATAAAGACTGCATGGGATAAAACGTGGTTTATATGCGCTGAGATTTATTGTTCTAGAGAGGAGCGAGAGAAAAGGATGAACAGATTGTAAGAAGGGAGGTTTAATTCAAAAGGAATTCACAGGTTCTCTGGAGGCTGTGTTTGAAGATTATCCCTGCTGATGGATGGTCTTTAAAGATAAAACTGTGAAGCATCACTAGGACTCCAACTCTGACTTCTGTGATGCCTGAAATACTTTCTGCAGTACTCACATCAGTGTATGTTACGTATTGTTTTGTTGACAGATTAGGAAAAGTATAAGGCCTGTGACAGAGCAGATAAAAGCTACAGAGGCTGTGGGATAGATTTCAAGTCTGAAATGATGAAAACATGAATCATTTTTGCCTGGGGCTGAACAATTAATTGTTTTTATATCAAAATCAAAAACTGAAATAGTGCGATTCTTAAATTGCAAAAGCCAAACTTTTACAAACGGTTTCTTAACAAGCTGTACAAAGTGAAAGTTTTTGCCATCTGTTGCTGGCAAATTTAATTTTAAAGTTAATTCTTGGCTCTTGTCTGGATAATATAAGACATATTATAGTGTGTGAACTACTGTCTTTGAGGAAGAAACACCACTTTGTGAAAAGTTTGAAAAATACTATTTAAAGTGGACTTTTGCTTAATTTGTCAAAATAATCCAAGTGATCGCCTCAGTTTTAAACAAGTGGCTAGTGTCCAGTGTCAATAACAAAGGTAGAGTTGTCGGAATATCCCAGTTAAACTATTAAGCACATTATACCATTGTTTTTAATTTTACATGTAAATATCTCCTGAAAAGCTCTAAACTGGGACCTTTGAGTTTCAGGGTTGTGAAGATGTTTATTCTGTCAGTCTGTGAAGCTAACTTAAGCTAGCTCAACCTGCTACAGTGTAGCACTATTACCAATATGATTAGAGGTTGTCAGTCAGATATCAAAACTGTTTTGTTTTTCATTAATTGCTACCATAACTGGCATGTAGATGTTATCAGTAATTAAAGCACCACTTTTGTTTGTCATGATTATATTTGAACACATTAAGTAATGTTGTGTACAATGTAACATTTAATCAAACATGGGCTAAATTGGCCAATTTCTCAATGGAAAAACAAAACATATGTTGTTTTATTGTACTATACGGACCACAAACACAGGCCTGGAGTTCATTTTAAAGATTTTTTCACAATTCAAATTTCAATCGCAATACAGCATGGGTCTAAAAAATTGAAATCAAATATTTTCCTCAAATTGTTCTGTCCTATTTTTACCCCAGTAACACGGTTGCTATAGTTGGATGAAGCATCTTCCGCTCGGCCCAGAAAAAGTTTTTGCTTTTGTAGATGACATAACAGCAAAGTCACATCTAACTTGCATTCACCATCTGCCTCTAAAGCTCCAGTGTGACCAACCTCTGCTCTTGCTTCAATCACGTCTGCAAAAGGTAGAAAATCCCCCCCCCCCACTGATTTAGACCAGACAGCTCACTGTTAAGTATGATGCAGCAAAGTACTCAAGGTTGTTTTAAAAAATCTATGAGATATTTTCGTCTCTGTCTCGGAATTAGAAACTGACAGGAAACTTCATGCCATCAGTCATCAGTCAATCAAACTGACAACCTGCCTCAAACAGACGTGTGTGTGTGTATATGTGTTGCATCATTCAGGTTGGTGAGGCTTTGCTGTGTCATCTCTGAGCACGTCCCTGACTTGTCACCGGAAACCCCGCGACGTCTTCTGTCCACCTTCAGACCTCCTTCACATCAATAATGGATTAACTTGTGTGAACTGCAAATGCTGTCTCTCTTAAACGTAATCATAACGAGTCTCACTCCTGCTCTGCTCTGACGACACGCCGGCTGCTGCGGTGAGGGGAAGAATAATGACTCCTTACACAGGCGCACCAGGCAGCTCCCAATTAAGGCCAGCTAAAATACTGAACACCCAACGAGCGTGCACGCACACGCACGCGCACTTAGACGCACATGCATACACACTGCAGACTGTCAACATGGAGAGGAAGGATGGGGGCGGATGAGGGAACGTCACACTGTGAACATTTATTAAAGGAGACATCTACAGAGGGTCAAGACATAAAGAAAGTAGTAGAGGGGAGAGAGAGAGATTCGGTGGTGCTGTGCAGGAGAGAGATTTATCTGTATGTGTGTCCACTGTGGTCTCATGCCACAAAAAAAAAAAAAAAAACAGCTTCACCAAGCATGCATTAGTAGCAGGTTGGCATGCTTTTTACATCATAAACCGTTGGTTGCTTTCCCAAAAGCCAAACTGCCCGCACCACTCATAAACACACACACACACACACACAGGTACACACACACGCACAAGTACGCATGAGTTGACCGGTGGAGGGAGTGGGCCAAACGCAGTTCTCAGCTCAATGGACAATCCCAGAGTTAGTAAGGGTTTTTAGCTTCAAGCAGCTTACCCAATCATTTATCAGATTAATACTTTTCACGAGAATAAACCAGTCATAGAGAGAGACATATGGAATGTGTTAAACTGTGTTCATCTGAAAACCAAAGAAATATTGCATAACCAAAGGTCATCCTGTGTGTATGTGTGTGTGTGTGTGTGTGTGTGTGTGTGTGTGTGTGTGTGTGTATTAGAGCTGTAGCTTGTGTAGATAAAATCTGAATGAAACCATTCGGAGAAAAAAAAATGCGTTTGGACTTGACGGACACTCACTTTCCCGTTAAATCACAGCAACTGTAATTTAGTGAATGTAATCACAGCTTATATTTTTATAAAGTATTGTAAAATATTATTTGCTGCAGGAACCGAAAAGGGCAATATTGTTTAGAGATAAGGATTTATTGTGGTTTTTTTCAGTACTTTCCTGTAGCAGTAGTACAGCAAAGTAGTGTGATTCTGGTTGTTTGAGTTTAAATTTAAGTTAGTCGGTGCAATAAATCAAGAATAAAAAAATAAAAAAATTGTCATTATAGTGTATCTTGCAATTTTAAGTTGGTGTGATGACTTAAATGAATTAATCTAATGACATGTGTATTGCGAAGTGATGAGTGAGCCTTACGTTGGAGTCGAGCAGATCAATGCTGTCCAGGCTCTTGCTGCGGTGAATGCGGCCTTTGATGCGACGCAGGGAAGGTTTACCCTGGCTCACGGGCAACAACAGGGTGGAGGTGGCAGACATTGCCATAGCACCAGCGCCACCGGTAGCACCTATAGGATCATCTGAACACCCGGGAGCACCTGAGGGGGATGTCTCTCCATCTGGCGGGGTCACCCTGTAATAGAGGGACAAAGAAACAAAGAAGACGTCAGAAGGGATGCAGGCCTAAAAACTTTCCATGTCTGAAGTCTTTACCATTCACTCTTATAAAATCCCTGTGAGAAACCTGTTTAACCACATACATGTTCAAGAAGTCAGGTTGTTTCCAGCAGAAATGTAGCTCTTAACTAGGTTTCTCTTAATCCCAGGGTTTCTCATTAACATGATGTTCATATGTAAATAAATATGTAGAGTTGCAGCGATTAGTCGATCAAAAGACAATGAACTGCCAACTATTTTGATAATTATATAATAATCATTTAAGTAATTTTTCAAGCAAACATGCCAAACATTTGATGGTTCTGGGTTCTCAGATGTGAGAATCTGCTGCATTTCTTTATAGTAAATTGAATATTTTGGGGTTTTGGACTGTTGGTCGGACAAAAGAAGACATTTAATGATGTCACCTTGTGCTCTAGCACATTGTGGGGGGCATCTTTCACTGTTTTCTGATGATTTATAGACCAAACTATTAGTCGATTAATCGAGAAAATAATGGGCAGATTAATTGTTAATAATAATAACTGTTAGTTGCGGCCCTAATGTAAACGAAATATGTTTCACCTCTTCATTTTTTACTTTATGTTGACTAAATAAAAACATAGTATTCTGTAGTAGTGACTGAGATCTTCGGGTATGTATCAAACCCCTGAGTGTTTGTGTTGTACAGCTTGTGGGCTCAACAACTTGACATAACCATATCCATTAAATACCACACAATTCACCATGACCACATTTTCTCCAAAGAGCAATCCACACTGCACACAGTGCTAGCAGGCACCACCGCATATCTGAGGGAAAAACATAAAGATGCCTGGAGGATCAAAGTGACATAACTTTCCTCTTGCCTTCTTTACTTTTTAAAGGACATCCTCTCCTGTTGGGTGTAGCGGCATTCAAGCAAGTGTGAATAATTGGGCTGAATGTCAGTGGGTAGCCTGCAGATGGAGACTAGGTATGGAGCATCCACTTGTCTTGTATTATTAAGCCACAATGAAGCGGCTTCGCTTCTTACATGTGGGATTGCAGATGCAGGGAATTTCTAGGGTAACTTAAGGTGAATTGCCAGGGAAAAGTGAAACTTTCAGTCTCGTCATGCTTGATCATGCTTGAAATGGTGATCAAAATACAAAATGGACCTCATTTAAGAAAAAAACCTTAAAAGATAAAATATTTTTAGAAGGAAAATGTAACCTCATATACATGTGATTTACAGAAAGGGAGGCAAAACGTTCTCCTGTTCCGCTCAGCAATGCATTTGTACGTCACAGCATGAAGCCTTTGAAAGAGAAGATGGACTATTTGTTGTACTTCAGATGTATCATGATGACAGGTCATCAGTCTGTGCCAAAGCTTGTACAAAAGTATTAGATAGAGTGGGAGTTGATGACACATGACAGTTTTCAGGAGCAAAGATAAGTCCACTGACAGCCTGTCAGCCTCTCTGGGCATGGAGAAGGCTGGGACACACAGGAGGAAGCCTGGCCTTTTGACTTTCTGGGAGCATTTTTTGAAAGTTTTGGAACTGTGAACATTTTTAACATAAACATCCAACATCATAATATTATAAAAACAACAGAAAAACACAAAAAAGCATGACTTTAACAATAAGAAAAATCACACCTTCATTCAGCCACCAAAACTATGGATCTGTCATATTCAACATGAAGAAACAGAAGCAGGCTGCACCACCATTCTAAGATTTAAAGTACTCTAGACTACCTCCAATACTTGTCTATGATGTGGTTTGACTGGGGTCTCAAAAGATCAACCTTGTCAAATTGCCAAGTGCAGTTTTAGAGCGTAAGGACGTAGCTATTTCTCCTTAGCCAATCAGGAAACAGCATAGGCCAGTACAAAAACATGGCGGATTTCTAGACAGAGGAGAGGGAGGTGTGTACTCCAATAGAATAAACAAAAACAATGCCCTTTGCTCAGTTGCAAGCGTCCTGGGTGTGTCTGGTAAGTTACGTCTTGTTATTTTTCATTTACGTTAAGCTAACGTTGTGAGTTAAGTTAGCTAACGTTAACAAACAAAACACCAGTCACCAGCCAAACGGCGGTAACAATTAATCTGTCCATAAATAGTAACGTAGCTTGTAGGCTATCTAAAGCAAACACAAATCCAGCTAATCCACTTAATACAATGTATCAACGCAGAAGTAGAGGGGTATGGCCGTGAGTCGTTGCTATGGACACGGTCATCTATGTCTGTGTTTCGTTGCTTTGATGTGAACGGCCCACTTTTAGAACGTTTACGATCAGACGTCTTGGGATCCTTTGCAAGTTGCATCCAGTCTCATTGCAAATCATTGATCTGAACTGGCCTTAAAAGGTATAGATTTCAAAATGTGTCTATTGATAGATGGTTCAGAAAAAACACATTGTAGTCATTTTGCAAGTGCTCTAATCTAAAACCAGTGCTGGCTGCAGGCAGATCCAACCTGAGGGGGTATATTTAACTAAATATATTTTTGGCTTTCACATTTCCCTGTTCTTTTTTCTGCAACTGTTTTGATGTGAAAGAGACAGACAACTCGAGTCAGATCAATAGCAGAACAGTCTGTATTGTATGAGAGCTGCGCTGTGTCTCTGCAGAAGGCTTCTCACTTAAAAGCAATATCCTGGAGACCTGTTTTGTATCCGCTTTGATTCATAACAAACAGTTTGATTCAAAATACACATATGCATGCTGATTTACTATCTTGTTGTTCCCATGGAAAACACTAAGGCTAAACTGGTAGGCACTGCTGTACCCAGGCCTGAGGAAAGGAGAGCTGGGACTCCTCTAATGTGGGGAAAAAAAAGTACAGTGACAGAATATTTTCCTGTAGTAGGATTACTGTCACTTGACTTAAATATTAATAGTTTTCCTTTCAAGTCAGTTAATTATTTAACTGGCATACCAACTGGCATCCCAACAGTAACCAATTTCAATATGACATATGTACATCATACCAACCCCACGCTCCCCAATTCAGTGATACTCTGAGCTTCAAAGCTAATTTAAATGATCCTCCAGATTGGGCAGTAACAGCATACCTGTAGGCAACTCTTTAATTTGTGCATTTCTAAAATGAGTTGAAAACAATAGTGGAACCCTATTAAAAATAATAATATTAATAAACACTCAATATGTATGAATACATGGTCATTTTTTTAAAGGAACAAATAAAATAACAAGGATATCAAGGATAAGAATCCAAATTCTTGTCTATGTTAAAAATTACTATTTTTAAAACTCCCAAATACTGATATCAGTATCAGCCTCAGAAATCCAGTATCTGTACTTTAGTACTTGCTACATGTTATATATACATGTATGTACTGTATATATTACATTTATATGAATATGTCAGTTATAATAAAAAGAGTAATTGTAATTTGTTTTTCCGTCTCTGTCCTCTACTTTGACATATACGTACTGTATGTGTGTATTAACCAACAGTGAGGACACACATACAGGATCTGGAGGAGCCAGCCTCTGTCGCTGTAATCCCAGGGTTGTTTTTAGGGGATTCCATTCACACATCCAACAGCAGCTTATGAAGCTCTGTGGGAGTGCTGACACGGACTGTATCTGCGTGACTTAAGAAGGCTGGTTTACAACCTGTAGGTCAGTCTGCTAATCCTGCACTAATAGGTAACATCACTGAGGAGAAACCAGGAGTTTACCTGGAAGAACTATTTGGTTCAAAGATTACACTAAGACAGCTAGACATTATCTTCACAAGTCATTACATGATGAATGTTGCTTCATTAGGATAAAATATTAAATTATTCAGCTTAGCAAAATCTTTGAAAGAAGCTTAATTGCAAAACTGTATTTATGTTTTGGTGGGTATAGTCATTTCAAGACAAAATGTGACTTTGAGGACACAATAAATACTAAAAGACTTATGACAAATATGTTCTGAGTCACGCATGAAAAAATGAAAGACAGAAACTCTGAGTTTTGTTGATCTATAGTCTGGTCCAGACAAGCAGTAAAAACATCAGAGTCCAAATATTAAAACTATACAGAACGCCAGAAGGAGCAGACGTATAACTGCTCACTTGCTGGTAGCATTTGAATGATTTATCATCAGTGATGTTGCAAGATTTTAAGAAGATATATTGAGCCATACAAGCCAGTGGATTAGACACAGTCTGGCTGTCTGTGCAGACGGAGGTTAGTTTCACTTTTCACTGCCTCTGGAGAAATATGGAGAAACTCACGAACAGGCTGGAATGCACTCACAATATGTCCCCAAAAGGACCCATTCAGTGCAAACAACAAACAATTCCTGCATCTTACAGCGCAGAAATAAAGAAATAACAAGAAACATTAGGCATTGACTGCAGTGAGAGGTAAAGTTTATGAATATTACATGAGACTTCAGCCCAAAATAGAGAATCTCCCACCCTACTCTGGATTTGAGGTCAGTGGCAAAGCTTTACAGATTACCTCATCCCAGAATCCCAGAAATGAGTAAATGCTAGTCTAACAGTACAGAAATTATACACTGATTCAACAATTAGAGAATTGACAAAAAATATGCAATTATAATATGACTGAATATAAAATATAATACAATTAGATTTTAAAAAAAATACATGCAAAAGATGAAATGATTAATGCAAAAAAACAGCACAGAAGTACAGCTACAAGATCATTGTAGACCTTGGAAAAACAGCAGCGTGTTAAGGTTCCAGCCTCTAAATTGTGACTATTTTCTGCTTTTTTCTGTTTTATATAACTGTAAACTCAATATCTTTGGGTTTTAGACTGCTAGTCAGACAAAACAAGACATTTGAAGATGTCACCGTGGGGTTTTTGGAAATTGCGATGGCCATTTTCTGACATTATATAGATCAAACGATGAATCACTGCATCGACAAAACATTGGGCGCACTAATCGATACTGAAAATAATCAGTACTTTGCAGCTCTAATAAAAAATGATTAACATTGACATTTTTGGCTGCAAGCAGGGATGACTAAATGTGATTTAGATTGGATTTGAAGATGTTTTTCACAAATGACCTACAGAATGGTCAGCTAATACTGTACTCCAGTTTTACATTTACACAAACATTCAAGTTCAAACCTGTGAAATACTGCTGTAAGCTTGTAGTCCCCAGTTTAAGACTCCTGTGTGTTAAAGGGGATGGGGGGGTGGGGTGGGGGGGGTACTGGTATACATCCCTCTGTTACCTCAGAGGTACTTTGTTATGACAGATCTTCAGATGGAGAGCACTTTACAGAACAATTGGTTCCGCTTACTGGGACTGACTACAGGGACAAAAGCAGGTGTGTCTTATCCACATCTTGACACTTCTACCTAAGCAGCAAAGCTCACAGTCTCTCACACACACACACACACACACACCAGAGATACGATCCTACCACAGATTTCCTGTCCGCTACCCAGGTGGCTCTTACAACTAAACAAGACTGCCTCACTCTGTTTTTATATCATGTCTAATAACACTCGACCATGCTCTAACCAAAATGTTAAACAGAGTTCTGATGGTATGTCTTTCCATCCTGGGATTTGCCCTTGTTCATATCTTCCAGCTCATCGAGCGATAGTGGCGCGTCCAAAATAGCTGTGCTGGCTTGTCCTCTTCCCATTTATATTCTCAGACATTTTCAAAGATGCTTTTAGCCAGCCAATAGGTTAGTCGTTTGCTTTACTGTCCATATAAACTCACCTAGGCACAGGAAGAAAAATAAAAGTTAGAGCACAAGGACAAAAAAGCAGAAACTAAAGGAGACAGGTGAACAAAGTATGAAGGAGCACGGGGCTGAGGGGCAAAAAAAAAAAGAGGCGGGACGGAGACAGAGCGAGAAAGGCCATAATGCAAAGGGACAAAGGACAGAGGGACACTGTCAGGGTATGGTTCAGAGGTCGTCCTGATTGCTTCGTAATGCCTGACTGTTCAGCCGGAAGTGATAGCAGCCGATGAACATGCATCATTCTGCTCACAGGCCCCTGTTCCACTTCAGGGGACAAGTGGTGACAAGAGGTGAATGACACATCTTACTTGATCTGGATAACCTCACTGCCCCCCCTCTCTCCCCAACAGAAGAATGAAACAAATGACGAATATATTGTCTGGCTAAAAACATCCTTGAAAAAAGTCTGAGGAGAAAGAAAAGAGAAAAAAAAAAGGAGACACATATGAAAGCCTGTTATTTACTAGTAGTCTGTAAGCCCTTTCAAAGCCACCTGGGCAGAAGAGGATGGGACTGAAAATCTTTGGCGGGATCAAGTCTCTGATTAGGCCAGACAGGCCTGACAGATGGACAGACCAGATTAGGCATATAAACATGTATCAAACAAGGCGGGACAACAGTCATGTCCGAGTGCTGTCTGACCCCTGCGGAGAGGAGGGTAACAGGCAGGTCAGCGGCTGGTTTCAAAAAGCTACGCTGCTCCCACACGTGCTTCACAGACCTCAACACATACACAGAGTCAACATCAGAGCATATCGAACCTCCATGTATGAGCAGAGATCTGCTGTGAAGACAAGTTGGCTTAAGCAATTGAAAGTAACCTGAAATGCTGCCATTTATACCACCTCCACTATTTTACTAACTGTAATCATGTTTTACACATTTTGCTCTGGGAATTTTCAGGTAATTGCCTCATTACCAGGAGGAGAAGTCCTAAAAGATACTGTACATGAACAGCATCAGTGGTAGTGAACTTACTAAGCTGTTAGGGTGGCTCTGTCTACTTCTTGTAAATGCAGAGTAGGGCTTTTGGCACAGCTTCACCTACTTCAAAAGGTGCATGAAGAAGGGAAAAAAGTCTAAAGAGGTCATAACTCCAGCAACACTTAGTATATAGAACAACTTTATTGTTAGACCAACATGTTTCGGCTTGTGGCCTATGAAACACATTACAAACAACATTTAAATAGGGTATGTATGAAGGGTTGGGTATATGGTCATGTGGCTTCAGGCCAGTTGTTGCACCAGACTGGCAGAGAGGCAAGGAGAGTGTCCAATAAGGAACATGAGTGACACCATATTTGGTCCATAAACTGGAGAAGTGCAACGAAGGGGCGGTACTTGAGTTTGTACAGAAGAATTTTTTTTCTGCTTCATACGTACTCTATTAAAATGTTTGTTTTTCTTATTCCCTCTGTTTGATAAGTTTATTTGGTCATATTTTTAGAACCAAGCCTCCTCCTAGTTATCTCTGTTTGTCCTTTTTCCAAATTATTCCATACAATCTGAATATGCATGTACAAGAATAAAGCTAGAGGCAGAAGTCATTATGTTGAAAAGGAAAGTGGAATGTTAAAGGGCAACACTGTTTTACGGCGATAACTACTGGTCATATTTACTTTACATTACTGCTGACCATTTCCCAAAGAATACAACATTTACATTATTTCCGGGTAAGAACTGGTTTGAGTTCATGTCAGTGTGAAGTGAAAATCAACGTGAAGAATTGAAGAACAGAATTGAACCTGGCTGGAGGTAGGTAATCCATCACAGTGGCCAGATTAATATTGTCAGAGTACTTGCTGCCTCCAAGTACTCTGACGCTCTAACGAGAGTCGGCTGTAACGGTCTTAATTAAACGAAACTATTTATATTATCCTGTTTATAACATCCATGTCTGCTTATTGTTTGTTTTCTGTCAGCTAACTCTCAAAGCTCAGACGAAAGATTGAAAAGAAATCTAAACACTTACTGTACAGTCTTTTGGAAAATAGTCTGTAACAATATGTGATTTGTAGTTAATGGACTCAACATTTCAGTCTTTTAACTTATTCCATCGTGCTAATGTTTACAGTATTGTGTACTCAGAACTGATGGTTGGTCAGTTATTTTCCATCTTATTTATATGGAGGACGTAACAAAATAAGGAGAATTAATGCAGAGCTTCAGTGACTTAAGACATATATGAACCGACACTATTTAATTTTCAGATATGTACTACTACACCAGAGTATCATATTGTTACAACATATTAAGAAAAAATGAGAAGCCTCAATTATGTAACATTAGAAAATATGAATGTAGACAAAGAAAAATAAATCTACCAAGAAGAGGAAACAAGAGAAAAGAATAATTTGGGCTCTCTGTCAGCCAAAAGTGGATCCCCTCTGCTGTGTCCTTCTCTATTTGTGGGACGGCAGTGATGGATTCCATCTTGTCAGCCCCCTGTGAGCCATCGTGACAGTCCTGAGTCACCAGAGGCCGAGAACGTGTGACTCACAGATTCTAAAAGTCATTGCTGCTCCGCGTCTGGCTCTGAATGGAGAGGAAGAGTCTCTGATAGGCCTGTGTTACCATCACTGCCGCCAGCGGGGTCTTTATGAAGCCATTACCAGCCCCTTAGTTAGGCTCAGCATTACATGAAGCCAAACCTGTGCTGTGTTAGAGCTGCAGTCAGGGAGGACGCTGCTGTAAAGTCAAACTCGCCAGCTTTCAATATTTGATTCTACGACACATTTTGGTTGATGCCCAACAAGACAATTGGTACCCAGCCCTAGTTATGAGGGTGATGGTGTGTAATTGCAGTCTACTTCTTGGCACCTAACAGTTCAAGTCCATAAGGTTAGCCTAGCCCCTAACGCTAGCATAATCAGCACGGTGAATACAGATGATAATCCAGAGCTCAAAGACCCTCACATATCATTTACATCCCCTGTTTAGGAGCATTAGGGTTTCTCACTAAATCACAGCAAAAACAAAAAGTGACAGAAATTGTGTTGAAATCGTCCAACCAGTCAGATATATGTCTGAATGCTGACTCATCTGTTACAGCATCACCTGAGACTATTTATTATCTATCTGCATATAAATTTGTAATTGACCAAAATTGACATTTTGACTTTTGTCGCCTTTTAAATTAGTCATTGATGACTGATTTTAAGATTATATTTTGATTCGGAGTACGTAATGGTTTCTTATTTTATTGTAGGGGTGGGTGACTGGACGAAGATTTCAACTGGGTGATAGGACCATTGTATGGTAGATACTATACGCATCTTTTTGGCGTCAATATAGCTTCAATGCTATATTTTTATATCATGGATGAATAATGACAATTAACTCTATTAGCACTAAGCAAGATAAAAAAGTACTTAACAAAAAAAGTCAATAGGAAAAGAAATATGCAACAAGATAGAACATTTTACCTGCTTTTCTTTAGTGCAAACCAACATTACCACTAACTTCCACAGACCGCTATTAGTATGAAAAGCTACATTAATATTGACATGAAGTGCATGTATTGATAGATTATCATCTCCCATCTTTTCAGTCATTTTCAAAAAGCATGCTCTACCATAAAAAGGGATAAATTATAAAACTGTAGTGAATGTAACAGATGCACTCTTAGCCTGGTGGTGTGAAAAGGATAATCATTGTTATGCAAAATGTTTTAGCAATAATTAGTAGCCAATGACCAAAGCAAATATATTGAAAAAAGTTATGTTTTTGGTCTCCAGTTACAAGCATCAAAACCCAACACTAAAAAGTATCATGAAAGACCCTAACCCATAGAGAAACAAACACACAAACACACTCACACTGGCACAGACACCCAAAAATCCACACACACACACACACACACACACCCACAGGATGCCCAGAGGGCGGGTGGGGGCAAGGGGGTGAGCCACGAGTCAATAAACCCTGTGTAATCTGTTCCCTTTAGTGGCATAAACCATCTGAGAGGAGATTACAACCGTTCTGCCAAAGTAAGAACATGCGAGTTCCTAATGGACAGAAACACTGAATACAAACACAGACACACACACATACACACACACACACACACCCTCCCATATACTGCATAAAGAACTGAGGAAAGTAAGAGTAGTGTGCTGCAAGACTGTCAACTCATGACTTGTGTTCTTAAGATCAGACTGCATGACTTTAATGCAAAAAGGCTTTTTTTGACTTTAGGGAGAGCAAGACAGAGGTATATAGAGAAAAAAAGAGAGCATTTCTGTATGTTTTTCAGAAAAGTACTGATTATCGTGACAGGCCCACCCTGGACTTGGGCTCCTGCTGAGGTAACTAATGCGCGGCATTGTCAGTTTGTGTGAGATTACGCATCATGGCCTCCATGAGTGGAACTAGAAGAGTGGAGGGGGTAGGACTGGAGTTGTTGTGTGTGTGTGTGTGTGTGTGTGTTCTTCTGAAGAGCTGGGAGGGAGGACGTGTGGACAGGCAAATCAGAGGGCAGAGGGGATGCTGAGTGTTTGGGGGGGGGGGGTTAGAGAACGGACACTGACTTTATGCATCATTAAGCAGGTGGACTGAGAACACCAGGCGGAGCCGTCAATGTGGAGGGGAGCAGAGTAGACATCTGGCACACAATACAGGACGGTACACCCCCATGTTAAGAGAGACCAGTTACAACACACGTCATCAAGCTAATTATTATTTATGGATCATCTCAAACTAATTACAGTGCAGGAGTTCTTACAGACCGCTGCGTGATTTGTAAAATAACAATCTTGTTTAATGGAGTCCTACAAAGCCCTTTAGTGTACAAAACACTATTTAGAGATAACTTGAAACACAGATTAAATCATGTGACTGGTTGTAGATGTGGCTTTGGGACGCATGTATAAATTTTGATGTTATTTGAAATGATGGTGACACCAGATGAATCAATTCCAAGTGACCTGGTAAGAAAGCCTTCATCTTAATCACCTCCCTCAATGCTAAAGGATCTGCTAAGATTGTTGTTTTCCTTTTCCACAAAGTTTCATTCACATTACATTTAAATTACTGCAGATAATCTACAAACTGTAAGCACCTGTATAAGAACTCGTACTGATTTATAACATCCAGACAACACAGTCAGTTAGCATCACTTTTTTAGCTTTTTTAGCCTTGATTGTGAAAGAGGTACTTGCTATCATGTTTAACATGCAGAAACCAGTAATTATCACTAAGCCTGTGTCACAGCCCATACATCAACTTCAGAATATATATGGATGTAGCATTCGACATGCATTTTTCATGCAATGAAATAAATATCAAGTGAGTCAGTTGTTTATTGCATTGTCGTCGCAACGGACTGCTGCTTAAACATGATGGATGGATGGGAGATTTCTAGCAAAGGGGGTCGGGTGTTTTAGAAGATCATTAAACCATCTGGCGCACATTCTCCTCCTCATTTAGACTCCTCATCTGCTGCTTGAAAGAAGTAATCTCTCCATGTCTCCTTGTTTAGTTCAAAGAACAACCATAGCATCTCCTTTTGTGTCTTGTGTTGCTACTGTTATCAGCTTGTGCTGTCTTTCTCTTGGAAGCATTAGTTCTGCTTTATCTCCTTCACCGCGACCCACAAACTCCACCTCATGGCACGGATGGACAGACTTCCAGTTGCAGAAAGTACAGCGGCATTTGATGTGTATTTAAGTGGCTATACAACAGGCTTTGAATACAAGCCACATTTTGGAGTCGGTATACTGGAGCACATGTTTAACAATCTCCCAAATAACTCATGTATAAATGTATAAACAGCTTATTTTGGTTCCTTTTGATGGTTTGATTCTGTGCATGTAAGAAAGGAGTGGAAAGTTGTAATATAACTCTGATGCAATCCTTTTTATTTCACGATCGACATTTAGGTAGACTGCCCTCTACGGGAATTGATTTTATGTACCACAAAGGTCAAAGAGTAAACTGGATGCTCAGTGTGCTTGACAAGAAAACTGACATGACTAGCAATGCTGGAAAAAGTAAAATTCGTTTACTTTGGGTGACAGTGAAATGGTTTCCATGTTACAACTAATACTACAAGTGATGAAGCTTAATAGGCAGGTAAAGAAAATGGATGAATGGATGAATGCTCTAATATTACCACACATCTGGATATGAACTCAACTATCAACAACTCACATAAACTTGAGTTATTAGTAAAGTCAAACTATTTCAAACAAAGCAAATGTCTTACCTATTGAATATACCCAATAATTGAATTACTTGTGTGCATGCAAACCTCCTGATTCTGGGCTGTGACTTCACACTGAATAAAGACAGACATGGCATGCAATGGGGTGCAACATGAAATACACACTGGGCAGGCACACGCTGGCTCAGCTTCCCTTCGTTAAAGTGGCTGTCAGAGGCGATACAGTAATCCTGTTTTAATGGCCGTGCCCCTTCCCCCACCATGATGTGATGGCCCCAGACATACCGCCGCGCCTCTCTTAAGGGAGAAGTGTCAAAACCAAGTCACCACTATGTCCTTCGCAACACATTTGACAGCAGTCACACAAGTTAAGAAGAGAAAACCTATCCTTTCCCCCGTGTGAGGACTTCTGATTAAGTCAGGTGTGTTACTACAGGCGGCTGTGCATGCAAAGTTATGAAGCCATTTGTCCCTATATATAGTCCGCGTCCCCCAGGAGCCAGCTTGGACATTCATCACAATAAAACTATTTGTTTTTTCGACATAAAGTAATGCCAATCTGGAAGGATTAGGCCTCATGCTTAATGTTATCTATGTGGATTACAGAAGAACTAGAACTGCATGTGCCCATTGTACATGTAATGAGAGACTATAATTAGACTGAACACTACTCTGCTGTGTCATGTTTTTTTTTTTTGGATATCACTTTTTTTTTATGAGGCTCATATTATCAGTTAACGAAAAGACTCCCAGTTAACCTTAATGTGACCTATAATGTTTTCAGAACACAGGACATCAGGCTAACAGCCTCTGTCATGTTGTCAAAAGCCAAATAAGGTTACAGACATGAAGGCCAGCTTCTTATTCACTGTCTGCTACAAACCAACTCATTTACAAAATGCACAAATGATTAGTCAGATAAGGAATAACTCCCCTGCAAAAAATGGAAGAAACCTCCGGAAGAGCAACAGAGGAGGGATCCCTCGTTCAGACATGCAATAGTTGTCATACAGAATAGACCAAAATAGTAAAATGACAATATGGAAAATCGAGATGACAAAATAGATAATTTTGAGATACGATGAATCATTTAAGTCATTTATTATGCAATGATGCCAAACATTTCAACCTTCTCAAATGTAAGGATTTGCTGATTTTTTTATCATTTATATACCCAAGAAGTATTCTAGAGGATGTTTTATGTCTTTATTAGGGATTCAACAGTAGACTGATGACAGGAAGTGAGGGGAGAGGAAGACACAGAGAATTACATGCATCAAAGGTGCCCACTAAACTAACCATAAGCCCTTATAGGCCATAAGGGCGCCCCACGATGGCTATTTTTTTACTGTTTTCTGACATTGTGTGGACCAGATGACTAATCAATTAGCTTAAAACTAATCAACAGCTTAACTGATATGAAACTAATCCTTATTCTAGCCCTACAATTTAGTCCAACCAATGATAAAGAGACACTGAAGGTAAGAGATGTTTCCAAAAGCTATAACTGAAATAATAGTTGTAGCCTATAAAGTAGAGAGCAGATGGTAAGTTTGGTGGGTGTGTGTTGACAACTGTATAGCTTATAACAAAAACAGACGTTTATATAAATTAAATTAGGTGGAAATATACATGACTTACACACACACACACACACACACACACACAATCAGCCAATGAGAGAGAACCACTCGAAATTACTCCTACACACTGTGATCTAAACGCAGGCGGCATGAAGCTACTGAATAAGTGATGAGAGTGGAGAAGTCAGCCGACATTTTTTTTTTTTTTTTACTACATCAGCTCACAGAAATAGAAATGAGAGCAGAGGCTTGATGGGAGAGCGGTTACATTACATTAAATTACAATGTGTCTCCTAAAAGCGTCACATGCGGGGTCACCAAAAGACACTCGGGGGGAGGAAAACACGGAGCGTGTGCAGGTGGAATTGAGATCATTTCAAAGCAAACAGCATCGGACGGCGCTCGGCGTTGCTTTATACTGTTGTTGTGAATACACCTGCTCTGTATTGTCCGCTGCATGTGAAACTCACCGTCACCAGCGGATCATAACAAACAGTGAGTCCATCAAGCGAAACACGGATAAACACAGAGGGGCAGCGGCGCACCATGCACGGCTGCACAGCAAGCCGCCGTGCATCCCCGCTTCTCTCTGGCTAAATGTCTGCTGTGTTGTTGTTTTTTTTTGTGGCTCTCACCGGTGCGAATAAGAAACAGCTGTTGAAAGCAAAGAGGGATGGAGGCAGCCGACTTCCGCCAACAGCTGCTCAGCTTTAACTTCACACGAGAGAGGAGGAAGGGGGGAGCTTTCCATGACAACAACGCTGAGAGGCAAATTTTTAAAGCTATTTTCGCCTACATGAAAAGACACACACTACCTTTTGCCAATCTTTTGACGCACGCACAAACACACGCTCCCATCCACACACGCACCACCTCCTCCTCCTCCTGTATATACTCACCACAGCTGTCTCTTAGTGGGGAGGCAGTCTTTGTTGGAGGCTGTCACTCCCATGGCCATCTGCATCACCGTGATATATTTCTGGTACTTCATTTTGTCCTCCTTTACTACTACTACCACCACCACCACTACTACTGCTGCTGCTGCTGCTGCTGCTGCTACTTCTACCACTACTTCTACTTCTAGGAATCCGCGCGCCACAAAAGCGGCACAGGTGAGCGTGCATTCAAATGTCTGTTATTGTCCCCCGGTACCCGCGGCATCTTCAGCATCAAAAACGCCATTTCCACGTCTGGAGGACTGCTGACAGGGAAAACGTTCCCCGAGGAGCTCAACGAAAGGTACCACGCCGCCGCGACCCATGTCTGCGCTGACTCTCTAATCTCATTAGAGCTCAGAATAGATTGGCTAATCCATTCAATTTTAGTCAGGACCGGGGCATTGTTGTGGTTTGCCCTGTAGCGGCCACTTTTCTCTCTCTTTTTTCCCCCCTTCTTTTTTTTTTAACCCGTTTTGTCTCTGTGGAGTGAAAGACAAACAAGAGTCAGAGGTAGGATGCAGCGGCGGCGGCACCCAAACGTCTGCGAGGTAGGAATGGGAGTGCGCGTGTGTTCAACGAGAGAGAGGGAGTGACAGAGGAGGGAGGAGGAGGAGGAGGAGGAGGAAGAGGAGGAGAGAGGAAGAGAGGGAGCGATGTAATAGCTTAAGAGGGGGTAACCTACTACTGCTGAATAAAATCTCAGTATGGCAAAATTGGAGGCATTTTTATGATGTTTAGGATGTAATTTTCTGTTCTGTAATTTGAAAACATCAGAGGTTGTTTTTAAAAAAGTACTTACAAACAGCAATACCAATACAAAGGTTTAGGCAAACTTAAATGTGTCATCCCATGGACTAAAGACTGCAAAAGACAACACAAAGTATAAATTTCACAGAATAGTTTTCATATTCCGAATGTTTCCTACTCATTTACTTGCAGGGTGATCACGCTTCATACAGTTACAGTAGATTCTGCACACTTTCCTTCCAAAATAATCTTTATTCACAGCTGCTGTGCAGTGTTACAGTCAGATCAGAGCTGCAACAGTTAGTTAATCGATTAGTCCATTGACAGACAGTTAATCACCAACTATTTTGATCATCGATGAATCATTTTGAGTCATTTTTGAGAAAAAAATGTCCAAATTCTCTGATGACGACTCAAATTTGAATATTTTCTGGTTTCTTGAGTCTTCAGTAATGGTAAACTGTATATCTTTGGCTTGTGGACTGTTGGACGGGACAAAAGACAAAGATATTTAGGCACGTCACCTTGGGCTCTGGGAAACAGCGTCATTTTTTATCCTTTTCTTATAGACCAATGACTAATCAATTAATTGAGAAAATAATCGTTAGATTACCAATGATGAAAATAATCGTCAACGTTAGTTGCAGCCCCAGATCTCCATGAAGGATTGTGCTCAGCAACTGTGAATAAAAATACTGTGGGAGCAAAGACGAGTGTGTGGGTTCTACTTTTTCCATGATATTGGTTCAGCACCTGTTTGTTTTTTCCTACAATGATATATTCATAATTTGTATCATTTGTAGCATGCACCCGTCTGCACTGTTTACTTGATAGTATATATTTATTTTGTTATGTATGTTGAGTATCTTGGGTGCAAAACATCCTTTGGGTTAAATGAAGTTCTATCTTATCTGATCTTAAGAACAACAGAGTTGTTTTCATTTTATACTGACCTTGTTGCTTAAATCTCAATCTCCTTAAATAGCCATACAGTCCTGCTGTGCAGGTTTAACTCAGCGACGAGACCAGTCAACATGATCTTATTGGCAGCTCAGTGAAACTGAGCCAAACAAAGCTGATTAAGAAACACTTCTGAAACAACATAAGTAACAGTATAAGCTATCCAAAATGCATGTCCCTTTACATCTTTGTCTTATTATGGTTACTAATTGTATACTACATAAAATGGTGGCTGGCTTTTAATAACAAGATTGATCCAGATTATGTAGATTAAATTGAGAGATTAGTAAACTTGCTTATAATTTTTTATTACGATATTTACAGGTCTCTATAATAACTTGTGCTTTACTCTTTTTCATGCATCTTTTACTGCTAACACACACAGTGAGTGTGTTTACATGCACACTAGTATCCTGGTTATTGGGTTTTTGGAGTATCCCGGTTATGTTTCGTGCATGTAAACAACGTATCCTGGTTTCAGAAACCTGGATAAGACCTTATCCCGGTTTTGAGAAATCTGGATATACTACCTGGAGTATCCGATAGAAACCAGGATACTGTGGCATATAAACACCTTATCCAGGTTTCTGAACCATCTCATAGTGGCCGAGATGGCGAGAAATCAAGACACACCTGCAGGCCGACGATCAGAACCCTGGATACTGTCATGATCATGTATATAGGGATATGAATAACCAGGTTTTTCATGTTCCATATAAACGCCATATCAAAAACATAACCAAAAACAGGATAAGGCTCAAAACCAGGATACTAATGCACATGTAAACACACTCAGTGATGCGAGGTTCGGGTTACCTTTACCCACCCTTCAGGGGCTGATAGTTCACAGAATCTCTGTGAGGATGCTAATCAATTCAATGATTGATTCAGTGTCAAATTTAAATGCCCAGTAAACATGAGTCTTTAGTGAGCTCTCAAGGGCAAAGGGGACCTTAGACGAGTCCACGTGCACGGGATGCTTGTTAACCGACTCCCTGCATGCTGGTGTGTTTATATCTGCTTGGGGTCTGTCACGGAGGCAGAACAGTGTTTTCTTTAGGACTGTACAGTGATTAGGAGGAGTATGATGTAAGCATGAAGACACACAGAATCCCACTGGATAAAGTCATTGGGCAGGACCATTAACCTTTAAACAAGTTGGCAGTGAAGCTGCAGAGCATCTCACATTTTTTATTTTTTTTTTGCTATGAATCTGCACTGTGAGGTGAGACAGCACATCACTGTCACTGTATTTACATATTTGTTCAGAGTAATAAACAGACTGAAGGAAGGGAGAAGTGCAGCGTATAAACCACAGTCCTGTTGAGATGGTGCATGTACCAGAAGAAATAAATCTAGACCTAAACTCTATCAGGAAAGAATAATGCCACAATAAAATTGCCAAGGAGAAAAGTCAGACAGCCAGTGCAAAGGCAGGTAACTCATGCTGGATGGCACAAGCTGGTGAGCAGCTGGTGAGGAAGGTCAGTGGGAAACTGCTGTTATCAGCACTGCTTGATATTGGCAGCTATGAGAATAACAGAAAAATCACCAAAAAAAAAAAAAAAACCTCAACACATCCCGAGTCGCCTTCCTCCAACTCCTCTGATGTTTATTTACAGTTACAGTTCTTGGGGTTGGAAAGAGGATTAAGTAAACCCACTCGCACACACTCTCTCTCTCTTTCTCTCACACACACACACACACAAACACTCCAGTGGCCTAAAGGAAACTGATGATGGTGAGGTCACCACAGCAGTGGAGACCACCAGTGATATGGTCTTAAGCCAAAAGGACAGTGGAGACTGCAGATGACACATAGTCCTCAGCAGACTGTCATTATTCTTTCTAATCTCTGTTAATAAAAGAAGATTTACTGGTACTTGGTGATACTAACTTGCAAATGGGCTCCATTTAGGTCTTTGAAATAACATGTTACTGTATAAGTGCTCAGTATGTTGCATGTGCCACACTTCCTCTGAGCTCATTTCCTGTCCTGAAGCATAAGAACAGCCGAGTGGTTCAGTCTTTCTTCATTCATTTAGACTAGTCAAAAGCAAAAAGCTCTAATGTATCTTCTCACTTCTTCTTAATAAAAAAAAAAAAAACTGGACCTAGTGTCTCTTTCATCATCTGTACAGTCACAGATATAAATAGCCAACTTGGCCAAATCCCAGCTGTGATATTACGGTGGGTTAGGGAGAGATGGAGAAGAATACTGGATTGGTTTAAGAGTGAGATTTCCCTCAGGAGCAGCAACCATCCAAATGTGTTGATCCCCCCCCTCACCATAAATTACACTATCCTCTGGTCCCTGGCCACGATTAATCACATGACCACAGCAGCCAGATTAAATCTGTAGCCTTGGACTGTTTTCCTGTCTCACTCTCTCTCTGCCTCTCCTTCATGCACGAGGCATACAAATAATCAAGAGGCACACAGCAAGAGCAGACACATGGATAACATCAGCTAAGCATATAGTAACAGACTATTATGTGTGCGCCAGCGTAGAAATTAGTCACTGTGTGGCCGTTGTGTGTGTGTGTGTGTGTGTGTGTCACTATCCACCTGTTATCTGTCAGTACGGTTACAGTGAATACTGTCTGTAGGCTACAACCCTCAGTCTCAGTGCAACATGGACGCTGGCTGTATGCATCCTGTAACTCAACACCCCACTGCAGAGCTTTAATTTCTCACTGCCAGACCTCCATCGCCGCGGTAACACTGGCTCTGGGCCTGGCTAAGGTGGCCCTGACACATGATATGTTTTCATATTCGGCAGCAAAATAATGTAAGTTACAGAAATAGTTAGTGTAAGAAAATGTAAGAAACAATTAGTCGATTACTTGGCGAATATTTTGATTATCAATTAATAGTCTAAGTCAATTTCAAGCAAAAACATTTTGGTGGTTCAAGCTTCTCAAATGTGAAGATGTTCTGCTTTTCGGTCTTACATGATAGTAAACTGAGTATCTCTGGATTTTGGGCTCTTGGTAAGACAAAAGCCATCTGAAGACATCACCTTGGGAAACAATGATGGACATTTTCACTATTTTCTGATTAGTCGAGAAAATAATCGGTAGATAAACTGATAATGAAAATGTTATGAATAGCATGTTTAAAAAAATCTATGGGCAGAAAAGTGTTTGAAATAGTGTGAATGTAAGATTCTCATTTAAACTAAAATCACTTGGTTTTATTTAATTTGACTATTAACACTAAAACAACAGCTCTGGGAAGAAAGCAAAAACTTTAAATATTTCAGAATGAAAAACATGTGCATGATGGTGTTTACAACATGCCAATCAGGTTAGAAGTGTTTCTGTACATCAAGCCTGCCTCTAATTTAGACCAATTTGGAATATGCAGAAGGATGACACGTATATGAAAGTGTTGCTGAAGTGTGACACTGAATATGAGAAAGGGCAGAATGTCAGAATGGAAAACATCCTTTTTTGTTTGGATTGTAAATGGTGGAGCTAAAATTAGATCTAAGATGGCACTGGGTGCATTTCCAAACTGATTTAGAATGCAAGGGCATCTAATAATGCTACACTGCTGTACTTGTAATTTTATAACGTTGAGAGGTTATGAAAACAGCTATTTGCTTGTTTGTTTAACAGAGAAAATAGACGAAATGCAACACATTTAATTTATATACTGTATGGCGTCTAGCTGAAGCTAATCCTCAGCCCTAGTCTAGTTTAGTGTGTAGGGTAATGGAAATAGCTGATGATAGAATGGCAAACGTGTAGTTCAGGTATGCATTGTAATGTACAGCGGAAAAGAGCAATAACTAACAGCAGTATCTGCCTGATGAAACCCTGCCTGTGATGTGTGTGAGACTTGCCAGGGAGCAATGATGTGATATGAAGGCACACATGGAGCGCCAGACATGGAAGCTGCTGAGGATGCATAAAGCATATGAATCCAACCAAGGGTAATGCAATATGTAAATGAAACAGTTGTTGAAGTGAATCTGCCTGCTGTTGTTTCTACCAAAATTGCATGTGAAATGCACGGGGCATGACTCACTGATAACACATGCGCACACTATACTGTATGTTCTACTCCTGAGTGCCTGGACTCTTTCTCAGGTCAAAGATATGGAGAAAGAGGGTGGAAACATGGATAAGAACTGTTTTCAGTGGCAGCTATGTTAGCTCCAAAATCCGTTCCTCTGGCTGTTGCTAAGTAACAGGTGATTCGGAAACAGCAGACTTTTTTATGATACTCAGCATCACACAGTTACAGGGTAGGAGCACTACTGTAGGATGGAGGCTGTGAGGTGTTGGGGGTTGAGTGGAGGACAAACAGAGGGAGAGATTGGGAATGAACGCCAGGAGCCCTGGACACTAAATGACTGCTGTTGCTGCTTGGACAGTGATTTATGGTCCAGCTTCAGGGGTGTAAAGGCGGTGTCAAGGGAAGGAAAACAAGGACGGTGCACACGGAGAAGGATATACATGTAAACAGATAGCGACAGTTAACAGAGAAAACAGAATTTTCATTGTATCTTTGTGTACTTCAGTCTATGTGCGCAGTATCACTTGACAGTAAGTGAAAGTTTTGCGCTCCTGTGCCTCCACTCAGCAGGGTGTGACACCAGCAGCCTCCTACCCGCCTGCCCTCCCACTGTCACCTTTATTAACAGTCTGCCAGGTGGAGACTTTCTCTCCTAAGTGTCCCACTGTAGCCTCAGATTTGCTGAGGTAAGTGATGAACGAGGCACAGAGAGCCCATGGGAGCCAGCAGCTCTCCCTCCTGTTCAAAAAGCACTGTTTACAGGTAACACACAGCAGCAATATACTGTGTTTACCACACTACTATACAAAGCACTTTTAGTAAGTGTCAGGTGGTCTGCTCTGTTGCTGACATCTGTAACTGTGATGATATGACATGAGAGTCTTTATTCTGTCATCTGTGCTTCAGGACATGAATGCACAGCGAGGTGACATAATTATCTTTGTATAAGCTAAAGCCATTAAGACTGTTGTACAGAGAAAAATATCACATATTGTAATATGTAAACAAAGTGCTTTATGTCATCACATAGTATCAAAAAATCCACCAAAACTGACTTTTTCTCATTGCATTTAGACCTTTAAACTAAAAGTTTAAAAATTTTTAGGACACATTGAAGGCAATATAAGTGATTTAACTATTTTGAAGGTAGTCCATCTAAACATCTAAGACTTTTTTTAAATTTATTTATTTTTATCACTGGTCCCTTGATGAATTTGGACAATTGGAGTTATCACATCATTGCCCAGCCAGACTGCTATGAAGGTAAAGAATACACCACATTTTTAAGGTTTCAGTTGTATGCTGTGCCATATTGTACCTGAATTATTTTTATGACAGAGCATTATTTTTAAAGATGATCCCATTATCTTTCATTATCTTTCCCGCAGGCAAAACAGTGGGTGGTAAAAGGTTAAACAAAACTCAGACTCTATAGGCACACTAGCAGGTCAGGTCTATGAGGCTGTATTAAGGCACTTTGGTGCTTTGTGACAATGCTAATATGCTGATGTTTATCAGGTTTAATGTTTACTATTTTCACCATCTTAGTTCAGCATGTTAGCATGCTAGCATTTGCTAATTAGCATTGAAAACAAAGTGCAGGTGAAGCTAAAGTGAATCTCATTAGTTTTGCAGGTATTACCCTAAGTATTGGACAAATTAAAAATTTTGAAATGATGATGCCACCAGATGAAGAGTCAGAGGATCACAAAATGTATTACAATTCATCCTGGTGGTGGTGGTGGAGGGGGGACACGAATGTCTACCACATTTCATGGCAATCCACCAATAAGTTGGAAATGTTTCAATCTGGTTTTCAGACTAATCATAGCACTGAGGCAGCCCTAGTAAAATGGGCAGGAATTGAGGATACTTCTAGATGCCAATAGACCTTCAGTGTTGGTACTACTCGATCTGGGCACTGCTTTTGACACAGTGGATCACAAAATTCTTTTAAATAGACTGAGGGATTACATTGGACTGTTGGTAACTGTTTCTAACTGATTTTCCTCTTATCTTTCTGGCAGAGTTCTTTGTTACAATTGATAACTTCTCCAAAACCTCCAAAATAACCTGTGGGGTTCCCAAAGGATCAATTTCAGGGCCACTTCTTTTTAATCTATAAATGTTACCCCTCCCGTGATGTCATCAGGACACACGGCATCTCTTTCCATAGTTATGCCGATGATACACAACTTTATGTGGTTGTGTCTCCTGATGACACAGGACCAATTAATTATCTTTTTAAATGTAATTTAGATATTGTCTGGATGTCACAAAGCTTTTTACAGCTCAGCCAGGATAAAACTGAAATTTGAGTCATACGTTCTAAAGCTCAGAGAGAGAAACTGGTCACAAAATGAAATTCCCTTGGACTTACCCCAAGCCAACAAGCAAGAAAACTTGGTGTCATCTTTGACTCAGATTTGAACTTTAAGGCTCATGTGGGGTTTCTCACTAAATATGCTTTTTATCACCTCAAAAATATTGCTTCTCTCTCTGAGTGACACAGAGTGACTAATGCGCGCTTTTATATCGAGCAGGCTGGACTGCAGTCTTTACATTGGTTGCCTGTCAATTTCTATATTGATTTAAAAATTCTTTTACTTGTTCTTTCACTTGCCCCGGCATATATGTCTCACATGCTTACAGTGTATGATCCAGTACAGCCCCTCAGGTTCTCTGGCACGAGTCTGTTAGTTGTTCCAAAGTGCAAGACCAAAACCTTTTCTATTATCTATTTTATCTAGTTTTTTAGTCTACTTTTTATCCACCTCTATTTTATTATTATTATTATAGCTTTTACATCTATTTTATTGTATTTCTTTGTCATTAATCTAGTTTTTATTCAACTCTTACTACTATAACTGTTATTATAGGTTTTAAATCTATTTTATTACATTTTCATTTTTATTTTCTCGCATGCATTGGTCTCAATTTGGTTTTTTGGTGTTCTATGGTCTACACTTGTTCTGTCTTATTATCTTGTCAGTCATCTGTGAAGCAGTTTGAACTGCACTAACCTATATGAAAGGTGCTATACAAATAAAGTTTGATTGAATAGTTGTTGAGAAACTCTCACCAAAGTCATTAGAAAACATCATCTGGGGTCCGTGAATCTCTGTACATTTTAATGGCAATCCATCCAATAGTCGTCAGGACATTTCAGTCTGGACCAAAGTGGTCGATCGGCAGGCCAACATTGGCATCCCTGGAGCCACATTGCTAGTATGGCTAAAATTGGCATGTGAGTGTGTATTTGTTTGTTTCTTTGTTTGACATGGACGGTGCAATGCAACAGTTAATGTTCAATTGTTAGAACAGGGATCTTGCTGCACATCGAGTTTAGCTACTGCTTATTTACAACTCCTGATAGGCTTTTAAAGATACAGTATATTTAAAAGTCACAATATGAAGTCATGAGAACTCCTCATTTAGAAATCAATGTGGTGCACTGGGAGGTGCAGAAGATCTAGGCAGCATTAAGAAAAAATGATGGACTATGGAGTAAGTAAGAGAAGGGTTCAGGGATAAGCTCCCAGGTCTTTAGTTAAAACCCCCTTGGCTCTCAGCAAATAACACTGCTGAGGTTTTAAACAACTGTTGAATGACTGGCAAAAGAGACTTTACAATCCTTGGATTTTTGTTACTTAGTGAAGGTTGAGAGAGCATACTTGCTTTTTTTCCAAGGAATGCCCTGCTTGACATCCCCACAGTTTCACACATATACACATTGGAGCTGCTCAGTAAAACAAGTCTTCTGACAGAGTGTCCTTAGATTTTTTAAAAGACGCTTTTAAATGGTAAAAAGAATGTATCAGATTAACAGTTCCACACTGCTTTTTCCATTATCACTGTTTTGTCCACCTGGTTATTGACTTGGACTTTTCTTTAGTGCACAATAATACATTAATTGACTCAAAATTAAATCCTCAACATGAGACATGAAGTTCTACTAATCATGCATGTAGCTGGCTGTATGTTTTTATACAGTACAGTGCTGCAGGTGCTGCCAGGCGGCCTTACACGCGTGTAGGGTGTCGCTGTGCATCTTATCACAGCAATCTCAGCGAAGAGTGAAAATAGAATATTACACCATCTGTGTATGCCTACATGAATGTAGGCATACACAGATGGTATGCCTACACACATATGTGAGTTTATATTTATGTATCTGCTGCTGTAACTGAATCATACAGCCTCAACTGTAAATAAATAGATATATTGTTCTTGTTATGCTGCTTTGCATCTTAATGTGTGGATTTAAAAGTCAATGTATAAAGATCACTGCTCATCAAATAAAGGCCTGTATATGCTTTAATGTTTAGCTACATCGTACTCGAAACAAATGTGAAGGGCTTATTATTTCTGAACTACGCAACCTGTATGTTTTATCAACCTTGTATCTATCTAACAGTCGCAAAATAAAAACTATGTGTAAAGCAAAATAACAAGTAATGGGATAATGGGATGGGATACAGCATACACAAAGTTGTACTTGATATTCTGGACTGGTGATTTTCTGTGAGCAAACCACAGCGAGGCCAGTCAGCTTGCATGTCAAAAATGAAACCCGAGAAGGGAGAGATCAGATAGTCCCATGAGACTCCACTGGACAGGAGTGTGCAAGCCTTCGCGCATGTGTGTCTCTACTGTATGTGCGTGCATCCTTTGCCTTTCATTGCTACTGTGTGATGCATTTCTTATATAACAACATATAAACTTTAAAACCTACTCCCCAATACACACAGATGTGCATTAGAGAGCAACACACAGCTCCAGGAAGTGCAACAAGGCAACGGATGAGCATACCAATGTGTACGAACTAGCCTGTTACATCGGCAGCCTGGTACTTGGATGTTGAATTGTTGCTACAGCTAAAGGTGCATAATGATGGATAAGGAATCTTTATTAACTACATTTTGCTTTAAAAATAGTAAGTCAAGTGAAACATGTCATCCTGCACCTATGATACATGATGCATTTCCAAGTCAATTTGACCACTAAGGTGCTTGTTTTCTATTATGAATTCAAAGTTTGAAATTTTGATCTTTCAATTAGTGTCTCGAGTTCCTGTATTTTCCTTTAAATGTATTTTTGTTGCAAGAGCACAGTGCCAAAATGACACATTGAACAACACCCACCTAACACCCACTATGGAGACAACCTGCCCTAGTCTGCAGCCACGGCCTCTTAAGTGCATCATACCTTCAACAACTGTCAAACACTGGTGTCTAAACTATTGTACACAAGATTCTTTAAGCACAGCACCAGCCAGTGATGCAAGGGTGGATGTGTGTATCAGTGTTCAATCAGACTTTGCAGTCCATGAGATGATACTGTTCAAAGTCTAACATTTCATCCTGTAAGTCCAGTATAGTGCCTCAAAAGGCCAATATCTATATTTTAAAGTCTGCAAGAAGTTGTACTTTTGGGGCTAAAAAGAGTGTTTTATATGTTCGCACTTTTAGTTCATACATCTTTATTTAGAATTATGATTACATACAGTATTGATATTTTTGTATTTGAATCAGTAAGTTACCAGTTCCCCAAACAATTTATTATTGCATCTTTTTGATAACTGTTGATTTTGGTTCCAACATGCATAAAGCAATTTTTCATTTTCCATCTTTCTGTTGGCCTATGTGACAAATATGCATCACTTCAGGGATTGTACTCCCATTCATGGTGTGCATATTCAAAAAAACTGTGTAGGAACCCATCCTGTTTTAGAGCTTTGCAATGCTAAAAAGTGCTATAATATGCTAAAATACTGAAACCTAAATGATTGAGGGTATATGAGAGTGGGTGAGCATGTATGTGTGTAAGAGAGAGAGAGAGAGAGAGAGAGAAAGAGAGAGAGGGAGGGGGGCGAGATTCTGCTGCACTGAGCAGATCTGCAGGGCCAAGGTCAAGGTCACAGCAGGCTTACTTCCCGCCAGAGGCAGAGGTAACCTGAACCAACAACTGCAACACAAGACAGCCCTCAAAATCTCCAGCCTGGGTGTGAAATGAAAAATGCTCGCCCTTCTGCTGGTGTGAATAGAGATTCATGCATGCCAGCAAGAGAAACAAATCAGATCTGTCCACAGATAAGATTTTATTGTAGGTAGGATGATGCATTTCTTTTTTTCAGGTTGATATGACCATCTCAAATTACAGATTTTCAGTCTCTGCACATAGTCATGTTAGTAGTTGTGCAAAGTGAAAGTTAATTTACTTAAATTATAATTTATCAACATGTCAATTAACTCATGAACATGAAAACAATCTCAATAAAACCTCTGGTAAACATAATTTTACAGACATCTATATCACCTATTTCGATTCACCCACACAGAAGTAAGCCACAATTTTAAGTTCCTTGTCTGTGTGCAAAGTAGTAGCATCATTTAGAGTGATGCATCATACAAAGCAGAATATTACTGTACATGTACTACAGCTATCGAGTAGTTTATTCATGTGCTGTCATTCATAAGGTAAAACCTTGGGCATTAGCAATTTACTTTCATGGCCTGGTTGTTTTCTAATAAACATTTTGTTAGAATGAAATGACCCAAGAGAGCTTTGTGGATGTAACAGAAGGGAGAGAGTACCGTATGTGTGAAATCAGAGATCGAACATTTTCAGCAATGTTGGAATCAGTTCAGCAAGAGCTCTAATCAAGTGTCTCTTTCAAACTCTAACATGCCTGTCTAGCAAGGAGGATTTGAATTTCAGTAATCATGCTCGCTCCATGCTTTCTTCATATGATGAGCTCAGTAACAGAAGATGTATATACTGTGGGAAGGGGAGGGGCACTGAACAAGCTTCCCAGGATTTAAACCAGGATGCTACAGTTTGTCTGCAGCCAGTGAGGAACCAAAACGTCTCATGGTTTGGTATGACCTGACCTGCATGTCCAGGTCAGGTTCCCAATAGCAAAAGGGCAAACAGAGGAGCCAGGTGTGATCCCAGAGACTTCCTCCGGCTTTTCTCGAGGGAACCCCATGTGCTCTTAGAAAAGCTGGAGGATGTAATCACTTCAACCAAGGCTCTACTCTCAGACGCCAAAATGAAACAAAAAAATCACATTTCTCCTCTGTGAAGCTTATGGAGTAGCAGCTGCTCCACCACAAGCTTCTACCGAATCATCCAACCCCAACTCTATCAGACCCGGTGAGACCTGCCATCCTGCTGAGGAGCTGCATTTCATCAGCCTCTATCCATGATCTTCACTCAAAACCCACAGCTCATGAAAACAGGTGAGCTTTGTTCTGTGGCTTAGTGCAGCTGACGCATGTATCTAAAGATCCTTTTTGTACAAAATAAATACAAGTCTAGAAGCGTTCAAGTCATCAGGCAACTCAAGACAGAGTTGTTTGTTTTAGGGTTAAAGACATAAGTGCATTGACAATATAGCACTTAATTCAGTAGATTTGGGCATCCATGTTTGTTTCATTTTCAGCTTTCCCAGCTATAATTACAACTTGGATGTTGACATGAAAGCTATTTACAAGTCAAAAACTAGTAATTATATTAGGCATAAGTCCAAAACAAAAGCAAGTCACAGTACATGAGTAGAGGAAGGGAGAGAGTAAGACTGACAACACCAGCTTATTCAGGATGTCACTCAGAGGTCTGCCAGCACAGGTGTCAGACTTCCTGACAATCTCAGCACACAGAACCAGGAAGCACTAACAGGCTGTCACATCTCTTTTTCTCACTCACAGCTAAGCTCCTGAGATACCTGAAATTCTCTTCTTGGGGTGTCTGTTAGATAAGCTTAGTCACCTTTTCGTGAGAAAGGAACATGGTGGCACACTTCTCAACTTGACTGTGTTACACGCAGCTGCAAATAGCAGTGCACACTGGAGATTATAGTACTGAGCTCTGTAATGCCAGAACATCATCATCTTCAAATAGCAGAGATGCCTCCGTAATGTCACTTATCTCCAGATAAGAGATAAGTGTCATTATCTCTTATATAATTGTCAAGACTCTTGGATGTGCTCGACTTTATGCTAAAAAAGCAAACATGCCTGTCAGCTGACTTGGAAAACAGTGTTGTAAGAGTTCTCTAAATCCAGAAAGCACTTGTAGGCTAGATTAGAAAATTCCTGATCGATTGTTTACCAGAACTAGCAGAGTCTACAACCAACAGCCGATTAGCTTAGCTTAGCATAAAGATTGGAAACAGCAGGAAACAGCTAACCTAGTTATGGCCAAAGGTAACAAAATCCACCTACCAGCACGTTTAAAACTCACTAATTAGTGTGTTATATTTTAAAATGTGGTTTTACGTGTGGTTATGTGCAGGACTGTTTCTTGGGTGGGCACAGTAACTTCCTGGAGTCTCCACAGGTTACCTGGCAACTTCACAATAACAACAAGCCTGCTGTTTCCCCTGATGTCTTTATGCTAAGCTAAGCTAACTGGCTGCCAGCTGTAGCTTCATATTTGACAGACAGACATGAAAGTGGTATTAATGTTCTCATCTAACTCTCAGCAAGAAAATGAATAAGCGTATTTCGCAAAAAAGGCAAACTATTTCTTTAATAAAAAAATTAATGTAAATTATCGTTAGTTGTAGCCTTCCCCTTAATTATTGGTAAAAGGGTAAAATGCCAACAAGGATTTGTCCTTATTGGAGGGTGCCAGCTTCTATATCATCAGTGAAGTCATCAGCAGGAAGTTAAAGTTTTAGAGTGACAGGTTGCTGATGAAATCATAAATGACCTAAGGTAAATTAGCGGGCCATTTCAGTCGGGGATTTTTGACTGTGGAGTGACTCACGTTGTATGTTCCTGCCCTGCGGAGGCACGCAGAGCAATAGTCAGAAACACTTTGACCAAATGGCGCTCCTCTGCGTAAAACTCCAGTCAGCCTGTCCCCTGCTCTTGTTGCCTCTTAGCGGAGATCTACAACAGTAACACAAACTGGCAGATTAGTCTCAACAGTTTAGAATTTGCCACAATAATGATAGCCTCAGCCTTCCTGCTATTTGGCCTTGGCAAGCAAGCGAAAACTCCATAAAATAAGCAACTTTCTACAAACTAAAGCATATTTTTGAATTATTCACATTAACACATTTTTAAATATAAGCTCTGGACATTCCTTCTATGGAGCACTATCAACAGTTGTCTATCGCTATTAACTATATACTGCAAAATAGCTATTATTCTAAATGATTACGTTATCTCGAACTGAATGTTGGCCCCAGTTCAACAATAACAGTTCATGGAATTTTTTATTACATGACACGGCGGAGAACTATCAGCCAGAGAGATGCCGTTTAAACTTGTTTCTTCTTTTTCTGTGACAGCAGGTTACAGAAAACAGAGACGTAAGTTTGTGTTTGTGAGTGTTATGAGAAGAGGACGGGACTTGTGTTTAGACGGGGGCATCCTGTGCTGGTAAAACAAGAAGAAACAGGTCTCGAGATCACAGCGTCACAGAGGAAAAGAAAGAAGCCAGACGTCCAATAATATCCTTTAAATCATACATGTCTGTCTTGTGTTTACATCATTTCATAATAAACGGAAAAACCTGACACTAAGTCAGTTTCTGTTTCAGTCATGTTGTATGTAGCCTGTATTGACATGAGACAAAGATTTAAGTGGCTTTTAGTCATTAGTATTTTACATACATTGCTTTTTTCACAAGCTGATTAGTACTCATACATGATGAGCAAACTGAACTTCATATGCTAAATCGGTGGAGTGCCCCTTTAAGTTTTTAAACATATCTTTTACTTGTAATTAAGTATTTTTACATTTTGGTATTGCTACCTATACTTAAGTAAAGTATCTAAATGCCTGTTCCACTGCTGTCCATGGGAAAAAATATAAAAAGTTGGATAAAATGTATTTAAATAAACTGAGAGGCAAAGTTAGAAAAGATGACGGTAGGAAAATGAAAATAGAAATGGAAGTCAGTCAGGTCCTTAATCTAAATGGCTGGTGTTCAGCGGGGTGTTAACCCCAGGGAGTGGCCATTTCTTAGCGATGCCATCCTCCAAACTCATGTCCACTTAGTTACAGTCATCGCGGACCCAAGTAACTAAGAGGGCAAATAACATTCACACTTGGTCTGGCATAGCAGCACAACAGTCCTTGGTGAGACACAATCTTGGTTAAAGTCAGTCAAAACTTTCACTCTGTTAGTCGCTTCTGTCTCGCAGTCGTCCTCTGTTCAAACGCATCTTTCACTTTGCGTGTCGCCTAACCGATACCTCTGTGCAAACACGTGCATGCATGTGCACGTGAACATGATGCATGTATGAGTCTATATGCTCGCCTGCCTGTTCCCCTAAAGGTAAGCCTGTGGAGCCTGCGACGTTTCCTCTTACCCTTACCCTTACCCTACTGTCAGACACTGCTCAGCTGTTGCCTTCATGGCTTCTTAACGGTCTGGGGAGCAATGTTCCCTCCTGTCCCTCCTCAGCACCCCGGCACACCCCGGTGACCCAACAAGGGTTAAAGGTCAACATGCAGCCTACAGCTAACACCAGCACTGTCACTCTGGAAAAGTTTCCCTGTCTCCTCTGAATTTACAGTGCTTAGTGCTTAATGGGATTTAGTCGGTCAGGATTGGATGAATGTAGTCTTCTTAATATGTAATTCTAATATTCACTTCTGCAGACTCTTCTGGTAAGGATATGATACATCTGTCTCAAATACGATGGATAAGATGCAATTTGTTTGATCATTGTATAACCTGTGAATACTACAGTGACAGCATGTCCTGAGATTATTATAATGCAGTATTTTGGGGTTCGATTATACAGTGGCTTTAATGTTGTTGCTGAGGGTTTTCCATCTTGCAAAGAAGAAAGTTCAATTTGTAACTCTTCTAACATATCTAACACACAACGTGAAGAAATTCAGAAAAAGCCTAAAAGCAGTTTGAGCATGAGGGCAACTTTAAATCCAAAACGGCAGGACTTCCTGGTGTTCAGCTGCTGCAACACACCACACTGTCTCTGCAGGTCCGACTGAGAGTTCACACAGCTTCCAACACCTCTCTGTAGCTAACGCTGTGAGGCAGCTGCCTTCCCACATCTTACTTCCTGTCTATACACAACATAAAGAGGCAACATCAGCATTACATTAATTATCACGTTATAATTCGGTTGCGAAAATTTATATCAGCTCACACCCTGACTATAAAACACATGTGTGATGAGCCAAAAAGTAAGCAAAAGAATTTACTTATAACAACAATATATATATATGTATATATACATATATATATATATATACATTTAGACACAGCAATGTCTAAATGTCTAATCCAGCAAATTAAATACTTGACAAATGAGAGTATTTCATCACAGTGATACAAAAATCACATTTAAAAAATCAAATTACTGCCATAAAACAGCCTGGATCACTTATTTACAATATTGCCCACAATTACATAATTCACCCAGAGATGTTTTTTTGGTCTGACAGCATACAATATATATATCCTCATAATGTCAGATTACTCTGATCTCATTTGTGCATTAATCACTTTGTAGGGCATATTTACCAATTCCTGCCTCGGTGAATCACACCCACTCAATGTAGCTGTGTGAGAATGAAGACACTCCACATTTTTAGCTCAGCAATGGACACTCTGGGCTCCCAATCCATGTTACAGGTTAGAGACACAAGTGAGTGAATGAGGCACTACATCAAAGATGTCGCTGAAAATAAAAAACCCATCCTGCGGTGGCCTTAATCCTTCAACACCTGCGAAATGAAGCACACTCCTTTGATGTTGTTGGTTCAGCTGGGGGAGAAAGAGACTTGATAGGGACAGAGAGAAAGAAAGAGATGGAGAGATAATAGATCAGCTCATTTAACACAGAACTGAACTGAATGCAAGTTAAGGTGACAGATTGGTGCAAATCAACTCTTCCATAACTCTTCAATGATATAACTCCACTAAGGTTTACTGCTTCATCTCGCTGACAAAGTACTCTAAGAGAATGCTGACTGGCTATCTGGTGATGTCTCGAAGCAGTAAATATATAAATTCAAAGCCAGCAGCAATTCAAAAAGACACCAGTTGTCACCGAGCTTGTCTGGGAGGTTGGGACATTATTTCATACCCGTCCCTCCATGATCCAGACCTCCCTATTCTACATACAAACACACACATAGTTGGAAAGTCATTAAAATCATGCTATATGCTTACTGTATGCCTATTGTTTCTGTGTGATGTTTAATTATACTGCTCATTATTTATGCTTTCCGGTGTTTCATTAAACATTACATAGATGAGTCCCGCTCGGATTCCCCTCTGAATATAGCATGCGCTTGACCATAAACCGTCCAATTAAAATAACTGTAGTACAGTTCCTCTTATTATATCATTTCATCTGAAGCAAAAGTCACAGTGTGGGGTAAAGCAAGTACCTCAGGAGCCCAAATCAAACCAAATCCAGGACAAACAGAACCTGAGTGAAGACCCAAACCACATCTCTGTATCTGGATCACAGCTGAGTCCAAATTTGAAAGGCGACTGATTGCTAAAGTAATTTTTTTAAGCAAAAATGTACTGGTTTCAGCCTCTCAAATGTGAATATTTGGTGTTTTTCTTTGTCTTCTATGGCACTATATTGAATACCTTTGGGTTTTGGACTGTTGTTTCGACAAAACAAGTCATTTAAAAGACGTCTCACTATTTTTCAGACTTATTTTATAGACCAAACGATTAGTCAATCAAGAATCGACACATTAATTGATCACGAAAGTAAATGTTAGATGCAGCCCTAAAACATCTTGTATCCCAACAACAGCAGTAACACAAAAACAATGACAATACAATAATCTAGGTTACCACACAATGGAACAATATCAGAAGGGACAAAGGGGAGATGGATGAGCCCGGGGCAGCCAGCTCTGCCCCCGCAGGCCATTTACTCTGTCCAGCAGGAGGGAAGCTGAAAGGACAAAATCAGCAACAAACAAAGGGGAGGAAGAGGACAGATCCTGTTATTTTTACATAATTGAGATTATATGAATTATTCCTGGATATCAGAGGATCTACACACAAACACATAACAGGCCAGAGTCAAAGAAAAGAGGTGGACACGCAAAATGCATGAATGAGTGCATGAATGCACTCTGATAATACATCCCCTGTTGCAACATTCATTAGGGCTCCAACTAATGATTATTTTCATTATTGATTAATCGTTTGCGCAATAAAATGTCAGGAAAAAAGTAGGAAATGCCCATCACAATTTCCCAAGGTTTCCAGGAGATGTCCTCAAATTGCTTTCAACAATCCAAAACTGAAAGATATTCAATTTATTATCACACAAGATCAAAAAGCAGCAAATCTTCACATTTGAGAAGCTGGAAATAGAAAACGCTTGACATCTTTGATTGATAAATGACTTAAATCATTAATCAATTATCCCAGATGTTGGCTGAATAATTTTCTGTCAATAGACTAATCAATTAAGCAGTTTCAGCACTACATTTAAAATCTACAATATTTCATTTATCTGTGGAACAGATACAGTCCTGATAATAATTACCAATTAATTAAATAAGCACAAATGTAAAATAAAATCCATATTTCAGTGATATCACACTACCTACCTCTACACTATCATACTGATTTAGGCGACGAAAAAAAAAAAGGAAAAGGAAAGCTGAGCCAGTTTTATTTATGTAGCCAAAAACCACGAATCACAAATTTGCCTCAAAGGGTTTTACAATCTGTACAGCATTCGACACCCTCTATACTTAGACCCTCGGTTTGGATAAGGACAAACTCCCCAAAAATCCCTTTCACATGGTAAAAAGGGAAGTAACCTCATGAAGAGCAACAGAGGAAGGATATGCATGCAATAAATGTTGTATGTACAGAGCACACAGAAATAAAAATGGTAAAATTACAATATGGAGAAATAGAATGACGATATTAGGTAGATACATTATAAATATAACAAATACCAAATTAGATTTTCTGTAGTGTAATGCTAAGGTCAATCAGCAGCAGATGACACTATTCATTTTCTTCTCCTGTGCTTCTGCTCATGTTAAACCTCAGTGCAGAAACCACCAGCAAGCCCCTCTTTCCAGAGCTTTGTTCTCAACAGAACATGTTGGGGGGTTGGGTAAGAAACAGGGTGTGGTTTCACTGTTGTCATGGCAACAGAGTTATCACTGCTTTGAACCCCCCTCAACCAGTCAGGAACTATGTACTGTGGAGGAACCCAGTCGCCAAATGACAGTATATGCAGGCAGGCAAGCCAAAATACTACAAACAAACACAAGCAATCCACATGTAGCCTCGGCCTTTGTGCATGCATGTCACGCCTGTTACGCCAACAGAAAGCGCACAGAGCCGAGCGGCTACACGAGCAGTATAGGTGTGCTCATGCAATTCCTGAGACCTGTAATGCTCTGGGTTACAGCCTATTCCATTGTGACAGAGTGATAGGCTCTCCGAGGCTTCTCCGAGTTCAAACAAGCAAAACCCATCAGTTATACCAGCAGCGTGAAGGCAATACTGCTGTACAGCAATATCTTCCTAAATGGGCTGCCACTGTTATAAAACACAAGGTTACATGACATTATTGGGATTCATAAACAGGAGTCAATGGATTCTGTGCGTGTGTCTGTATGATAGCAACAAGCTCCTGACCTGCAGACAACCCTGCCTTAGAGGTTATAGAACATAAAGAAGAGGCACTGATGTCTACATACTGGCAAAAACTGCTGTCCAATATCTGAGTGAATCCACCAGCCAGCACACAGCCCCTAATGTTATTGTGAAAAGGAGATTTGTCAACATAGCAGCTGGAATTGAATGTTTCATCAACCTGACATGAAGGCACATTTCCCCCGAACAAAATATGCAATATCATCAACTGAAAACTTCACATCAAGACCCAATATTTCACTAGTTCAATTTCAGTCAACATAGCTTTGCTTTCTAAAGGTCGCTGCATTTAGAAGACACACAGTTATTCAATAGCAGCTGCACTGTGCCTAATGAAAGAACGTCATAACAGTTTGATCTATACAGGATTTTACTTTAAATATATTGTTAGACTGAGCCGTTATAAGCCATATAAAATCGACCATGACTTAATGAACTGTGTAATGTGTTACAGAATGTTGCCATCTGGTGGTGAAATGTAGTACTGCAAACACTGCTGTTGGTCAGGCATTTATCAGACTTTGGTAGATGAATTAAAGAAAAAACCTCAATAACTGAGTGGAGAAACGTGGTGGCTCAACACCTCAGTAAGACACACACTGGTTTTTCCTTTTTTTTCCTGTAAGGTTGGTGATGATACTGAATAGTGACTAATATTTATGGGCCTGTGAAAGTGAAAGCAGCATGTCTTGAAATTATATTCCCATAATACAGAACTGAAGGGCAGGCTGGTTCAGTTTCTGCACACACAAAAAAGCCAAGATTCACTTGCAGTTAATTAACAAAACGGTCTATATGATATTTCAATGTCAGTTTCACTAGATTCAGATGCCAAGACATTGCCAATTTTATTTACATTCAAAATACCAATGCAAGTGATTTATTTAGAGCAGCTTTCTCAGTTGCTACTTCAATAGCATCAGCAACACAAACTATATATATATATAATTATCTTTATTTAATTTCATGGTTTCCACCATGAGGTTTTGCTTACAATCTCTTACTAACCAACATATATAATAATACCTTGATATAGAAGATAGTATATACTGGATAATATCCTATGATGGTGTCAAGCTAACATGAAAGACATGAGACACATATAACATGTACACTATAAAATATTATCCAGATAAAGATTTGACAATCCTTATAATTTCTGAGGACAAGGCACAGAATGGATCCCTGAGGAACACTATTATTAACATAATCAATGTGAAAACAGGACAGACACACTAATATGTAATATGTCAGAGGCTGAACAAACATTAACTCTTATAAGAAACAATGCAGAAATAAAGTGACTGTTTCAAAACAGTAAAGAAAGTTTTGGATGCTCTGGAAAATCTCAAAATTTCTTGTATTTATGTGTATAAGCTTTGAGAGGACACCATATTTTAAATCACATAAGAAATACCTTGGTTTGTGTACATCCACTTCATTCAGAGCCACCTCTGTCTGTGACAGTTCAGGAGCAGAACTGATTACAATCTTCTGCTCTTTGTCGCTCTCCATCCATGAGCCAATACTGAGAAGAAGGCCATAATGAACTAACTTTAGTCACATAAATCCATAAGTGGTAATAATGTCAAGAAGACAGCTAAGCAGGATACATACCCACAATTTGTGACCCATTTGAATTTAAATAAAGTCCAAAGGGAGCCTCGACTTAAAAAAAAGTTTGGCTAACTAACGTTACTGGAGTTAGCTTTAACTGTAACGTTACAGAGCAGTTCGGGTGTGTTTTTGGAAAATACAGCAAAACGTAAGATGTGTTTCCTTCAGGTGACTGTCATTTTAAGTAGTTATGTTTCAATTAGTTAGCAGATGAAAAAACATTAAACATTGCCTACTTAGCTTATAAATGTGAAATTTAAGCTAGCTTCAGGCCTGGATAGTTCGCTTGCTTTATCGTCAGTTTCTCCGAATTGACAAATTTACGACAGTTTTCGACAGCATTTAAAGGCAGCGGAGCCGTTTAAGCGCCAAAACGACAGAGCGGCAGTTGGTCAGAGATACTGTCAAAGCCAAACGTCGCTAACGTTAGTTTCGAGGGACAAAAAGATGAGGATAGCAAGCTAAATGGAGAGTTGCGTTTAAAATAGTACCACACTAACTAGCTGAAACTAGCTAACCTTTTTTTTTTCCAAAGGAGAGAACTAGATATGTTTCGAAATAAGACTGCCTGGTTTTCAAGCAGTGTGCCACAGTCATGTCACAACTTTTGGAGTAAGTATCAGCTCAGGTATATACCTTTATTTGAGCTAATTTACTAGCTAACTATTAATTCAAATAGTGTGTATGCTAATGAGATAAGCTATTGACACAGAGAAGCTGCCACTAAACTTGTTATCTTTAAAAGAATAATATACTGCCACCAATCTAGTGTAGAGATCTGTAATCGGGTTCAAGTTGGACACACTCTTTGGGCAGGAGCTTACTTATTTTACCTTGTAGTATTGGAGGGTGGGACCATTGCTGGTTGGAGAAAAGCTGATTATCTTTTCAGCAAGGATGCTACATGTCCTGATACTCTGAGGTGAGAATAGTAACAATGGTTTCTAAATCATTTCTCAATAATCCCTTTAAAGCTGTATCTTCAGTTCTGTTTTTCAGGGTGTTTGAAAGCAAAGATTACCTCTGGAACAAGATGACAGTTTTTCACAGCTCATTTCTGTCTGCCTGTGAGGAGCGTCAGAGTGCAAAGTCAGTGTGCGTTGGTCATTATGTGCTGCCTCCAGCATCTGTGCAGGACGGTGAGGAATACTGTATTGTTCTGTTGTGAATGATCCTAAATCAGAGGTTCCCAACCTTTGGGTCACAAGATGGTTAAAAATTAATGACTTTTCTCTTATGTTTGCTTTTACTGTAAAAATACTGGATCATTTTACATCTTCAGGCCTCTAAAAACTACTCAAATGCACTTGTAACTCTTTGGTTGAACTGCTCGCAACTCATAGACATAAACAACCTGTGACAAGAGGTTGAAAGTGTACTAAATAATTCATTTCAAAGCAAAAGCATTCATTAATGAATCATTATTCATCTTATGTTCCTTTGATTATCTATGCAGAGGTCAGAAACATGCTTGGGAGGCTGATATGGGAGCGTGAGGATGAGCAGTCAGTAACACAGGTAATATGATTCAGACAAAGGCAAATCATTCACATTGTTACAATCACCTTTCATAGACCAGTTTCTGTTTTACAGGGTTCCCATGAGAGTTTTAGTTACCAGACAGAAGATGAGTACAGTGAAATCAGCAGAAGCAAGTATGTTCAGTTTCTACTCTAAATATTTAGGATTGTAACACGATGAATTGTAAACTGATTAAGTTCCTGTTATTCTGTTGGCAGGTCTGGACCATCTGACACAGACACATCAGGAAGTGAAGACCCGATGTGTTGGGAATCACGGGATTATCCAGTCAGTAACATGCATACAGGTGAAGCATTTTTGTTTTGTTTTTTTGAGGAATTGTCTGCACTCGTTTCCTGTAATCAAGTTCATGCCTTGCATTGAATGTGTGGTTCAATCCATGTGTGGAGTTTTGTTTTTAAGTGTGTTAATGTTATTATTATCTCTAATTCACTACAGGGTATGTCAGCATGCGCAACCTGCAGAAATATTCAGGTGATCTGTGTGATTTCCGTCCCGGGTGTTTCCGATGCTCCAACTGTAAAGCCCACTGCTGCGTGCCACACACATAGACAAACACTTACAAAACATATTTAACAAGAAGAATTATCAACTGACCTATTCACATTTGCAAGCTGTAGATAATGTACTGTCAAATTAGTTATTATGTTTGTTTATTAGGAAATATTCATTGCCTACCAGCATTTGTTTATGCAGTGTAGATATATATTTCATTAGTATAAAATAAATCAGTATAGCATGGATACTTCTTTTCTCATTTTGTAATTTTATTGTATTTATTGTGTTAATAATTAAAAAGCAGTCAAGCCAAATAAAAGGGTCCACTGTTGACCGTTACTGTACATGAAAAACAGCTTGTTTGACAGCAGCATGCTGAAGTCTAAGAGCCTGTCTGTTTCTGATGAATTTGAGGAAGCTTTGTGCTCTTTCTCAACTGTCACATCAATGAGAAAAAAAGAGGTAAAAATAAACAGGAGTGTAAATAATTTTCCTTAACATCTGTAGAATCTGATTTACAGTGTGTACATTAATACTCGGTATGACTCAACAGAGTGAAGGTAAACTTTTGGTAGCATTCAGATTACATGAGGAGTAAACTTGTGTGCTGAACTAACATGCGTCATCAAATTCTCCAGTCAATCCTATTAACTGCACTTTCCTTTGTGTAGGAAATGCAGCACAATGCATAATGTGCAGTCACATTCACCAGGAATGTGCTATGATGCTTTTTATCTACTAGTGTTAACTTGATTAGGCTGAAAGATGAGGCCAACTCAGTTTTCACAATTAGGTGAATCCAGGTTAAATAATCTCAGTTGTTAACAATTTGTCCATAGAAACACTTCAATGTGGGTTTTTTTGGTGGTGGTTGTTGGGGGAGGGGGGGGGGGGGGTCACAAAGATTAAAAACGTTTATTTTTACTAGAGTTACTTTAATAAGAAATACTTTAAGTACAGTTTTCTTTGCAATGTACATGCCATCAACAGAGGGAAACCTTGAGAATTACATATCGGTCTTATTTTAAATCACTTTACTGATTGCTATTCTGACAGGCACTTTCTTTAAATCAGTTTTAACTTAAAATGTATATATGCATTATTCTTAAATGAAAACGAACATTACTGTCCACTTTATTGCTCCCTCAGTGTGTCGCTTCTGATTTCAATTGGACAGGAGTTTTTCGGTTAATTACATCACAGCATGTCGATGATACAGTCTCATAAAGAACATATAATTTAAAAAAATATATAATGTAAACGTGTTTTAAAGTAATATAGAGCAGTAGTGGGAGTTTTGTGTTATTTCAGTGCAGTTAAACGTTTGTACGTGACAGCCTCCCCCCCTCCACAATGGACCGTGCCGCGAGTGTTTGGCCAATCACGTGCTTTGTTGTGGTAGCAGCCCACAGAATCAGGAAGGTGTAGCTTGATGCTCGCTGTACTTTGACACTGCTCAGAGTCAGAAGACTCGTGTGTTTTCTTCTTCTACACGCTGCTGGCAGCTCGGTGTTGGATCATGGAGCAGGATAATCTGTCCGTGGTGCTGCACTCTCAGGGAGACCTCAGACTGGTAAAAAGTAAATTTGTACTATTCCCACACGATTATAAACTGCAGTCTGTGTAAACTGAACTGACTGCGACCTTTTTGCATTTTCCTCAGGAAAACCGCCCCGTCCCGGAGCCAGGACCTAATGGTATGACATTCATATATGTTTCTCGTAAAGACAATTGACTGCTTTGTGGAGCTGCAGTTTACAATTTATAGACCGCTCCAGCAAGCATTTCTAAACATGCAAAATATGTTTAAAATGTTCTGCATATTACGCAATGTTTTCTTAATCAGTTAATGAATGACAAAATGCATCACAGTCGCATTGCTTTTCTATTGAACTCTAAACTGCTGGAAATCTATCCTTTGATTTTATGCCTTTGAAATGCACATGAAAGAGCAACATTTTGACATGGATTTGATGGCTTTTTTTGAAGTTCTTTCTGTAAATTCTTGTGCATTGCAAGTCTACTTCATTGCACTATAGTCAAAAAATTGATATTTGTAACTGATTTCCTTAGTTAGGCTGGTAATCAGACTGAATTAGCATTTTGTTTCACTTCATTCAGGTTTGAATCAAAGAACAGATGTGTGGGCAGCAATTCAGAATTTTGGAATGAGGCTTGTCTGTAGTGTCTTTTTATGAAAAGGTGACAAACTGAACAAATTGAACTGTCCTCGCCGTTTTTTGTGTCACGTTTTGCACCCAGAGGTTTTGCTCCAGATGCACTCTGTTGGAATCTGTGGATCAGATGTGCACTACTGGCAGCACGGTCGCATCGGGGACTTTGTGGTCACAAAACCTATGGTGTTGGGACACGAGGCATCCGGGCGGGTGGTGAAGGTCGGATCAGCAGTCAAACATCTTGAAGCAGGTATGTGAGTGAGTGGTGTGTGTCTCAGAGCTGTGGAATATTAAAGGCAGTGTCTGCTGCAATGTGCATTGCACAAATCTGCCAGTCATGCTTAAAGGGAGGATGACAATCTTTTATATCTCAAAATTATATTAAAAATATAATATAAATTATACTTAAAACAAGTTCACCCCAACAGAAATACATGCACAAACTTATCCAGTACTGTGAACCTGACCTTTTACTTTTTTTAGGTGACAGAGTGGCGATTGAGCCAGGTGTGCCCCGTGAGATGGACGAATTCTTCAAAAACGGGCGCTACAACCTGTCTCCTACTATCTTCTTCTGTGCCACACCACCTGATGATGGAAACTTGTGCCGATACTACAAGCACAGTGCCAACTTCTGTTACAAGTAAGTAAAGGTGCTGGCTTTGCACCAGAGATTACCTAACAACCGCCTGATCTCTGACTGCAACTTTCTTGCTTAATATCCTCTTTCTGTATTTTTTCTCAACTGTCCAGGCTGCCTGATAACGTGACATTTGAGGAGGGAGCTCTGATTGAGCCTCTGTCTGTGGGGATCCACGCCTGTCGCAGGGCCGGCGTAACCCTCGGCAGCACCGTGCTCATCTGTGGTGCAGGTAAAGATGAAAACTGTTGACCTTGCATAATAAACCCATTCACCTTTTGTGGGAATATTCCATCAGCGAGATAACAAGGGCGTTTCAGAGCATGCTGCAGACTAATATAAAATATGTGCTTTTATTGTGTTTGAGCAACATGCCCGTGCAAGTAAGGTATCTAATTTAACACTCACTAGGTGTTGTCACAAAGGTGAGAATCATACCGACTCAACAAAACTCGAGTGAAGAAAAACTGCTGAACCTTAACTCACCTTGTAACAGACTTAATATTTAACATTTCCTTTATGCTGGTGAAAACAAGCTAATGAAGATTTAAAACATCTGCCTTAAGCAACAGCTAGCGAAAGAGCTGATCCTTACCAATAAGGGTAAAGTTATAGAACACGTGAAGGCTGAACACACATCGTTATGACATTGGCTGTTTTATTTATATCTTAACCTTGGAGTTTTACACTAAAAATGTGCAGATACTTAGCACAGTGTCTACATGAGCTATCTTTTTTTGTTTATTCTCTTCCCACAGGGCCTATTGGGTTGGTCTGTCTGCTTGTGGCCAAGGCAATGGGGGCCTCACAGGTCATCATCACCGGTAACACACACAGTTTCTAAACATGTATCTCAAGTGAAATGACTAATAGGACAATAAATCGTCTGTACAGCCTTTTCTTTTGTCTCTAATCCACCATCATCATATTCAGATCTGTTCCCTGAGCGTTTGACAATGGCCAAGGAGTGTGGTGCTGACTTCCAGCTGACAGTGAAGAGAGGCGATGGACCCCAGCAGCTGGCCAAGAGTGTAGAAGACATGCTGGGAGCTCAGCCGCACATTACTATTGAATGCACGGGTGTTGAGAGCAGCATCCAAACTGCCATTTATGTATGTGTCTGTCTGCAGAACATATGAAGTAGCTGTACCTGACAGCTGTAGTTACTAGTTATTTTTCAGATCAAGATTTTAAAATTTGTTGCATTGTTATAGATTAAATTACCCAAACTAAAAAAAATAGTGCAAATTTAGTCTACCTCTACCAAGTATATCAGTGTTACTTACACATTAATGCATCAGTAATGATAATTTAATGTCCAATAGTATAACATTTTTCTGAACTAAGTACTTTTTGAATGCAGGACTTTTACTTGTATTTCTATTTTTACTTAAGTAAATGATCACAGTGGACCAATTATCCATATCTGCAGACTCATAGTAATTCAATGGTAACCTTTTAATTTTATTAAAAAAATTTATTTATTTATTTTTTAATCAGGCAACACGTTCAGGAGGTGTGGTGGTGCTGGTTGGTCTCGGCTCTGATATGGCCACTGTTCCTCTGATCAATGCTGCCCTAAGAGAAGTGGACATCAGAGGGGTCTTCCGCTACTGCAATACGTAAGAAAATACTCATTTATCGTCTTCTTTGTTCTATAAACTGATGTTTAAAGAAAAGTTGGAGGCAGCTGCACTTGTCAAGACCACTCTTGACCTTGGCTGAGGCTGCACTCATAAAGTAATTAGTATGTATCACAGAGAATGAACTCTTCAGAAAAGTGTTTCTCTTACTGTGTTGCAGCTGGCCGATGGCCATAGCCATGTTGGCGTCGGGGAAAGTGAATGTGAAGCCCCTTGTGACCCACCGTTTCCCTCTGGAGCAGGCAGTCCAGGCCTTTGAGACCACGCGTCAGGGTCTTGGGATAAAGGTCATGTTAAAGTGTGATAAGAATGACCAGAACCCCTGATCTGACCTGCTGCAGTGAAGCAAAACCTGACCAGTTAAAAGTGACTCAGCATGATAGGCAGATACAAACATTGACCTTAAGAAAGATAACAGAGGTCATTTAAAGAGACACACTAATGTTAATGACAACCGGCTGCAGTGTTGCCGACAGGTTAGAGATGCAAGAAGAATCAGATGGTACGAGTAAAGTAGTAATTTATTATAATGGTCTAATTTGTCCTGTAACTAATATTTTAATTTTATAATTCAAATAATTTTGTTCGATTTTAAATTTAAAATAATTTTTACACATGGCCACTTTAGTGAAAGAAAATCTTTAAATAATAAAGTTAAAATATCCAAATGGTCTGAATTTCCTTTTTTAAAATATTTCATTTTAACAGAACCTGCATTGCCTCGTTGCAGCCACTAGAGGGAACCACAGGCTCAAAGTTGGAAACACAGCAGAGCGTCTTTGTCACAATTCCATACTACACACTAATAGTACAATATATTTATCTTCATAGTTTACTTTTTTGCTTTTAGTATACAAGAAATCAACATACAGTTCAACCATTTTACACCAACAGGAATATCAGTCACACTCTGGAGCACCACTGCCAGTTAAACTTCACTAAGAAGAAAGAAAATAGTTTTTCCAAAGATTCAGTACTTTGTTTTCTGAGGTCTTTATGTAGCCGTTTTACCAACTGCAGTTAAGTATTTAATGAACTTATTTATTTTGCAGCTGTGAGCAGTTCCTCTATTTTCTTTGTGCAATATGTATGATTGTACTTTAAGAGCACACTCAAAAATAGTCAGTATACTTCATTTTTTCACTTTTTCAGTGTGAACATACTCAAAACCTGCTTAGATTTAATGCATAATATAGAATTAGAACAAAGTTGATGTTTTTGTACCAACCCTATACAATATGTACTACACTCATTTTCATGGTTTAATGTAAAAATCTATATACATTACAGGGGTGGATATCAATCAGTCTTGAAATTACTTACTTAAAAATTAAAAATGAGAATAAAATGTTTTTGCAAAGATTTAACACATTTTTTGTTTCTTTTTAAGATCTATTTGTAGCTGTTGCAATCAAATTTTTTGCAACTTTGAGCAGCTCCTCGTGGTTTGAATTCCCATTTAGTTTCAGGCATGTGGGTTTCGACCCAAAGGTCTGGAAGGAGGCCAATCACGAAAATAAATTCATACAAGAGGCCAGAGACTTTCATATGACAACACAAACGTCTTTAAGATGCAGCTTTTCAAGTTGATCCAGTCCAACAAAACCAGCCAGGTTTAGCTCAGATTTTATTATCTTGCCACAATGACATGATACTACTTTACGAGGCATGCACACAGATAATGTTCATATGGTTAAAATTGACTACAATGCATTGTAAAACCATTACTCGGCGGTAAGGCTTTTTTCTGTCACAGTGAGTGATTCACAGTTCGCTCTTTCCCTCTTGAGACTGAAAGCCAACATACAGGTGTGAAGATGTTTGCAGTGACTAAACCTGTGTGTTTTTTTTTTTGTGTGTTTTTTTTTAATTATTTTTTTTAACATGAGCACAATACTAGACGAGTTTCTCTTTATGTACAGACATTCTAATACTGCTTATGGCAATGGAACAGCTCGCACAACACAGTTACATTCACAATCCACTCGTAGTATGCGTGAGTTTCAGTCGGGAACACTAAAGATGAACATACAGTAGAGTAGCACGCAAAAGAAACGTCATTTTTCACACGTGTGGCTTTGATATCAAAAGCATAACTGATGCATGTTAATAGTTTTTTTTTTTATTGAGTTGCTTGTTATTTAAAGGTGTGAGTGTTTGTACATGAGATTTAGAAAAGACGTCTCTTGCCATTCAGAGGTTGTGTATTGCCGTAAAATGACGTAAATCAAAAGGATATGGCGTTTCTCCCATAAACCCCTGCTGCAGGCATTGGTTTGATTCACATGTACATCATATCAACTTAGCATATTTAAACCCAACATTTTAAACACTAAAGTCATTCCCCTTTTTTGCTGGCAACTTCTATGATATCCGGCATTTAATTGTGTCTTTGCCATCATCATGGTCTGCATTCAATTCAACAGCATGATTCAATAAATATTTACAACGCAGCTGCGGCTCCTCCCTCCCCCGTCGCCTTCAGTCACAATATTAGCAAAATATGTATTTACATGAGAAATAAATAAACAGAGAAGAAAATGAAACTATACAAGAAGTATAGTAGAAGTTTCATATTGCATTACATGGATATAAAAAAATAAATTGTGACGCGTTCACTCGAGAAGTCCATCCATACAGTGTTACTGAAGTGACACAGAAAAGCACAAACAGGACAAATAAATAACAAACAGTATCCACACACACACAATCCGTCTCCTCAGCTGGTCAGATGGGAAAAGCATCTTAAGTCAATAGAATGGCCATTGCATGTTAAGCACGGACAATGAAGAGATGATGAAGAATGGGAGTCATCAGCTCAAAGAGAAAAAAAAAACGATAAATGAATCATCAGGGAGAAGCGTTCCCTCCCACCGGTCACCGGTCAGCTTGGTTTGCCCCGAAAGATGACCGATCACCGCTGACAGCCTGTCCTGTGGAACGATCCCTGCCATCATTTATATGTACATAGGAGTCTCCTGTCCTGTTAGAAGTCTGAACATGGCTGCCGGCATGGTCTTCATGTGAATCTGGCAGCGAAAGAAAAACAAAACAGCACAATCTCAAAAAAAAAAAAATTGACATTTATTTTAAAACTGAAAATTCATGCTGCAGAGGATTGTACAGTATATGTGAGTATGTGTGTTTATGTGCATGTATGTTATGTCTTTGAAGCAGAAGAGCGAAGGGCCCAGTATTGAGCCTTGTGTTACACTGCCAACTGTGAGAGACTATAAATGTAGATTTTGAAATCCAAAGCAGAAATTGTTGGGGTTCATTCCACTTTTACAAAAATACAACTTTAAACCTTAAAACTTTCAACACCATTTATTCTGTGTCCAAATTGTTCACTATAAATTACACAATATACTGTGTGTTCTGTTTTGTAGTGTTGTCTGAATCATGGGTGTAGATTTGGTTATGGACAGTTCGGACACGTCCCTGCAAAGTTAAGGTGTTGCTGAATTGTCTCGACCGATATCTTCACTGATCTCACAACAATCCTGTTATTTCAACTATATTTCAACTGCATATGCTGGATATGGGGGATACCCGACTTGATGATCTGGCAACCCTCAACTTCAGTATATTTAAAATATCATTTTTAGTCTCAGATTCACATCAATAAGATAAAATGTAAAATATCTCTTTAAAATCAGAGAACAATTCTTGCCTGTTTCAGACAAGTTGCATCAGCAAATACATATTCAATACAGTCAACTTTCTGCAGAGACAAACTCTTAATGTGTGTTAAGGGACTGCAGATCACAATTGGTTGTAAGCTAACTCTGTACATTATATGGTAACATTTATATTTAATAATGTACATGGTCCCTTACAAATAAAATAAATGAAATATGTAACAGTGTGTGACAGAGAGTAAGCTTTGCACATACACAACTGTTTATTTTGGCCATCCAGGTAACGCACAATCGGTGGTCACTAACAGGATATCTGCCATCATCCAAAGCACAGGCAGTAAGAAAAGGTACATTAAGATGCAACCAGGATGGAGAAGATAGTAATGACTTGAGTAGTGTGAAAGATTAGCTTTTGATTTTGCCTCCTGATTCTGAATGTACAGTCCTCTACACAGAGCTCTTTGTATAGTGAATGAAAGATTTTAAACACAGCCTTGACTCTTGTGCTCCACAACAAGTCTTTCCATTTAACATGTTCAATTGGTTGAAGCCATACACAGACACTTTCATTTGAAATTGTTCAAAAAGTAAATAGTAAAAATCAGGGAACTGACAACCAACATACGTGTGTGTGTGTGAGTATGTGAGTGTGTGTGTGTGTGTGTGTCTGTTTAACCTCGCCAACAGAGTTTGACAGGGCCTGAACAATCTTCTCATGTGCTGTGGCTACCACACTCTGCCCGTTGATCTCTATGATCCTGTGGCCCACGCGAACTCCTCCTCGCTCAGCGATGCCTCCCCGCATCAGACTGCATATCTGAAGGGTAAAACACACACACACACACACACACACACAAAAGAAGAACATCCTCATGTTACAGGCTCTGTCGCAATAATACAGTAATATGCTAAATTGATGCCACTGGAAAGGTGAAATGTCTGCAGCGATATTGGCGATGGCATCTGAAACTGATGTAGCATCTAAAGCTGGAAGAGATACTTTAGACTTTACAGACAACGATAATCTGATAGCACATTAAACCCTTGCTTAAGATAATGGGATTTGTTAGGAGGGATTGTACTGGGTGTATAAATATTGCCAGACTCAAAATAGCAGTTAATCAGACGCAGTGTTTCTTCAGTGAATCCAATACAGTGAAAATAAAATAGATGAGCAGATTAATCTAAAATGAGACGGAGAGGTAACACATACACACGCTGTACCATAAATATACCAAACCACACATAACAGTTAACATGCAACACGCAAGTATTTATACTTACAATGCCGTTCTGTACACTGAAGCCCAGCTGATACTTAAGATCAGGTCTCTTGATGAGGACCGTGGTAACAGGAGGGCAGCTGACTATGTTCATTTTCACCTGGACCTGATTCTTTAAGCCCTTTAACACACACACACACACAGAAATATATTTTAAAACAATGATTTATTAGAGTTTATTTTGTGGTTTCAAACTGCCACAGTCTTGTGTAAGTGTCTGCGTACCTTGATGATTCCCTGACAGGTGGCGAGCGGCAGCCCCACTAGGCTGGTGTTGTTGATGGACATGATCTGGTCTCCGATGCTGAGCTTGCCAGAGCGTGCCGCCGGCCCGCCGTTCATCATGTTGGCCAAGATAACTGTGGGCAGGATGGAGCCCCAGCCGGACTCCACAATCACCACACCCAGGATCTCCCCTTTACTCTTCTCCAGCTGCAGCTGTGGAGGCAGAGAGGGAGGTTTGTTTTATTAAGGTATTTTTAAGTTTCATCCTCCAGGAACTGACCTACCGCAATTAAAACAATGTGACCGCAGCACACTGATCAACTAGCTAACGTTTCAATACTGCTGTGTCTCCATCAGAGTTTTATTTCTTGACTGATGAAGACACAAAATGTCAGTTTGCACTATTAAAAGACTGTAAATCAATCAGTGTGCTCTGGTCTTTTCTTCCCTCTAACGTTTACTCTCTTTGATCTGAGAAGCAGCTGATTCAGCAACAAACTGCTGGAAGACGCGTTTTCACTTAAAACAATATGATTTCTTCCTGATGCCTGCTGGAAACTCACTTTTTGCTTTTTCGGAAATTCAGATAGAGAGGCTTTGTTTATGTTACAGTTTTGTATACTGTGAGATAATATTAAACTGCTAACTGTCAGAGATATTAGGTATTTTTGGGGGCCTTTTATGCCTTTGTTATATAGTAGAGAGATGACAAAATCTCTGGATCTATTAGGCCACTGCAGGCAATGCAGCAAACCAACGTTCAGTGCTGCTTTACTCCAGATTTACAGTATTTTTGCATCAACATGAAGAACTACCCTGATCTCTTAAATGGATTATCCAAAAACAGACAAAACCATCCAGTTATTTAATCTACAAATAATTTCTATATTTAATTTCTAGAAAATATATTATATTATGATATACATGCAGTTAATCACCGTGCTTTGCTAAATATTGTACACATCACTGTGTACTATATGAAAAAGTAGGCTGGTCTTCACTTGCAACAACAAGAGAACTTCATTCTATCATTTTTATTTTCAAATGTCTCCTGCAGAAGCTGCCTCACCAGGCCCTACAGTACTTACCCCTCAGGTAGATACTGAACTTGGGAAGACCGCCTAACACTACTTTGCACCTTATAAATGTAATGAATTACAGAGGATTTTAAAACATGAATGTCTCATACCACTGGCTGATGCTGTATGTGTTTAAACTTTTAACCTCGAGTCTATTTAGTGATTCTGTGATTGTTTCTGATGCTGTATGTATTGTTGGCTATGTGTGTTTTCTTTTCTCTCTGCTGTAGCTACTCAAGTCTCTCTCGCAAATATGACATTGACCTCAATGAGATTACCCGATTAAATAAAAAGTAAATATACATCAATATCACAGTATGAATTTACACATACTATGGTGGAAAATGTTCTTCATATCGCCTACTCTTAGCAGAGGGATTCAGCTGAAGGACGCAACCACGTCAATCATGCTTTATTTTACCAGAGTGTCTCAAATGGGAAAAAATGTATGAATATCAGCCTTGTTACAAATTATTAATGAAATTGTGACTAAAGTGGCTTTCTATAAATTATTATTGTTATAAGTATTATACACTGTATCTGAAATTGATTGCCGCAGTATCTTAATGAGCAGTTTTGAACCTCCACCTCATGTTACTTCAGTGAACATCTGGCCACTTTGCCATGATCAAGCTGATCTGTGCTGAAAGTCATATTATATTTCTAATGTGTTTATGTTAGGCATAAACACTGAATAATTTACAGGCCATTTATTTATAGTTATTTATTACATCAGCAGTTTAATTCACAAGCCCTTATTTACCCAAATACTGTGCACATCTCAACACTGTCTTAATGTAGAATATGTTCGCCTGCTCCAATTCTTTAGACCAGCAGATGCGACTAGTGCACACATGAAGCCTTGAGAAATTAACGTATTCTAAAAGACAGTTGGTTAGGAAGCTTTAGTGCTTCAAGAAAGCCCAGTTTTTCCATCACTACAAATTGCTCATGTTTCTCTAAATTAGCAGCTGTGTGGTGGTGCCCGTGCAGCCTCTCTGCTCATACAGCAGAAGCTGTTTCACGGTTTATAATTCTCCAAAAGCCTCTAGTGATGCTTTCAGGGCACAGTGTTAGCTAAAGAGGAAATGCTACAACAAAAAAAAAAAAAGCTTGAGTTGACATGCTCAGAGTAGATTTTACTATACCATCTGCCTCTTAAGCTGTCTAATTAGTTAGCTACTGTATACTTGTGTGTTTCTCTAATGGCCCCGCAGCATGAGTGTGATTTCTGCCACACATGTAGAATCTCGCACGCTGTTTCTGTCTCTGCTTTTCGTGAACTGAAACAAACATTTGCAGAAAAAAAAAAAAAAAAACACAACCTTGAAACTGTAAAGCACTTATGCGTTTGCTGCACACACAAAGGACCGACCTCTTTGCAGTTTTCAGAGTTGGAGAAGTGAATGAGATCATCGTTGTACATCTCCTGGGTGTTGATGATGTCACTGTACTCCTTTTGGCTCAGGTCCTCGGGGTTAATGCCATTGGCTCTCAGGAACTCCTGGTAAGCCACACTGAATGCCTGGCCGATGGACTGAGCGATAAGCTGGGCCTGCAGACAAACAAAAACAAGCCTTAGAGACCCATGACATAATGTGTGTTTGTGATCCTGTGTTGTTAGTTTTATAGGAGCTGATCTACATATAAATAATACAGTGAAAGAGAGCATCCGGTGGCATCAAACAATAGTGGCACTGAGGCAGCCAAGAATATGTTAAGACATAATATAAATCGATTTTCACTTGTCAAGAGCTATTTGTTCTCATTGAGAGAGTAAAATACAATAGAACGGAAAAACACAAGTACAACTTCCTGCTCTAATTTCAATAAACAGAAGTGGAGGTTAATGAAGAACACGGGCAGAAAAACAAAAGCCGCGCTGAAGTTAATCATCTGTGTTTACGACAGATGATATTTAATTTACAACTTATCAAATGTCAACCAGGAGTGACACAAGTACACAGCTCCAGCACTTCTAGCCAGACGTACCCCAGGGAGAGCGTCTGCAGTTGCCAGGGGGGACGAGGACAGATTGTGGAGTAACTCAGGTTATTTGAAAAAATGTAAATTATGATTTGGTGAAAAAAAAGGAAAACAAACACAGAAATAGGATTACAATTTGGAGTGAATCTGATCGTTTGTATATACAGTAACTGTCACAATAAGTCATAAACTACCAACTCTGATAGGCCGAAGGGACAACACACCTCCTGCAGACCTGAGTCAGCTTGAAAACAAGTGATTGAGAGTGCGTGAAAACGAGTGAAGTTAAAGATCTATAAATGTAATGGATAAATGGCTCAAATGTCCAGCTTCAGCCACTCTGAGTGGTGCTCATACAAATGCACACTTGACCAAACCTATTGAAAAAAAAGAGACTAAATGTACACATTCACATGATCAGGATCACTATGTTTTGTGTGAAAATATACTGTAATAATCTCTAACTATCTAACTAAATATCTAACTTTTATTGATTAATAGTCTTAAAAACATCCAGTTTAAAATCAGCCCTAATGATTGATGAAGGGCTACTTGAGCTCGTCTGACAGGGCCGTGGACACCGCTGCTTTAAAGCATCCTCCACTCTGACACTGAATCACACCAATTTACCAAACAGACATTTGCTGCTAAGTAAAAGTTGGAATAAATTGAAATGAGTAAAACCTGATGTGAAAAATTCAATTTGAAGCACGCACCTTGGCTGTGAGATAATGTAAATCAAGAGAACGAGAGCACATCATTTTGTTAGCCGTGTCTTCCCAATTGTCACATTTAATTGAAAGCCATTCTTTCGTATAAATCTCTTGCAGAATTGCAGACGTTAATGGCAAAAACTCCCCAAAAACAATACGCTATGAAATCATTTTGCAGAACAATATAAAAGTCAAAAGTAGGCAAACGCCGCAGACAGCAAGGGGAGCTACAGTAACAGAAACAGTTTATAAGTTGATGGATGAGTAGCTGAATGGTTCTATTATAACTCTGGCTGGCCTTTAAAACCTGGCAGCAAAATTAGACGAACAGAGGACAGATTGGAGTCCAGCCTTTATACTGACTGGCACAGACACTGAGAGTTTCTGGCTGCTCTATGGAATATTGTTCATGTTGCCAAGTCTTACTGAGTCTGTTTCAACAAGACAAGCAGCAGCTCTGTGGGAAAAAAAACTAGAAAAATAAATAAATAATCAAAAATGACCGGCCAATTTACATCATTTCACATCAGTGTGTTGCTCTAATTGTTTACTAAACAACAGTTATTAGCAACATTGTTCAGAATTTCCCCACATCAGTATGGATCAAATCTGAAACAAAATTCAGGCTCAATAAATAAAAGAAGTTATCCGATGTGAGCGAAGGAAAAACAATATTAGTGATAACTGCTGAATGAGGAAAACATCTGGCAATCAAATAACACTTTATAATGGCTGTTAAGGTCAATGTGATACTAATGTATTAAACACATAAATCCCAATTTAAGCCCCACTTACGTCCTCAGACTCAAAGACATGGCATATCATCTTGTACTGCTTCTTTGCCTCGGGTGCCCCGGGCGTGGTTTCGATGCAGTCCTGGGAGGCCGTGCGCGGCATCCGGCGTCTCGCCATCAAGACCACGATGTTCCCGATGTCAGCGATGTAGGATATGGTACGGAGCGCGTTGTCCATCATCGTTTCCTGTAGGCATACCAACCATCATCACGTACAGAAAAGCGTATCATTAAACAGGATTTGATCAGTGCATCAAGACCTTGCATGATGACATCATCATTTGGCACTTTTTGGGACACTGGATTATTAAATGTCTTGGGTTGATTTTTCACATTTCTTCATATTCCAGTAATTCTTAACTATTATTAACCATCTATGTGGCAGACTTCATGACATCATCGTTACAGTCTCTTGGTCAGCTTCAGATTCACACATTTTAAACTGTACTGCCCTGATAGAAATTTGTTTGCTTTTTCAACCAATTAAAATATGGTTAATTATTTGACTCCTGGATCACATGGGTAAAGGAAAATACACTAAACTACAGAAGGTAAACTCCAACTTGAACATGAAAAAGGTAGTAAAACAGTTAAGTGCAGTAAATGCCATGCTGGAGCCAATAAAAGGAGAATCACAATTACACATTTTAACTTACACAAAGATGTAATAATACATATTTCACCACACTGAGCTTTGTATTTGTGTTTCTCTGATACTAGATTAGTTTTAAATCTTTGCAAAATATTATGTACCTGTTACTGGTAGTAACAGGTTCTTTTCATCGGTAATAATTTAGAATGGAAGTTATTGTATGCAGAAGATCTGTTTCCTCTCTATGTCAACACTGCTGAGCATTTTAGGGCGGAGAGTGAGATGAAAGTATTCTTGATAGAAGCCTACTTTTGGTTGAATTCAAAACTACTAATGTGATTATAGTCCAATAACGCCCCAGTAAATTAGATCTTGAGTACACGTTCCTCCGAAAATAATGAATAGGTGCACATAAAACACGAAAGGGGTTTCGATATCAGAGTGTTTGTGTTGATGAAACAAAGTGATTTAAATGCTGTTAAATCATGTTTGTTCACTCAGCCTAATAATTGTCTTGTGTCATAATGTAGATTTTAAGAGGCACCGTTTCTGAACACTGTTTCTGGAACAGCAGTGTGAGAGTATTTGTCCATGTTTTATTATAATATGTTAAACCTGCAGTGCGGAACTTTTATAAATAAATGAATGTCCGTTACATTCAGTTCACACAATGCTGATTAAGCCTATCACTGCCAGAAAAAATCTCTCTGTATTTCACAGTATACAGAGTTTTTAAATCTCATGTCGGGCGCGACATTCCCACACTGGCTGTTTGGCCGGCGGCTCCTCTAGACCTTCCAAATGTTATTGGACCGGATGGATCAAATTCTGATAGTGAAACGAGTCATTTCACGGGGGTTGTGTGATGCTCAAAACAATTTATCCACCGTTTTACAGCCGCAACAGTAGGTTACAGCCAGTACTGGCCATCGAGCATACTGGGATGAATCCCAGTGGGCTGGTGGGCCGTCAAGAAATATGTTTTTGGGCCGGTCAACTGTCAGAACATGTTGTTTTTACCTGCCCTCTCTGTGTGCCTGTCATTCAGGGTGCACATGAGAGCGTGCTGCATGCCTCTGTCAAACAATCACAGCCGAGCGCCCCCCTTTACTCTCACAAAAGTCCTGCACTCGAGCTTTAAGTAAAATTTCATTTTAGCCAAGACAACGACCAAAAGAGGAATATGGCGGAATCCAGAGCGACGCGTCAGCTGTAGAGTCACTTCTGTTCCTCTCACACTTTATCACAAGCAGAAAAAAAAGCTCTCCGCCTCTCTGCAGCCTCCCCACTTCTCACTCAACCTGCGTTCAGCGTCTCTGTCCGCAGACGCAGCCGTCTGTCAGCTGCAGCTCCTGTGGAGCTGAGAGGACAGGATAGTTTGCATGTCTGCTCCACGGGAAGAAATCAACAGTGTTTGCACTTATTGATTCATTGATATGGTTAATAAGTCGAAAAACACATATACAGCGGGATATTTGTGTGATTTAAATAGCTGCCTGCTCAGATTACCCTTCACTAAACACGACAGAAACAGACTCGGAGCATAGAAAAACGCAGGGGGGTCTCCGTGAGACTGTCTGGGATTCAGTGTGGATTGACACATTTAATAAAATGGAAGTGAAAACACTTCCTATGTGAATTGGCCACGGCCTCTCTCTCTCTCACCATTCAACGGGTGCTGGAGACAGGAGACTGTCATGTCCTCACACACACAGCTGCTCTGATGACTCCCTGTCCTGTGCACGAGCGCAAACACCCCCTGCTGATTGGCTGGAATAGTGTTGTGTGGCTCGGTCCGAGCCACTTTGTTTGTTTCCCCATTTACAGAGCCAGTGTTGTGTATGGACACTGGAGTTTTTTTTCAGCGCACACACAGAACGGACAGCTAGCGGACCGTGAGGAGTGTATTGACCAATCTTTCTCCACAATAACTGATTCTACATACCTTAACACATCACTTCACTAATTGTTTTGTGTCTGGCGTTTTTTTTTAATTAACCTAATTAGTGTTGCTGTTGTTCCAGTCCACCTTTGGAGTTGTTCTTATTATGAATCAATGTCAGAAACCCCATGCAAGCCGTGTCAAGCCTTTTAATTGCAGAATGAAGGCTTTTCACTCTGAGTCTCTCTCTCAAGAGTGCCGGGAGCAGTGGCAACCAGATGGAAAAGGGAGGAAGATAGACACTGCATTGCAGCACGTCAGTTTCTGCCAGGCGGCTGCCCACACACACACACACACACACACACTGACACACTGCTCAGACAGCCAGACAGCAGCTCTAACCGAAATATTGCAAATGAATCATCTATCACATATACGTGTAAATGTTCTGTGACTATGATCCCAAAAACTTGCAAAGCTCTCAGAAACGTTTCTACTTCTACCAAAGACTCCACCTCCTGTGAAGACGCGTGCTGCTGCTTCACACAGCTGCTTGTTGTAAAGCTAAAAAGATAGAGAACACTGACAGAGCTTTTGACGAAGTGGGGAGACGCTTTGTTAAAAAAAATAACTTGAATAAGAGAAAATCCGACAGATTAATGTGCTTTTTCATTCATGAGGATCTTATTTTTTACTTTTGACTGAGCCTGTCTGCTAAAATCATTGAAGGAAACAAAACATTACAGCGTGTAGCCTATGAAGTAATTGCTAAAGCCTTTTAACAAATGAATAATTGTGCACAGGTGGTGACCATAATTGGGATATTCAAACTAATGTTCAACTAGGAAGAAATACCCTTATACTACGACTGTGCTGCAGTCAAACAGCTGGCACAGTACACGCTCTCTGAGTCCCCCTCCATGCACAGATGTTCATGCAGCCTTTTTTGGCTTTGCAAAGTCTACTCTTATCCTCAGTCGAAGGCAATTCTGACAGAGTCATGAGATTAAACAAATAAATAAATAATCAGTGGTGGGGTTTCATAAGAAGCTGTTTGTGTCTACAGTTAAGCTGCAGTTATGACACATCACCACTCCTTTTGTGCAGTTTGTCTAGCTTAGTGGCAGCTTTTCAAACTGTTTTTATTCTCACAGGTGAGGTAAGACACTATGGAGAAAAACATGTAGCATGTGCGCCCGCTGGTACTCACCTGTGAGTCTGCGTTGAGGACTTTGATCCTCTGGGTGGAGATGAACAGATCGACCTCGGTGAGGGTTTGAGCATCTCCGTCTGCGCTCTGCAGGAAGACACGAACAGAAGAGTTGGTCACGCCGTCTCCTTTGACTGCTCAAGATCTTTAAACCAAAATTTGAGTGTTCTGATTCACAAGTGCCTGAATGTCGCCTGTGTCCAATGCAGGCAAATCACATTGTAGATATCCAAAATGGAAACAGGCATGCATGCGTAGTTTAGAGTCCAGCTGGCTAGAGAAATGCTAGTTAGATGGAAAAGTTGTTGAGTCTAAAAGGTGAGGTGGAAAAGGCAAAAAAAAAAGAAGGCGTCTGGCAGTGGTGTTAGTTTACATCAACTGTCATCAACGAGGATGGCGAGCTGGCATGGAAACAAGAAACAGCTTAACACTAAACCCTCACCAGCTGGCTGTTATGCCAGTGAGAGCGATGCAGTTTCAGCACAGAACAAGCCTGTACACATTTCCACAGACTAATAAAATTATATTTTATTTTGTTTAATTAAAATTGCCTGGTGCAGTTAATTTAATGAGGAAACTGCTAAAAATATGGTTAAAAACATATAGTTGTAATTAAATATTGCATGCATTGATGTTAATTTATTCATAAAAATGCTAAATGCTTGTAGCATCCATTAGTGCTTAAATGTTTATTACTGCAAAGTGTCTGAAGATGCAGGGAAGCTAAGGAAAGTAATTCATGATAGATCCCTGCAGTTCCATTCCAGCAATTAATTTGTGATTAGGTGCTGTCACTTATTTTTAGTCTGTTTCTAATTCAGAAGTACAAGTTTCCCACAATTCCTTTTGCCTGCCCCCGGAGAGCAGGTGAGAACTTGTAGTGTTCAATCGCAGCTTAGTATATGGGCACAGTTTGTGAACTCCAGGGAAATATAAAACCATCAACAACAAAATGCGTCCGGAAGCTGAGATTGTTTACAGATGATCCTTCTCTCCACTGCATCTCAGCATCACCAGAATGTGAAGCAAGAGCAGCAAGATACGCAACAGCTACGACAACTAGAATTATGTTCCGTATTAGCCGAGAAACAACTGCATTAATCACACAGCAATCAGACATGCACTGAATCACAATCTACCAAATACATCATTTAACTTACTTGAGGCTAACAGGAATGTTCAGAAAGTACAAAATGTTAAAAAAGTAGTTTTTGAAAATTGTAGTTTCACACACACAAATTAGAGTTGCAGCTGATGACATCAACCTTTGCTGGTTTCTTAGCTAAAAGGATGTATTTGACCCTGATGTAAAAGGCTGTTATATTCCATATGTTGCCTTATTTATCAGCAAAACCTGACTGAACTGATTTTTTTTCCATTTCTGTTATTATTTCCAGTTATCTTGGTACATGTTGTGAGGAAACTGTCAACTGGTTGGTAGACATGGCTGATTGGCATTTTTGGCTCTATTGCTAAATCCTACAAAACTTATTTACATAACTTTTATTACATAACTTATTTAGTGCATTACCTGCATATGTTTTGTATTTGTGAGGTGCAAATATATATTTTTGATCTCAATAACAATTACACAGTGTTATTGTGTACTTCTGATCACCCGTAGTGTCCTGCTGACATGTTTTCTGTCACCTTGTGGTCACAGTGGTTGCATCTGAAATTATAGTAAAAGATTAGATAGACCTTCCTTTTAGTGTGACCATGTTTTGAAAAAAAAAAAAAAATCTGTCACATTTAGGCTTTTGAAGGAATCTCACTGCCAACATGTTTGTCTTAGTTCTGGCAAACCTGACATAGATTTGTCCAACTAAATTAATGAACAAGACAAATGTGCGAGACACAGATGGGAGGGGATACACAGAAACAGACACACACTAATGAAATGAAAAAGAAAAGGTGAGAGTGGAAGGAAAGTGGCCAAAGGGTCTTCCTTTTGCTCTGTTTATTACACACCGCCTTTTTCTTGATTTTGGCAGCCTTCTGTACCCTCTGGCAGGCAGGCAGGCAGGCGGGCGGGCGGGCGGGGCGGGCAGGCGTTGGGACGGGACAAGGTCAGCGGGAGCACAAAAAACAGGGGGAAGAGGAGGAGGAAATAAAGAAGGTAAATAAAAGAAGGTAAGACAGTAAAAGCCCCAAACCAAACGGCAGGTGTGATATCGCTGCTCTCAGAAAGGGGGAGAGAGAGACAGAGAAAGAGAGAGAGAGAGAGCGTGTGTGTGTCTGTATATATGCATGTGTGTGTTTGTGGAGGTAGCGTTCGCACAGCCGTGTTGGTTATCAGATACAAAATCAAAACAGCAATTACAGAGAGTAATAATTGCTTTTTTTCTCTTTTAAACAAATCAAAAAAGCGTGCAAACATAAATTGACACTGTTCCTGCATTCTTGACATCTAAATAAAGCAGAATTAGGAACGGCAGGTTTGTTTTTGTCTTTGTTTTTTTAAAGTGTTGCTTCTGTGGTCAGAACATTCACCAGTAGGAAGACAAACAGAAAGGCGCCCATTTCTAAACGCATTACAGTTAATTAAAACATCCACCGCAGACATGTCATGTTGTGCTGCTCGTAGCACCTTCCATGGTCAGGTCACGGTCTATTACCAGGAAATACACCCTGGAAAACAATCAACAACACTCACAGAGGCAGGGGAGTGGATAAAGCCCGGAGCAAGGATTTAGACTGTGCGCTTGGGGTTTGTTCTCTGGGCTGCATCAAAAAAAAAAACAACAAAAAAACAAGGTCGAGTCACCATGTTTCGAATTAAGCATCTTAGATAAACATGGAAGCAGTTTTACAGAGCTAATGTGTTTGATTAGTTCTTCAGTAATTGTGGCCTTATTAATGTTGGTGCTACAGTTGTTGAACTTTCATTGATATTCTTCTGACGTAAACTCTTAACACTTTGCAATCTTTAAAATCAACCCTTCCGTGTAAGGTTCAAGCTGAGCTACGGCCCCTCTCTGCATCCGCCATCGACCAGAGGAAATTATCTTGACCCTCATCACATCTCAGTGTGAGACTGGATGTTTGCCTGAGCCACTGCAGCCACTAAGGTAGTATTAGCAAAGAAAAATAAAAGAAAGTAGAGTAGAGAAAATAGCCCAAAGGGAAGAGACTTTTTCAGGTTTTCATTTTGCAAAGTTTTCTCCTCCGTGATCAGCTCTCACACAAGACAGACATCTGAGGCTTTCAGCAACATCTAGCCGCTCTGCTGAGGAGGAGCTGAGCAGGGAGGAGATAGACAGCAGGAAAGAGAGAGTGGGGGGATGAAGCTGCATAAATATTACATCAAACAGCGTGAACACCATGCCAAAAAGATCTGCATAAATAACCAATACAAGCTCGCTACAGTTTACCTGCCATACTTCTTTTTGCTCGGTTCAGCTCGACAGTATCTAAGTGTGTTTCTAAGCGTTTGCATGCGGCGTGTGTGCGTGTTCGGGGGTTGATCAGGAGCAAATGTACAAACATGACTTCACTGTACTGCATGCACGCTCGGCTTTGTGTGCAGTCGACTGTGTCCATTTCAATGTCAAAGATTAAATGTCAGTTGCTGTACATCTGTTCATTTATGCACGAGGAACAAATCAAGGAGATAATGGACGACATCTTGCTCAATGGACCCGTTCCAAGCAGGGGGAGAGCGCTAAAAGGTGATAGCTAACTGTTGCCATGGTTTCATCCTGACAAGACTTTTTTTTTTTTTTTTTTTGCAGGGAAAGCAATTGTGCATGACAGAGAGTGAGTGAGAGAAGAAGTGAACACAGATTGGATAGATGTGAAATGATGCCAGTAGACATCATCGTTGTGCTGAAGAGGGTTTGGAACCAGCGACAGGGTCCGAAGGACTTTCAGACGCTTCTCTTTGTTTCAGAATACTCTGAACTGAGTTGTGACCCGTCTGAACGCTGTAAGGGTTTTGAGGTCAAACTGCAAAGTTGGATTCAACTTGTTTAAGTCATCAGCAACCAACTTATGGTGAGGTTGGTGTCTTTTAGGCCACATAGTTGAAATTGTGCTAACAATTAGGGCTTAGCATCGAAATTGAATACTTTTTTGGACCAAAATATGTCTGTAGCACAAAGTATTGAAAGTAATGAAAACTGTCATGAACTATAGGTTTGCAGTGAATGCATATTCACATTCATAGTCTTGTTGACTTAGATTAGATAAACTATTTTAAATGCATAACTTTAATAATTTTGTCAGTTTGAAAAATTAGCTCGGGCAAAGTTCTTATATGGATGCACGTTTTAAGACAAAATTTGAATAATTTTACATTAACATTTATTTTGCATGATTATATAAATATTTCAGAATCACCAGTAAGACATTAAGACTCGTTCTTGAGTCTCTATGTGGAGCCGTCTGGAGGACCACTACTGTAGAAGTGAGACAACTTGCACTATGCTGGAGCATGAAAAACAGAAGACTAGGACTGAATGGCATTTTACCATAGTGAGGATTCGGACAGGGCCTAAGTCATCTGAGTCTGTCCTTCTGTCTGCTTTGGCAGAGTAATTGTCCTTCTGACATCCAGTAAGTCTACCTGCAAATATTCAGTTAACTACTGGACACAACTTTAAAAGTTTATTTGCTGACTGTACCATTATCGAAAATAGGATCCTGGCTGAAACAGAAAACTACAGCTGCTGTCTGTTATTTATTTTATTGCAATGTGATGTTTGCCGATATCATGCAGGGTTTGAAAAATACAACTGAAAAGGAACCTGAACTCATGTTTCACACACAGTTCAGTAAGCTTCTCCGTCTCTTATTCCCTACTCTTTAACTCTCCATGAATCCCGCTAGACAAACACACTCACACGTATCCATCCCATCAGTGACAAGTCTCATTACAGGACGCAACTTTTGAAAAGTGGATGACTCCACAGAATGTCATTTAATATTTAGAAATACAGCCGAGCTTGTGTTCACACGAGAGGGAGATAAGAGAGACTTGTGTCTGGGTAGACAAAACACCCGCGCTGCATACAGTCATTACGTGGCAACATTACGTGCTGTTTGATCATATTACTATTATTACCTGACAGAAGGACTCTGAGTCCACTGCTGACTAACGTGAGAAATGTCAAATGGTTTAAAATCTAGCTTTTTCCGCAGAGAGGGAAAGTCTGAGTAGCTGTTTCTGTAAACATGCACACAAGCACTTTGAGCTGTTAACAGTGTTAACAGTTAACAAAGCAATCAAGCTAATCGAGCTGAGCTTCTCTACGCTGCTCCGGTACCACCCACAGTACTTCTCTCAAACTGCACTGGAACATCTTTATCGCAACAGTATTGGTTGACAGCAGGGAGCGAGTGTCAACAAGGGAAATATAAGGTTCACATGCCAGCGGCCCCATTATCCAGCCGACTGTGTCAAACACATGCCCTGCGGCCCAATCTGGCCAAGTTCTTTCGTTGCCCTAAAAGACCACTCATGCCTAATATATGACTCTAACTGGTTGACTGTAGACACAAACAGCATTGATGTTCATGTAAATTTTATTAGGAGCATCATGAACTGGACCTAAACTGAAAATAACCCATCATAACTGGTACAAATTGAAGCGACGTGCTGAAATAGCAGAGCTTCACTTGGGAGTCTGTGAAAATCCTTTAAAGACAGCCATGTCTATTTTTCCCTTCCAGATATGTACAGTAATGCGGGAAAAGTATTCTGATATTGTATGACTAATACCATTAAACATACAGTATTAGCCATGTAAAGCCGCTGGACGTATCTCCTGCAGGGCCTGTTGACAGAGTTTTGACAGTGTTACCAAGGGAGCCTAAACAAGATGTCTAATATTATGCTGGCACCTCTGGGGCCAGAAGAGAAAACTGCCATCATATAAAATGCTGTTTCAGAACGGGGCTGTAGAAAAGTCGGGGGTCGAGGTGTTTTATCAACTCGGCTTTATTGCATTTCAGGACCTGTTTACATTGAGACTCCTTCACTATGCATGTGTCTCTACATTTGCTGTAAAGCATTAGGCTGGAGATGTACTTGCTTTTCTACCACACGTTGGTTTAGACAACCGGCTGCGTCGGGAACAGAACTGTTCACATACTTGCCTACGTACTTTGTGTGTTACTGGAGGATTCCACTAGAGGGCGCACCAGACAACTAAGTATATAAATAGAATTTCTGGACTTGCATCATGTAAACAATAAACAATTATTTTGTTAATTCTGAGATCACGGATTTGTTTCCATTTATTTTTGCAGGTTTCCATATTAACCTCTAAAATGGTACTGATCTCACGCCAGCAGTTCTGACAAGCATATTTGTCAGTGTGCAGCAGCAATGACACATCATGCGGGTAATTGCAGATTCGGTCTATTAACTTGTGTCCAAAAACTTCCCGCCAGTGTTGTCGCCGAAAATTGCTGAAAAACAACAGCATAACTGAAAAAATGTGACCTGATGATAAAAGGAGAAGTATATTTCTCTGCATGATTCTGACCAGTAGATATTTCTCAGGCCAAAAACACAACAACAACAACAACAACGTGTGTGTGTGTGTGTGTGTGTTTGCACGTGTGAGTCAGTGTGCCTGGATGTGGACGTGTTTTTGAGTACCTTGACCCTGCTGACAGCCTCCTGGGCCTGCATCATGCGGATGTTCTTGGAAGGGTTCCTCTCAGACAGCAGCTGAGTGGAGCCCAGGTAGTTAGCAGCAAAGATAATTCCATCAATCAGGTCTTCTGGCTCGCAGGGTCCTGGGACTGGGCCAGAGAGAGGAAGAGAGGGTGGTGATTAACGGGGAGACACGGGGAAGGACAGAGTGCGGTTAGACTGAAGGGGTCGGGTGTGCGGTGGAGAGGGTATTGCAATCACTGCAGTCAACGTGTTGTGTGGAGAAACAGAGCCAAACACTGTCGCTCTGGAGATTGAGAGATGGTGATAACAGGCTTGGTGAGCAGTGAGATGGCCACTGGCTGTGAGCTGATGGAGGTGCGGTGCTGGGAGGAGGCCGGGCTGAGATTAATCTGCGTCTGTGATATGTAGATGTGGACTCTCAGACACCCGCTCAGGGACACAATGCGCTGTCATGATCTGAAGGAGCGGACAGGCAACTAAGCCCCTCACACATTATTAGGCCTAGCATCTAAGAATCATATCAGGCCTGAAAAGGGACAGACTGAAGGCAAAGCAAACTTTGGAATCCTTCCATGCAATTACAATATTATGATTTCATCACCAAACAGGTGTGCAGACAGATTAACTTACCATCGACAAAGCTGGGGAACGACGCAACCTTCTTTGTTGGCTGGAAATCAAAAACAGGATATGATGGATAAATCATTGTGAATAGGTTTACAGCAAACTAAGCATGTCTCTACAGTCTCCAATAAACCAATCAAAATGTTGAAGTTTCATTCAGTTTGTGTGGGCTGTTAAGTGTTACATGAAGGCTTGGATGCGCGTACAATTAAGCAGTAAATCATATATATCTAATTTAGGGAGTGGGTCTAAATCAGGCTTAGACTGAAGCGTCTGTCCACATTTTTGACATGAAGCAAACCTGCTGATTTACCTCAAGAGAAATCAGAAAACATGGATGAGAGGAGACAAAGTAAAGTAGCAACCCGCCCCGGTAAAACTTTCTGTCTTTATTAAAACAGTGAGGAGGGAGTTTTTTGTTATAAGTGAACAATTACATTTTGTTGGTCTTTAATACTTTCATGATTACATAACAGAGAATCATCTCCGACCCTCCACAAACATGCAAAATGACTCCTAGTCCCTCCTACTGTTTCCGGTTGGTAGTCCATTTTCAGTAATTGCTTTTATAACAAATTCTGTGTGAGCAACTTGATGCTTCAAATTTGGCACCACATGATACATCTGAAAACAATACACGACTTACCCTACAGAACTACTACAATGGCGTTTTGTTTTTATGACTTTTCTCCGGCGAAGCTAACGCCCTCGCATGGCTTAAAAGATCAATCACACATAATAGCTTTGACATTCACAGAATTCAGTCGCATGTGGAGACACAAACAGCTAAAGAACCCGGCAGACAAAGACCAAGTATACATTTGAATGGGAGCAGAATCAGGATAAATTATAAACAACGCAGGAACTCCATCAGAAATGAATAATCTTAACTGTGATACTCTTGATCTCTGTAAAGAAATCCCCTTTGCTGATTTTACTAAGAATAGGCATTTATAAATATTCAGACATTTCTGTTTTTTCCCCCCCTGCCCCACATGCATTTACACACTGGTACTTTCACTGCTGCAGAAACTGGGTGTGTGCGCTATGCTTAAGGGCACCGCAAAAGTGGGTGTAGAGAGAGTGCAAAGCCTTACTCATCCACTTCACACATTCCCATCTCTGTGGAAGGTGGAAGATAGAGGATATAAAGAAAGGAGGAGGAAGTTATAGACATGAGATGGTTACAGAGAGAGCTGTAATTCACGTTCAGATTAAAACAGCGCTCACTTCACATTCAAAAGTTAACTCCACCCAAGGACAGGGTGGCGTAGGTGGAGCCTGTACAGGAAAAAATCCACCGCAGACATCCCCGTGAAAAATGTCTCTCATAAAAGCGAAGGCAGACACGCTGCTCAATTACCAGGACGCCATCACGCCGTAAGCAGGGGACATGAGCTGAGGTTGTAATTACACAATTACTCATTTACTCAGACAGTCACACACACACACACACACATGTTCGCACAGGGACACGCACATGGACAACAATATTCTCTGTCTAAAGTGACCTCGCTACAAATCTACACGATTATGAAGGAACACTGCGACATTCAAACCCGGCAAACATCTTACCTCTGGTACGTTGTTGTTCTCCAGGGGGACGTTGAGGTCGGAGCGCTGCTGTTTTCTGGGTTGCTCTGCACCATTGCTCACCTGGCAGGTCAACACAGAAGAACAGGTGCAAGCAAAAAAAAGAAGAAAAAAAAAATCAGAGCAGTATAGAACAAGAGTAAAATTGTATAAACTAATCTGTCGTTTCCTGTTGCTGGTTGGTTGGGCGGCAGGTTGAAACAAAAGTAATGTGACTCACATGTGGGAGGTTTTGAATGTGTAGGTGGGTCTGCTACAAACAAGGATGGAGACTGTGTGCACTGACAACTGCTAAGAAAGAGTCTGCTCATGCCTTTTAATGCCAGGATTGACTTATTTTAATGTGTTTACCTGTAATTAAAATAAATTTACATCAATTTAGAAGACCAAAGCTGGTTTGGGTTCAACCTGTTGTGAGCTGGCACACCATTAAGTTCTGTCTTTCACTCGTCCTCCAGGCAGCTTTCTCCTTTGTCTCATCTCTCCTCACATACATTGACATATAAACTACACCCAGCACATAATCACACACAGGGAGGATTACATTTAATTCCCCCAGATATCCATCTCGCAGTGCACAACTGCTCATTAACATTCAATCATATTACTGGCTTAAATGAAACCCTCCTGCCGATAAAATGTCCTCCTCCTCAGTGTGGCATTGATGAAAAGTGAAAAAGTGAAATTCAGAGGAACAGGCTGTGCCGTTGAGCAGCTGGAACTGAAATTAATTACCACAGACATGACATCAGTGGCCTCTTTTGCGGAAAAGAAGAGCTAAATGTAAAGTCCTGATCAGTATTCGTCGTGTTCTGTAACTCAGTTGCGCAAACAACCGTTAAATTAATGAGATTCGTGTTGTTGTTTGGTGGGAAGGAATGCTAAAACATGTTGATCTACAAAACTACATATATGTACAGAATCCCAAGTGACTCCAGCCAAAGCTTTGTACATGCCTTCATCGGTAATAAGGAATCTTAAAGAGGCAACATGTAGAATTTTATCATCAATAAATCAGCACCACATCCATTTTAATCTATTAGCATAATTAACATTCACAAGACGACCATACAGAGGACAGGCAGCTTCTACCAACATGTACGTGTGTACACAACAGAACAGATTAAGAGGGATTTGTTTGTAGCTGAGTGCACTCCTCTAATCACGCATCACATTGACTTTAAGTTAATACTAAAATTATATTGTTTCCCACTTTTACTTATACAGCAGCAGTTTAAATGTGTCCTGTGTTTCTCACCAAAACACATACTGAACGCACTTCCTTCCATTTCCTTCCCATCCATTTTTAGTAGCTAGCAGTCTTCTTCTTCACCGCCTTTGTTGGCATATCGCCGCCTTTCTTTATGCATTACCACCACCAACTGTCATCAGCAGAATAGCGTGAAACCAAAAGCAGAATGTAAAATGCACCACCCGCCTACTCGTGCTGTATGTGCATCCTTGTGCGTGTGCACGACACAAACAGAATGGGGACCCACGCGTAAAGACACAGCACAGAATACCTTTAAGCTACAAGAAACACTGCGACTGTCAGCTGCATCCGTCACAGCGATCAGTGTTACTATTACTGTGATACTTAGGACTTCCTCAACAACAATAATAATAAAACAATACATTATTTTCATTATTTCATTTGGTGGGTAATACTCATTGTCTCGCTGTCTAATTAAAAGACGAGAAAATTCCAATAAATTTGAAAACATCTCTAATGAGAAACATCAGATTTTATGTAGTAATCACACAAATTTACTGCACCTGGAAAATCAACTTATGTAACCTTCAGAAAAGTGATGAATATATTTATTCTTACATACAGTATGTCTATCTAATAAATATACACGTTTAGCTTTTTCTGATTGAGGAAAAACATGTAACGGACTCATTATAACGTGTACATGCCAATAACAGAGAGTTTTAACAGACTGTCAGAGGTCCTTAACAGACTTGGTGGTTCATGGATGGAATTTTTAATACAGGCTACTCTAATACTGAATACATAATACATAGTCGTTAAACATTGATGGATAAAAGTAGATAAAAGTAGGGAAAGTCATGTACTAGAGTAATTAACTGCATACTGTAAATATGAAATATGAAAATGGTTGCTTTTAGCGGACCAACACTTTCTGTCATTATGGAAAGTCTTGAAACCTGCTGGAATACTAATAAGGTAGAAAAGGACTTTTTATTATAAACGTAATGAAGTGAAGGCTGAAGAAGCGAAAATTATTAGTGTGTCATGGAAAATGTGGTCTAAATGTTGAGGCTGCAAAAAAATATTGTCTCACTGGCGATCATACCAGCACAATTAATTTAACACTGTCATTTTGCAGCATCATTTAAAACACATTTAAATGTACTCTGCTGTCACCAAACACATCGCACCAACGGGGTGCGTGCGGTCCAGATCTCCCACTGTATTGTAACTCTTCTTCTAAGATAATCTTTTGGCTTCATACTCCGCAGCTCTTATTAAATTCACTGCTGTCCCGGTTCATTCAAGGGTCACGTTAAAGTGGTGTACGGAGAACATTTCATCTCGTAACAGAGGACCGAGCGACTAAATCATCTCTGCGAGTCTGGCAGTCATCTGAATCTGCACTGTACTGTACATGCTTCCAATTTAATCTAGTTACACTATCTGACCCAGTTCTCTGCTACAAATGAGCTGCACGCCGCGAATGTACGAGCACATGTGCACACTGTGGAGCAGGTGTGTATCAGCATGACGCCCACAGAAGACTCTCTCTGTTCTCCTTTTACCATCTGACTTTTAGAAGACGGGGGAGCTCTGTGTGTGTTGGAGTCTGTGTGCAGTGTGTGTGTGTGTGTGCATTCATCCGGGTCTGCGAGAGGGAGACATTGAGGAGAGGGACAGCTCAAGGTAACATGGGGGAGGGGATGGAAATAGATGAGCAACATCTCACCTGTAACTCATCTCCAGCAGCGCCTTGCCACAAATCTCTTTTATATCACATCCAGAGGCAAGAGGCTCTGAACATATTAGCATTGTTGTGTTGATGCTGTTGTTAATATGTTCCTCTATGTCATACGTGTGCCTCTCTCTGTGTATTCGAAGTACTGATTCAACATATTAGAAATGGAGAATACTTCACTGGCTTTCAGCTGAATGGGAAATTGAACATTTTTCACTAAATTTAACTTACTGCTTAGCTTTTTCACATAAGAAATGGTGACGTGTCACAGTAAGAAAAGCACACGTGTGAATAATAACATGAATGATGGCTGAGCTCCATTAAGCTGCTTCAGTTGCAGGCTCCCGGTATTGTGCGTGCTGATTAACTGTCACACAGCAATGGCTTACTGGGACACTTGAATAGAACGGATGACTGTTAATGTCATTAGTAACACTTGTGGTTTTCCACATTATGACAAGTCAAAATGTCTGCTGTGAAAAAGGCATTTTAGCTTCAAATTTAGCTTTTTTTTTAGTGGAAGGGAGAGTTTTTTTTTCTATACAGCTGAATAATTATTTGTTTTTAAATAGAAATCCACAGAAGTGTTCAAATGTCAACAGCTGCCATTTTAACTAGGCTTTAACACACATTATCAACAATGTAAGAGATTAAATATTTATACAGCAACTGTTAATTTTGTTGGCTGTCACTTAACTGCAAAATGAAACTCTAGGGTGTTGTCTGGTCAGTGTGCTCTGTGTATATCAGTGTCTGTATTTTTCATACTATACTATTTGGTTTCCCCGAGAAAGAAGCTCCACTTTGGATCATTTTGACATTTGGAAAGATGGAGAGTGGACTGCGTTCAAAAAGAGGAAGAGCGGCGAGTCTTTTTTCTAAATAAACGATGCAGCTCATTACCTCACATCATTTTCATCTGGCTTGTTATCGTAGTGGGAATCCTTAAGTTAAAATTCTAAGTGCAGCATTGTTTTAAGATTATCAACTAAATACCCTTGAATCAGGACCAGCAGTGTTTCTTAACCCCTTAAAAACAGCTCACCTGCTCCTGTTGCCATCTCTGTCTGTCTTCAGGGGAGCGTGGATGTGCCTTGATGCCCCTCTGAAGGTCAGGGTTGTTGTGGTGCATGGAGGGCAGGTTGAGGGATTTGGGCCTGCTGTCGTGACGGTGGTGAGCTGGGGGGTAGGGGGCTGCGTCAGGCTTGGCGTGAGAGTAGTCTCCTGGAGGGTCCTGTGCCAGTTCCTCTGGGCTTTGGTCAGTACCGCTGCTTAGACTCCCCATGCTCATACTCATCTTGATCTCAGCAACAATTTGGTCAATGTCCTCCTCCGCCTCCTCCCCCGTCTCCCCCTCCACCACCAGCACCTTGCGGCCGCGGAACGGAGAGACCCGCACCGAGTTCCCATTGTCCTCTGGGGCATAGTAGTCTCCGGTGTAGGCCCTTCCATGTCTCTCCTCCTCGTCACCTTCCTCATCTTCTTCCTCGTTCGGGCAGTACTCCTCGCTCTCTGCCTCCTCCTCTTCCTCTCTGTCAGCCTGTCGGGTGTGCAGGGTGTCTTGCAGGGAGGGTTGGTGGTGGTGATGATGGTGGTGGTGATGGTCCAGGATGGGCTCTGGTCGTCCATTGTATATCTGCTCGTCCGGATCTTGCTCCACCACCTCACAGCGAACCTCTCCTTCTCCCTCACCCCACTCCTCCACCCGGTGCCTCTCTCGCCCCGCCCACTGCTCCTGCCTGACTTGGCCCTCCTCTCTCCACTCCTCCCTCCCTTCCTCATCTCCCTCTCTCCACTCTTCTCTCACCTCCTCCTCCTCTTCTCTCCACTCTTCCCTCACTGCGCCTTCTCCCTCCTCGTCCTCCACCCATTCTTCCTCTCTCACCTCCCCCTCCCCCTCTCCCTCCTCGGCCCAGCCTTCCACAGCCTCCTGGCATTCATCAGTGTGGGCTTCACCCGGCTGCATGATGCCGGCGCAGTCCCCTTGGCTGTGGCTGTGGCTGTGGTTACAGTCTCCCTGGCTGCTGCAGTCCATACCTTCCAGGTAGCTGTCGTCCTCTGGGCAGTACCGGATGTAGTAAGTCACACCCTCGTCCTCTTCTGCCAGTCCTGGAGGGGTTTATGATCACAAACAGAAACGTTTCTTGATTCACAATTTTTGAAAAACCGTCGTTAAAGCTTAGACTTTTCATCTTTTCAGCAGTCCTCACCATTTTACACGATGTGTTACGACATAGCAAAAGGCATTTCTGGCAATCAGCTAAGCTGAAAACAAGGCTTACCTGGTCTGTTGTAGGCCACTTTTTGGCCTTTGTCGTGGCTCAAAAACTGACATCCATAGAAAAATTTGCATCTGCAGATTAATTCGATACCCAATATGTTATGATCCACTAAAGTTAGGCACGATACGAGATGAATAAATCCCTGTTTTTGTTGTCTTCGCCGCCATCTTGACTGTACACACCTGGTAGAGATCGGCACTCTTCTGGTTAGAGATTATTAAATTGACAATATGTTCCCATTCAGAACTGGCTCCAAATTTGTAACAAATCCTGATATTCATTTAGGTTGTATTTGTCACTATCACTTAATCTTTCTGATGACTCAATTGCAAACAGCTGGAACACGCTGGAATACATGAGGGGATATTTACTAATCTTTTGCAATTTATTGTGAGCGCAAACTTTTGTGTCACTGCAATTTTTCAATTTAGTGGGGTATTTAGTAAGACTATAAATGTAAATGAGCCCAGTCACAGTTCATCTCATGTGTGTATAGTGCAGCTAAGCTGTTTTGACACATGTTACACGTGTCTGGAAAGGAATGGAGCACAAACTGTACAACTGTACAGGAAATACTGTGTGTATAACTAGCTGCCCCAATCATATCGCACTGAACTGGACCTGCTGGGAGCCACTAAAAGTGAGAAAAAATATGCAGGATGGACCTGCAGGAAAGTTGTGTGAAAAATGACAGACTGTTGCTTTCCTGCTCTCTTGTCTTGTGTGTGTCTCTCTCTCACTGTCTCTCTCTGCCACAGTCTCTCTCCCTCTCTGTTACACTTGCTTTTCCCAGATGTTAAATTTCTCAATTTCCTCTGCCACAGTGGTCAGTCCAAGGTGCAGGTGCATTGGCTATTTGCCACTATTCTTCTATTTAACCAGTGCAAAACCTCAGTGGGCCCCGTAATTGAAGAGAAACGCAAATTGGCTGCTTAGCGCCTCAAAAAGGCTCGCAAGTCCTTAGTAAATATCCCCCTAGGTTTCCAAATTTGTTTTCATGTGGGACTTCAGAAAAAGAAACGATGTTTGAAGTTGTGAGGACATTTTGCTTGCCTTGCTCGAATTAACAAAAGAAAATGCATGATTTCTAGCAACAGTGGCAGCATCAAGAAGAATGAATACCTGAATTAAAAATTTCAAAGATGCTCTTTTTCTGTCGCCCTCAACATTTATCGAATAGAAAATCAATGATGGAAGAACTGATAATCGAAAGGCAAGGATGTGAAAATAATCTGTTCATCATCCCCATGATTAACATTGCACTCACCGTCATCATAGTCTTCCTCATCTTCTGAGGTGTTGTTAATGTAGTCGGAGCTGGAGTCGTCATCCAGGCTGTCGGCTCCACCGTGGAAGTCTGCCTGGTCGTGGTCATCTTGGTCACGGTCGTGTTCTGGCGTGGAGGGTGTTGCAGGCCGCTGGTCCTCCAGTTCTGCATCTGCTTGGTTGCTGTATCGCTTCACTTCAACCTCTGCCTCTACATCCACTTCTGGATGGTTGCGACCCACGTCTTGACACTTGGGGGAAGAATATTGCGCCTTACAGGAACGGGGAAGGAGCTTTGGATCATGTGACTGTTTGGGGTAGCGGACTGGGCGTTGTCGAGGGGGGAGGGCTTTCAGATCACATGACTCTGTAGGATGAGGGGCGGGACAGGAGGCGGGGACTGGAGCAGCCATACTGTTTCCTCCACTGGTCCCTGGCCTCTTCCTATGAGCCATGATTGGCGGTTTACAGGCCATGCATTGTTATCGGTTTGTTCCTAGGAGACAAATAAATACACAGGGGCAAAGATTTAGAGCTAATTCAACATCAAAAACAACTGTTAATCAATCTATGCAGGTACACTAAAGATCATACAAGAAAAAGATTGAATAAAATAAAACGCTAAAGCCTGTAAGGACAACTGTGTTTGTTTGAGCAAACCAACAAAGTTGTTCCCAGCCCTCCATTTATCTCTCTCACTCTTTTTCTAGACTTTGCATACAGCTGCAACATATTTTCGGTGCCAGACAATCTATTCTTGTAATTGAGCGAGTCTTGTAAAAGTCCCTCGTTTACTTCATCCACATTCAGGGCAGCACTTTTGTGCTTACTTAGCACAACTTTGGCTTTAACAGCAGGCTCAATACATCGCTCCGGCTAAGCTTTAGAACAATAGGCACAAAGAGTAGAGAGCCTTTCTAAGCATACTGCCTTCATACAAACTTAATGGGACACTACCAGGCAAGGAATCAATAGTGAAATCAAGGTCATCTCCATGTAGGTGCTGCACATGTGCACTGATACTGGACTTATTGATCCTTCAGTAGCGTTCCAGCTGAAAATGATCAACCAGGAAGACAATAAAGTCTACCCGCTATATACGACCTGGTTAAGTAGTGCAGGTAGGAAGACAGTGAAGCATTTCTTTCTGTGGGTAGGAAGTAGCCAGATGGTCTGCACAAGATGATCCATAACCCCAATGTACATGTTTGCCCTTACAAGAAGGCCTCTACCAAAACATTCAAGAAGCTGAACCTGTTGTGTACCTACTAATGTGATTACTGTGATGAAACCAAACTTGTGAACAGATGGATATAAAGTATAGGCTTGCTTACTCCTAGAGAACTGTAGATGTTATTTAAAAAAAAGGTACCCACAAAAAGATAAGATTATCCTACTGTATATATGATGAATGAATCCCATTACAGACATCGGAAAGAAACACGCAAACATGCCAACCAGCATCCACACACACACACACACACACACACACACACACACAAACAAACAGATGCTAGGATTATTTAGAGTACTTTTCTTTTCTGTCAGGCACACCCTTTTGTGCCCTGTCATCCATTTTGTCGCCATCCTCACTCTGTTTTGCCATCCAGTTGCCATGAACAACTGCCCTCAGAGGGGTGTTGTTGCTGCTTTTCCCCCCGTTTTCTTTCACCATAATTACATTTTCCATCGCCAGTGATTACAGTGCTTAATTAGCTCTGCACAAGCTGGCACAAACACTACCCTCTAAAACACAAACACACAAATGCAGAAAGGACCTCACACGGACACACACACACACACACGCACACAGTTGGTTGTTCCTCAGCTAGTGAAGTCAAGAGACTGAGATTACATGTGCACACAAAGCACACGTAGTGGGCTGACTGGCTCTTGCTGCTGTAGGGCTCAAAACTGTCGTGACCAAAGAGCAGAAATAGCATGGAGGTTACTGATCACACATCAGTGGACACTCACACACACATTCTGTGCACCTGATGAAATATAAGCAACATGTACATACACTGAAGCGATTTTCTCCATTATTATATGGTTTTCACTCCGAACTTTTAACAGCGACTTAAAAATGACCTCAGCTTGTTAACGTCTAGGAAATTGTGTATTGAATGAATCTCTTACCTGAGGTCCTGAGCTGGGATGTGGTGTACAATAGCACTAGGATCTAGTCTAACAACGGCCCCATCCTCCCTCCTCCCTCCTGTCTCTCCTTGCTCCTCCCTTCCCCCACCAGCTGCTGCACAGCATGCAACTCCCTGACTCCACCCTCCCTCTTCCTCCACATTATATCCCAGCATCCTCTTGTTGAAACCCGGCCCCGCCTTGTCCAATTCCCTGGAGCTGAGGGTAAGGATCGGTAACTATGGGTAACTGCATCTCCTGAAGACAGATACCCTTTGACCTCCTCTTTGTTGGCTTCCTACATTCATAAGCTTTCGTTTTCTGGTGTGGTTTTGCCCGACTTGTTTTTTTCCTTTTAATGTTTTTTGATTTGTCGTATTTTCCCAAGTGCCAGTACAACTGCCGTGCAAATTTGGAAATCCAATAAGTCCCTGGGCAGGTGGCTTTTCCCCAATCTGTTTTGTCTGGCAAGTATTTTCAGATGAGACTGTGTTTATTGAATTTGCATGCATTTGTACATGAATGGTAACACCGTCATAACGAGACACACAGGGGGATCTGTCCCACCTGTTTAGCACCATTAAGACATACTGAGAAGGAATTATGACAGTACAACTCTGCATATACACACATGATGTCTAAATGTAACTAAGGCTGGTTTGTGCCTGCCCACGTTCACAAGATGAACAACTCATTTTCTTCTCTTAATTTGTTTAGCTGTCTATTTATCAGCCAATCAATCACCCCCACTTTAAACTGAATGAGCTCAATCCTCCGCTCCAAAATACTAACACATTTCCTTTGGAATTTTTGGGAATTGCATTTTTAGTTCAAAAACATTTACACACAAACATTGCATCCCTTTTGCATTAATTATGACTGCACAGCTTGTAAGCTAAGGCCTATACACACACAGGCCTAATACTCCACTGCACTTACCATTATATGCAATGGTTCTTTTCAATTTTAGGTGTTTTTGGCTGAAAAATGATAAATGGCTATGCTTTGGATAAGCACTCTTATCCAAACCACTTTATGATTTGCTTCTCATTCACCCATTCACACACACACACTCACACACCAATGGCAGCAAGCTACCACACAAGGTGCTGGCCTGACCATCGGGAGCAATTTGGGGTTCAGTGCCTTGTCCAAGGACTCTTCAACATGTGGTGAGTTGGCACTGGGGATCGAACCACCAACCCTGTGGTTAGTGGACTACCTCCAGAGCCACAGCCACCCGGGCCGATTGTAACTCGCTAACTGTAATCTCTAATGAATCCAGAGTGTCTTCTGCAGGTCCTCTGCCCCATGCTATTGATGAGCTGTTCCGCAACTTTTTTATGAAAGATTTTTTGGGCAATTTTTGAGAGCTGACAGGAAAGGTCCTGGGTCAGACTGAAGCTAAGGACATCTACGTTTACATTTATTCATTTGGCTGTTGTCCAAAGTGAAGTACAAACAAGGTACAAGGACATTGCAGTTACACGGTCAGCTTCTTAAACCCCTAGGCCACCGGGACGTCCCCTCTTCCACAACTGTAATATGTCAAAATAAGTCCTGTGTGAAGACGGCGTGTTCTGTTGTGGCTTCCTCCTTCTCTAAATTACCCATGGCTGCATATGTGAGTTATATGTCTGTATATCTGAGTTAGCCCCATGGGAACTTGAATAGTAATGGAGTGGTCAGAGAAAATGCATCAATGATTGGCGCACAAAGAACATCCCACCTGCACACACACATACACACAAAGTATCTGTCTCCCACATAAATGTGCTGAAATGTAGGCACTGATTCAAGCTGTTACCTTCATCACTAAAAAAGGGTTGACACGCACGCACACACACACGCACACACACACACACACACACACTGACAGCATACCAGCCTTCCTGCCTGCAGTATCCCAATTGTCTGCTTTGAGCTGCAGCTGGGGACCACTTGTGCAGGGCTGTCTCCACGGACAGACCTATTCATGTCTGCCACAAAACGCCTCAGCTACAGTTAGATAAAGCTTTAAATTACCCTCAGACACTCCCCTTGTTTGGCAGACACACGTCTTAAAAGCATGTGTGTGTGCGTGTGTGTGCGCGCGTGTGCGTGTGTGACTAAATGCAATGCTGAGGTGAGGACGGAGGGCGAGAGAAGCAGTCCGAAAGCAGCAGATGGCTCGGTCAGAGCGTGGGCCTCGGGAATACTAATGTCTCTCTGCCTTGAATTCTAAATTATGACCTCTGTTCACACCAGTGATTTAGAAAGTCGGGCTTCAACAGGAGAGAGCCAAGACAGCAGAGATGAGAGTGGGAAAGGAGAACCACAAGGAGAGAGGATTATCAATGAAATTGTAACATAGCAATTGTAGTCTTCTTTAAATGCAGTGAGACAGAAATAAGCATCTCCATTGCTACGATTAGCATATGAATGAACAAATCCTCTTATGATGTGGGGAAGTAATGGTCAAAATTGCTTAGAGGTCTCCAACATTCAGGTACTAAGTCATCCAGCCATTACTAGATTCCAGGCACAAACATGTACAGTGTTGAGACAAATGTATCTCTGATCATGTAGGCAATATTATACTCTGAAAAAAACTTTCTTGCATTTCGAAGAAGACATTTTTGTTCCACATACAGTATTTCAACATCAGTGGTTTACTTACAACAAGCATCATCGACTGACCACACCCGATTTCAAGCTTATTATGACACTGAAGCATCCTACAAGCAAGTCACCACATTGGTAAACACAGTTAGCATGAGCTGGACCACCGGCTTTTTCGAAGTTACTGATTCATGAGTGTGTCAGTTGGTTTGATTTTTTTATTTTTTATGTCTGTGTTTACCCTGCAGTTGACTCTATTGATCTTCCTCCATAACTTTGAAATTCTTTTGCAAAAGACCTCGATTTTTGCTGCATCATGACTGAACCATGGCCTCTGCTCCAGCCAGTGAGGCTGAAACCTTGTTGTCTCTTCAACTTCCTTCTGCTCTTTCTCTGATGTTTTTTAAACTATCTTTTCAAACTTATTCAAGAATTTGTGGTACATTGTGGTATTGACCTGACACATAATAGACAAATACTAAAATAATAAATGATTTTAATGTTTTAACTAAACATGGAATTATTAAAAGTGAAAGGAAAAATCAAAAATGTGTTTTACTTGTTGTTACTTTGCTTGGATGTTGAACTTCACTGTGCAGAATGATATAAGTGCAGAGTTTGACACTAAGGCTTTGTTCAGACTGCAGGCAAATCAGATTTGTTTCTCAAATCAGATCTTAAGGACAGACTGTCCGCACTGTTATATGCAATTGATCAAACCGATTTGTGCGTCCAGAGTCCAGACATCACCACCCTACAGTATCTGGGTTGCTGTAGTAAAGACGTACGCTGGTGACGCGGCTTTCTGATGCAGAAGCATTAGGAAAAAAATGGAGGTCCGTCTACGGCCTGTTGGTGTCTGTGTTGTCCTCCATACCCCTCTGCTAGTAGCAGCATGGATTCTGCTCAGACCTATTATTTCTTTCCCCACCCACATTCTGCAAAGACCCACCCCTCCTCTGCTTCTGATTGGCTCTGACCCTGATATTCTTACCCTAACCCTAACCATCTCACTCCTCATGCCTAAACCTAACCAATCTAACCAATGAAGGCAACAAATACTAGCCAATCAGAGGCAGAGTAGGGCGGGTCTTTGTGGAATGTGGGTGGCAAAAAAAAAAAAAAAAGGCTGCTCAGATGCTCTGATGCACTTCCGTCACTCTGGATTTGACGTCGTCGTTATGTGTCGCATTGCGAGTGATGCAAATGACACTTTGAAATCCAATTTGAGCAACCAGAGCTGACTTTGATTTGAGCTCCAGACTGAGATGCATGTGTAGATATACCTGATTGGAATTGCATTTCAAACCACCTCCAAATGTGGCTTGGAACTGAGCCACATATAATGGAAATGGACTTTTAAGTGAAGTAGGAGACATTTTGTGTCCAGCAGTTAAACTTAACATGAACAATATTTATATATTTATAGTACCTGGATTTTTCAATTAGGCAGAAAGAATAAGATGTGCTTTGTAGGTGCCTATATTGTGGTTTAAGAGCTTACATTATACATTTTTGTTCTATGTCGTTGTAGTGAAGGTTCGCCTCTGTTTGTGGCTCGTTTTTCACCACAGAGAGAAAAATTAGACCTGCCTGCTAAGTTTAAACTTAAAAGCAGATAAACAGGGATGGAATATGGAGGGCTTCACTGGCAGTTTCCAGGGAGAAAGTGCAAATGGAGAGAAAGAATCTTCTCTATTTCATTTCATTTCTTTTAAAGATACCTGCTGCTACTCAGCACAGAGGAAATTGCTGTTTCAATTGAAATGTACTTTCTGCTTGGTGCTCTCTCGCCCCCCCCCCGCCCCCCTCTCTCTTTGACAAACACAGACACACTTGCAGAGAAAAATAACTTGACAGAGCCTGCAGTTTTTTGACTTTTTTTTTTTTTTTTACTGATTATGCACACAAATGTCCTCATAAATTTTTGTTTATATAGTGGTTGTCAGCCTACAATGCACTGACTCGCCCAGATTAGGGCTGCAACTAATGATTATTTTCATTATTGATTAATTGGTCGATTATTTTCTTCATTAATCAATTAATCGTTTGGTCAATAAGGTGTCAGAAAATGGTGAAAAATGTCACCATGTCCCAAAGCCCAAGATGCATCCTCAAATGTCTTCTTTTGTCCCGACCAACAGTCCACAACCCAAAGATATTCAGTTTACGATCATAGAAGCTGAAAAAAAAATTAATTTAAGTATTTTTTTCTTTAAAAAATGATTTAAAAATGATGAATTAATTATCAAAATCAGTTTTCTGTTGCTTGACTAATCCATATCCAGCCTCATTACTAAACAATACATTTATTTTGTTTAATTTAGTTTGATTTACTGTATTCATCACTGTAGGTGGATGATGAGGCACTTTATCAGCCAGGTTATAAAGCATGTAGGCATTAAGTCTTTTCATCAAGCATTGCTTCAATAGATGAAGGCAATATAGGAAAGAAGCAAGAGTCAGCCATTTAACTGTGGGTCCACCATTAACCATTGTGGCCATCCTGCCTTCTGTTTTACAAGTGACATTACAGCTGCAATATACTCACTTTTAAGATGGTACATCTTGAAATTTTCTTTCAAAAGACAAGCTGTGTTACAATTACTGGTTTTACATATTGGCATGATTAGAAAATACAACATTAAGGAAATAAATATGAATTTAAAATACATCAAACATGTAAAACTTTAAACTCTGTGGCCCATGAAATAATCACTGCTGCCCTTAATGAAGCAGCCATCCATCATCTTTATTGGGGTCAGCTCTGATCACGTGATTTTGTAAACATTTAAACGGTGTAACATTACAACTACCCTAACAACACGTCCACGTCATTAAACCTCTGTTGATAAATTGTGTAATAAAGTGACCGTGCTGAGTTATGCAGCTTGTAAATGAAGAATAAAAGCACTATCAGAGAGAAACAGAGTGAGAAAATGAGTTTCCTCTCAGCTGTCTCATTGAGATTCAGCGTTTGTTCTCCTTACAGCCTCCCACTCACTTCAGGACGACAACATGAGAGCGATGCGGGAGACAGGAAGAGAAGGAAAGCGGAGACTTGGTGAGCAGCAGGAATGGCACAGGACCACAGAACGCATCACTCGCTCCCCCACCATTCTGCCTGCCAATGTCCATCTCGCCACTTCAAGCACAACACCACAGACACACCCTCCTCCTTCACCCTTGACTGTTACCATGGCAACTCTTTGTTTTCCAGCGCAGTCTCTCAGAGGAGGACCGTCTAAGCCAATCATCAAATAACCCCTTCCACAGCACAAACACACATTATTCAAATCACGCTACTGTGCTAATATAGCTATTTTAGCAGTTTTGGAAACACTTGTAGTGTCAACTGTGTAGAGTAAATTTGCCCCCTCACAACAAATAAAGCCAGAATGAATCCAACAGATGAACCTTTTGCTTTTATAGGAGGCCCAGTATCATAGGACCATATTTTTTTTTAGCTTCAGGAACAAAAGCAACAAGCCTACATACAGATTAACAGTCGTGTAAAAAATGGAATCCAAGACAAGACTAACAGGCTGCATAGCAAAAGAAATATGTTAGAAGAGCAGCAGCAGCTTCAGTCCTTGGGCTTTGTCTACACATGATGTGTTCAGGCACAGTACTGAGTGTAGGTTTTGGCAGCGATCAGAGTCCAACATGCAATCACTGTAGCTATGTCTGTAAAAAGAAAAATAGTCTCGGCATATAAAACAAAAACACAAAATTAAAAACATAAAGTATGTTTCAGGTTGTGGTTACGGCTGCATTTGTGCTCATTAGCAAATGTTAGCATACTAACACACAAATCTAAGATGGTGACAATGGTAATATATGGTAACCACACCTTATAAACATCAGCATGTTAGCATTGTCATTGTGAGCATGTTAGCATGCTGACACTCACATTTACAAGAGCTCAAAACACCGCTGTGCCTAAGTACAACCTCACAGAACCACCAGCAGACTCTTAATAGACTCTCTGTCTTATTTTCTTTTAAGTATTTGAATTGTTACAAAGAAAAAGTGAGTAAAATGGTGTTTTGTTTGGTGTTGCATGGATTGTAAGTAATGGCTACTAGTTTTCTGTAGCCTTTGTGATATATTTAATACAAGTTTTAACATAAGACACAAAGAGATGCAATGTGTTTGATCAGTCGGCATTTCATTTGATTGTAATACACCTTTGAGGTCAGCCAGTGTCTTGGGCCCAAAGACAAGACACTGGCTTGTCTAAAAATAGTTATAATAATTAGCATTAGCAGGGGAATATTAAACATTTTGCCTTTTTAAAACTTGTTGCACGTGACCACTAAACGCTAACCAGAGCAAACTATCAACCAGATCAACTCACAGTGTGAACAGACACTTTAGCTTGTGGGCTCTGAGGCTGGCCAGGTGGCACATGGGGATAGGTTGGCCTACATTTTAAGAAGGAACATGAAACACTCTCTAAAGTTTACCTGGCCACAAGCCGAGTTCGGAGAGAGCTAAACACAGCTAAATGGCCCCAGAGGGAGACAGATACTGGAGTGATTTCACACGGTTTAATTGAAGCTGTCAACTAGGTTTGGTTACTGATGAGAGGGAATGAGTGAGAGAGAGGGTGATAGATAAAAAGCATTAACTTATTTTAATATGTAAAATTATGAACTTGGGGGAAAACGCTAAAAGCAGTCTTGCCATCACACTAACACCCATTCAATGTCGCTTCAGCCACCATTGAACGCTCCGCATGTTCAGCAGCATGAGAAATCCTCCCACAGCAGTCTGTCCCAAACAGGCTGGAATCTGACATCAAAATAAATGGGTATTAATCCAATGGCCAAATAAAGATTATGGAGATACTGCTAATTAAAAACTATGGTTGTTTGTTCCGTCTGCTGATAAAATGTGGTGTGAGAACATGCAGGACAAAAAAAGATCCACTATTTAATTTTGTTTTAAAGGGGATTAATCTTTTTTTTGTGTGTGTGTGAGTCAAACTCCTGACAAAAAAAGTACGTACATTTTTGAGGGAATGAAACGATCTGAAAGAAAAAAGTTTTCATAAAACGTTCTCATTGGAAAGTGGATAATCAGCATGTTATAATCAAGTTTTAATTAGCAAAAAGAACAGTATTTGTGTAATGTCTTGTTTTGTTTTTCTACTTATTCTATCATTGTAGGTTGATCAGACTTTACTGCACCTTCAAATAAGCAGAGGTCCCATCCTATCCTTTAAATGTGTTAAACCATAAAGCTTGAAAGAAATTCCACATGATGTACTGTTTCTACTGTATGGCCCTCTGCTAACAGCCATGGTGCAGAATGGACAATACGTAACACTGAGCCATTTTGGTCCGCTACACCGAGCTGTCATTCCACCTAAATTGTCACTTAAAGTCTGGAGAGATGAAGGTGAGAATTGCTCCCTGGCTGACACAATACTCCACCTGATCCCACAGTTGGAGAGGTCTTTCACAATCCCGCTCCTTATTGATACTTCTCCAGAAACCGATCTATCCTCAGGCCTCTAATCCTCATTCTTTGTCAACTTTTAATCAGCCGCAGTTATTTCTCAGCGGCCTTCACTCTCTTAACCTCCGTCAGGTCTTTTCAAGCCAGAACAATGGCAGCGGCTTGAAACTGCTGAGGCAGGTGACTTCTGGTTAATGACTGGTGATAAGGGACGTTTCGACAGCTGCCTCATAATTCCATTTAGACTGGACAATATAATCACCGTATCAACTCTAGTTTCCAAAAGTCAGCTCAGATATCAGACCATAGGCAAAAACAGCATGTACTTCTTCTCCCACAAAGCTATCTTCCACATTGACAGAATCCCGAGGAAAATGCTAATAATATTCATTGAATGTGGTGATGGTCATTGTATTCAGTGACAGCGCAGAACAGAGCAAGCAATATTGGGCCGGAAATATCCCCTTATCTAGTTGAGAGACAGACTGAGCGCTAACAGCCGGGCCCGTTAATGGAGTTTGGTGACAGGCACATGAAATAACTTCTGGGTTCGGTCAATCATAAAACCCCTCTGGGGATACAGGAGGAAAATATTCATCAGCCTTCACATCACACAAATGAATACATGCACACGCATGCACACACTGGCACATAAAGTAGTGCACACTCCATTAGCCCTAGTGTGCCTTTTTTCCACATCTATACATGCATGCTGTGGCTGAATGCATTTGTGACTGAAATATCTCAAAAACAACACACCAAAGTGTTGACTGTAGTTAGCTGTAAATTGAAAACAAAGCATTCTTGGCGCTCAGGTTCCCCATGTGTCAATTTTTGCGCCTGAGGAACACAACGTGGTTAAATGTTTTACTCTTTTTTTTTGCTTTGCACCGATGCGATTTCCCCCGTCCAACCTGCACACGTCCGCCCCATCCTGAAACGGACCACGAGAGAATGCACGCCGCCGAGCTTTGTGTGAGTTTTTGTTTGGTTTCGGTATCACTGCTGGCCAGCTGACAGGCTCAGGATTAGTCACACAGACAGGACCTGCTCGACCACACAGAGGAGCGGCACCACTCCTGACAAGAACAAAAGACAGACAGACAGACGGACAGACAGACAGAATGAAAGAAGCTTGGTTTTGATTATCAGTCCAGTCCCATGTTGCACTGACATTTTGCTTATCTGTGTGTGTGTGTATTTGTGTTTCTGACCTGTACTGTATCACAATTGACACAGTGGCTCTAGTTTGTGGCCTCTGACTGCCTGTGTGTGTGCGCGCATGTGTGTCTGTGAAATTGTCACATCAATCCTCCAGAAGCAGTGGCAGGTTCAGGAGGGGGTGTCACACCTCCCAGCATCCTTTATGCTTTACTGAACCCAAGGGAAACACACAGAGTCGGGCTGGAAGATTGAAATCTGCTCACGTCCACTACACACACACAAAAACACACACACACACAAACACATAATACATGCCCTCATGTCCCAAAAGCAGCTCTGTATGTTTTCCGTATTCCCCGGCAACTGTTCCCTTATACACTAAAACTTTACGACATGACAATATCTATTCATGTTGCGTAATCTAAGGTTGTTTTTTTTTTTTAAGTGCGTTTACTTTTGAGAGACAGAAAAGCCATCTGTGAGTGTGTTCACTTCAACTATAAAGCTATGTTAATGAGGTTGGGGAATCTTTTCAGATGTGGAAGCTCGGAGAAAACAAGGAGACAATAATCACAGCAGCAAGTGCAGTTTGACAGAGGAGGCAGGCCCGCTATGTAATAATGTATGATTCCAAGCTATTTTAAGATTGCAGATTGCTAAACCTAGATTTCTTTGGGGAAATCTCGCTCACATTGCTCTGTGGAAACTATGCCAAGCAGGAACACAGTCGGTGCCTGGGTTTGGTAATGAGGCTGGCTCCCGCTCAGTGTTATACCTAGACAAGGTGAAAGAACATGTTATGCGCTCACATTGGCGTCATCACAGTGCGTCTGTTCTGGTTTGCCCTGGTATGAAAAGCGAATGTCAAGGCAAACACACACAGGCATCCAAGAGTAGGCCTGCTCACGTTGTCTCTTACTTAGATAGATCTCGCTTCCTCTTTTATCTCAGTGTAAATCCCCACTGAGTCAAAAGACAATAAACGGGTTTTACATCAATAAGCAGTTAGGAAGACCTTGGATTTTATGTCATTTTATGATTAATAACTTCCAGGACTCACTAATATTGCTTGAATGGGCAGAATCACAAAAACCTTATATAAAATATTATGAGGATTGTAGGATTGCACTAGAAATATGAGTCCAAGTCTTCTAAAAAATAAAAAAAAAGGAAAAAAGAATAAAATAAAGCGGTGATGAGGTTGTGAGGTGCAGTCAGTCTATTTCATTATCAGTGACTGGTAGAGTGACTGAGGGTCAAACTATTACTTGGCTTAGCTTTTCATTTTTCAATGTCAAGATTCAAGACATTGAATTGTCATTTTCTTGTGTCCTTGCATACAAAAAAAAAATGAAATGCTGTTGCTCCCAGCGCATAGCAGTGCAACAACAACAGAAAGGATAAAGATATATGTCTAAAAAATTCCCTTAAAAAACTATAAAAACATATAAATCCCAAGAAAAAAACAAAAACAAAAAAAGAATGAACGGTTAGCAGCACAGTGCATTAAAGTGTATTTAGAGAGAAAGCGTCTCAGTTCGATGTTGATAACTGGTGCATGTCAACAAGTGACCAGCACTGATAATCCATTTTGCTGTCCAGAGAACGAACATTAGCCAGCATGATTGTTGGAACTGCTGGTTTGTATGGGTTAGCAGTTCCTCAGTTACCGCTTCCTCATCCTGTCGCACCGCTTTGTTGATGTTTGCTGTCCCGGCGCAGCTCCAGGCAAGACCGTGATCTCCTTTGGGCCCACTGAGCGTAGCAGACCAAGCTCGCTCAGCTGATTTAGCTCTCCCAGCCAGTATTTCTCATAGCAAAAGTCTTTGTTACGAAAGTCCAAAAGAAACTTGTCCTCACAAAATTACTCTTCAGTTAGCTTTCTCAGTGCAGTTTTCCTTTGGACTGTTTGGTAACAGTGGCAGGTAGCAGTTGACAGCTAGCTAGTTGTTTTGATTTAAAAATATATATCCAAAGATGATAATTCCTCTTCTGTTCTTGCTGATTCATGCTGTTACCGCTTCTTTAGAGTCCTTTCTGAAGATTATTTAAAAGTTATTTTGCAAAATGTCCCATTTTTTAGGTCCAAGTTTGACGTATTCAGGAGCCCATCTCCAGTGCAGCCACTCTCTCTCACACAACTTTTTTTTTTTTGACTGATTGTATAAAAAGCTTTACAGCACTTATATCACCCTGATGACTCAGAGATTGCTGACAAGGATTAAAAAGCAGTTTTTCTTGCCAACGTGCCAACAGTGAAACCAAAAATCTCTGTTACAGCAACAGCAATTAATCAGCTGGGTTTAGAGACAGACAGAGTGAGGACATTGAGGTTTTTGTTGCAGATGCGCTGTATTTGAGGTGTGAGGAAGAGAGGAAGAGCTGCTGGTGTGATAAAAGTTTGGTGGGACAGAGGAAGGAGAGTTTGGGAGTGATGACTAGAGGGAAATAAATTTTGCAGCAGTGTGTAAATGAAAAGGGGACAACTGAACGGTGCTGTATGTGCAAATTAATGTACAGTAGAACAATGTCATCAAATTAAAAGGAACTAACATACTTTTATCTGAAGTCGCTGGGCTGCAGTAATAATTGTATGATTATTATTATTATTGTCATTATCGATTAATCTGCAGATTATTTTCTTGATTAATCAATTAATCATTTTGGCGATGGCCTATGTCCAGCCCACAGCGACAACTTTGCTTGTTGTGTCCACAAACAGTCCAAAACCAAAGATATTTATCTTTCAATGACAATACTCACATTTAAGAAGATGGAACCAGAAAGTGTTTGGCATTACTTAAATGATTAATCAATTATTAAAATATTACCAATTCATTTTTCTGTATTTGTTTCAGCTCTAGTCCTCCAGATACACAGATCCCAGAAAGCAGCAGGCACGCCAGAAATCTGGGTGTTGCAACATTAGGCCGAACTGTAGCGATGGCTTTAGGGAGACGAGTGTTTGGTCTAAACAACCAAAACACACTCACACATAAAATCACACAGCTCATTTACCTACAGATTTGGACGGTTTCTTGGATGCAGCGATGAGGCGTTAATTCGTTTCTTGTTTGTGAAATGGATGAGACAATATGCAGCAAAAGTTCACGAGTAATTAAACAAAGTGCAAAGCAAAATTGTAGACACGTGTCACAGCAAGAGATGACATTATCTTATCTACTTTGCATCTCTCATTTGGCAGAAATAATTTGTGTTGCAATTAAAAAAAACAGAAATGATGTTGAACACACATTTTGCCCCAGACTGTGCTTATTACAATTAATATCATACTTTATGTATTTCATACTTTCCTTTTTATCTATTTAATGTTGTAACTCTGTTTATCCTACCAAGGGTCTAATGATAGAGGGGGTCACATGTTTTACAGACTGTGAATCCCTCTGAGACAAACTTGATTTCGGGTGACACACACAAAATTGACTTGAGTTGAGCTGAAAGGAAATTTCACTTTAGTTAGCATAAAAACTGCCATGTCCTGCATGTCTGCAGTGAAGATTTTCTCCAAATCGTATCGAGGGTGTTGCGACTTTCGTTCCAAATGCAGGATTATGTTTTCACCGATGATGTTTATGTTACATTAGTATGTACAGATTGCTCATTGAGAGAACTGTCATGCTTTTATTTATTTTGTTAAAGGTCGGGTCTGAGGAGAAATAAATCAATGCCAAAGATGGCAGCCTAGATATATAGCCTCAGTCATTTCATTGTGGTGTGCTGAGTACTAATTTCACTACCCTGGGGACGGAGCCAGGGATCATAAGAGACAGCAAGGACAGAGAAGGATCTGACAGGGCTCGGAGGGTTGGCTGACCAAACAGAGCCAACAGCAGCACCGATCCCACGATGACAGAAATCTGGATTATTGCAGCTCTTATTCGAATCCCCTTACATCACATCACTCTGTGTCTCTGCTCAGCTCTAAAACTACACATGGACCTTTCCCCCATTTAATGCCTGTAGTATTATGGGTCAGCATAGTTGTCTTGTGGATAGAGAGGTAGAGCGCTAGAGGGCTCATTTTGACCTGCTGAGGTACCTCTGAATCAACGCAGATCCAGATTCAATATACGGTATCTGCACCGTTCACTCTGACCTCCTTTTACAAACCTACAGGATCAATGAAGCGGTGACTTTATCATCACACCATTCTACACACTTGTGGGTCTGTCAACGCAGAGTTTAGGTAAACTGAACGTCCACTGATACAGCTTGGTTAATGTCTGCGCTGACTGTGATAGGGAGCAGATCATTATTGCTTTGTTAGCTGATATCTGATGACTAACTCTGGTTTGTTAACACATTATATCCAATCTCACTGCCACTGTCCATGTAATTGTCAATTTTATGGTTCTGTCCTGGAAAATACTGCACATTTGATTGTCCTGTGAGGAGAAGAATTTCCATGCTACATTATGATGCACACACACGCCAACAGTGCAATTGTAACAATTACTTCCTTGGCTGTGCACACACACCCATACACACACACACACACACACACACAGACACACATACACACTTGCAGGGAAATGACAGCTTTTTTTTTTTCACTTACAACTAAGCCAAAGTAAACCGCCAGACAAATTCTATTGAAGAGGCAGAGCTACTTAAAGCAGGTCAGAAATATATATATATATATATATATATATATATATATATATATATATATATATATATATATATATACATACATATACATATACATATAGTGGATTAGCATACATGGATTCTTTTAAGTATTCAGATTATTGAGATCATTGAGATCCCAGAGAAGAGCAGAACAAAGGAGAAGAAAGGGAAAGTACAAATGATTCCTCACACAGTTAACAGCATATATGATGACTGATGTGACCGACTTCATAGTGTGGCGTCAAATTCCACCATGACTTGGAGGTTAGACATCAGTACATTCAGAGTGTGGCATCACAGACCCAGTGTACACATTAATGGGGCGGCTCTGGCTTTTGATGATTTATAACAAGTTATGAGACAGCCAGATTCTTTGTCCTCCTCTTCATCTTCAAAGGATTTAATCAGAAGAAGTGAAGCATAGCAGCTGGCAGACTGAGCACACATCACTGCACTGGCTGACTCAAATTCCAAATGCAGCCATCCCAAAACTGGTCTGCTGCTGAAGCTCCCTTTATGAATCCTAACAGCCATGGATTTCCCATAAATACTATCAGTGGCATGCAGATGGATGGAGACCTATTTTGAGGCTGATTACAGAACTACTCAAGTGTGAGTGTGGTTATGAGGCTCATGTCAGTAATCTGGTTCTGGAGTCCCAGCTCCTTTAAGACCACACTGCGGGTCGCGGTCTGAAGTCCAGAACAAACAAGCTCTGCCCTGTCTCTCTTTAATCTCCTTACAGAAAAGAATGTGCTCGAAAGCAACAGTAAACATGAAATAAGCAGACAAGTGGGAAACGATGCAAGACGTTGGCTGATGATAGATGATATTCAAGTGACTACAAAAACAAAGGTCATGATACAGTGTCAGGATGATACAGAGCTTCTATTTCTAATTTCTCTCTCGCAAGGAGGATGGCGCTGTACCAGGGTAGATAAATATTCTAGCAGAAGATTAATAAATGATGAGTGGAGGCAGTGTTGAGAGGCTCACAACACTTTGGATTGCTCAACTGTTGTTTTGCATCCTCTTCCTCCACCCCTGCATGTCTTCAGTCGGGTTCTCCTCCATCAGCAGATGAGCTATCTGCTTCCTCACTCTCTCCTCCCGCCCTCTATTTAATCCTGACTTCTCCGTGCTTGTCTACAACATCTATCACAATTTATTTTGACCAAGACAGCCTGACAAACTAAAAATATCAATAATGTTACTCTTTTTAAAATTATAAATGTGCTTATGTTGAGCACGTGGGTTCATTTTACTCACTACGCCACTGAATTCAATAACTCAGAGGTAAATGAAGTGTTGTTGTGAAGGTTTTTGTTTTTCATTCAGCAAAACATTAAAGACGTGCCAGCTAGAGAAGTGTGATATCAATTAATGAGGTTCGTCTCTGATGCATAAAAATACTAACATAGTGTAGTGACTGGCTCCTTCTGTCAAAAAGGACAGTGGTGCAACCTCACAAGCCATTCATCAGTAGAGTATCTGCAAACAATATATAAGTCTGTTTTTGCAATATTCCACCATACAGATGGATACATTTTATAACAACCATACAGATCTCAGCTTTAATGCAGCCTTGAAGACCAAGAAAAGTCACCATTGTTACCTTTTTAAATAAACCTCCTCTTTGTTCTCTACAGAACAAATCTTCTCCACCCTTCCCTTTAATATTTTTTTCCATCCTTTTAGTCATTATTCCCTCTCCTCATTTCCTGCCTTCACTGTTTTTTTCTACGCCAGGATGGCAAGGCTCGGCGGACATCCAGGCGGGTTAAAGAGCTCCCCAGGGCTCAGAGTTGCTATGTTTGCCCATTCAGTACCAAGCAACAGGTCTGAGTGTACCAGAGCACAGAGGCACACTACATTGGACAGTAGTCATCGTATCATCCAGTTGTACATTTTGTTCATGTCTAAACTGTGTATAGTAATAATAATAATAATAACATAAATTAATAAGACTTCCCCCCACATTCTCCAGAATACCATACTGTAATAATGTGCACAGTAAATCTCACTTACTGATATCTGTAGGTAGGCAGAGCAGCTCTACTGTTTGCTCCAGGCGATGACCTAAAACACAGAAGGACAGAGAGCATCAAAACACTGCAGCTCTCATCCGGTAAAAAAGTTGAACGGGCTTAACTTGTGCCGCAAACAAATTAACAACATTTAATGTGCTGTGATGAGCAACATCTGAGTGAGACATGATTCAGGACTTGTAATCAGATACTACCTCAAACCAAATTCAGTGCCTTCCTTGGCTTAGCTTTATGACAGGATTTTTTAATGACCTTCATTGTTTGAGACAGATTTCGGGTTACAGCAAAGTGAGGCAGCAACATTAGCTCAGCTGCATTCTCCCAATCTCTGACAGAAGGACTTCTCCATCTGCCACTAAGCCAAGGCCGCATGTCACATCTCATCCTCGTGGTCTGGGCACCCTTGTGACAGCCTCAAGGTTGCTGTCCCCACTCAACAGTTGGATCAGATCAACGAGAAAACATACCAGCAGCACACACACACACTGTTGGTGTCAGTATGATAGCTCTTTTACGACAGCCAGTGGGGGTTGTGTTGAGTGAAGTGATACGCTCAGGGGGGTAAAAAGCTGGGCAGGTGTAAGATGCTGTGAAGACAGCAGCAGAGGCAGGTATGTGCCACATAACGGAATCTACCATGGTTCTCAAATGACACAAAATCAAAGAGATTTCCACTTGCCTATGCAATAATTACTGATCAAAATGTCAGATTATCTCAAATCAAAACCATAGTTCAAAAACAACTACGAAGTAAAATCATGTGAAAGTGTAAAATCAACAATCCTATACAAAGCATAAATACAACACAGACACAAGACAAATGACTTACGGAATACAACAACAACAACAAAAAAACAAAGAAAAAGGCAGTAAAATAAGTACATTACACAGAGCTGAACAAGTGTGGTATCCCATATTTCTAAGTCTTAAAAGTGAAAAAGCTTATTCAGGGAGGCTTTATAAATAAAAACAAGACAATGTTGTTCCCTCCGATTGGTAAGCGATGTCCACCCTACCTTCTCATAAAGGATACAATGATGGGTTCTAAAAATGTCACCTGTAATAAATCTGAGAGAAGTGTGATACACAGCATCAAGGGGTTTGAGGGAATGGGCAGCGGCATACGTGTAAATTACATCTGCATAGTCAAGCACTGATAAAAATGTTGCCTGTACAATCTGCAACCTACTGCTAAAAGAGAGGCACTGCTTATTTCTAAAAAAGAAACCCAATTTAAATTTAAGCTTTTTAGTCATTTCCTCAAAATGAGTTTTAAAAGATCATTTTTCATTTAACCAGATACCCAGGTACTTGGGACTTTTTTAATTTGAGCCCCTGATATTGTACTAATAGTAAAACTTTTTGATTCAGGATCGGGTGAAGAGCATGTAATTAGTCTTATCTGGATTTAGTAAAAGCTTAAGTTTAATCAGGGCCTTTTGAATTGCCAAAAATCTGCCTTTAAATTAGACAAAACTTTATCAGTAGAAGGCACCGATGAGTAAATTACTGAGTCATCAGCATAATAATGAATAGAGCTCTTACTAAACAATGAGCCCAGGTTATGAAAATGTGAACAGAATAGGACCTAGTATTGAGCCCTGTGGCACCCCTTTTGTAATTTCAAGGAAACCAGATTGATGACCATCTCCTACTATTGCTTGTGTTCTGCCAGTAAGATACCTGTGAAACCAGTTACATGCATTTGTGTCAAAACCAACTGATCTAAGTCTATCCAAAAGAAGAGTATGATCCACTGTGTCAAATGCTTTGGACAAATCAATGAACAGGGCAATACAACACTCCGGAGAAGAGATTACATCATTTACCACCTTGCATGCTGCTGTCAAAGTGCTATGTCCAGGTCTGAAACCAGAGTGATGGGGGTTTAAAATGCAATGCTCAGATAAAAAGTGACAGTGACGCATCTGATTATTGATGAGCTTTTCTAAGGTTTTAGCTAAACATGACAGTTTGGCGATTGTACGGTAGATATTGGATCACCTTTATGCAGAGGCAGTACATGTGCTGCTTTCAACACTTTGGGAATATTCCTGGATACAAGAGTTAGATTAAAATATGTGTTAAAGGATAAGCTATTATAGGTGCAGCCAGTAATAAGAGTCTTGTATTCAAGAGGTCTGCTCCAATAGGCCAAGTCATCAAAAACCTCCTCAACAGAGAACTGTCTGAGGGAAAATATTTCCCCAAAGGGGGTATTGTTATTACAAACTGTGCCCATCTTCAACTGAGGCAAGTGTAGATAGATTTGGATTTTCAAACAGGTGACCAGAAGAAATAAAATGATTATTAAAATATCACAATTTGTTCTTTCTCTGAGACAAGGACAGAATCTAGAGAAAGATGCTTGTGTTGGGAATAAGCATGACCATGATTTAGTGACTTAATTGTTTTCCAAAATTTTGCTGGATTTCCACTACAATCAGACAGGGTATCAACAAAATAACATGACTTAGCATTTACTAACTGTCCTGACACATTTGTTTCTCAACTGTCTAAAGCTCTGCCAAACCGTAGAGGACTTTGAGTCTCGCTTAACCTTCACATCTCTGAGATTTCAGGCGTGAACCAAGGATTTAATCTATTTTTTACCCTGCATTTCTTAAAGGGAGCATGTTTATTTGCTAAGGAGTTAAAGACATCTGTGAAATGGCTTAGGGCTAATTCAGGGTCAGGATTAGCATATAACCTTGTGATATCGCTGAGAAATAAATCACGAAGAAAAGCCTGTTCAGCAAAATGTTTAAAGTCTCTCTTTATAATAATATGCGATGAAATCTTTTTTTGTTTGGAATCTCTAATGCAGAAAATTGGACAATGATCACTTAAGTCTAGTGTAAACACACCACTGGCTATGAATTTATGTGGTTTGTCTGTTATGATTATATCTATCAGCTCGAAACAATTGATATGCTGTTGGGTCCTCAGAAAAGATTTACCTGTTTTTCTGGCCACATGAAACAGAGAGGAGCAAAGTGGTCTTTTGAAGTACAAGTGATCAACACTCGCTGACTCATTCTACTATAGGAGAATAAGAGATGAGCAATGTCTGACAAAGCAACTACAGGAAAAACTGTGAAGAAGGAAAACAACAACTCAGGAGCTGACTTCTGAATTAATTTGGTCTCAAACATAATAAAAAAAAAACATTATTCAAGACCGTTTTGTTTCTCATTTTCAACACAAATTTGTACTGTACCTGTGAGGACATTGTTTTGACTTTCAATAACTCTCTGGTGGCTTACACCAACATAATATCTACAGTACATACCTGACCCCATTTACCTAGCATGGCCATAACCTGAAAACTGGGTCTTAATCCTAAAACAGATGGTTTACCTTGCGGGGATAAGAGTTGGTGATGGCGAGGATAGATTTTTCAACCCCCAAAACATGAGAAATACACACACACCCACACATGATATTAGAAATGGTTACAATGACAATGTCCCATCTAACCACTGCTGTAGCACAGTTCCCCTCCTCCTACTTGCATACAGCCCTGAGGCTTGTATTGGTCCCTTAGGTCCAACTCACACTGCAGCACACTGCAGCTATACAGTGTTGGAGACAAAACACTCAGCAGATCACACTCACGACCAACCCAAAGGAAGAAAAAAAAAACATTTAGAAAGAGCAGATACTCAAATCAGCTGTAATCTAGGAATCTTTCGGTACTGTGTAGCCATGTACCCACTACCACATTACCCTAAAAACTGTGAAGCAAATATGTCAAATCAACATTTGTTTTATAGTTGGCCTGAATACAGATAAATTACTATTTTCATTAATTTCTGCTGGTGTTGCTGTCTTTGTGTCTGCTTTCCATCTAACACAGAAACTAGACCACCAAAGTGCACATGGGCATGTGAATGAATATAGCAAACATACAGTACAAATTCACAGGTCCATTATTAGAAAATGATAATAATAGGTCATGGCAGTATCACATGCAATTAAAAATGGCATCCATTTCTTTATGTAAAGACTCAGCACTACAGCATACTGTATACAGACAACACCATGTAGGTTACCAAACATGTCAAATATCTATAGGCAACTTTTATAGTGGCCCACACTGTCACACAAGACGTTTTTTTCTTAATAACCACATGTGTAAAACCTGAGGGGATAAACAATCCTTGTGGAAATGACATGGCCTCTTTGTTGCTGCATCCTCTAACAGTATAGTTAATTTATTAACTGATTGATTGATATATAAGGCTATCCATTCAGTTTTCTAGATCAACTGTTTGGGGCTCTGTTACTTTATTGCTGCAACAAAAAATGTTAAATGTAATTTTGCATGGAGCTGGGATCAGATCTGCTCTATGTCGGCTACATTTTGGCATCATTAGTGTGTTTTACTATAAGATCAGAATGCAAACTGCATGTATTGAAAAGGACAAAAAAATCCATTAGGGCTACAACATATCAATTAATCAAGTCTATAAATTGTAAAACACCTCTGACTTGGTACAAGACAGTATTGACAGAAAAAAAACATGATCTGGACTACTTAAGAATGCTGTATTTGTTATAATAAACACCTGACACAGAAAGAGCATGTAAATGCAGTCTAAAGACATCAATACTGTCACATCGTCAATCAACGGCTACTCAACACACACACACACACACATATGTGCACACCTGCATCTCAGCTCATCAGAGCCCATCTCCAGCAGGAAATCTATCCACATTGATCTCCATCCTCACCCCGTCTTCTCTCATGACAAAGGCTTACAGCACACTGTTCACTCTAAAACCTTGCATAAGCTGTTCCATGGCATTTTACACCCCGTCAACATTTTACAAGGTTGCTCACTGTTATGCTGTTGTGACCTTGTGTCCCGGAGCAATAACTAAGCTGTCTTTTTTGAATTACAGATGCAATGCACCCAAAGATGGAACAGAGGATGAAATGAGAGTGCTTTAAGGCAGAACAGAGATAAACAAGCCACTGGCTGCTTACAGGCCAGTTAGGATGTCCTCACCTCCAGCTTTACTCTCGGTGCTGTTTAGTTACTAGCAGTCATCGTTGAGAGGAAACACATCCAGTACACCAAACCCATTATTCCACTAATCTTTCAGTTTTATTAAAGAATATGGTGCATCATACTGAATACTGTTCAACATAAACATGACAGGGTAATAATAATGAAGTGCTGTGAACACTGGCACATTAACTCATGTTGTTATTTTCAAATCCGTTATCTATTCAGTTCAAACCCACCACTATTAATTCTCTCATTAGTATTCCTCAGCTAGCCTCAACTCACCCGAGGCTGAGAGGTCGGCAAAGACGGCTCCAATTTCAGCATGCAGCACCAAACCAGCGGACTGTTTTTGAGATTATTGCTGAGCTGTGGAACCTCTCTTCTGACCTTTGAAATGCCTCCTAAACCAAACTCAGTAATGTAGGTACGGGAAACTTTTTGATGCAGTGCTTTTGGCAATTAGTTTCAGTGTACAACATGCTGTCTGTTTACGTGTCTAGAGATGTATTTCACAGTCAGGTTGTCTGAATACATGGAAAAACCTTACTTATACTTTTTTCTGTTGGGTATTTAAAGGTAACTGTGTTTGAAATATATTTGGATTTGTTCAGTAACGTAATCAGAAAATGTTTCCTAAATTAGAGTAATAGTTTATAACATCTTTATCGCTTTTAAGCAACCCCTCCAAATGTGCCTTATTTAGCATAATTGGGTGTGTTTGTGTTGTAAAAGACAACAAAACAGGCTACAATCTGGTTTGTTCTGCTATGTAGAGTGAGGCCTGAAGGCACAATCCCTGATCAAAATATACTGTAACTTCAGTAACATATTTACCCCCACAACTAAAGCAAAAGATTGGAATCTGCTATGACTCTAAAAACATTTGACAGCTCTACCTTTACTTTCACCTTACCGCTGAATGCATCATTCAGCACAGTTTGACCATGTGTGGGTGTAAACTCTCTTGAAAGACCTTTCCTTCAGACTACACACCCACCGCAGTTAAGATGAGACACCACCATATTTATTGTCTACTTTCTTTATATTTATGGTGAGCTGTTCATATCTCAAAGAGACTAAAGTTGTTTGTGAAAGCTTGAAGTCCTCTTACATAGATTCTGGATGTCCTTCCTGTCATTGAGCACATTACAATGCTTATGCAGGACGATATATAACAGCCGGAATGAATCAGCTTTATATAAAATTACATGTTTGTATTTTGCTTTGTGCTCTATAATACTTGTATGTAAATACATGAACGTGGGATTCAAAATAAACTCTTTAGTATAAAGTAACAACAAACCAAATACAATAAATGTATCTCTTTGTAACTGCACTAATGTCATCAAAGCCCAGGTATTTAATCAGGGATTCATAGATTAGAGATACTGTGTACATTGTATGTTTACATGTACAAGCTCAATAACAACACACTTGAGCCTCCTGAATAATGGTCTGATATTGATGTGCCTGTAAAGACACTCATTAAGACAATCACAGCCCTCTAGACACAGACCTGCTGAGTCCTGTACTGCTTGTAATTCATATGTAATTCCAAAACAGTGCAAACCTTCATGAGAAAACAGAAAAAATGACTGTGGCTCACTAACAACAACAAAATAATAGATTAAATAAATACAGTACCAGTCAAAAGTTTACATTTGTTGTTTTCCATTTATCAATTAAAGAGAGAAAAATTGATGGAAATTGATGATGGACTTTCCGAGCAGGACCACAGTAACCATTGAGAGTGACAAGTCTACAAGGAGACGGAAGTGAATGAGAGGACTTTTTGAAATGGCGACTGCCAAGTAACAACAACAAGCTGTTGTACGGGTGCGTTGGAGAGCTGAGATGGAGGAAAGGTTTGTCGATATGTGGCAATAATACGTCTGCCTTTATAAGTCTTACAAGACATATCATAACCATACGGACAAAGAGAAGAGCTTTACTAAAGCAGGGTGTTGCACCATGTCAGTCTCCATTTTGTTTACATCTGCTTCCCCATGAGATCACATGGCATCACATAGCATTGCTCCCTCTGATAATCCTAATATCCTGTAGTGTGTGATGCTCCATTATTTTCAAATCTTGTAATGTGTGTATATTTGAGATTAGAGAGAAAAACATCTGTGAAGTTTCTCCTTATGTGCGGGATTCAGCCCGATTTCAAAATCGGTTAGGTTTTTAAAACACCTGTAGTCTGAGCCCGGCTTAACTGTATCTACTATATACTTCAAGTACTTCAGATTTCACCCTCAGATACTTTAATGCTGTTATATATATTGTTGACAATTCCTAAAAATATATCTCTGCTAAAGCTGCCCTAGAAACGAGGCATGATGTAGTAACGTCTTGTGTTGTGTGTAGCTGTTTATGTTATAGGATCTTTCCTGCTGCAATACTGTGACCCATGAAGTGAGTGAATAATAGCAATAGAAAGATGGCCTACATAACAACCCACAGAACAAAGAGGAAGGTTTGGGCCAGCGATTTAAAGGCACCTGCTGAGTCCGGTGTTTGATGTGTTACAGAGGTTCGCCAGAACACACAACAGTCTGCACATCAGCCTCTGCTAGACTGCCTGTCTCCTCAGACAACCTTACCACCCTTTCTCCAGTCAGGAGGTTAATGCTAATGTGCTGCCCAAACCTCTGAATAGGCATTTCTGGTGGAGGCATACCCAGCTGCCTGAGGTAATATTGCATGAAAATTGAATGCCATTGCTCTACGACAACTTTAAGAAAAACATGTCAAAACAAATTGAACTTGCAACAACTCAACTGTCAAGTTCACGCCGCGTCATCCAATGTTCTTTCTTTCAGGTTTTTGCAACCTCATAAAATCTATAGAAGAAATTGATCTTGGCTGGATCTCAATCAAAAGCAAAATGTATACTAATAATACAATCTAACCTCCAAACTAGGTTCAACGAGTCCCGAGCATTTTTAGTTAACTGCTGACAATTACTGTAGATCTTCTGCAGCTAGATGCCATCTAAAATACATTTTAATGATCTTTGACTGAAACAGATCAATATCTTTTATCTGAGATAAAGGTTCAAGGCACCCTCAAGCATTAACAAATATGTTCTATATTAACACTGAACAAAGCCTTTCAAAGTGAAAGGGTTGCTATTTCGTAGCTAAAATCCCTTACATTTATGGTGGATATCATTTTAAATACTTTTTAATATATTTGCCTGATTGTTTACCATAAAGTTACAGAATTTAATGTTTTCCCTTTCTTCCTGTTAGGTATATTTCTGTGCGGTCCCCTCTTTCCCTATTCCTCTCTCAGCAAGTCTCACTCTATAGAAGAAATAACCATCTGGTTTGCTCTACATCAGTTTTATCACACAACTGATGAACAATCATCTCTGCTGTCAATCAACAAACATGTCTGACGATAAAAATAATGGCCCAGACGCTGGTACTCCAAAGCAGTTCAAGATTCAGCCCAGTTCATATTCGTCATGCTTGAACAATAACAGCATGCAGCATTTTCTATGGAAATGGATTTACCTCTGCATCTATTGACAGCATTCTGCAATCTCTCGCTGTAGATAAGGAAACTCACCAGATGTGAATTTGTCTGTGCAGCTCCAACAATGACAGCAGCAGGTGACACTCTGCACATCTAAATGCTAATGTCATGCTGCTCCTCAAACAAATGTGCTAGCTAATGAGCTGGCTTGGTGAATGCATCTTAAGCCTGAGTAATGACATAAGTGACAGCATACCTAGGGAGAGGAGTCACCTTAGGCTTCAGAACACAGCAGGGGGGGTCGGTAAAAGGAGTATATTAAGGTCATGCATACACATAAAAACACATATAAATGATGCCAATGTTAGTGGAGGTTTCTAATTAAAGGCTATGCAAACTGGATAGCTGCATCTGCCTCATTTGTCTGCATACAATCTTAAACCATAAAAAGGAAAATTCTGCAGGAAGACTGATTGTAATCCAAAGTGACAACTGTTGACATCTATCAAGTGCTATCTGGGAAGTGCATGCAAAACTGTACACACACAAATTCACACTCATACTACAAGTTAACATTAGAGACATGCAGAGAACAAAACTAATAATGACCAATTAAAGAAAAAAGATGCAGTGTTGCATCTTTGAAAACAATTGTGAAGCTTCTGTGCCTCCGCTACCATACTGCAGTGTGATGAAGGATAACCACTGTGTACCTCATTGATTAAAATGTCAACAAAATGGCCACAACTGTGAATCGCAAATGAAACAGTAAAGATCAAGGGTAAAAGTGTAACCAAAAGGACTTAACTTCCTTCTACATCTGCACTGATAATAAGATAATTGAGTCATTTTGAGGAAGTAGGTGAGAGCAGAATATGGCTGTGCTGTGATAGGGGGCTCTGTGAATAACAAAATGAAATCCTCCGTCTGAATGTTATACTCTCTATTGTCAGGAATAAGTTCATCTCTATAAACAGATATCTGCATAAGAATGCAGAATCTGTAGACAACGGGAAAAGATTTTGGTACCGGAAGTGTTCTGGTTTCTGTTTGTAGTCCGTTTGTAGTAGTATTGACCAATCACGTTTGAGCGGGCTTTGGTTGCATGCAGGTAAACAGTCTGTGTGGAGAGCAAAAAGAGGTGGAACACACTGAATGCAATCTCAGAACCCATCGGCTATTGAAAAAAAACGGTCCCCGGTTCTTTTAAACTGAGGGATTAGGTTGGTATCTCAGGTCCTGCTTTTAACTGGTTTAAATCTTATCTTTCTATTATTACACAGCTTTGTTGAATACTCGATTCCGATTGGTTGGTTACGGCATTCTACGGTCTGTTATTTCTGAATAGCAGACTGCTGCTATGAATAACAGAGACCGTTTCTATGGACCCAGTTCTGAGACTTTAGAGGACCACGTCCAATCATATCAATCTGCAGAAAGAAGTCCGGTAAAATTACCAACTGCAGCTCATTCGTGAAACCCTGTGGCAAAAAAACGTTAGGCTCAAACCATTACAGAAAGGGAAAAGTGGAGCAAGATCCTGTCCTCCAATCCAGACAACAGCAACAGATCTGGTGAGCGCCTCGCCTAGTTGCCTATCACTACATACTAACTTAAGTGATAAGCAGTAGTGATAATAGTAATATTGTTACCAATTGTGACATTAGTAATAATTGTGTTTCCAGGTGTGTCAACTGCAAAGCCCCAGAAAGAAGGAAACGTAGAGATGAATGTGGACAGAAACGTCAACATCAATATTCCCAAAGAAGTTCCATTCACCTTATCTCACTTCACCATCAATGGAAATGTTTAGTTTAATGTGAATTATATCGCTAAGTAGGGTCATCTTAAGAAGGCTACAGAGTTCACATTACTATGGATGCAGTTCCAACCATAGAATCTAATGGACTATTTTTCTTAGTGGAAGCAATAAAATCATTTTTAAATCAATAAAACCATTTTTGAATCAATATTTTGTGTCAAATTGTTGATTTCTTTAGTAAATAGCTGTGTAATAAGCGGGATAATGTACAGGGAGCGGGTCATTATTGCAAAATGAACCGAGCCAGGGTGATGCATCACCCTGAAGATTATCCATTAAGGCGTCAATATGTTTTTTCAAACTGTTGTTTATGTCATGAGTTTTTTCACACAGAATGAGAATATTACGAGGCGAAAAAGCGACGTAATTTTTTTCTGGAACGAGGTCGATTTTTCTGAGTTTTCACACAGCAAATAAAAGCATCAACCAATCACAAAGCATGCTTGGTAGCTCCTCATCTTCCTCTGCTCATATTACTTGTGGGGTGCCACAAGGTTCTTTGCTGGGTCCAGTCCTTTTCTCACTATATATGTTCCCATTAGGTCACACAATACCAAGACATAATGTGTCCCAATGATACCCAGATATATATACCCATCACCCCAAATGACACAAATAGCCTAATCCACCTGGAAAATTATTTAATTGAAACCAAAGAGTGGATGCATCAAAACTACCTGCAGCTTAACAATAATAAAACAGAGGTACTACTAATTGGTCCACACTGTGCAACTGAGCAGCTCAAGCACCAGCTGAGCTCTCTAGCTCCCTTTGCAACACCTTCTGCTAGAAATTTAGGTTTTATTTTTGACTCTAACCTCACCTTTGAGGAACAGGTCAAGTTGTAATTGTTTTTTTTACAATTAAGAACCATTTTCAAAATTAAATCTCGTCTGTCCTTCAGTGATTTAGAGAAGGTCATATTAGCTTTTATCTTTCCCAGACTCCTTAGTCTGGGAAAGATAGTCAGAAGCCTTCGTCAGAAGCAATTGTCACACCTACAATGGGTTCAGAATTCAGCTGCCAGGCTTTTAATGGGTATTAAGAAAAGGGACCACATTACACCTGTTTTAGCATCATTGCACTGGCTTCCTTTACATTTTAAGAGTTAATTTTAAAGTTTTATTACTTACTTTTAAAGCCCAACTTGGATTGGCCCCAGAATATATAATAGACCTCTTAACATTCTGTGAGCTTGAACGTTATCTTAGATCATCTAATCAGTTACTCCTCATTGTTCCCAGGTCCAATTGTGTGACCAGAGGGGATCGAGCTTTTGCTGCCAGGGCCCCCAAACTCTGGAATGCACTTTCTACAGACATCAGACTGTCAACATCTGTGTCAACATTTAAGAAACAATTAAAAACCTACTTTTTTAGGAGGGCATTCTTGTAATGTACCAATGTCGTGTGTGTGTGTGTGTGTGTGTGTGTGTGTGTGTGTGTGTGTGTGTGTGTGTATGCTTCTACACGTATATTTATGTTTTTGTGTAGATATATATTCATGTGCACATATTTGTTTTTATCTGTTTTATTTGTTTTTATCAGTTTTTACTGGATTTTATATTGTTTTTATTTGCTTTCATCACCTTGTTTCATCTCTGTAATATTCTATTATTTTATTTATTCTTGATCTACCTTAACGCTGTTCTGTCTTAATAGTTACTCTTGCTGTCCCTACTTTTATTTAATCTGTTCTGTTTTTATTGCCTTGTGAAGCATTTTGTAACATTTGTTTTGATATAAATAAAGATATTATTTTTTTTATTATTATTATTATCTATTTGCTATCTATTTTGCTTAATAAACTCTAGTGCCCTGGAAGGCTGCTTGCAGCTATGCCGATTTATTTTTCATGTCGTGTTATCATGTTGTATGCTACCAGAAAAGTCATGGGCTGTGTCCGAAATCAAGCTTACGATATATTGCACCACATTTACCCTACGTCATTTAATTTCAATGTCTGAATGCTGACTGTAAATATATCCACTATATAGTGCCCTCAAAAATTCCAAAAATGTCATGACAAAAGTAGTGTCCATGGCATGTACACAACTTTCGATTATTAGTGAGCGTCCAAAATCTCCATTTACTGCTTACTATTGCGTAAACTATTTAGTGTCTATTATATAGGGAGTAGTGAATGGGTGAATAATAGAGTGATTTTGGACACAGCCATAGATTATTATTAAGTTTGGGTTCTGAAAACTGGTTTCACAGCACGTTGACAAAATACTCTGATTACTATCATTGGTTGAAATGACAATCATTGCTGGTATCAGCTGCAGCTAATAAAATAACCTGTTATTTCAAAGTGTCAGACACATATTTTTATCAACATTTCATATCTGATGCTCTTCAGATTGTGAACTTTCTGCTTTTTTATCCAACATTATGTGCTTACAGATCTTAATAAAATATTTGAGCTTTAGCTATTAAATGTAAAGTATATAAATGTAGTTACAAATGTTGAACGCTGAACCTAAATAAAGTAAATAAGGGATTTGGATTAAATAAGCAAATTGGATATTGGATTCTGATTTGATGAAATGCTATTTTAATGAAGAGACACACCATACAGAGATAAAAAAGAGAGATGAAAATGGCATATAGCTAAATTGATCAGATTTTTATATTATATTTAAGTAGATCACACGGGACATGACTGTGAGAGGAAAACAGACTGATGTCATTCAGAGAGATCCAGTTAACGAATAAGGCTGTTTCAATGCTTCTCTCTCTCTGGGTGTCGCCTCAGAGCGATTCTTTAGTGCCACCCATGATTAATGCAGCTATGAAAGGGTTTCTCTTTCACCAAGCACTGTGGGAGAACGGTTTCTTTCGTTCTTTCTTTCTTAGCCATTTTGCTTTCCTCCCAATGTGACCTGATTTAGTCACAGAGTGTGAAACTGATTTGGACTCATTTACATGCTAATGCCATAAAGAGAGGTGAAATGATGTGTACGTATCCCATCATTGATTCCTGGGGACACCACCACACTTGGAAAAAATTATCTGCAGTTTAAAACCTAATTCAAATACTTATTATTCATTCTGGAAATAGAATGAACGAAGGCGCTCCTAATGTAGCACCATGAAGTACCGTACCATAGTGACACACAACAAAAGGAAATATGTTGTTTATGGTACAGTAGAGGTGAGATACACCTGATAGCAGTTCCATATGGAAAGCAACATAGAGGTACTACATTTATCTGTTTATCTATCTGTGTTTAATATGTTTCTATGGCTCTTAGAATGATGATGGTTCTGCTTGCTTACACATTGGGCATTATGCCAAGAAATACAATCATCAAATGGAGCAGCGTTTTCAAACCAAACAATTAGACATTTTATTGTTTAGTAAGTGTCACAAATCTTAAAGAAAACACACACATTACCATCAAATGTGTAATTAGTCTGAAGCAAAGAGCTTTTTGAGAGATCTGACTAAGATTTCTCTTTTATGAGGCCATCAGAGAAATAATTTAAACTAAGATATAATATAAAGCAAACAGTTGGGAATGACTCATTTTTGTTTATTCATTTTTGATACATCCAGCTTGCAAAGGTGTGCTTGCATCTTAGTCATTTCAAAGCAGCTGTCTTTACATTTATTTCTGTCTGATAATATCAAAGAACCTGGGCTGATCATAGGTTATGATCTGAATTCAAACTGGCATTGTCAGAAAGACGGTATGCATCTTCACTCACTGGGCAACCAGGTGTGCAACAGAAGATTTCTGAGATGACAAAGTTTGAGATTTTTTTTTTTCAACTCATTCCAGTTACCAACAACAGTCAGAAAATTAGAAGAACCTATAGACATTAGCGGAGTTTTGATTGTGTAACTGCATGTGTCAAAGCAAATGAGCATTTAAAGCAGCAGTAAAGATAACATCAGGTTTGTCAGTCAAAAGAGATTTAGTACACCACCTTTGTGCTTTAAGGACCTTTGGCTAGTGACAATTTGGCCTTGGCCTTCACACTGGTCTTAGCACAGTGACATTTTGAACACTCAGTAAAGTGTAAACGACACATCCTGCTGGCAACAAGAAGGTGTCAGCCTGCAACATCTCTCACAGACCTCTACATGCCTCAACTAGCCACTGCTTCAATATTGATTACCTGAAGGTGTGGGTCACTGACGTGTTGAAGAATGTCAAGACTGTTAAGCAAGTGTTTGATGCATTGTGGAGACAGACTTCTCAAACCATAATGGGTTTTACAGCAGGAGCAGAGGAGCAGGACAAAGACCTGTTATTAACAATGAGAGGGGAATATCGTAACAATAAATTTATAGTCAAGACAACTGATACATGCTGTGGAAGTAAGCTTGCTGCTTTATCACTGGCACATAGGTGACTTTCTTCCTCTTTTTCATAGTGTCTGAATGGAAACTATGTTAAAAGTCTCTTTGCACGCGAACTATACACCAGCTGAACCCATCACAGAGCTCTCAAGGTTATTGTACCCGGAGAGAAAAAACAACTAAACAACAGTTCAAAGACTGACTCACATTTTAAGAACTGTCAGGAACAATGACAGAGATATTGAAACAGCGCCCCTTTATGGATGGGCATTGAGAACCGGTTCCAGTTGAGAACTGGTTCTAAATTATCTGATCCATCGGAATCGTATGCCTCTGAGCTTATCAATTCTTTTATCAATACCGGCATGTTTTTCTGACAGTTGCGCATTGCAAAACAATGACGTCAAACTGATGCATCTACGCTGCTGGAAGGAGTCATGGCGGAGAGGAAGAAAGCGTCGAAAGCGTGGCTTCATTTCACATGGGCTTAAATTCCAGGAATGCCATGTATTTGGCACTCTACACGAGTGCTACCGAGGGTAAATATCCACCACGCAGGCTTAGCAGATTGTTTTTCTTTGACTAAGAAAAAATAAATGAAAATGCAAACTTGAGTCACATGCACGCCTTTTTTCTACTCTGTTAGAGATAATAAAACAGTTGCGCTGACACTGAAAACCTGCGTAGGCCTACTTTTTTTCCACACAGAAAATTGATCAGGAATCAATAAGGGAAACGTTAAAGAATCAAACCGATAAGCAGAATTAATAATTGCATTGGTATCAATAAAAATCAATTCCCATCCCTACAAAACCATGCCTGACTGATCCACAGTGACCTGTATTTCTGCATGTTTTCTTTACCAGTTAGTAAAAGGGCCATAATAACATCATATACTGTATATCCCTGAGCAGAAAGTCAACACTTCAGTAAGAATAATGCTCGTCCTCTCAAAGACCTATCAAGCCTCGTCAGATCGACAGTTCCCAGTGGATGAAAGCTATAGGCGATAGTTCCATCTCCAAATCAAAGAAGTCTAATGAGAGTTTTTTTTTTTTTTAAAGCACGACAAAGGCAGAAACATACATCACACATTCAAGGAAAAAAAACACAAACTCAATGAGACAGCGCTGTCAAAACAACTTGAGTAACACTGATATGGCTGTCATATTAATGTGTGTGATACTAGAACAATGTCAGGAGCTGGACAACAAGGGCTGACCCAACGCTATCAGGCTATCCATGCTTCATTTTGAGACAACTCACTGTGAATGTTATACAGGCTGGCATTTCATATGGTTGCGTTATGAGAAATTATATCCCAGATGTGTCAGATCGCTTAAGCTTTCAAAAATATGAACCAGTCCAGCATGCCATCCATGTATCGTGCCATAATCGCTGGGTACAGAGTTGAATACAGAATTTTCAGGTCAATTTTGTACATGAATGTCAAATTGAATATGTAATGTAGATGCTTCTTAGGAGCAGAATCCTCATCTGCGATGGTGAGCCAGTTATCCTTGTAGCTCTGACTGCTTTAATGCCGTAATCAAGGCCACATGTGAAACCACACAACTATTCCCCATTGTGATGAACAGTGAATTGTGATTAGTCTATAAACTCTCAGGGAAACATGTAAAAAGAAAAACAGCTGCTGGCAAGCTGAAAACCAGAAGATTAAAGCCCTGACTGTGCAAACAGAACGGCCAGTAAAGCTGTGCAATCCAAAGTACACACGCTGTAGATATATTAGGTTACTGTGCTATTTCAAATTACCTTATGAAACAGAACCAGTAGGGATAGAAAAGGTCAGCATAGTTTCAGTCAGTACACTTAGAGATGAAATGCTTTTGTCAGCCTTAAATTCTTTTTTTTTTTTCCGCTATTGACCACTCCAGCTGGCCGTTTTTTCACGCAAGTCAGACTCATGACCACTCAGCTAGAATTCATGTATGTGATTCATGTTTTCTGTATTATCGTACAGCTCGGTGTTGGTTTGTGAAGATAAACAAAGCAGAGAGACAGGCTGTAGTGATGACGTCATCTTGTGATAAATCCTCCACAGACAGTGAATAACAGAACAACTCACAGGACACCATGACAGCAGCCGTAATGATTTCACTGGACTATGTGGATATTTTCTGATTCACAGCTATGATTCCTGCATTCACATAAAACCTATTTGGACATATCTCAAACAAGTATTAAAGGCCCTGCAGTGCCAGTCGTGTAAGAACAACTGAGAGAAAGTTGCCTGATGACATCATCATCAAGTCATGATACTCTGATATCCAGTGTATGTAGACTGCTGTCTGTGTTTGTAGATACTGACTCTGATGTCCAAAATAGGGCTGAAACAAGTCAGTTAATTGATTAGTTGGTGGACAGAAAATAAATGGACGACAATTCTGATAATCAATTAATTGCTTTAGTCGTTTGTCATGGTAAAATGTCTGGTTCCAGCTTGTCAGCTGTGAGGGCTCTGCTGCATTTTCTGTTTTATATCATTGTTTGGACTGTTGTTCGAATTAAACAAACTATGTAAAGAGTCTCCATGGGCTTTAGGAAATGTCTTTTGGTATTTTTCTTTCTTCAATTATTCACGAAAATAACTGACATAATCATTAATCAATAATCAAAAATAGTTGTTAATTGCAACCCTTGTCCAAAATCATTTGACCAGCACAACATCAATTCTGCTTTAAGGAGGATTTCTCCTTGCAATTTCCCGATGAAAGGTCGCCCTGGAGGTCTAGGAGTTAAGCTGCCGACCACGAACCCCAAAATCCAAAGTCATGTTATTCCCCATCCCTCTCTCTCCTCTCATTTCCTCTCATCTCTCCACTGTCCTTGTCCAATAAAATGAGCAAAAACTTACAAAGATGGGCATGCTGTCTTAGTTTTCAGAGTGGTCAGTTCCTCTGTTTTGAATGGGATTTGCTCTGTAACTACAGAGGAATAAATTACACCCAAATACAATAAATCCCAGTGAATTTAACCTACAAGAAGCTCTAATGAGTAAATTATACTAGGCCCCTCCTCATCTGTAACTCCTCATTACATTTGTTTGCTGGTTAACATACAGCAACAGTGTGGTTCACAGCTCATCCGTCACAAGCTGAATCCTGTGTTGGGAGAAAATTTGCTCGCTGTAATTGCTTACACAAAGCTATTTTACAGCAACACAACTGTCTGTAACAACACTGCAGCACCACTTATACTACAAAGGCCTCACCATAAATCATTGTGTCACTTGCCTTTTTTGTCTATATAAGTTGAATATCAACACCCACCCTGTATCCCTTTGCATAGGTTTCATTATCTTGGAATCTTTTGTTTTTGCCAAAGGGCACAATAGTCTGTTATTTTACCTCCGCCCACACGAATGATATCAGGAGAGTAGAGAACATAAATGTTTGGTATGTGAAATCCATAGCTTACAGAGCAAAGCTTTTAAGAAGATATTACACATGATATTATATAATGAATAACTGCTTTCCCTGTGGCGGTGCCATCCATGATGCTAGGGCAGATTTGTTACTCATAAAGGGATATTTTTGTATAGCCAACATAGTAACAAGTGCATTTAGGTCAATTATCTGAATAGGCTAATGATTTAATCACAATATTACGAATAGTTACCATTATCTTTTCTAATTTGTGCAGCACTGCTGCTGGAGGCTGTTGCCCTATTCTGCCTCCTCCCCCGGAGTCCAATTTAGTATCCTCTGGCTGCAGCATGAATAAGATCCTAGCAGGCTGCAGGCAGCGTGTTTGTCCTTCAGTGCAGGTGCTATACAGAAAACTATCACAGGCTACGGAAAAGGTGAGACAAAGCAGGGGAGTGAAAGAGATATGCACAACGGGACATTGCAGAGGAAGCGAGGACAGACGTGAAGGAAAAGGCAGGAAGTGAAGGGAGACGTAAGAATGACCCAGAGGGAGCGAGGCAGGAAAGACAACTTGGCATCCCAAGTCAACATGCTGTGTGCATCCTCCAAGGCCTTATAGCTTTCTATCATGGCTCTCCAGGGGCCCCTCACTTTCTCTAATGGTCACGCATTACTCTCCTCTATCTGCCCTCATTCTCTATAGCTCTGGTCATCACTCTCTTCCTCAGCGGCGCCACTGCCGCTCTTTCTCACTCTGTCTGTTCTCCACTCCCCACTGTACAAGCCCCATCTTCCATGTTTACACTGTCCCGCGGTTAACCTTGTTGTTTGGGTGAGAGTTTTACAGAAATGTTTTATCAGCTGTCTCCTTTTCGTCACACAGCATTAAATGTCTCTATCTACTCCCTACTAATACTACATACTGTACGTTTAGATTCGTAGATCAATTATAAAGGCTAAGATGTCAGTGATTGTATTAATTAAATGACATAATTTCCATAAAAAGGCTTCAATGTGTCTTAAATTTTAGCCCATTAATTAAATGTTTACTTTTAAATTTATTTTAGTTGAATATAATTGTTATATTAATCAAATGAGTATATATTACTGAGGGGACCTGCCTCGTATCATGTTGAATAATTTAAAATATAGCTGAATATTGAATGGAAGCCGTAAAGATTTATATCGTAGCAAAAGCTATACGGTTTACAGCACTGTTATTAACTTGATGCAGCTTTACATGTACTGTATATTCCACTGTGTACTGGCATTGACTCCAAGGACTGTTGTGGGAGAAACCAAAAGAAGCAGGCTTGCACTTTAAACACCAGACCGCCTGCAGGGATATGATACAAGTGGACGATGGCCATTGTGCACGACTGGATGAGGACATCATATGATGCAAAACAGACCCTGTGTGCCCGTCCCCTGCTCCCTCTGAACAATGAACAGCCAGACACAACGCCCGTCAGCAACTGCCCTCCCCTGTGGCCGGGACTGGCACAGGGTGGTACACAGCAGGCACTAAGGGATACACAAATTGTCCTCAAAGGTACACCTTCCACGCCATCCCTTAAAGTCACTGCACAAGGGATCAAACTACTTGAAAAACCAGCATTTTCAGAAGCTATTCTGATGGACTTGTTTGCAGGAGTATAATCTACCTTACGCAGTTTTTAACTTCAACATTTCTTTCTTGGCAACATGAATGAGAGCGTATGTGTCATTCAAAGGTTAGACCTGTAAGTGGTAATGTAACAGGATGTATAAAACGAGTTGATATCAGGGTTGAATGAGCCATTTCCACAAAGAGGAACTCTGGTTTCCTGCACATGCCTGGGGTGCCGTTTAATAAAACGATGCAGGAATTGGACCATTAAGAACATCTAAAAATTAATGACCTTCCTCATCTTGTGAAACACTAAAGGCCTATGGCAAAATAACTACAATCGATAATTTTAGGCGGCTGCGCATAGATGAATCACCGAGAATTGTAGCAGTAGGTGTGAGCAGACTTGCAGCTGCAATCTTTTCTGAGTTGCAGCAGGTATAAATACCACATAAATTGTAAGCAAGAGTTGCTAAAGCGACAAACGTTCTCGGTTGAAGCTCACCGCCCCATTGTTAACACTGATGCTGAGGACAAATCCCCAGGCTGAGCAGATCAGCATCCACCGCTCCTCCTCCGGATGCCTTGGAGGAGGAATACTATAGCCTCGCTGGACGGAGCGGGGGCAAATCGATGTTTACTTAAGAATAGCGGCCGTATTATGACATTTTCATAAAACTATATCTTACCTGGAGAATTTCATGTGCTGATCAATTCACCTCCTTTCGAGAAATGTGGGAGATGGTGCTGGCTGGTCGGCGCATCGCTCAGTGTGTCTCACCGACAGAAAGCGTACGGAGCACAGAGCCTGACAGCGGCGCCCCGGAACGAGTATAACATAAAACCAGCACACTGCAGTTGTCTGGTCGGTACACCGCCTGCACGAGATCCAGCTAACTACCCCACCCGAGCAGCGCGAGCTCGACGCTACTGCTGGCATCAGATATCCAGATTATTCAACCACATACTGCCTATGTTGCTTTTAGAGCAGGGGTTCCCAACCTTATGGCCTGTGACCCCTTAAAATAAAGCAAAGTCTACCTGAGACCCCTCTTCACATGTCACATGTTGATTATTGTCTCGATTCATCAGTTAATTGTTTTGTCCATAAAATGTCAGGAAATTGTGGAAAATAGGCCTATCCGTTAAAGTTCCCCACAGTCCAAGGTTATATCTTCAAACGTCTGGTTTTGTCTAACAGTTTCTCATCATGTTCGACAAAGAAAAGCAATCATCACATTTCAGAAGCTGAGAAAAGCTTTGCTTAAAAAATAACAATTATTCAATTATCAAAATAGTTGCTGATTAGTCTTCTGTCAATCGATTAATCGACTAACTTTGCAGCTCTAGAAAGAGGACTTATTTTGTTTCATTTGAAAAACTTTTAGAGGTAAATTACAGGAATCCACAAGAAATAAAGCAAAATTTTAAAAAAAAAGTGACTATCATGCGGAAGTGCCTTAAACCTACATTCTGTCTAATGGCCAACAGGGGGCGTCTCCACTGGATCAAAAAAGAATCCCGATTGTATAGAAGTTTATGGGAAAATGACCCTACTTCTCACTTGATTTATTACCTCAGTAAACACTTTCCTAATGAGTGGTCTCAATCGCTAGTTTCAAGTCTTCTTCAATACAGCATGATGTACATTTTGTAACTTATGGGCGCATTTAATTTAAATTTGACGATAAAGCAGGGTATGCTTTAGAGCGTGGCTACGTTGTGATTGACAAGCAAGTCGCTACCACGGTGACAACGTTGGTTACGTAACGTAAACATGGCGTAACCCCAGATTCAGAGTATAGGCGTAGCCGTAGCCGTCCTTATATCAGTGTGTTTTCAGTTCATGAAGGTTAATTATAACATTTTGGTCGCCTAAAAAGTCTTGTGTAGCGCTTGCTTGTACTAGGAGTCGGATGTTAAGTTTTTCCAGTAAGTACACTTTCTTTTAATGGTCTTAAGCCCGTTTTTGCTAGTGAAAATTAGCATTAGCATTAGCATTTTTACAGTCAACCATAAACTGCACATAAAATGCACTGTGCTTACCAAGCTACCAGCTAGCGTTCCACCTTCTCGTCCAAATATGGTCACTTCTCATCACTTGTGGCTCCAAAAATCCAAGATGGCGACGATCAAAATACCAAACTCAAGCCTTCAAAACGCGAGTCCACAAACCTATGGGAGACGTCACGGTGGCTACGTCCATTATGTTTAAACAGTCTGTGGTTGGGAACTTCTGTTTTAAAGCACAAATCACTAGCTTTACTTTACAACAAACACAAATGCCTCGGCTGTATTGACAAAACAAAAGAGAAGAAAAGTTTATTTTTTGTTTTTTTTTTGCGCACTTGGCCTACTTGACACTTTAACTAATGTGACCATAGCTATAACAAGCCAAGTAATTTGTTTTTAAATAGCGTTAAATGTTTAATATTGCATCTACCGTATCTTGGAGAACTTTTCACAGTTCCTCTGTGGATTTACGTGTCTCACTTGCTTCTTTTTCTTCATGTAATCCCAGACTGACTCGATGATATTGAGATCAAGGCTCTGTGGTGGCCATATCATCTGTTGCAGGACTCCTTGGTCTTATTGTTGCTGAAGATAGTTCTTTATGACTCTGGCTGTATGTTTGGGGACATTGTCATGCTGCAGAATAAATTTGGGACCGATCAGACTTCCTGATGGATAAGAATCTAAATATCCAAATTGCCTTTGCATAGTACTGTATATATTTTTTCTTTTATTTTGTATACAGTATATATAGTCCATATAATGAGAACAAAAAGTTAAACTTAGAACACCTTCTAAAAGAGGTCAATCATGTAAAACAAGTTCAAAGGTGTGATTTTTTTTATTTTTGTTCTTGCTTTCAGGAACATTTCTTTATCAGATTTATACCAGTTTTGTAAAGAGGGTCTGTTCACAAAAAAAAAAAAAAAAATACAGAAAAACATATATTCTCACCTTAGTGTTATCCAAGCAGCATGTTTCAAGATATCCAGCTTGCATTTCTGCGATCACCCCAACAGAGGTGAATGGAATTTCATTTGTGGTGCTCAAAGCATTGAAATATTACATTTTAAATATTTAACAGCAATATAAACTGTTGACTCTGATATTTGTGGATTATCCAGAGTAACAGCAACTCTGTTTCTGCAGAGAACCTGTTAAACTCATTCTGGAGGTTGCTTTTCATTGTAATCATTGTTTCTATTGCAAACTGTAACCACAATGAATCAGCTCTGGACATTATTGTGTTATCAATGCTGAGGTGAAACATTTTCATTCATTGGCATATAAAATAAACTAAATCTTTAAGTTAATAGTGACAATGAGGCTCATAACAAAGAGCATTCCCTCTAATGTGCTGCAGCCTCAGATGTCATTTGGAGGCCAGCATTGCCACTGAGTGGCCATGTCTTAACATTACAGCTGAATGAAACCCCAACAACACGACCACAGATGGACAGGGTGGAAATCTGTCCCATCAAATCCAGAAATGCCACAGAGAACCAGACTTAATCCCTTTATGAAGCAACATTATTTTACCAACAGAGAAAAGGGGGGTGAGACCACTGTCTAGGAGGCCCACTGACATCTACCTTGCATCACTTTTTTTTTTTTTTGCTTTTTAAGTTTGCTCAAGTTATCATTGCCAGTTGTCACTGAATTATTTTGTTGTGTTATCACTGTCCAGTATCAAATCATGGTGTCACTGCTACATTATGTTTGTTCATTCATCCATTCAGTATTGCTTTTGTCTGGGAGTTGGAATGATGTTAAAGATTGATATTGGACCATAGACTGTAAAAAATATTGGACGCATTATATTGGATTTAATATACTGGACTTAAACTGATATTGGACTAATTACTGCTATTATTGAGGGGGGGGGGGTCTCTCAATGAATTGCCTCTGCAAAAAAAAAAAATCAATTTAATGTATTAAATGTAGGGAATATTGTTCTGGTTTCTTGTCTTGATGTTTGGGCTGGACCAGAAACACTTTCTGATGTGGGCAAATGACAGTCTAGATTTCAGCTGTGTAATCAATAACTCCAACACTAGAAATGTCTTTCATTAGTTTATTAGAAGTGGATGGTTTTCATCTTCAGTATTTTTCAGGCAGTCCTGCTGGCCTGTAAATGTTGGGATCTCCTCCCTCCCGCCCATGTCGGTTTGCCCTCTGATCAGCCTCAGAGTCCTCAGCACCATGACCTGTTCGTTCCTGTATCCACTCTCTGGCATCACTGAAAAGGGAAAATACAAAATGAATATCTACACAAACAGATGACAAAACAAGTACTTTCTAAAAGCTAGTGACAAAGTGCTGTACAAAAGGCCCAGGATCAGAAATATTGGAAGGATGTAATATGAAATGAATAAATAAATGTAAGGCTGTAGAACTAGCAAGGTCTGTACAGGTTATATTGGAACAGGCAGGAATACAGATAATTGTGATATTTCTAATAGTACATTAGTACTATTCTGAGGTGTTTCCTAAACACATATTACTGCATACCTGTAAATTATGAGATCTAGTGTTAATATATACATGGAAATAATAAAAGGCTGAAAAATGATCCCTGCGATACTCCACAATAACTCGACTTTGATCCATCTGGTGGTTTCTTAACAAGAATTTCTGGTAACACTTTATTTTGCAGGTCCTTTCATTTTATACTAATTTTCTGAGTAATTTGCAGATAATTTGTAGGACCTATAAGATAAAATTTAATCGAATTTCTTGCGAACAGACAAACAAAATGCAACAACCAATCACCAACTGAGGACTGTTTTCTACTCGTTGCCCCTCACCTTATAACCTCAGCAGCCCATTTGCCTCCAGCTCCTCTCTGGGCAGCATCATAGTTCCCTCTTGCGTGAAAGTACTTGTCAGAGTTTTTCCAGTTGGCCTCCCTCATGTCGTTGTATGCTCGCAACATATCACGAGCTCCTAGCCAGAAGAACAGACAGGGTTTAGTGAAATGAATGAGAGAATTCAGAAAAGAAGAACATGCCATTATCATGTAAAAGACAGAATCCTGGATCTATGACATACAGTAAAATTATACACATTGTTTATGAGGAGACCCATGAAAAGGCCATGTTTCTAACCTTGGGCAGCTTCGGCAGGAAAGCTGTACCACTGGGCGTTGGTTTCCACTATTAGAATGAGAACTATTCCTGCTATCAGCAACTTCATGGTTATAGATGTCTAATAGGAAAACAAAAACTATTACATACACTACATCATTAAGATAACACAATATTATATACATGAATTTATATTATTCAGGTCCTGTTACTGAATTAAAATCCAAACTTACCTTGGAGTTCCTGCTGAGTTTATAGTAAGTCTTAATAGATCGTACAAAATGTATTAGTGAGGACCCTGCTGATCTGACTCTTCTTATATTCTGTTCTGAAATGAGCTAGATTGTAGGATTTCTACATGATGGAAATTCCACTGTACCTGAGAGCTGATTTCATACCTGAAATGTCAGGCAAACACACTGAGGATATTCCTTGGTTGCACAACTGCAGTTATCAAAAAACCTCCTAAAAGAGGTCAATCATGTAAAACAAGTTCAAAGGTGTGCTTTTTTTTTTGTTTGTTCTTGCCTTCAGAGAATTTTGAAAATCTCTTTATCAGATTTATACACATTTTGCAAAAGAAGGTCTGTTCACAAAAAAATATAGAAAAACATATTTTCACCTTAGTGTTATCCAAGCAGCATGTTTCAAGATATCCAGATATCCCACAAGCTGCGACCATATCACTCCTGATGGGTGGGAATACAGAAACGTGTTAATATCTCACTGACTCACAAAAGTAGAGATTGAGGACATCGGTCTGATTGGTTTCATTAGATATTAGATTTTCACACAACATGTTGTCCAGTCCAAAAACTACAGTATCTTCAGTATCCAATCATATTTTTAATTCTTTTTCAAATCTTTAAAAAAATAAAAAATGGGGGTAAACATTTATGATGTGTGATCTGTTGATATTATAATATAATATATTGAAATTTAGCTTTTAAAATCCTGCACTTTTTAGTTTACATGTTTTTTCTTGCATTTTTAAACTAATTTTGTTTGAATTGCTGTGATTCTGTGTTGTATTTTATATTCTGTATTTCCATTAGAGACAGCTCTGTAGTTGCCAGTGCCGAACAAAACTTTATCACAAAATAGGGAGAAGTTCACTGACATCAAGGACAGAACTTATTCTATCAGCACCTGTTTGTTTGACTTCACTATGTTTACTGAATGTGAATTAAGAACAAGGTGCTCTTTAAAAAAGTAAAGTTGCTCCGTGGAAACACATAAATGTTCAAATTCCTCGAAAGCCTTAATTTAGCTTTTACCAGATTTGACCTTTTGTCTAGTAGGATATGTCAGTCATTTTGTTATTTGATGGCCACAGCTGTGAAAAAAATTAAACATTCTTCTTTTTGCACTTTGCTTAAATGTTAATAAATCAAATTCCATGATATTTACTGCCAAAAACAAAAATTACTGTAAATTTTATGTGTGCATTTTAATTGGAAGTAACTCTGTCTCTAAGGTTTCATCTTGATCTTGAAGAAAAAATCATATTTGTTTACTGTATTTTGTAGTAAGATGACACGATCAATTGATATTGTCAATAAAATAAGTAGTTTGATTAATCGCAGTGAGGGAAATAACAGTGAACACAGCCAACAATATTTGAAAATATTACACAGGTTAAAGTTACAAGTTTCTTGGGTGGTTGAATGGTGTGTGGATCAAAGTAGAGAAACCAACAGTTGTCCTTTAGTCTTCTAAAATCCCTTTATTTCTTCTTTAAATATATCTAATTTGTTGTTGTTGTTTATAGAAGAAAGGAAAAAATACAAAAGGAAAAAACAAAAAAGTAACAAAACAAAGGAAAAAGCAACAAAGAAAGCAAAAACCCCAAAAGTCAAAACAAAGCAAAATTGAAAAGGACAAAAAACAAAGGTAAAACAACACACAAATGCACAGGCCCTCGGGCTGTCTTTGACCTGGCATTGTTTCATACAAGCCAAACTTTGAAAAAACCCCTAAAAAGTCCTTTGACAAGACGTGCTGCAGTGTTGAGGAAATTCCTAGGTTCACCAAAGACTCATATGAAAGGACAAAATATTCCAATGCTGAACAATAATTACTATTTTTTAACTAAAGTCACAACATTGCTTCTAAACCCAAACAAAGATGGCAACTGGAAGTGACTTATCACCCAACTAATTATCTCTTGCACAAGAAAAATATGAATTCTTAAGTTTAAGTCTTAAGTCTTAAGTGAGGAAGCTTTTAAAAATAATACCATGAATATTTTTTTATTTATCAATTAACTTCATTCAAAGTTCAGTAAACAGAAGAAAACTAAATGAAATCAATACTTGGATTGACCACGTTTGCCTTTAAAACAGCACCAGTTCTCCTTGGTACACCTTCACACAGTTTTTCAAGGTACTTGGCAGGTAGGTTGTTCCAAGCATCTTGGAGAAGTTGCCACAGTTCTTCTGTGGATTTAGGCGTCTCACTTGCTTCTTTTTCTTCATGTAATTCCAGACTGACTTGATGATGTTGAGATCAAGGCTCTTGGTGGCCATATCATCTGTTGCAGGACTCCTTGGTTCTTTAAGACTCTGGCTGTATGTTTGGGGACATTGTCATGCTGCAGAATAAATTTAGGACCGATTAAACGCCTCCCGAATGGTATTGCATGATGGATGGAAATCTAAGTATCCAAATTGACTAAATATTTTTTCTATTATTTTGTATACAGTATATATAGCCCATATAATGAGAACAAAAAATAAACTGAGAAAACCTCCTAAAAGAGGTCAATCATGTAAAACAAGTTCAAATGTGTGATTTTTTTGTTTGTTCTTGCCTTCAGAGAATCTGAAAATCTCTTTATCAGATTTAGACACATTTTGTAAAAGAGGGTCTGTTCACAAAAAATTACAGAAAAACATATATTCTCACCTTAGTGTTATCCAAGCAGCATGTTTCAAGATATCCAGCTTGCATTTCTGTGATCACCCCAACAGAGGTGAATGGAATTTCATTTGTGGTGCTCAAAGCATTGAAATATTACATTTTAAGTATTTAACAGCAATAATGTCTCACCAGAACAAAGGTTTTCATAGAGATTATTTCTTTTATAGAAAGTGGGTCCAATATAAACTGTTGACTCTGATATTTGTGGATTATCCAGAGTAACAGCAACCCTGTTTCTGCAGAGAACCTGTTAAACTCATTCTGGAGGTTGCTTTTCATTGTAATCATTGTTTCTATTGCAAACTGTAACCACAATGAATCAGCTCTGGACTATATTGTGTTATCCATGCTGAGGTGAAACATTTTAATTCATTGGCATATAAATTAAACTAAATCTTTAAATTAATAGTGACAATGAGCCTCATAACAAAGAGCATTCCCTCTAATGTGCTGCAGCCTCAGATGTCATTTGGAGGCCAGCATTGCCACTGAGTGGCCATGTCTTAACATTACAGCTGAATGAAACCCCAACAACACAACCACAGATGGACAGGGTGGAAATCTGTCCCATCAAATCCAGAAATGCCACAGAGAACCAGACTTAATCCCTTTATGAAGCAACATTATTTTACCAACAGAGAAAAGGGGGGTGAGACCACTGTCTAGGAGGCCCACTGACATCTACCTTGCATCACTTTTTTTTTTTTTTTGCTTTTTAAGTTTGCTCAAGTTATCATTGCCAGTTGTCACTGAATTATTTTGTTGTGTTATCACTGTCCAGTATCAAATCATGGTGTCACTGCTACATTATGTTTGTTCATTCATCCATTCAGTATTGCTTTTGTCTGGGAGTTGGAATGATGTTAAAGATTGATATTGGACCATAGACTGTAAAAAATATTGGACGCATTGTATTGGATTTAATATGCTGGACTTAAACTGATATTGGACTAATTACTGCTATTATTGGGGGGGGGGGGTCTCTCTCAATGAATTGCCTCTGCAAAAAAAAAGAAAAAAAATCAATTTAATGTATTAAATGTAGGGAATATTGTTCTGGTTTCTTGTCTTGATGTTTGGGCTGGACCAGAAACACTTTCTGATGTGGGCAAATGACAGTCTAGATTTCAGCTGTGTAATCAATAACTCCAACACTAGAAATGTCTTTCATTAGTTTATTAGAAGTGGATGGTTTTCATCTTCAGTATTTTTCAGGCAGTCCTGCTGGCCTGTAAATGTTGGGATCTCCTCCCTCCCGCCCATGTCGGTTTGCCCTCTGATCAGCCTCAGAGTCCTCAGCACCATGACCTGTTCGTTCCTGTATCCACTCTCTGGCATCACTGAAAAGGGAAAATACAAAATGAATATCTACACAAACAGATGACAAAACAAGTACTTTCTAAAAGCTAGTGACAAAGTGCTGTACAAAAGGCCCAGGATCAGAAAGATTGGAAGGATGTAATATGAAATGAATAAATAAATGTAAGGCTGTAGAACTAGCAAGGTCTGTACAGGTTATATTGGAACAGGCAGGAATACAAATAATTGTAATATTTCTAATAGTACATTAGTACTATTCTGAGGTGTTTCCTAACATAAGTATGAATTGTAGTTTTGAAGTTCTTTGCAGATAAAAAAGACAATCTTATATGTTATGAAGCTACAGGAAGCTGTACTGGACCACTGATTTCACACACAAGATATTGTTCGAAGATAGTTAATTAAGATGTGAGGAAATTAGGCTGTGGGAATAATCTGGACCTATGATGACGACTTAGGATTTATCTGTATTTCACCGAGTAGTGTCAATTTGAAACCTCATCAAGGTAGTCCTGCACATTGTTTAATCAGGTGATATTATTGTAATCAAATGAGAAATAGATCTGGTTGTCATCTGCATAGAAATGAAAGCACATATTACTGCATACCTGTAAATTATGAGACCTAGTGTTAATATATACATGGAAATAATAAAAGGCTGAAAAATGATCCCTGCGATACTCCACAATAACTCGACTTTGATCCATCTGGTGGTTTCTTAACAAGAATTTCTGGTAACACTTTATTTTGCAGGTCCTTTCATTTTATACTAATTTTCTGAGTAATTTGCAGATAATTTGTAGGACCTATAAGATAAAGTTTAATCGAATTTCTTGCGAACAGACAAACAAAATGCAACAACCAATCACCAACTGAGGGCTGTTTTCTACTCGTTGCCCCTCACCTTATAACCTCAGCAGCCCATTTGCCTCCAGCTCCTCTCTGGGCAGCATCATAGTTCCCTCTTGCGTGAAAGTACTTGTCAGAGTTTTTCCAGTTGGCCTCCCTCATGTCGTTGTATGCTCGCAACATATCACGAGCTCCTAGCCAGAAGAACAGACAGGGTTTAGTGAAATGAATGAGAGAATTCAGAAAAGAAGAACATGCCATTATCATGTAAAAGACAGAATCCTGGATCTATGACATACAGTAAAATTATACACATTGTTTATGAGGAGACCCATGAAAAGGCCATGTTTCTAACCTTGGGCAGCTTCGGCAGGAAAGCTGTACCACTGGGCGTTGGTTTCCACTATTAGAATGAGAACTATTCCTGCTATCAGCAACTTCATGGTTATAGATGTCTAATAGGAAAACAAAAACTATTACATACACTACATCATTAAGATAACACAATATTATATACATGAATTTATATTATTCAGGTCCTGTTACTGAATTAAAATCCAAACTTACCTTGGAGTTCCTGCTGAGTTTTTAGTAAGTCTTAATAGATCGTACAAAATGTATCAGTGAGGACCCTGCTGATCTGACTCTTCTTATATTCTGTTCTGAAATGAGCTAGATTGTAGGATTTCTACATGATGGAAATTCCACTGTACCTGAGAGCTGATTTCAGGCATGTGTTTGCCTGAAATGTCAGGCAAACACACTGAGGATATTCCTTGGTTGCACAACTGCAGTTATCAAAAAACCTCCTAAAAGAGGTCAATCATGTAAAACAAGTTCAAAGGTGTGATTTTTTTTTGTTTGTTCTTGCCTTCAGAGAATCTGAAAATCTCTTTATCAGATTTATACACACAGTGTATTTGCCTGACATTTCAGGTATGAACTCAGCTATTGGAACCACTTTCTACAAAAGAAATAATCTCTATGAAAACCTTTGTTCTGGTGAGACATTATTGCTGTTAAATACTTAAAATGTAATATTTCAATGCTTTGAGCACCACAAATGAAATTCCATTCACCTCTGTTGGGGTGATCACAGAAATGCAAGTTGGATATCTTGAAACATGCTGCTTGGATAACACTAAGGTGAGAATATGTTTTTCTGTAATTTTTGGTGAACAGACCCTTTTTTACAAAATGTGTATAAATCTGATAAAGAGATTTTCAGATTCTCTGAAGGCAAGAACAAACAAACTCTTTTAGGAGGTCACAATGTCTACACAAATGTCAGGCAAACACACTGAGGATATTCCTTGGTTGCACAACTGCAGTTATCAAAAAACCTCCTAAAAAAAATTACAGAAAAACATATATTCTCACTTTAGTGTTATCCAAGCAGCATGTTTCAAGATATCCAGCTTGCATTTCTGCGATCACCCCAACAGAGGTGAATGGAATTTTTATTTGTGGTGCTCAAAGCATTGAAATATTACATTTTAAATATTTAACAGCAATAATGTCTCACCAGAACAAAGGTTTTCATAGAGATTATTTCTTTTGTAGAAAGTGGTTCTAAAATAAACTGTTGACTCTGATATTTGTGGATTATCCAGAGTTCTCTGCAGAAACAGGGTTGCTGTTCAACCCTGTTTCTGCAGAGAACCTGTTAAACTCATTCTGGAGGTTGCTTTTCATTGTAATCATTGTTTCTATTGCAAACTGTAACCACAATGGATCAGCTCTGGACTTTATTGTGTTATCCATGCTGAGGTGAAACATTTTCATTCATTGGCATATAAATTAAACTAAATCTTTAAGTTAATAGTGACAATGAGCCTCATAACAAAGAGCATTCCCTCTAATGTGCTCCAGCCTCAGATGTCATTTGGAGGCCAGCACTTTTTTTTTTGCTTTTTAAATTTGCTCAAGTTATCATTGCCAGTTGTCACTGAATTATTTTGTTGTGTTATCACTGTCCAGTATCAAATCATGGTGTCACTGCTACATTATGTTTGTTCATTCATCCATTCAGTATTGCTTTTGTCAGGGAGTTGGAATAATGTTAAAGATTGATATTGGACCATAGACTGTCCTTTAGTCTTCTAAAATCCCTTTATTTCTTCTTCTGAATATCTAGTAGATTTCAGTGTTTCAAAGCCTCTGAGGTTGGATCTGTCAGTCTTAATTTTCAATGAAAAAGCTTTATTGTCCCATAGGCCAATGGCAGCTTTATCCAGGGATGCAACACTGAAGGACTAAGTTAGGAATATTGCTGTAAATTGCTGATGTGTTTCATATAAGCCACTGTAGTCCTAAATCCACGAGCACTTAGACATGAAAGAAAACAGTTTTAACAGTTACAAAGTGATACACGCTACTACACAAACAGTAATGGGACATCTAAGTAAAATTAAGTCATTTAGAGATGTTGGCTCAACTATTGAGCTCCTATTGCTGGATGAAGATGAGTGAAAAGTCATACTTCACTGTCCAGGCTAACACATTCTCACTCCCACCTCATCACATACCAAAGCTTGGTCAGAACCCCTTTAGCGTAATTTTTCAACATGCAGTATCGTGGCAGTTATGGGTAAAAAAATATTTTGTTTTATGGTGTGACAATGCTGTGGTTAAGATCTGGTTAGGTTTAGGCACAAAAACCACTTAGTTAGGGTTAGAGAAAGATCAAAAACTGTCCCAACCTGCGGTTAAAACCTGCGGTCTGGAATGGGAAGCAGACAGCAGTTTCAATGGAAAGATCATGGGTTAAAAACTGTTCTGACCTGCGGTCAAAACCTGTGGTTGGAAATGGGAAGCGAACAGTGGTCTCCTACAGAAAAATCCAGTTTTTGCGATCTCATGGCGGGTCTCACGGCATCTATTTCAGATGTTGTGGGAGTTCTATAGAAGTCGGACTACCCTGCATGTTGGAAATTGACACTAAAGTTGTACCCAGTGCATTAAAAAGTGACGATAAGGGGTCCTGACCAAGCTTCGGTATGTGATGAGTTGGGAGTGAAAATGGGTGGTACAGACAGACCTAAGCCAACTCTCCACTGTTGTCAAGAGCTGCTGCTGCAAACTGATACTCCAGCAGCAATTTTCTAAATCTTGTAGCGCCACCTACAGGTGAAGTTGTATCAAATGCTAGTTGTTTAGATTCCAACTTTCAAACTGAGGTTCACACTGCCATTATAAATTTTATTTTATTTTTTTTAATTTGAGAAAAAGTAATAGCATTCATCTCCTGAAGAAGACGTGTTTTGGCATTCAAACAGAGTTTCTAAATGAAACATATTTCTGCAACACATTCTGGCTTTTTACAGTTATTTGTTGTTTTATTGTGAAATAAAGTTTTACCTGTGAGGAAGCTTTGCCAAAGTTTCAAGGAAGGTGATGAGAGACAGAATCAGAGACTTGTTGAATGACTGAGAAGGGTGATTTATTGTGACCAGTGTAACCAAATACAAGTTTCTCCACAAAACTGAAATGAACTAAAACCACTCAAACTTAAATCAGCTACACTGACATCCTCTTTTTGTTCTGCTCTTTCTCAAACCAACAACTCTCCCCTTAAATAGGCCCTCCAATCTATCTAGCCAGAACCATATTTCTAGCAGGGGTGTCCTTTCCCTTATACCAACAACTGGTATATGACAGTGTCACTTCTATCAGTTAACATTGTTTACACACACATCAGCCACAGCATAGTCCTTACCATAAACCAAAATAAGTTCTAATAACATAAATACAAAACCAAACATTTGACTAAATCAAATAAATCCCCCATACTTGGTCTAACCCATGACATCATTGGTGATGTCAGCGAGAGTTTAAAAGCAGGAAGTGGTTAAGTGCTTCCCCCTTTTGTCACCTGGAAAGCATGGCGGGTATAAGGTAAGTTACAACCCAAGCTAATGTATAACTCAAGAAACTCCGGACTTAAATCAATAAACAATAAATGAACTTAAATACTTGTCTGTCTCAATTAAACCATAGATGCAGATGTAAATGTAACAAAATAATGCTGAACACAAAACCCAGGATAGTGTGTGACAACAGTGCTATAGATGTTAAACTGACTAAACATACAAATGACCAGTATGGACAGAGATACAAAATGGTGTGGTCTCACCCACTTTTTCACAGCCTTTAAAAACTATTCAAATAAAACAATCTTAGAACTACTACTCTTTTCTTCCTCTGATCTTAAGATTTTATATATCAGATACTGAAATAGTTAAAAGTTAAATAGTTAAGAGGTTTTTTTAACCTGCAAAAATTCAGCTTAATAGTTTGGTTTTGGATATAAATAGCTTGACTGAACCAGCAAATACTGAACTGTGTTACTATTGAAAATACGTTCAATATATGTTCATATTGCACAGATTTGCAATCCCTGCGCTCAAATTACTTTTTTTCTTCCGAGAACAAGGACCTTCATGCATGGATGACGCTGAACCTGGCTTCTTATTCACAGCTCAATTTTCTGGCCCACTTTAAAAGTGGCATAATGCCTGTAGATGGCATTGTTCAGTCATTTTCAAGCTAATTCATGAACTGAAAAATGTAACAAATAGGGGGATGATGAAATGAGAATTAATCATTGAATGAAATTGTCTTTAATTGATCTGCAATCCTAAATTTTGATCATTTTAACTGTAGCATTTTTTTCTTATTGTCCTTACTCATGGTAAACTAGTTTTTAGCCTTATTGTTATTTTTTATTGCCTATTTGTTGTGGTCCTATCTACTCAGTATTAAAGTCTCCAATGACACCACAGGGTATCATAATCCTGAGTTTTATTCATTTTAACTGTAGCATTTTTTTCTTTTTGACTGAAGGTTGTTATCTGAAGACAAAAGTTGTTTGAGCACATGGATTGCAAATCCGTTTGCACGGTTTACAAATCCGTGGGCATGGATTATGAATCCGAGAGTACAGATTTACACATAAATCTTTTTTTCCTTAGCTGACCCAAGGGGGACTCCATACATGGAGTCAGAGGGTATGTTGGATATTGACAATGAGCTGCATGTTTGGACTCTGCACTATGTCTACATAACAAGAATCAACAAAAGCTTGACAGCCTTTTCAAATCAGTGGAATCAGCACAGACTCAGGACAGTGAGGCACCAGGCACCCTTGCAGATTTTTGTTAGGGGCTGCTTGGCACAGCAGAGGCAGCCAACCACAGCAATTCAGGACATCTTCTCATCATCCCCACCAAGAGCTGGGGGAGAAATGGACAGTACCACAGCAACAACAGAAATGGCTGGAAGACATAGTTTCCACAAGGTCTCAGACCTTAATCAGCCCGTAAGGCCTGAGGTGTGTCAACACATGTCATTAGGAAATGTCAGCTGTTGCCAATTTGAAAGCTTTACAAATACTGACTCCTCAAACCTTGTGCGAACACTCAGCAACCACAGGTCCCTCTAAGCAGCTCTGTAAGACTCTGAAAATGAAAGTTATTGATGCCCACAATGTAGGGGAAGGCTACAAGAAGATAGCAAAGCGTGGTCAGCTTGCAGTTTCCACAGTGTGAAATGTATTAAGAGATGGCGGTTTAGGGCAACTGTGGGGGTCAAGATGAGATCTGGAAGATCAATAAAACTATCGGGGAAAGAACTGCTCGTATGCTTGTCAGAAAGGCAAATCAAAACCCCCATTTGACTGCAAAACACCTGCAGGAAGATTTAGCAGACTCGGGAGTAGTGGTGCACTGTTCCACTGTGCAGCGACGCTCACACAAACAAGACCTTCATGGAAAAGTCAGTAGAAGAAAACCTTACCTGCATCCTCATCATAAAATCCAACATCAGAAGTATGTAACGGAACATCTACAAAAGCCTGATGCGTTTTGGAAACAGGTGCTGTGGACTGATGAAGTTAAAATAGAACTCTTTGGCCACAATCAGCAAAGTTTGGAGAAAAAAATTAGCAGCATTTCAGGAAAAGAACATCTTGCAAACTGTTAAGCATGGGGATGGATCTATCATGCTTTGGGGTTGTGTTACAGACAGACGCACAGGAAACATTGCACGGGTGGAGGGAAGAATGGATTCCACTAAATACCAGCAAATTCTGGAAGCAACCATCACACCGTCTGTAAAAAAGCTGACGCTGGAAAGAGGATGGCTTCTACAAACAAGATAATGATCCTAAACATACCTCGAAATCCACCAAATACTACCTCAAGAGACACAAGCTGAAGGTTTTGGAATGGCCCTCACAGTCCCCTGACTTAAAAATAATTGTAAATCTGTGGGTAGATCTTAAAAGAGCTGCATGCAAGACAGCCCAAGAATATTGCAGAACTAGAAGCCTTTTGCAAGGAAGAATGGGAGAAAATCCCAAATACAAGAACTGAAAGACATTTAACTGGCTACAAAAAGCATTTGCAAGCTGTTATATCTGCCAGAGGGAGTGTTACTAATTACTGGCTATGTAGGGTGCCTATTATTCAGTGCTTCTCCTCGACTTTAGACTGTATGTTTCACAAAGAACAAGGACTGTGAAGTTTGTGTTATACTAAATATGTGTTATGCTGCTGTCAACTGTAATGACCAAAATAAAAAATTCTGCTTACCCTCAGTGAGACTCTTGGGCTTGCTTCTAGGAAATAATGAGATCAAGTCGTAGTGGGATGGGTGAGAGGCTAACACACAGAGTAGCATTCAAAGTTGCTTTCAGTTTGTTTCTTGCCTTTGATTTTGTGACAATCACAATGGAAAACCTTGACTCACTTAAATAGGTGGTGGTGAAAGGCAACAGAAATTTGATTGCCCGTTTTGACAGAGAGGGATATTGTCTGGCAGCCAGTATCCAGAATGAAGCAAGGTCAACTTGTGTGAGCTGAAGCTTCAGGCTGCTCTGTCTCCTGAAGTAGGATCTGCAGGGAAAGGGTCCAAAATCCAAAGGTTTCCATGTCGTGGGTCCTCTGGGAAGTAGTCTGCCAACTTTCGTGACAACTGAGTCAAATGCTGGATTATAGCACTGAATATGTTGACATGAGGAGAGGCTTCCAAAATTTCACTTAGGAATGAAAATATGTCAAATCATCCCTCCTTGACTCTTCCGTTCCAAAGAATAAGTTTTTTTCTTAAAGCCCTCAATTTTGTCAGAAACCAAAAACACTGCGCTGTTTCTGCCTTGCATTGGCCAAATATATCTGGTAAGTAGGCCAGTTTTGCACAAAAGTTACCTTCATTGTAATATTCAGCAAGAGGGCTACTTTTTCTAGAAATGTGTGCACTTCTTTTTTCATTTCAAAAGGCCTATTAAGCACATGTCCTCTTGAAAACAGTGTTGCCAACTTAGCGACTTTGTCGCTAGATTTGGTGACTTTTCAGACCCCTTTAGCGACTTTTTCTCAAAAGCAGCTATCTAGCAATTTTTTGGATGGCCCCTAACTCCTCTCCTTGAGTTGCCAATATTTCTCAGAACTAATGTGGCTCTCTGTTTGACTGTTAAGTGGGTGGGACAGATGTTCAATGGACCAATCATCAGCCAGACAGACATGAATAAGCTGTGAATGTGTGTACCCAATGACCAATCATTGATCCTCATTGTTTTTGTTCTGAATGATTTAACTTTACTATCGAAGTTTGATTTTATTTTGTCAAAATAGACAGTTAACAATAATGAATTTATTACAGTGCGTGATCATCTCTCTATTCATGATACTTCAATTACAGAGTCGATACAACAGCCTGCATAAAACATTTTAATATTAGTAGATTTAGATGCACATTGAGGACCTGCTCGAAAAAAAACAGCTAATGATATAGCTAGTTAGTCAGTTTAGTTTAACTTAATTTTCTTTAGATTTTTAAAAATCTTGTATGTATGTAATTACGTCATGACATCATAGATATGCAAATTAGCACTTGACATCATCTAGCAACATCTAGCGACTTTTCTGGCAGGCTTTAGCTACTTTCCACTGAAAATAGTTGGCATCACTGCTGAAAAACCACCTTACTTCACTGTGGTGCAAGAGCTGCAAATGTTCTGCATCAAGTCTTTCACACAGAGCAGCAAAACACCTTGAGTTGAGTGCATTTTTCTAAATATAGTTAACAGCTTTCACAGCCAAGTTCATGACTTCATACAGTTCTGGAGACATCTGCTTTGTTGCTAGATATTTTGCGACGTAAGAAACTGTGCATCCACTTGGCGTCTGGTGCCCTTTCTTGGATCTGTCTGACAACACCACGATGTATTCCTGTCATTGATGCAGCACCGTCTGTGCAAACACCTGTACGGTATTTCCAATCAAGACCTTTTTCGGTGAAGTAATCATCAAGGCAGCACATTACATTATCTGCCGTTGTTCTCATGGGAAGCTCTTTGCAAAACAGTAGATCCTCATGAAGATTACTGTCCCTGCAGTATCTTACAAGAACTAACAATGAAGCAGCATTGCTAACATCAGTTGACCCGTCCTGCTGTATGGCAAATTATAGGCTTGCCTTCATTCTTTCCACAAGTTGGCATTCAATGTCATCACTCATGTCAACAATTCTTCAGCTCACGGTGTCATTGGAGAGTGGTATTGACTGAATTTTGGTTGCAGCTGCCTCTCCCAGTAACTCTCGGCACATATCCACAGCGCTAGGCAAAATAAGCTCCTCTGTGATCATAAAGGGTTTCTTGCTACAAGCTACACAAGGAGCAACCATATAGCTAGCTTTAAAAGTGGCTTTTGACTGATTTGTTGCTTTGATGACTTCCTGTTGTGCCTGAAGCCTGTCCCTTTTCCTTAGGAAATATTCTTTTGGCTTCCCAACACATCCCGGGTGGTTTTAGTGCCTCATTTGACAGCATTTTACCACATTCAACACTCTGTGCTTTTGGCTCAGCATCACTGCCATTATGAATTCAAATTTAATATATTCAGGGTCCTATTTCCTCACCACACGCTTTGGAGCTTTTACTGGTGCAGGGTTGTCTTCCACACCACCTTTTCATTTCAAAAACCGATCCATTTTGTGTCACTGTATCGGAGGGAATGTTAGCTAGCTAAAAGTGGAAAAACACGTTTGATGATGTGTAGTGATTGGCGTGATATTCAAACATAACTGGTCATTAAAATTCTGCATTTTAATTTGATGTTTATTCATGTGAATTCTTGAGCACATTTAGATATAAAAATAACTAGCTTTGTCAGCTTCTGTCAGTCTGTTACTAAGTTCTTTTTTTGACAAAGACATTATAATAATTTAAAGGAACACTCCAATGAAAACCCATGTTTGGGTATCGAAACCTTGCATGCTTGAAAGGTAGCTTGGAAATGTTTGTAACTTGCTCCTACATAAAGGAGTTCTCTGTTACCATGGATACCAGTGGTTATCCAATTTCCATGCAAACTTTGAGAGGTGTGATCCATTTCTGAATTGTCCATCCATATGCTCAGTATGTTTCCTACTAGCTTACAGTGGGTAAGGGGGATATTGAAAACGTTTTTGCTGAGCATTCCTTTTTATGTTGTTCCATTGCTTCATCTACCTCACCTAACAATTTGCACTATTTGTGACTATTTATTTTAAACAATCACATTATGATTGGGGATTTTATATTTACTTTTGATTCCTTAAACTTTTCTTTTTTTGTTATTTCCTTCCTCTTGTGTTTGTTGTCATTAAGGCACTTTTTTGAGACTGAGTGTAATTGTGCTGCTATTGGAATTGTATGATTACTTTTTCCATAAACATATAGTGCTGGTAGTAAAGGCAAGTAAGGCCGAGTAGTACTTGTTGTCGTTCAGTTTTATGAGCGTTGCTGTTAACTAGAATTTTTAGAAGTGTCTGGGGTTCTTTAATAATTGTTGCCTCTAAAATAAATCGGGCCATTAAATTTTATTTTTCATTTCTCATTTTAATGGCACTACTCATGTGAGATTAGGGCTGCAACTAACATTTTTTTTATTATCAATTAAACGGCAGATAATTTTTTTGATTGATTAATGGTTTGATCTATAAAATGTCAGAATCACAATTTCTAAAGCCCAAGGTAATGTCCTCAGATTGCTTGTTTGTCAGTCTAAACCTCCAAGTATTTAATTTGCTATCTCAAAAGACAAAGAGGCAACAAATCTCACAATTGAGAAGCTGTAACTATGGGAACGTTTGAAATTATTGTCTAAAAGTAACTGAAAACAATTAATCAATTATCAAAATAGTTGCGGATTCATTTTCCTACAATCAACTTATCATTTCAGCTCTGTTTTTTTTCCTGTTTCCTATTTCCTGTTTTCAGCCTGATGTTGGAAATGTGTGTCAGTGTGAAATCCTTTGTTGCTCCTGTGGAAAAAGACATACAACGGTGTCCATCATTTAAATTATCAAAGGTCTCTTTTCTCACAACTTCTGTCGTCACCGTCAGATATGTGTCACCACCATCAATATCTTGTCAACTCTGTCAAGTAGGACGTTTTTGTGATGATTTTTAAATTTTTTTTTTTTTTTTTGTGGAATTTCTCCCTCAAGAATGTATTTCTAATGAAATACTGCCGTTCCTACATTACTTTATGTAGGTAAAAAGACAAATGTGGATTATCCATTAAACCTTAGAGGAAGCCACGTACTGTTATATATATATAAAGAAAATAAATTAAAAAGCTAATGTGATGAATTTTTTATTATGCAACAGTATATGAGTAGTATATACCATATACATACAAAATGTATAATATAAAAACATTATGCAACAGTATGAGTAGTGTATATACCATACAAAATAATGTTCAATGTAGTATACAATATGTATTATATAATCGTTTTTTTTTTCAGAAACAGTCTAAAAATACACTAATATCATTATGTTTCTGCACATTTTTCTCGTACAGAAGCTTCAGTGGCCTGTATCTATTTGTGTGCATTAGTCCATGCATGTTTGGCTTAGCAACATCAAATAGATGTGTCATGGCAGAGCGCACACTGTTATCTGTTATTTACCATTCCCGCTGAAACTGCAACTTGACTGACAACACTGACCTGTCTGTACTCTCTAAGCCTCTCATCACACCTGCCTGAATCTGCTCTTTGTGAGCCTGATGTTGTACCAGGTTTCTAAGCTTTTAGCAGTGATTTTCTTTTCATCAGAGAGCAATCTCTCAACTGTCATTTGATACGTAATAGTTGCGATGCCTCTTGATTTGCATGGTTTTACTTTCACTCTACTTCATTGCAGGTTATGATAGGTTCCTTACAGATCCAACAGTCTCCCCTATGACAATACATTTTGGTGAGCTGGATCATCTAGACTAGTGCTAGAGGGGAGAATTTAAACCCTGCTATGATTTATATTTGCAGATATACTTTTGCAAATTATTGTTAAGCACAGCTCTGCAGTGGATATTAGTGTTAATTTCCGCTGTAATTATAGACATTTAAGATAATATCATACATATCTCACATTTTGAAAAGGTTTTGTGGAACATCACAGATTCCAAAAAGACTCGGGGTAAATATGTTTTATAGAATTTGATACATTTTTTGAGCACTTATGGCACTCATATTTCTTCATTTTTCTGAAAATATGCAGTTCATTAATGGAATAAACACTGATCCTCCTAGAAGAAGGGAGGGAATGCTGCTAATTAGGATACTGAAGGAAGATGTGGCGACAGTCTTCTACACCTGTAGAAATGGACCAAAATAGATCGGGCACTTTAGATTTCTTTCACTGGTGGGCTCAGAAGATGACAGTAAATAAGGATGTGAGTGACACCATATTCAGCTATGTCTGAGAGGTGTGCAGATGCCGATATATATATATATATATATATATATATATATATATATATATATATATATATATATATATATATATATATACACACACATCACGGTGGAATAAACATGTTCAGTTTCAGAGTTCAGTTTCCAACAAATACAGGAAGTGATGTTTGTATATATATATATATATATATATATATATATATATATATATATTCTCATATTTGTTGTCCACCCATTTGTTGTGTCATTTGACTTATGCACATGCACTTACCTGTAAATGTGAAGTAACAATGCAGTACAGTATCCCCAAGGCTTTTGTGCATCAGTGTAGCTGTAATGCTCATAACAACAATGATGCCGATTTGTGATATAATGGCTCTAAAACTACCTGGAACCTGTGAGTGCTCATGGACCTTTTATAGTTCCATGTAAAAACAACATCCCACAGACTGGTATTGTGAATAAATCTGTGAAGAAATTACCCAGTGTCACTGAAAACCCCTGGAGGATTAAAGCAAGGCTCGAGTTGTGTTGATGAATGTGTTGTTTTGAGTTCAGAGAATACACTGTGACAGGCTAATAAATATTCATCAGAAAGATAGTGTGAGGGAAAAGTGAGGGTGGGAGGCCGGGGGTTGAGAAAGACAGCTGATGCAATGAGAAGTTTGGAACAGGAAAAGCTCTTTGTGTCTAATGTCTGACAGACAGAGAAAGCGTAATTTCTCAAGAATGAAAACACTGTGTATGCAATAGATTTAAAAGACTCCACATCTGTCGAAGAGAGGAACCGGGATACTGTAGGCTTTACTGGAAGACTGTCTGCTTTGCACATGTGCACAATAATCATTCAAGATGTCAGAGGTGTTTTCATGAGAGAGGTGTCAGACAGAAATCTGAGTGGTAGAACAAAGGAACAAAGGTGTAACTGAGACAACAGCAGAGCACTGAGCTGGTACTGAGCTATTTAAGTAAGCATGCACAGTAATCCAAGACAGGAATGTGGCAAAATGAAAAATGTCGTCTATCCTTGAAGTCATATTTTACTGTTAAATTTCTCTAGTTAGTCAAGATTGTCGGTTTACGATGTCGGGTAGCAAAAAACTCGAGGCTAAAAAGTCATAATCAAAGCTAATACTTCCTATGTAGACACTAAGATTTAAGCTTATATTCATATTTCAGATCTTATTTAGCAAGTTATTTACAATGTAGTTAATAAAAAACAGATAAAACATGTCAAGTCACATCAGTTTTATTTATAAATCCTAAAATCACACATTTTCCCAGATATGACACTCTCTATCCTTAGACACTTGATTCGGGCAAAGAACTCCCAAAAATAACATTTTAACTAGAGAAAAGGAATAAAAAACAACAGGAATAGAAATAGAAGATGGGGGATCAAACATGAAATTGTTGTATAGAGAATAGATAGAGGTCACAAATAAGTGAGGATTTGGTTGCAATAAAATAATCTCAGTTATCAGTTGAACATAAGCTTCAGCTCGTTCTGTGTTTCCATTAAATTACACACAAGTGCTACCTGACTTTGACTATACAAGACTTTGCTGCAGACAATGCTAAAAAAAGTGTTAAAAGGTTGTTTCACCCATTTCAAATACACAAACATTAATTTTTTTCTTACCCTCAGTGGTATCAAGCCATGCAGATCGCTTTGTTTTTACGTTTTAAGATCTTTCTCTGCGATGTCTTTCATGGCTTCCAAAAACTGCGGATAAATGAATCCTACATTGCACAAGAACAAACATTAATACAGAACTGCAGCACAGATACAATACCATGAAATTGAGAACTTCCATCACACTCTATAGACTCTAGTCTTTAAGTCAAACAATGGGAGGAATGTGTTTGAAAGTGAGTATTTTGAGTACTTCATTTTCTCAAATCATTTTTGCATTAGTGTTACATTATTGCTCTGTTGCTTCACTGCTTGGAAGTGTTAAATGCTCTTTTTATATTGATTTAGGAAAGATAAATGTAACACTCATATGTTAACAGGTTTAAATTGTTAAAATATCACTTACTTTGACCCTGGTCCATCTTATCCTATCTAGTCCCCCTCTGCTGTGTGTCTGTTTTCCTTCTTGTTCCTTCAGTTGGATGTTTGAGCTTCACTGTGCACTCTTATTCAACTCATCTAAATTTAAGGTGTGTACTTACAAGCATGATTTGTGACATCACAACTAGTTTGGAGCCAATCGTGGTCCAGTACACAATTTTCACAAGTGTGATGTAGAAGCTTGAAGCCTCCAGTGAGAGAGTGGGCTTTTCAGTGAAGTAGGAGACATCTTGTATCCAGCAGTTCAACTTTTGAAATGAACAATATTTATATATTCATTCTGGATTTTTCAATGAGGGAGAAGGAGGTGATGTTATTTTAAGGATTTTCAAGTAATTGTTCGTTTTTTTTGTAGAAAAACCATATCAGACACAATTTATTGTTCCAAGCAGATGATTTGTATATGTAATAAAACATGAGTGGAGTGAATCTTTAAGGATGCCTTTATAATAATGGATGGGAGGAATTCTCTCGGTCCACATAACTGCCACTGATTTATGTGTAACACTAGAGACCGCCAGTGAGCCACGTTACACGCACGGCTCCGGGCGAACGTGAACGGCGAGTAAATGTGCCTTATTGACTGTATAGGCCTATTGGCTGTAACGGCATGATGATCGTAATGAAAGCACACAACCTGCTCATGAGACTGACACTAATGAAAAGCGAGATGGAGGCACCTGAGCGAGAGATAAAAGGTAAAACTTCAGCAGGTCGTGCGTAAAAGGGATGTCCGAGCAGACCCCAACTGACTATTGATTCCACAGTAAAACCAATACTCCTGATGATCAGGACTGATTGTGAAAAATAATCATTGATGTCATTGCTCGTGAAATTATCAGCAATTCCTCTATACTTCTATTATCACCTGCGCTCCTTTCCTCTCACTGAGCAGACAGACATTTATCGGCTGTCATAATTGCCACTATTTTTTTTTTTTAAAGGTGGCTGCAACAAGCCTAAAAGCAGCGTTTCATGACCATAGACGTCCGTTTGGTTGGAAATAGGCTATGAGCGGTAATGTCCTATGTACCAACACTAATTATTCATATAATTATCCTAATTTAAAATGTTAAAATGACGTCGTGAGCTGCTCATCAACGTGTAGTTTCGAAGTGAAAGTGTGCGCAAAATGTCTCGGTGTGCTGCGATGAAGACGGGATCCTCTGATGAAATGGTCAACAGCGAGTGCGCACGGATTCCTCGCCTCAGCTATGAGTAGACGACCTCCTACCGACTTACTTCACGTCACCCCGCCCGTCTGCCTCCCGTCTCCTCCCTAAAACCTTCGCTGCGACCATCCCTTTGAGCGACTCTGGGCTGAGAAAAAGAGGCAGAGAGAGGCAGAGGCAGAAAGTGAGAGAGCCAAAATACACGCATACACTCCAAACATCACCTAGACTACCTGCTCCAGCACAACAAGGGGAGGAGGACGCACAAGTGCAGGCGCGTCCATGCGTGCCAGCCGAACAAGACAATAAGCGGGGAGAGGACCACAGATCTGACAGTGGAGTAAGAGTTTAGCCTAAGAACTCTTTGGAAAAGGGCACAGCTTTGCTACAAGAACAAGACAGCCTCAATGAGTACATGCTAAGAAGAGTCATGCATCTCAACAGAGAAGAAGATAACAGCAAAGGTGAGCAAAAGATTTCAGCGGCCATCGGTGGATAATTTTAATCCAGGCTCCCTTTATAGTTCAAAGCTCTCGCGTTGGTTGCCAGATGCCCTTGAGTGTGTCTCGTGTTGATGTCAAGTAATGATGCTGGGGGTCATTCCAACAAGCTGATGGTAACTGCTCTGATGCTTCTGTTATTGCCTGTCTGCCTTTCACCAAAACGCACTGAAAAGCCCTGCATGGCAGCGAGAAGGGATGTTGCATACACCCAAGGTGGCAATGTAGTGAGTGTCTGTGAGACAGCCACTTGAGCACTTGTTGTGCTCGATTTGGATCCACTGTGGATGTTCGCATCCACGGTCGTTTCCGCACGCGGTGGCCTGAGCAGAAACGCACAAGGTCATCCATTCTCGGTCATATTAACCGGCAGCCTGCCGTGGTTGAAGGTGCGTGTGTTTGTGTTGTTGTCTGTAATTGAGTCGCCACGGATGTGTGTCCTACATTGTGGTCGGAGGGGGAGAATTAGGGAGCAGACGGTGTGTAATGACACGAACCCTTCCATCGGGATAAGTAATGATGGAGTAAATAGCTTCTGATCCCCGTGTCAGCGCCATACAGGGTATTTTTACTCCCAATCTTTGAACTGAGGTCGAGGTCACTGACTAACACCTGATGCTGAGAGAGATTTTCCTCTTGACTGTCTGTCGACATGACGCAGCCTGTGTCTTATTATGCATTGTTAAATAAACACCAACAGGACTTGTCTGTGTCCACCACACCCACATGGAGTAAGTTAAGCACCATTTTAATGACTGACATGCAGTTTGTACAATATGACCATTATCTGCACTGCTGCACCTGTCAGATTCATCAATCTATCAAATTAAATAAATGAAATATTAAGAAAGATCTCCAACTGTGAGAGCAAATATAAAATAAGCGAAATACCAGCCGCAAAGTTCTGTTTAAAATCTTTTGTTATATAGTGAGAACACTACTTTTACCACTGTAAGTGTTAGAAATGTCTCTCTAAACTCTACTTTTCTCACATATGAGCAGCATGCTGATAATGATGTGATATTGCTGGCGAGGGAATAAAAATTTCATTGTCAAGCTTTATGGGCAGCTAATATCTTTGTTTTCACCAGCTGTAAAGCATGCTGTTTAGTGAGGAGTTTCCCATGTGGCGAGAGGTGCCGTGCACAGCGGCACAGTGCCCCCCCACTCAAAATGTCTTACAACCTCATTGCCAGATATGTTTTCACCAGGGACAAAAGATGAGTCACCATCTGCATCTAGAAGTGATTTCATGATTGCATGACTGATTGCATGACAGACCTGTGTGTGTGTTTGTAAGTGTGTGTGTGTGTGTGTCAGAGAGAGAGAGAGACAGAGAGAGTGTGAGTGTCTGTGTTAATGTCTGTGCATCTGAAAGTGAGAGGGAATGTGTGAGAGAGAGGTGTGCAAGTCAAAAGGCATTGAAGAAAAGGTGATATAACAACTGAACCCAGCGATACTGAAGCTCAACACTTCTATTTTAAATATATACATACGGCATCTAAAAGTTTTTATAAATACATCTGAACCAACTTTTAATTTTTTTTACATTGAAAACAGAATAAACAACATCAGTAAGGACAGTGCCACTGCTACAGATAATAATAATAATAATAATTATTATTATTATTAATAGTAGAAACTCCTGGAAAATCTTCTTCATTGAGCTCCTTCAATTTAGTCCAATTCAAGTAACTAAATTCATATTCAGCAGGCAATTTAAAAAATACAGCAGTCACACACAGCTCAGAGGACAAATAGTATGAAGTGCATATAATAACTACAAGTGCTGCTGATATTTCTATTAATTACAAATGACCCACATCAAAACACCCAAAAACTTCACTAGAGAGTTTCCATGAAACTGACTTAATGATGACACAAAACAAACACTAATTGTGAGGAACATAAACAAAGTGACTGTTTTCACCTGTCACTAAAGTGTAAATCAGTAACTCTGACAAACAGCTTACTGTAAGTGACATCCAGCATTAAAGATGCTTCAATTTTTTTAATGTACTGTAAGGCTACAGCCTATTCCAGGATTTACACCCCCAACTGAAACAGATGGTGTTTTCTGCTTATAGGCTGTCTACCGAGTCAAAATGAATCAAATCAATAGCTTGTATTCATTACAGAGAATTTACAGCCCTGCCTCCAGCTTTAATTGCCATGTTGCATTACCCTGCATAGTCAGGACAACGCAGAAATACATTTAACACATTTTGTGGCAAAGACGATCTATTTCAAGATTAATTTTAGGGCAGCATGAAGTGATTAATTACCAAAACCTTAAAAAACAAAAGTAATAAATCTTCTCTTCACCCCGGAGACTATGAAAGTAAAAATCTGCAGGTTCATAAAGACACCCGTGTGAACCAACCTCAGCAATCTTATGAGCTGCAATGTGAGCTGAACAGGAAGGTGTCAGTAAAATTTGTTGTGACCCTATTTCCAGATTTCCTGAGTCAGTGTACATTTGAACCAGGGAGTAAAATCATCATCTTGTGCCACCTGTTGGCTCAGAAACTACGAATAGTTCCAACTCCCTCTCAAATTGTAGACTTAGATGGGAGGTGATAAATAGAGAGCAGAAAATAATCAATATGCCTGAGCAGTACTTAGTTAGATATTAGATATAATGTGCTTTGAAACCATGTTTTCCAGAATGCTTGCTGTTCATTCAGCAGGATCGGTTGACTGAGGCATCTCTGTATACTGTAGATTGGGCGGTACGGCGGGGCAGCGGCCAGCACCACCGCATCAAGGTGTTTGCATGTTCTCCCCATGCATGCTCGCCCGTTTGCGCCTCTTTCCTCCCACCGTCCAAAGGCTTTCAATTTAGGCAAAGTGAAGACTCTAAATTGCCAGCAGCTGTGAGTGGCTGCATACAGTTTGTGTTTGTTCTGTTTTTCTGTGTGTGGGCAATGTGTGTCGGTGCGTTTTCGGTTAATTTTACAATTATTTAATTTATTTTATAATTACTGAACCTGAGTCAATAATGTCATCAGGAAACTACTTGAAGCAGCCACATAATGAATCATTAAATTAGAGAAAGATAACCGTTGGCAGCTTCTGTAGGTGTAATTATCTATCATTTGTAGTGTATTTGTGTCAATACTTTAAATGTTAAAAATAAAACCAGTATCCTCATGCTCATTTGTGTTGTCAGTGAATGAGTGTAAATTTTGAAGCCATAATGCGCTGTAAGTTCGGTGGTTTCTGACTCTTAGTAAGAACAGCTCTTTTTTTTTTTTTTTTTTACAAATATTGATCAGGCTGTCATGGACTATACAGTATGAATGAACACACGGCTCACAATCTACAGGATGTTATTGTATATATCTTTAGACGAGGACAGTCGATTGTATTTGTAGTAACATTTGTGATGAGTGAGAGGAATGGCTGTACTGTGGAGCAAACGCAGGGATACATTTTGTACTGTTGTAGTAATTTTGTAGTTGGTTTGTCGAGGTCTTTCTGCAGGGTTGTTGTAATCTCTCCCGAACAGGCCAGGTGTAAATGTCAGGTGTCAAGAAGGGCTCAATGCAAGGTGTAAAAGAGGATCATTATTAATCCGGCACATGAACAGTCAGAAATAATTGCTTAATATTAGTAGCATTCAGATTCATAAGAAAACCTTTAATTAATATTATGGTTCAAAACTAATGGGCTGGAATCTTATTAGAGATTTGAGACAAACTGCGAGAGAGAGAAGGGAGAGACAGAGCAGTAATTAATAGAATCTGAAACAAAGGTATTTTTATTCCTTGTTTAACTCTGAGCCACAACGTTGGGAAGCAAGCCACTTAGATTTACAGACTCCAGGGACAAGACGGTGAGGCCATGAAAGGGGAAATATCGCTCTACTCTACGTAGCTGCACACGTATTTACAACCAAAGAGGAATATGACAGAGGCTCACATCAACATGATGACTGAATAGCAAAGTCAGACAGGAGGGGAGGCCAATAAAAGACACAATGTGTCACAGAGAGACACAGACGGGTCTGAGCAGGTCTGGACAAATACATTTTTCAGTAAACTGTCACATCAGTTACCCTCATGGTGTACAATTTGAAATGAAGGAATCAACAAAAACAAGGCTTTTTTTTTTTCCTCTGACGAAAGCTTCACGCTGAAACACATCAGCACATTTGTTAGATTATTAGCGGTAAATAAAAAGAAAAATGATCAAGGTGTGAGATGACTGCTTTGTTTTTTGCTTTGTTTGTTTTTTATATATGAGAGATGTAATGCAAATCCACTGTCTGTATCTGTTTGTCACAAAATATCTGTATTTATACCACACACTGAAAGTTGTTAGACGTCACCTAGATTTCTTTATTTTCTGTATTGTTCTACTGACATTTATACTTCACATAGGAGCATTTTCTAATGAACAGTACAACATAATTTGCTTTCCAAAACTGTTACAAATCACTGTTAAAAATAATGATGTTTTAGGATGTGACAACGCTGTGGTCAAGGTCTGGTTAGGTTTATTCACAAAAACCACTTGGTTAGCTTTAGGGGAAGGTCATGGTTTGGGTTAAAATGATCACTTTGTTACGGTTAGAGAAACATGTGGTGTGGGTAAAGGTTACTACTTCCTTAAAGGTAGGCGACCTTTGTCGTCATTGCTGCAATAATAACAATGAGGTTAAGGTTAGGGGACGATTGTAGTTGTATTTTTTTTAAAAACTGTCCCGACTTGTGGTCAGTTTAGCTGCCAACAATATATACAAAATAATATAATATTTCAACCAAGTACCTAAGTTAATCAAGTAATAAAACATGATTTGTGGGGAGGTTGTGTATGTAAGTGAAGGATTTCAGAATGAATGTTTAAGTTGGTCCAAATTGTCTGTGATTTTAAAAAATTGAGAAAGTGATTGATGAATAATAGCTCACTGGGTCATATTGCATAATTTTTTTTTAAAACGGAGGTTGTGCATGTGATGTGAGGATGGAAATCTGGACCTTTTGATTTGTCTTTGGCTTTCATGGCCATTTTGCATGCACTTTTGAGATGATCCCTATCTTCAGCTCATCAGTTTTGTCTAATGTCAAGTGGAGGAAATGAATAATACTGAAAAAAAAATTTGGATGCTATTTGTATCTGCTCATATTTGAATAATGTATTCGTATTGGTTTACATCCCTATCCTAAACCTGTTTTGGGAAGACAAGTACATTGCAAGGGTTAGTGTATGTGTACGTTTATGAATCATGTTTGTGTGTATATTAGATTTGGTGTGCAGTTAGACATGCCTGTGCTCTTACATAACTCTGTTACAGCAGCATGCCCATGCTAAAGACAGCCTCCTAATTGTTCTCCGTGGTCGCATTTCTTCTGTCTCTCCTCTCACTTGACCAGGTTTGCCGTCTTGTCTGGGTTTTGCTTTGTGCCTCGCAATTATTGATAAGTAGTAGCGCGCGAGGAAAGCAGAGGGCCGGAGATGGCGGAGAAAATTTTGGAATCTGGATGAGGTTGCATCAAGAAAGTAGCCTACCACTGTACCAGCAGTGTGGGTTGAAAATGTTACAGGCAGATATAGGGAGCTTGTGGAGAAAGACAGAAATAGATAATTGGAGACAGAGGCAGAGAGGAAGAGAGAGAGAGAGAGGCATCTAGATTTTGAGAGAATATCTATGTTATGCCTCCCAGAAGTGAGTACCTTTGAAGAGGAAGCAAAAGAGAGAAAGAGACATACACTATGCCTTTTAATCAGTGAACTCATTGAAGCAACGCTGGTCTCCAGACACTGTACACAGAGACCGTAAAGAGGAGACAGAGGAAAGAAAGGGAGAACCAAGAAGCTGGATGTGCCTTTTTTGATACTGATTTATGTTTATGGATTTAGAGAAAGATGCTCTACAAGCTTTTCTGTTTGGTATAATGCTGACAACAATAACACTACATTTAAGTATCTTTTAAAATAATGTATTTATATAAATGTAATTTCTTGCAGAACATCCCAATGTCCCAGTATGATAAGATACTGTTCATGATTCTTACTTTTATGCCATTTTTTATTTAGCTCAACAGCTAATTTTCACCCCTAGTTGGTTCAATTTGCAGTGGCTCGTTCCCCCCTGCGCTCCTTGTCTCTGCTAGCTCCCTTTTTTTGGCCTTGTGTCGTGTGTTGCCTGTCACTTCTTTTCATTTGTAAGCCATGAGCTTTACAGCGAGGGTGTAATGCATGTAGAGGTTCATGTTGTCACCTCAAGATCCCACCTCTCGTCAGCAGAGGTGCTCTAACCAACTAGTAGGAGACATTTGTACTGTGGCAAAGAAGGAGCCCAGTATCACAGGGTACATATTGGATGGTTCGGCACCTCGCGATTTATGCCCAAAGCCAACGTTCAGCGTCAATGCAGGAAGTAGTGTTCCCTTTAAGAGGTGAGGCAGTTAACAAGCATGTGCAGGTTGGGCTGGTGGATGGGCGACTGACTTTCATGAAAGAGATTCAAGTTCACATCCCAATGTTCGCCTTTTTATTAACCAAAACATGGAATGTTTTAGTTGCCTAACCCAAACCATACCTTCACCATAGTTTATTTGCCATACAAGATCAGCCCCTGTCCTTAACCATATGGTAGTTGCACATGCCAAGATAATGTAGAAAGCAAGAATTAAAAAAAGAACTTTGCATTGGATGTAAAAGAAAGTTGTCATTGAACTTAATCTGTGGTTTCTCAGAATCATCCGACTTCAACATTCTTGTCTGGCGATAGGTTTGGAAAAACATGACCTGCTGGAGAGCCGCCACAGCTTGGAACCGAACCCAGCTCTTTTGAGATGATGACCCATGTGTTTTCACTCTGTGCCACCCTGGCACCTGTCATGCTTTTCCAACAGCTGAATGAATACCGAGACTTCTTGGATAATAGCGTTCTTCTTACAAGCCATCTGATTGGCATTTATTGTTAATCTCTACTATTGAGGGAACAAAATCTGCTACTGTCCACAACAACAAACTGAAAGTGGTGGTTACTTTTTTTTTAGTAGATAGGTAGGACAGACAGTTATATTTGAGAGTCCCATCACAGCCCACGGTGGCCTTGTGTGACTCTGAAAGGCTCTCAGGATGAGTAAGGTAGAGGGCTATTTGTGGTTTGTTCTCCTGCCCAGAATGGAGGCTGGAGAGAGGGAGCAGTGTCGCATCAAGAGTAAGAGTGCAACTTGGCTCTCCCCATATTATTGAACAGGACAGAAAAATTAATTGTTTAAGTGGAGGATTGATGGCCGGCTCGATGTGTGGCTGGCGGGAGTGATGGGTGGATGGATGGATGGATGACAGAGAATAGGAGAAAGTCCAGATACAAGATGTGTGCACCCAACCTGGACGGAGAGAGGCGAACAGGATATTATAAGAACAGATATCAGCAGTCTAGCCAGGAACAGATGGTGAGACAGAGCGACACGATCTTCCTGCCAATACAGGGCTGACAGAGAATACTGTCAGCATGTACATGTACATGCACAGACACATACAAACACAGTCTTGGGCTTATAATAGTCTTGATGAGGGAGCGTCAACGATTTCAAAAGGTTGCATATTGTAGCTGTCACTGTCAGTCCCCCAACCCTTCATTTCCTCGCTCCTCTTTTATTCTGTTTCCTCTCCTTTTCAGTTCCCTGTTACTGTACCAACCCTCAGCGTCTTCCACTAACACACTCCATTCACCCACCAGTTTGTATTTATTGTATCACTCTGAGATTATATGATAATGCTTTTGAATGCTAACAAACACTGTTGCCTGAGTGATATATTGCACTTTTATGTAATCCAGTTGTGGATCTCAGTTCCCAGCAAAAAAAATGTTTGACTGGTAAATTATTCATTACAGGTAGTAGTAGAGAGGCAATTAAATAAGCTAATGCAAAGAAGCTCTCAGGGACTATTAAATGTAGCACAAATGTTTTCCATACTCAGGAGATGTGAACCCTGCAGCGAGAGCTGGTGTGTATAGCTGCTGCTGCCCATCTTGATGGACAGACACTGACCACACTGCTGGCAGTCGCCCAACAAATCCCCATTTTTTACTTTTCCTGCTAACTTTCGTTCACTGTGTGTGTTTGCTTTTAAAATATATACTTTCAGGTAGAGAGTAGAATAAATAATTGATAAGTAGTTAATCATTTTTAATGACTGTATGAACTCAAATAATCATGAATTTATGTTTGAAACATATGAAATAAACATCTCAATGAAACATGTCTCTGAGACAGTTACACTCCCACCAAAGTACAGTGATTTGATAACCCTTATGAACCCATTTGAATAAATCCAGTAATTTCCAGAACCAAATAGTTGGTATCTGTAAAAAACTTAGGTTAAGACTGATACTGTAAACTCTCCACACAGGTAAGTGTTAAGAGACTAGTTCTATTAGAACACATTTTAGTTGTTTTCTACAAGTATGAATAATTTATGAATAGGACATTCAAAAATTGATTAATGACTAGTTGACCCTGTTTCCATAGCTTTCTATTTCCTATTGTATTGTGGCTTTTTGCACCAGTCTATCTTCGTCTTTACAAACATCGAGTACTCTTCCAAGTCACTGCGGGGAATCCCTTTCTCTTTCAGATATTGTGCTTCTTCTTCGAGCTTTGGGGTTCTCTTGTATTGACTTTCCCTTTAATTGTTTCTTCAATGTTGCATTCTCTCTCTGCAGCTCCAGCATGGCACAGCGACTCTCATCCCGCTGTCGCTCAAACACCAGATACTGGTTCTGCTGCTTCAGGTCCTGTTGCAGAGCCATCATCTGTGTGTGTGCCTGTAGTTGAGCCTGCAGGTCCTCTATCTGCTGCATGTATCTCTGGGTCATCTGTCTGCTCCACTCGGCGTACTTCTGGGTCAACTCTGCACGCTGCATATCTAGGTCCAGGTGGTGCATTGTCTGTAGTATGTTCCTCTTAGACAGCAGATCTTCTTTCACCTGTTCTAACGTCTGCAGCTCCACGGCATGGCTGTGTCTCTCCTCAGCTAAAGACTGGCTTTGGTGCTCCTGCAGTATGTCCCTCTGTTTCTTGTTTATCTCCTTGGTCTCTTGATCCTCCTTCCTCAGCCTGTCAATTTCAGGATTGCCGTGACAATCGTCTCCCGAACCTGCCTTCTTTTTCTCCGCTTGCAGCTCGTCCAGTTCACTCTGTAGCTCAGTTATCTGAGTCCAGCTCCTGCACTTGGTTTCGCACTCTCTGCTTGCTCTCAGCAACAGCGGCATTCATCTCTATCCTAAATTCTGCTCTGAGACGATCCTCGCACTCTGCCCTGATCTGGTCCTCGGTGTGCCGCTGCCTCCGCTCTAGAAGGCTCCTCTCCTTGTTTAGTCGGCTCTGTTCCAGTACTTTCTCCTCCAGCTGGTGTTTGTCAGTTCTCAGAGACGCTATCTCTCACTGCTGCCTGTCCCGCTGCCTCTCTGCCTCCTCCTGTATCCGAGCCAGTCGAATCCGAGTCCGATGCAGTTCCTCCTCCAGACGAGAGCATCGGGTGCAGCTTCAGGGCCGACCTTTTCTTTCTTTTCTTGTTGATGGATTACTGACGTCAACCGACAGATCTCACTGCTGGCATGAAGTTCTTCCCTTTCTTTCTCCAGCCCGCTGCGTAACTCCTCTCCACTTCTCTTCTCCTCCAAGAGTCATTTCACTTCTGTTGACTTTACGACACATGGTGAGCTGCCGACAATGCTCCAACCCAGGTCAGTCTTGATGCGGCTCATCGTCACCTTCTGTGATGACTTGTCGTGGTGCCAATGCTCTGGAGCAATCGTAGCCTATCAGGAGTCTGACCTCACAATTATTCAGCTCTGGTATTTCCTGTGGTATTCCGTTCAGATGTTTCCACATTTTGGCAGTTTCAGGGGTCGGAATGTGGGAACACTCAAGTGGTACTCTGTGTATCCAGTAGGGCATACACTAAGCTCTCTGTTTCAGGGGTGGTGTTTGAAGAAATCCATACACACACTATAATGGATGTGCTCCCACCATTGCTTCGGTCTACGTAGCAAAAAAAGGAAAGACATGTTTTCTTCCGCTTGCATAGCATGAGAAGAAGATGTGTCTGCAGCAGCAGAAGGACGGTCCTTCTGAAGTGGTGTTGGATGATGTTTCTGACATATACCACAAGTAGCTTTATTCTTGCTGTCGTTTGAATTGTGTCCTTTCCTAAGACAGCCAAAGCACAGGTTATTGTCAAATATGAACCTTCTCTTGTCCTCCAGAGGCTTATTGGAGAACTTATGGCATTTGTGGATGGAGTAGCTTTCTCCACAGCACATGCATTTGGCTGGGTTTGAGGATGAAAATGAGGTGTTTACTTTCTTGGATCCGTTTTGAATCATTTGAGCTGTTCTCTGCGGCACTGTGTGTTTTTATCACTGTACTTGATTTATCTGACGCTTTCACATTTGTGATGAACGCATTAGCCTTTGGGCGCTTTATATCTCTAGATGGCTGTTCTTCAGTAGGCTTCAAGGGATGGAAGGATGTCACAGGATTGCATGCAATTTCTGCTTCTTGTGCCATAAAATCAGCAAACTCCTTGAAATTAGGGTATTCCTCTGTTTGTTGCAAATGCTTTGTGACATGACGATTCCAGCGAGAGGTCGCCCAATCAGGGAGTTTTTGGAGCATCTTTTGATTCTCTTCACAGTCATTTAACACCTGAAGCCCTTTGATGTATGGCATGGCATTGCTGCAGGCTGTCAGAAAATCACTGAATTGTCTCAGTTTAACTGACTCCCTCGAGACAATCTTTGGCCAGTTATTCAGTTTTTCTCTAAATGTGCACTGGATTACAAAAGGGTGGCCATACCCAGTATTCAATGCCTCCCATGCTTGGTCATAGGCTTCATTATCCTTTCTGTAGAAGCTTCCTTCCAAGACAGATCGTGCCTCACCACTGATGTATTTTTGTAGTAGAACAACCTGTCAGCTGGATTTGTGCAACAACGTTCAATCAATGCCTTGATAGAACGGCATTGATAGAACATTTATTCTAAGAACAGTGTGGTGGTATATTTTATAGAAATTTTTTAATCAATGTTACCCTTTTAAGATCTTATTTATATTCCATTTTTTATCATTTTTTAATGACTGTATGAACTCAAATAATCATGAATTTATGACAGAAACATATGAAATAAACATCTTAATGAATTATGTCTCTGAGACAGTTACAGAAACTTGAACTTTTCCTGTGCCTGACTGGATAAACGTACCACTCGCCGGGCTGTCAAAGGTCTTTGCTTCTGAATTCTGACAGTTGTAGGTGGAGTGGAGCAGGTGGACTCAAATACAGGAGACCGTAGGAGGAGCAAGGTTGAAGAATAACTTCTTAATTCTAGGCTCGGGTGCAGGCAAAGTAAAACTGAACAAACAGAGCAGAACAAAGGATCCAACAAAACTGAACTGAAAATCAGGACTTAAATACAAACTGAACTAATGAAACAACAAGAAACAAGTGACAAGACACAAGCTGGGAGCTGATTGGCTGTGAAGGACACGAAGCAGGGCAGGGCTAACGAGACTGATGCAAGGTAGGTGTGGAGCACAGAAGGGAAACACAGAGCAAACAGAAAACCAAAAACCCAGAAAACACAATATAACCATGCACAAACCGTTTCAGAACTCACATGAACACAACTTAAACACACGTCACAACGCACACGCACATGTCACAACGAGCACAGCAAAATAAACTTCAGCATATATTGCTGAATATTGCATATTGACAATAACATGAATAAATCGGTCTGTCAAGCAGAGTGGCCTGCTTATTAAGGCTGCATGTAACAACATAAATCAAACTAAAAGACAACTGCAGCTCTAAATAACATTACTTGTGTTCAAGTTCACTTTAGCGCTTAGTTCCAACAAGAGTCAATGTAGAAAGCAACAGTATCTCAAGTGGTCCTTAAATATAATCTACAACCTTTCTTATCTGTCCTACTCCCCACTCAGTCCAATCTTAAACAGGCAGAAAAGCCTGAGGGCATCTGGTGGACTGTGGAGGGACATAGAGCCAGACTGGGACAGAACCATAACAGACGAAGCAGCTGTTATGGGAACAAAGTCAAAATTTGTCTTACATTAACGACCAGAATCGGTTTCTGTTGAATATGGCGAGGGATACGGATAGTGCGCTTGCAGAAACATGCTTGATTAGCTGTCCAGTCTGAGGTTATTGAGAGTCTGGGCAAGTCAAGTCATTACCTAAATCACTCCCAATAGTTTGTTAACTTCCGACGTTTGACATCTATGTCCAAATACCTCTAAAACTAGCCTCAGCTTGTGTTTAGTGCTAATTAGCCAATGTTAGCATCCTAAAATGCTAAACTAAGTTGGTGAACACGGTAAACATTATATTAGCTAAACAACAACATGTTAGCATTGTCACTGCGACCACAAAAACATGCTAAAGTTAGCATAGCTCAAAGCACTGCTGTGCCTAAATAGCAGTCTGCAGACTCTTTGTCCTGTTGCTTGATAAATGACTCAATCAGTTCAGTTTCTACTGAGGCTAATATCTTGTCCTCTTCCCTCTCTTTGTTTTCTCTGCCCCACTCTGCCATGAAACAGTTGAAGTGGCACTCACACCCCATAGTGTTTGAGAATTTGAGCTACTTCCCCATGTTAGCCTTCAGCTGCCAGTTTCACTCTGCTCTGAGGCCTGGAAATCTCAGCTTTCGGTTCTCCCCCAGTGATAAAGGCTGCAGTCTTTGTTGCTGGATGAGGTGCTTGCCTTCGACAAAGCCCTCGAGGATGACGTCTGCTGTCTTAAGCGCCTGTTCACTGTGCAGGCCACTGTGTCCGTCTCAGGGCCGCTGAGCAGCAGCTGAAGATGTGCACCAGCATTCTTCTCCTGAGGCACCGAGGGCATGGAGGTGACTCAGCCTCGCTCCTGAAGAACAGAATGGACAGGCTGTTGCAGAGGCAGTGAATTATTTTAAGAAAATTCGGAGCAAGTCGCATTAAAATGCACATTTCTCAGTGTTTTGACTTTTCCCATCTGTCTCATCAGTTTCCTAGTACATTTCCTTCCCCATTGCCCAGCGCATTACTCTTTCCCTCTTTGATATATGTTTTATTTGAGCAATACCCATGTATTCCCTGGGTTACTATTGACAACAAAAATGTATTCTCTCCTCTTTTCACTCATCAGTAGTCTGCTCACTCTTGGAGGATGGCTCTTATTGTCTTGTTTGTGTGGCCAGCGCTGTGTATTGTCTATCTTACAGTGGATTCAGTGGATTTGAGTTTGTGGGAGAGACAGAAGCGACAGAAAAGGTTATATAAACAATTTAAAGTATAAATATAGAACATAAAGTGTTTTAAAAGCCTGGTAGGACCCGACACAGTCATTCCAACCTCTCAATATAAGTCCCCCATATTTTCCATTACAACGTAACGCCCACCACCTGCACACTGCCACTGATGATTGTAATTGCCATATTCTTGTTATCAGCTATCTATACAGTGTCTTCTCCCCAGGGGAATGAAATGGAGAAAAATGAGTGTGTGTGTGTATTTGTTTACAGGTTAGCGTAATGGAGGGTCCCATCCTTTTGTAAATGAGGGTGTTTGTTCATGCATATGCGTGCGTCTGTGTTTGCAATGATGTGTGACAACGTCCGCATCAATTTTTGTATCAATGTCAAGCTGATGTTCTCCTGCTCTGGCGTCACTTCCCCGCCTTTCTCCTTCAATTTCCCCCCCTCTGCTTTTAATGGATTGTTTTTTTTATTTTCCCTGTGTGTCTAAAACCATCATACATTTAAAATGCTTAAATTATAGTGATGGAAAGTGGCCAAGAGAGCAACGATGGCACTCTACTGAAGTTTTTGGAGAGAGGGGAGGAGAGTAGTTAAAGCGGAGGTGATTTGAGGAGTAAGAAAAGATGGGTTGAACAAACAGGGGAGTTAATATATCTGCATGCAACTACAGTTTGAAACTATAGAAAAAAAAAAAGACTAAGGCTAGGCTATCTAAGCCCCTAAATATCCAACAGCTCTACAGTCATGCTCTACTTAGCCCAAGATGTTTTTACCCCTCTCAGACAGACACAGGATAAACCTGTGTTAGAGGTCTAAATCAACATGTGAATCATCTCACTTGCACGGCTTCGTGACCAGGGTTTAACACAGATCTGACACTGCTTGGCTTCAGTTTGAAAGGGTGATCACTATAGGAGCTATATGATTACTATAATACTGTGTAATAATTATATGGTTACCATAAGAATGAAAAATGGAAATTGCTTGTTGCCGATTGGCTGGATGATAAAATTGCTATAATAGAACACTTCTAACATAATTTCAGTTTGACCACCATCCTAAATAATTGCACAAAGTGAATTAAAGTGCACGTGACCACAGCAAATATAGCCCATATAGGCCGATAGATATAATTCTATGATGATATATGGGCCAATATTTTTTTACATATCACAAACAAACTATTTTGATAAGGATCCCTTTACGTGTACTGACCTGAATATTTTGCAGTTGAAAAATAAACTTGTCAGTTGGACAACATTGTTTCTACATTACCTACTGTATTACCTTGGTCAAGTTCTAGTAGCAACTATACATACTGTTTACATGTGTAGGATTTAGTGGGATCTATGTTTTAATTAGTGTATAATCACCTGAAAATAAGAATCATTGTGTTTTTGTTACCTTAGAATGAGCCCTTTATATCTACAGAGGGAGTGGGTCCTCTTCCATGGAGCTCGCCATGTTGCACTGTCATGTTTCTACAGTAGCCCAGAATGGACAAACCAAACACTGGCTCTAGAGAGGGCCTTTTGTGTTTTTCGCGAGTTTCAGGACCATCGTAGGTTCTTCTACACACTTGGAAGAGTAGGGGGTATTCAGTTTGTTGCAATCTGCAATCTCACCACTAGATGCCACTAAATCCTACACACTGGACCTTTAAGTGTTACCAGTAAAATGAATCAAAGTAAAATGTACAGGGGGGGCTGACGCACATTAATTGTAGGATTAGTGGTTCAATCTCTAGCTCCTCCTGCTCACAAGCTGCTTTGGGTGAAAGTGCCAATGTAATGCAAACAAATACCTATGTATACTGTACGCACAAGTATATACATTTGTCTCCACCTTGTCTGTTTCATAATCAGGACACTTTGTTGTGCATTATTGCCTTCATTGTATTCATTAATTTATTTGTAGTGAACTATAGCAGACCAGAATCTTGCGTGAACAGCGACGACCAGTGATTGACCTGTGACAGCACCTTGAAACATATGTCCATCCGTTCACATGAAAGAGTTTGTGTGTGAACATGTTACGTGATGTAACATACGCATCTACAGTAGGTGTGATAGCCAACAATGGGTGAAATAAATGAGAGAACTGAGAGAGTAAAGAGGGTACAAGAAAAGAGGAAGGAGAAAGAGACAGAGTCAGGACAGAGAAGAGAAGCTCCTGGCCTGGTTGGTGGCTTTGCTGGTTGTTTACTTGGTGGGATTGATTGGTTGCTGGAGATTACAGAGTTACAGGAGAGAGAACCAGACAGCTGGGTACAGGGCCGGTGTTTATTTATAAATAAATGCTTTGAATAATTTAGAGGAACCATCAAGAGACCACATGGGCTATTCCCAAATTGAATAAGCAGGAGATATAAATACCACATCCTGAATTTTACGGTACTGTCGCGTCAGGTTTTCCTAAAGAAAAAGGTTCAATATAGAAAGAGAAGCTGTACTGGGTCTCAGTGGAGAAAAATACTTAATCAATTTCCCTGACAGAAAGCAGATGGATATGATGAAGATTATCTCAGATAACATCGTTAGACTACATCATTAGACTACAGTTTGTCCCGTATCTTCTTGAAACAACATCAGAAAATCCTCAGGCTATAATCTCTCTATTCATCCATTTTTTTCTCCTTCTCCCTCTCTCTTTCTCTCTCTTGTCTGTCTCTTTGTGTCTCTCTATCTACATATGCCACCGTATTTGCTGTGTCTGCTCCTTGTGATGTTGTCCTAGATTGCTGTGGCACTGGGGCAGAGAATCGTAAAACAGTGGTGTACTGCATGGATCACAGGAGTACAAATCAGACACACAGAGGCCGAGATAAATAGCAAAAAAAAAAAAGAGAAAAAAGTGAGCGATTGTGTGATGGGGAAACTGTGCATGCATGTGGTTGTGTGAAAGGAACAGAAATGTGCTTGTGCCTGATATTGTGATGGAAAGGGAAGAGATAAAGAGGACACTATAGAGGAGAAACAGATAGGCAAAATGAGCTGGTGTTTGTTGTCTTTTCCTTAAGTTGCACTGCATCTCATCCATACCTGGCTGATGGATAGAATACAGTATGAAGCCCTGTTGAAGAGCTACATGTTAAAAGGCATCCTAAAAGCTTAAAGCACCATTACACATCTATGAATACTGTCAGAAAAAAGAAACATCACAAGCAATTTTTTTCTTCTAAGTTGTGGTTGATTGATAGTACATGGGTTGGTGTTTCTATAACACTCGTGTAGCCTTCAAGATTTCTTTTTCCTCTGCCCTCTGTACCCCAGAACAAGTTACAACATGTTACATCATCCTTCCAGACTCACTGGATAAAAGCTTTGATTCACTTGAGTTTAATGTACGCGTTCGTTTATCATATTGTTCACTTTCAACAGTTAGAGACACTTGAGTCATTGCCGAAGTTGGTTCACAGCATGTTGTGGATAGAAAGGACAATATCCACATGTTCAGTGTTTGTTAGACAGTTTATCCCACAGTCAAGAAGGAAAAATGAAATGCTGTTTCCAATAAATATTGTTAATGGTGATTAAATGCATTTACTCTCTAACCCTCTTGCGAAAAGAGTCAGTTTCATATTTATACAGTTGAATTGTCTAATAAGTTGGCATTGTAATGAAGTTGAATGTGTGGACTGATTTTAAAAATCAGTGGTGCAATAAAGTACTAATGAGAAGATCTAATGGCCAAAATATAATAGTTTCCTGTAAATAAACATAATCGCTGCCTGGATTATATTCACAGGCAATGTTTTTTTGAAATAATTAAGTGCTTTGGTCAAATTTAGGGAAATATTGTGTATATTTCCTTAAATGTTAATAAACATGTTGTGCTTCAAGTCATTGCAGACTTTTTTTCTCTGTATTAAACCAAACTCATCTTTCCCTAACTTTAACCAAGTGCTGCCAGTAAACATAACCATAAAAAAGTTAATATTGATGTAGTTACTACTAGCAGATATTATACTGCAAGATGATATTTTGGTAAAAAAAAAAAAAACTACTACATTGTCACTAAACATTTCACTCTTAAGTTCAGTATCAACATTTCTGCTACTTGCCAAATATGTTAACTAACAACATTTTCTCATTATGTCGAGAGAAAATGTAATTCAGCTAGAATTAAGCTTCTAGCAAAACGTATTTGCTGTTGCCAGTTAGTCTACGAGTAGTATAGGAGACAAGGTTGTTGATTGTTGTTTTTGGCTGGACCAGCCACAGACCAGCCCTATAACAGCAGTGAGTGAGCGAGTGAGTGCCTGAGTGAGTGATGAAGTTACACCATAGGTCGGTCGACCGAGTGTTGCAGTTTCCCCATTGGCCGTTGCTCTTTCAAAATGAATCGAGATGCGAGATGATGGAAGCGGAGGACAGCAGCGTGACGCAGAGTGACTGTGTTTCCTGCTCCGAGCTCTGACGCTCTCAGCTCTGGTGTTAAATGCAGTGAAGTCAGCTAAACTCCTGTTTTTAAACAGATGCGTACCAGCGTCTCTGCTGTCTCCTCCTCTACCATCCAGTGTGATCGACTCTTCGGCTGACAGCGCTGTCAGCAGCCGGCAGGAGAGACGCTCCGCGGTGCGTTTGGATTTTATAACTGAACTAATACCAGGATTATTTCACTGACGTTTTCACACCACAAATGATGAACAACAGCATTAAAACACGGGTCTTGCGGGTAAAACATGAGACTCATGTAGCTGTTATAGCAATTTCTAGTGAGGTGTCTGCTCTGCAGGTGCTCTTGATTTAACTGTAACTGCGGTAACTGGGCAGAGATGCACCCAAAATGCTGTCAAAACTTTGATTTACAATTTCCCCCCCAGCCTCAATGATCATTGACAGGGAAAGAGGCAGAAAAAAGGCACATAGAGGCATGAGGGTGCACAGTTAAAGCACCTCAAATAACAATCACTCTGACAAAACACTCAATACGAGAGACATCTGCAGGGTGAAACAGATGAAAGAGCAGGGGGAGTTAAACGATAATTAGAATAGTTATGATTAGAATTAAAATAAGTTCTCTTTCAAATCAAACATCCCAAGATATGAGTGGAAAATATTGTCCTTGCAACTGCATTTATAACCTTTTTTTCTTCAGTGCACTATACCAGCACATTTTTACTGGGACCACTACAGAAAATTGCAGATGAACATTTAATGTCCAGGACTTGACATTATAGACACTACCACTGACTATCCCTGTAACAAATTGGCCACAATTTCACACATTAACCATACACTGTCCAGCCATATACTAGGTTTTGACCTAGTCTTGCTATTACAGGTTCGAATATCTGATTACACATTTTGCCAACTAAAATGTCCAACTGCAAAAATGGTAGCAAAAGGCCTTCAGCAATCAAATAAAAACATATGATATGCTTCGCAAAGTGGTCAGCAGTAATGTAGAATATTTGGGATTTATTGTAAATGGCTTAAAACATGCAGAAATATGAACATAGTTTTTTAAATACTACCAGTACACATATCAGTTTTTATACGTTTTTTCCCCTTTCAGAAAAATTTTAAAAGTTTCATGAAGTAGCTTCATTATATTTAACTTTTGGAAGTAGCATTAGCTACTCTTAGTGAAAGCTTGTTAATTAGTCAGTGTGGTAATTGGTAGCTTAATTAGCTGCATTTTATAATTAGCTTCATACATACTTGTATACACTTAATAGGCTTCTAAGAGTATACAGTAACAAAATATGGTTTCACTGAACTACAGTAACATTTGTGAGACATTTGAAAATTTGCAGCTACTTCTAGGTCGTCATTTATATTCCCTTCCCTTGATCCTTTCACCACCCTGTTGTGTCTCCATCCCGCTACCTCCTCCTTTACTGGCTTTCTCTTTCTCTCTTTCCATCTCTCCTGGCTCTTTGGTGAGTCACCTTGCATGTCTGAGTAATTATACACACCCACAGGCGCACACATGCACAACAATGCAGACATAAACAAACTTAGTATACGCAAGATAGTTATTCAAAATAATCAAAGTGAAAGTTTCATTATTTTAGTTGAGGAGGAATTTAAAGACGTTAGCAGTAAACTGTTCTTAGGTATTAACAGTAACAGAATTCATTCTCTGATCAGATAACTATAAACAGTATTGATACATCGCCTTCAATAACTGAAAACAGCCCTTATGTACTGATGAAACAATAAAATATGATCCACAGAGGTTTGAGTAATATAATCATGACTTTTAAGGATTATCAGATGCCAAAACACAGCACAGTGGTTTACCATACTATAAGATTTTACTAATAATAATGTAATGTTATCACAGAGACAGTTAGTCTCTGTCCTGACGATTGCGAGATGACAAACAGTAGAAATACACTGGTCACATTAAAAAAAAGTAGGAATGTGAACTTGTACGTAGGGTTGAACAATTTGAGAAAAATATCTAATTGTGATTTTTCTAATATTGTGATATAAATTGCAATTATTTTCTTTACATTTTCCACCCTGTGTAAAACTGACGTGAGGCGATCACCTAGATCATTTATATAGAAAAAAAATGTCACTCTTGATGGTCTCTTTTGATCAGTAAAAAGACTTTTTACTGATTTTTTCAATCATCAAAATGATAGAGTCGTGGATCCTATTCGACAACACCATCTTCGTTAAGTGTAAATAGTACAGACACCAGCATGCAAAGAGCATTTACAATGATTAATCGTTCCCTATTTGCATGTATTCGAATGATGTCAGATTGTGTTGCGGCAAAAGTGGAGCCAGGTTTAAACGTTATTGGTGGACAGCTCTGCAGGCAACAATCAAAAATGTTACATCTTTACCCAGAGTACCAATGTTAGTCTGAGCAAGTGATAAACCAGATTTCTTTCCTCTTTTATCAAATACACAATAAGTGGGTCAGTGTTCTTAAGGTGCAGAGGTTATTTTAATATTGGAATTTAGAACAGTAATAAATAGTAAAATATAAACATATATGCTCTCATATGTCCAATGTCAGTGCCACGTGGTGTCTGGTTGGGGCTAATCCTGTGGCTGCTTCCTCGCAGACACACCCACTGCTCTAAAGAACACAGAAAATCATTGCTAATATCCAGCAGCTTCATGCACTTAATGGCAAGGTGCATTAGGTTGCTGCTGTCATGCCCCCTGGCTGCTGCAAAGTAGAGCTCACTGAGAAGAGCTTGACTTCTCTTATGAATTAGATATGACATATTAGAGAGTGCATTAAATTAATCATGACAAGGAATTCCAGCTTGATTCCAATATTAAAAACGGTCTACCTTTTAATAACGACTAATTATTTACAGGGTGCTACAGGGCCATGATTTTACAGAACCAAATTCAGACGAGCCAGTCAGGATGAAAAAGGGCTGCCTCATTTCCAGATTATATATATATATATATATATATATAAATATATATATATATATATAAATAAATGATTTTTCCACAAGGCAAGGCTTGATGTTATGCTGCACCCACTGATGCATGTTAACCTCTTAACATAGGTTCCCCCTATTTTTCAAATAGCTTAAAAGTTCAAAAAATCATCTTATTCCACTGTCTAATAGTATCATATATACAGTATATTCTGTATCTAGTACAGAAGAACAACACACAAAAGGTAGACTAACTAATGCAGTAAATTAATTACCTAACACTATTAAAGAAAACAATTATTTGACCTCCCTTACTAAGAAAACAGGACAGAACAAAGATAATGTAAATACCAACCCACCCTTACTATCCCCCAACAGCTGCCATCACTACGACACATCCAGCATCTTATAATTACACTTCTGCAACAAATGAGGTCAGTGCGGCCGGGCTGGGAGATGAGGAATGAGAGTCCTGCCCCGGCATCAGCAGGTCTGTCTGGCTCCCTATATAGCCTGATGTCCTCTGGGTAACCAATCACTTGCAGCCAATGAACCAATCACCAGCCAAACCAGTCAGGCTGCTGTCCGCACACACTTGATGCACATCAGTAATTCTCATCTATGTCTGAAATCACTCCATATTTGATATATAGTGCTGTATAATTAATTCCTGCCGTTATGAGTGTGTGACTTATAAAACGTAGTGCCCCACAAAAATTACCACAAATGAATGAAGATGTCTGAAACATTTACAGACTGCGGATCTAAAACACAGACTTACAACCGCGATCTTATGTAAATGTATTATTGTGAAGATGTTTAACGATACATCTTTATGTCTTTGTTGTAATTTTCAAGTGTTACTTTATCTGTATGACAGATACACTGCAGCATTTTATAATAACACTGTAACATAATGCAGGAATGAGGAACTCAAAAGCAAGACTTGAGCAGAGCAGAGCAGAGCAGTTAAGAGCAAAAAAAAAAGTTCTTTACTTGAATAAAGCAGAGGTTGACAACAGGTACTCAGTCAATGAAGGCAAACAAAGCAGGCAGGCAAACCACACGTTGCTGGAAAGGGGCTGATATATACTGCTATACTGATGAAGGACTGGGGAACAGGTGTGCTAGTGGATGGGGAAGTCAGGTGATGGAACTGGCGGGAAAACAGGGGTAACTGCAGGGCAAGTGTGAGTGGCAGGATCTGAACATGGAAGGTTAGTAGCAAACAAAATGGCAAGAATGAATGATGTAAACTTAATCAGATTTGACCGTTTGACAAACACACATTATTCCCAAGCTAATAATCCTACTAGTGGTGGCTACATGCTCCTTCTACACTGTCTGCAGAACTGCACTTTACATTGCATTATATATGCACTACATTACAGCTAGGTTTGGTCACAAGTTCAACAGAAAAAGTGAAGCACAGGTTGATGTCTAACATGTGCTTGTTAGCAAAGTACAAGACAATCCGGGACAACAACAACAACAAGTCTTGTGAATTGTGTATTTTAGTTTAATACAAAAGAAGGGCCCGGCGGGTATCTTCCTCTAGAGAAAAACACAAGTCAAAAAAGGTTTGGCTGTATGAAACCTTTCATTTTTGCTTTAAGCTTATGTCACGGACAGCTGTCATCTCATTGGTTGTGCATTTAAAAGTCACCAACAAAACAATTTAGAAGTTGAGACTGTTTGAAGTGTGAGTGCACCGGGGGAGCGGAGATGTGCCTCACCCAAGGCAGTGCTGTGGCGAGGTTGGGGGTCTTCTCTCTCTCTCTCTCTCTCTCTCTCTCTCTCTCCCTCCCTTGAGGAAAACAATTGATCACACCGGCACAAAGCAGTTCTGCTGGCCACAAGAGGGATGTTGAGTGCAGTCAAATGTTTAACCCATAGAGATCAATGCTTTTCTTCCTTACAAGATTCAGTGTGGAGTTACTCTTTTCATTGATCCACCCACACACCCTTTCTTCCCTTTTCAACACCTGGTTATTATAATGCATATATTGGACAAAAGTCATTAAAAGACCTTGAACTGGCTGACTCACAGTAACAGACAAACACATTCACACTCAAAGCTCACAGCTACTGTATGTGCAGTTAGTGTTGTTTCCATTTCACTAAGTGACATGGTGACAGATCAGCATGCAGGTGACAGATAAAAAGAGTAAAAACAAATTGTTTACTTTAAAATAGATTAAATTGTCATAATGCATGGCTGAAGTTTTACTTTCATCTGCTTCTGTTATGCTTTAGTAGAACCTATTATAAGTGTGCCAAATGTGGAGTTCATTCATATGCAGAGATAAAAAATAATAATGGTATTGCGATGTGGAGTAGCCATCTGACTAGAAACAGATTTTATACAGACTCAGGTGGGTGAGATTTCCAAATTGAATTGAGTCAAATGTTCTTGGCGATAGGCAGGTGGTTAATTGTCGAGTAGTTGATGCAGAGCTAACATGATGACAGCAGAGCAGCCAGAGGAAAGCCACACAAACATGAGAAGCATTGAAACCACTAAGCCACTGTTCAAACACATAATACTGACTAATCACAAAGAAGAATGTCGCTCATACATTGTTTGGATAATAATATCTGATCTGCTGTATTAGGTGCACATGATCTACGTTCAAGATTAACTTTATTGTCCCACAGAGTGGGAAATTTGTCTTAGGCTCTTCACCTGCAGCTGCATTAAAAGACAACATGGGCAACATTGTGGGCAGCTCACTGAGCTTTATCCCTGCAAAGCATGGGCTAAGTGAGGTCTGTGTGTGTAGTGTGGTATTTATCACAGAAAATAAAATTTATCAACAGGACAGGAAGTTAATTATTCAAATGTAGTTGCAGGCTAGAAGAATATCTGTTAATTCCACAGGAAAACCAGGAGCAGACATATTACTGATGGTTGGTTGGACAAATTACATGCTGTCGACCTGATTAATTAGAGGTAACCACCCTGGTGACTGATTTCTCCTAAACTGCGGTATTCAATTAATTGGGTCCCTGTTAAAGTATCTGGAGATGAAATGAATACGTGCTTCAGCGCACAAGGTTAAAAAATAAATTACAGGTCTGAAAAATAGTGACTGCTTAATGCAGAGAGCAAAAACCCAATAGATGTTACTCTATTTTAAGTTTAAAATATAGTTCAACGTAAGTATCAGACACCTAATTTACAAGTTAACACTGTTATGTCATCAAAACGACACCATGGTACAAGCAAAGCCACCTCAATGAAAGAATTATTTAAAGAATATTAAAAAAAGGGAAATATTCATATTTATCGTAAACTCTCAAGGTTGGTACACAATTATTTTTTATTGCCTTATATGCCTTGAATTTGTCTCTCTTTCACTTTTATTTATTTTTCAAATAAATAAGCTTCTAACCAAATAATTCAACAACTCGTTCAAACTAAAACCCCTCCCCCATATAGCTCTTGTCCAATCAGTGTGTAGCAACCGTAACTAGCCACCACATGTCTGTCAAGCTTCGGACTGCTCCTGATGTAGAAGCGATGTGCATGTAGTAAGAAATATACTCTGCATTTAAAGATTTTGGACGGTGGTGTCTTTTTTTACTGTAAGGAATGTATTAAACTGTGTTTATCCATTTTAACATAAGCTGTAAACGTCATAATGTCGATCTTGCTCATTACCTACAATAAACAAGCTTTATTTCCAAGGCCAAGAAGCACACACAATTAACTACTTAATTTGTTTGTGGGCTTTCAGGCTACATTGAGTGAATACCACAACCACTGTGTGCCCACTGCTTGCAAACTGTTCCTGGAGGGTCACATTAGCGGTTCTTCCTCTGGGAAGTTTATACACCAGCAACCTCAGCCAGTATTACATTTGCTAAAAACACTGGTTAGTCCTCATCCTAACATCTCTTTCTCTTTTACAGTTAAAAATTAAAACCTAGGCTACTGTTTGAAAGTACAAACATGACTGTAAACTAAGCAAGCAGGGTTGTGTTAGAATGGGTTCTCTGATTATGTAATTATCCTTAATATACTCATAATACAATGACTAATTACTTGTGTCACACCCAGGAGATGAACCCAAAAGCAGACAGCTGACAGCTGGATTCAGTGAAGCAGTGTTTACTTAGTAAAGTTGCAGGCTACAGTGTCTTCTGTACAAACAGAAGTAAAAGGGCAACACAAAGGTCCAGAAAACAGGCTGAGGTCAACAAACCAAGCAGGCAGGTAGATAAACTGGTTGGAAAACAGGCTGGAACTCTCAGCGCAAAGGTTAGAGAGATGATCTGGCAGAGGTCAGCAGGTATATAGCAGACTGACTATGGTAATGAGAGACAGGTGTGCCGGCAGATGATGATCAGGTGGTGGCTGGGGCAGGAACACACTGAGGGCACTTGGTGGGCAGATGGGGGAATAGCAGCCCTGAAATGACAAGAGAGGCTAGTGAACAGGAAAACAGGTGAGGCTGGGAGATACTGTTATAAATCAGATGCATCTGTGACAGTTCTACACTGCAATACAAACATTATACTTATTTATTTCTACGTCTTCTTTATTTGATGAAGTTGCTGACCTTTTGCCACACACATGCAGCTTTAGCCTCATTTGTTTAGCATGATATCACGTTTGTAGCCATCAAGTGCATATTTGAGACCCCTTTTATAAGAGTTTGAGTCAGCCACAGACGGTGTTTTAAACCAATTCATGGAGCCAACATGAGCTTAATTAACTAGCTAGCTACAGCCAATAAAATCTGTTAGCGACAGTCATGTATGCTTGTCAGCTAGAAATAACAATCAAAGCCCCATTTATTGTTTACTCTACATTTTGTGTGTAAATCTCAATGGAAGGCTTGACAGGCGTATCAACAATCAGTCCCTCCAGGATTTAGTTTTTTTTTGTGATTATTGTGGCCAAAAATGTTTTGATTTTGCAGCGGCTTTTCACAAAAATTGTGATAGAATTTGCAACGTTTGTGCGGTAAAATTACGTGAATTTGGAAAAATTGCAAGCAAAGGAAAATAATGCGATTTTTTTTTTAAACTGCTACCAATGAAGAGTCATAATCACTTCCTTTGATAAAAAGCATACTGCATATCACAGAAACAACTATATTTCAGTGCTAATTTTTAAATTTATTTTATGAAGATGGGCCATGGGCTCAAAGTTATATAAAAAAGAAAATACTGTACTTGAGTTCCATTTATAAGCCTTTATTAAATAAACTTTTATCTCAACATTAGCACCAAATATGTTGTTTATTCATTGCAGACAGTTTCTTATGCTTCACGGTAGAAAAGTGACTGTCCAGAGAAGATTTCCGCTTGTGGTCTACCACAATGTTACAAGGAGTACAAAACACTTTCCCTCCGCTGTTGTGCAAAACATTTGGGAATTGTGAATGGTCTATGGCAGTAATTGTTGTTGGCAGGTGAGATTTGTCCATCTCCCACCTGAATGCGGGCCTGAATCCTTACTGAATGCGCACTGCATGCTGCAATGACGCAAGTTACCATGACATGAAATGTAACAATTGGTCCAAATCACAAGCAGTTTGTTGATTTGGCCATTTCATGCGGAAAGCTGTAATGTAGCAAAACTGCAAGCTCTCACAAATATAGTGGAAATTTCTTGAATTTGCATCAATTATTGCATTTGCAAAATTGCAATTTCCTGATCAATAACTAAAGGGCAGAGCTTAGCTAACGGTCAAGTACTATATAGCACAGTTGAAAAGGGCTCCTCAGTGTCTTGTAGAAACAGTGTTAATGGTAAATAATGTGGTTTTAATGAACAAATTTAAAAGAAGTTTCCGAAAGACATATATAGTATGATAGTGGTGTATAGTGAAAAAATGCACCCAAATCAAATGTCCCGTGGACAATTAATGTTTATTTTTATAGGGACGAGTATAAAGCATGAACACATACTACAGCATTTATAGCCTAAGCTAGTTTGCAATGCCCGTCCCTAGATGAGCCTTTAAAATCCATAAAACTCAACAATACATATACGTAATAGGAAAACTACAAAAAATTCTGGGCCATCTGACATAGCATTGCACTGATGGATTAAACGTTAATACAGTATCACTTCCAGTCTTTTAAGGGCACCTTCCAATTGAGGATCAAACACGATGTGGTAAATTTCATCCTTATTTAGAACAACAACAAAAAAAAAAAAACTACATTAAGTCACAGTTATGTCGCTTAAACGTTCAAGCCTCTTTAGGGATTAGACAAGATTAAATAACTCAATAAGGCTCACACATTCAGAGGGCATTTCTCAGGCAACAAGAATACAACATTCAGCACAACCGAGAGAAGTGAAGAAAGGCAGCTGGCTGCGAGGAACGATGGAAAGTGGGCAAGAAAAGGCGAAATGGGTTGACTGAGGGCATGACAAAGGCATCTTCACGGAAATTAGATTTGCAAGCATGAAGTCAGTGCACTCCATCTGATGTCTTGTGTAGTCTGTGAAGTTTCTAAGACTGTTAACAGTTGCAGTGCACCATCCTGGATTGGAAACACCTACTGATTTCTAAAAATACATTAGGTTGGCAGTAGCGCTAAGGCATATCTCACCCTGAACCCTCTCAGATCTTTAAGGGGTTGTTTTTCAAAACATGGCACAGCATTCATAAGTTTCAGTGGATGTAATGAAAGTCTTTCTGTGTCAGCTGTGCCTACATAGAAACCTGGCTCAGAGTTCAGACAAAAATGGGCTTAAGATGAGATATATCAGAAGTTATATATTGCAGTAGTGAGCACCTTCTATCACTAACGCCTTACTGATTCAGGCCTTCCAACAACAAGTACAGCTTTCTGTAGCACTGATAAGGTGAAATTGCTTTCACTAGACTGTACCTGCACTGTAATTCTGTCAAAACACCAATGCCAGCCATTTTCAAAATCAACAACATTGAAGTCCACAAGTGGTCTGGCTCACCAGCCTGACGTAACATCCCATCTAACTGTCACCACCCACAATAATAGCTAACTTTTCATTAGCTGCTTTATGTCTGCAAAAGGGGGAATTATTAGAGAAAACTTTTGCCTGCATTTTGAAGTCATTACCTGCACCTGTCGATTTTTGGTAACGTGAGAATCTTATTTTCTGTCTTTCATGTAAACATCTCTTGAGGTAAAAATCTGTACAGTGTAGGTGATTGTTGCCAGTTTAAACCTGATTTGGGCACTTTAAACACTACATTCTCGGATGTGTCGAAGTGTTTCTGTGAATGAACTCAGATGACTTTAGGCATTTTTATAAATCATAGTTGCGGCTTGACTATAAGGCAACATATCATTAGTTATTCTGTTATTGATATTTGACAGTTCTTTCAGGCTGTCTTCTGTCTTCAGTTTCCCACTTACTCATCCATTTTCTTGCTTAGCTTGATGATGACTGATTCTGAACACCTGCCTCTGCCCTTCTTGCCACTTGTCTGTCCAACATGACACGTGGCCTTTGCTTTGGTGAGACATTAACCACTGAAACAATGAACATGTCGTTTTCTCTTTTTTACCAAAGTGTAAATGTGTGTTACTTTTTTTTTTTTGTCCCAAAAGAGTGAACGAAATATTTTAATGCCTAAATTAATAGTGAATGTCATGGATGAAATTAGAAATATTGTTCTAGTGTAGTAATTAGAAATTTATAGTGTCATGTGGTGCTTTTTTCACTGTGGAATAAATTCCTAAATTGTTGTTTTTTTAATTAGGTTTACATTGCATTAAAGTTTCACAGTTAAAATTAGGAAACCATTAAAAATAGAAACAGACAAGAGACTCTCATGCCTAAATGTTTTTGTCCTCATCTGGATTCATCTATCTCAAGCAACAACGTTGTCTCTTAAATGCCAGTTGGCGCGCATCCAAGTGGCTTTTAACCAAGGAAAATCTCCATGCAGGGGAATGCAATATAAATGCAAAACCAGTATGAAATGGCAATAGGTGAGTCAACCATAAAAAAGGTTGTCACTGGTGTCTGTTAAAAATAACTCATTAGACCTTTGACACAGAAATAATCTTTTCTACTGTGGAGATTAAATATTAAAAGTATGTTGATTTGTGTGAGATCCAAGCTGAGCCGCGTAATACTGAGAAAGACTTTGAAGTTGAACATTAAAAGTCTGACAAACCCCAAAATGTTGTGGTGTAGACGTGTGGATCAGTATTATGTTCTTGACGGGAGGAAGTCACTGAGCTCTTATTGGAAGAAAACACTAATTTTTCACTTACCAATGTTCTCATTTGAAATCATATCGATTTGTCACTTCAACAGACTTGGAGTGAAAATATGTTCATCATAAAACTTATAAAACCCATAATATCACCACATTTTGTGAGAACGACAAACTGTGTTGTAGGGATGTAAAGATTCATTCTCTGCATCAATCTATTTATTATAAATTATGTTGATTCACTTGCTTTGATCTGCTAAAACAAATGTAATGAATGAAACTATTCTTGAATCTTGGGAAAATGTAATAATGTAACATTTCTGACAAAGCAGTTCACAAAAACAGACAAAAACAGCAACCAGGATTTGTCCGTATGTCATTTATCCTCATAGCGCGACAACCCTGAAAATAAAATCTACTTGACGTTTATTGTACAATTTAAGACATTTAACTGTTGATCCAAATGGCTTCTTCATCTCTAATTGCGAGCAGGCAGGTAGACAAGTTTTGTTCTCAGTTGGCATTTCATGTAATTTTTGTATTCAATACAAAAATATATTTGTTACATCTAAAGTCATCTTTCAGGTTGGAAACACTGTTTTGTAGAAATAGCTTTAAATCTTCTGTGTTTGGCAACTAAAATCGCTCTTTCATTGATTCTTCATGACTCTAATAGAATCTCTGTTAAGCGAATGATTGACACCACTATGTAAAACTTCTTAGAGAGAAACGAGCTCTACTGAAGTGGCTTCAGTGCTCTATCAGCTATTGTTGTTCATACGAATGACAAGAGACACGTCTTCTCATGGCCTCTACAAAGAGTACAGTATACCAAACCTCATGATTCAAGTCATATTATCATTGTCATGTCATCATCATGTGATTATAATTATCATTTTCATCTTACAGTATCTGGCAGCTTTTGTGATGTTTTCATCACCTAATAAGTGTCTCCAGCACAACAATAATGACGCAGGGTCAGCAGAAAACAATGGCGTAGTCCAGTTCCTGTCTCTGACTCTGACCTTGATGCCGCGCCGTCTCTGATCATGGACATCTTTAAGAGTACTCCTGATGTGATGGGTGATGAGGGCGTCCCGGGTGCTTGCTAATGGGTGCAAACTAGAGCGTAGGATGACATTTCCATGAGCAAGACTGTCTCTTGTCAAACAGACGGGACACAGTCTGACTGATGATCTGACTGGTCCCGAGGCTGTTTGGAGTCCAACCCACTCACCACTCTCATTTACAAACACACACACATCACTAAACACACATATGCTGCACCTGATCACCCTCTCTTCTGTACAGCTGGTGTAGCCTTGTATAGCCAGGTGTGTGTATCTCTTTGTCTTGCATCTTTTTTTTTTTCTTTGTTTTTCTTCATGGATGAGTGACACTGTAGATGTTTCTATGTGCCTTTAGTGAGTAAGCAGTAGAGGTCAGCGGGGGGGGAAAAAAAGTAGAGCCAGCTGTAGACTTTAAAGGGAAATTCCAGTATTTTTCAACCTGGACCATATTTTCCCATCGTTTTGGGTCTAAGAGACTAATGGGGACAAAATTTTTTGGAATTGGTCCAGTAGTGAGTGAGAGCGCTTCAGCCAGCAGCCGCAAAAAAACGGGCTCGTTTGAAGCAACTGTGTCCGCAAAGTGCATCCACTAAAAGTGCTTGTTTTTGCCACTGACAGGCTCAGATTGTTATTGTAAGTGTCTGTGGGTGACTTACATATTGTAATTCCTCACACAGTTACGTGTTGAAACCACATTATTCTTACCGTGTGGAGCTAAGCGTTTGGTCTAGCCAGCCTCGCTCTTTTCATCCAGTTGATTCTGTGGAGGTGAAACAGTCTCCAGGACGACAATCTTGATAAACGCTGTAAATCCATTTGTAGTAGTTACACAGTTGGGATTAAACTCTCATCCGTGGACACTTATAGATTGTCTGAGTCTGGCAGCAACAGGTACTACTCTGCAGAGAAAGTTTTCTTCTTCACTCCTCAGGAGAGCACATCAGAACATCAACAGCTGAAAAATACCAGAATTTCCCTTTAAGGCACACAGGTGTAGATAAGAAGAGCAGTGAAAGAGCCACCCAGTCAGCCCCCCCCCCACACCCCCAGAGACACAGTCAGACAGAAGGGCTAAAGGAGGTGTGTCCATATGGACTTCCCTGTCAAACCCACTCAGCTCAGCAGTCCATCATAGCGCTGTGGGGCAGGGTTAACACTGTTCTCAGGTCTAAGTGCCAGTAATGAAGTCACAAAACACCCCACACAGGGACCCTAAAGTGACGACACTGCCAGAAACAGCGACTGCCACAACCAGTTGCTGATTACTGTATGAGCTGATTAGGCCTCTGCTGCATGTCTGCATGAGGTGGCTAGACCTGTGCACTGTTTTTGGAAACATTGTGCCAGCGTGTGCTCATTACGCCGATGCACATGGCAGATATGTTTATGTTTTTGATACGGCCGATATTACTGGCCGTTTGTAGCTTGGGCGCATATGTGTGCTGATCCAGTAACCAACGAGAAGTTGGAGCACAGAAATGCCAAAAATATGTTTTAAAAACAGATCATGTATCGATTTACTTCACTGATTGTGTTTGGTCACAATCAATCTTTGCGTGTAATTTCTATTACAATGGTCTCTATAAGCAACAACAGAAACATATTTTACAGATTGTAAAAAATAAGATAATATGTTACATGTTTAATTACAATAAAATATCCCATTTTAAAATGGTTAAACTTTGCAAACAGGGTTCAGAATTGATCAAAGAAAATTAATAATTGCAGATGACTCACTAACATTTGCTGCTGGCTTATGAGAAAGTGAGAATATCATAACCTTTTATTAATTACTTTATTAATGATTTGACTATTAATGACTCATGTGGCAAACCAAAGGTTGTTCTTATTAATGGCTTATAACCAAGTACATGATTTATCCACTATTAATAAAGCAATTAGTTGCAACTTTTACAAAGTGTGCCTTATTAGAAAGTGGTATTTTAAAAACCAAATATCAGACATTATATATCCATGACATTTTTTAAACTCTCTATTATCAATATTGGTTTTTGGTGTCAAAAATCCAGTATGGGTCAGGCTCTACTGCATGCATGCAAATGTGTGTTCCCACACAAGCCTGCCTATGTGTTCTGTCTGACATTTATCCTCACTCGGCTTTATATTGTCCAAATCAATGTGACAAAGCAAAGAAAATGTGTATAATACATGTCCGTGTGCCATGTAGCTGCATAATAAGCTTTGGCTGGTTTAGGTTCTACATTATCACTACGCTGCTATTCGGGTTTGTGTGTGAGTCTGTTTGAATCTTTACCTTCCTGTTGTGTTCATGTGATTAAGGTGACAGAGAGCGCGGTTTAAAAATGCCAGTCACACCGCTCTAGGGCACGCGCTAGTAAGTATGCTACTGAGCAGTTGTTGCTATGCTACCGCTGAAAAAAACAGTAGGTGGGTGACACAAGTTGAAGTTAAACTTCAGGAGGTGCATGTTTTTTGTTTTTTTTTTCGTAAAGGAATTTTCTGCCCGAATGCATTCACGCTGACAGGTTGTTTTAGAGAAGTAGTGAGTTTGGGAATTACTGTGTAACATTGGGAAGCAGGTAGAGTAGATGCGAGGTTTGGGTAAGTGGTTCTCAATCTGTTGTGGATATGATTAATGGGATGAGAAAAGAATATTTATATCATACAATTATTCATATAATGTTTATTTTTTTTACCATAATCACACTTTTGTTCTTGTGAAATACCGGGTACTGGATAATTTCTTAGACTCAAAGCACTGACTGATAGTTGATGAAACAAAATAGACTATCCTAATTACGTCCATACGTTTTCTCTCAACATAATGACAAAATGTTAATTAACATATTTGGCAAGTTACAAAAAGGTTGATAATTAATGTATCAGTGAAATGTTCACAGACAACACAGACAAGTTCTTTTTTATCTCCGCCAAATATTTGATCTGGCAGTACAATATCCACAAGTAGAAACTACAGCAATATTAAACTTTTTATGGTTACATTTAAGTCCTGACAGCAGTTGGTTAAGGTTAGGGAAGGATTGTGGTCTTGGTTTAATACAGAAATAAAGTCTGCAGTGATTTGAATTACATGTTTATTAACATTTAAGCCACAGCACAATCTTTCACTCACCTTAACCAAAGTGCTTTTCTTGCCTAAACCTAACCACACGTGGGACTCGAGATGCAAACCCAAGTCTGTGGTGTCAGAGTCCTGCATGTTGTACTTTCCCCACCCACCCCGACCTCCTCCCTGCGACTTCATGAGCGATGTGGAAATGTAACACTTCATTCATTCGAAAAAACATTACCTTTGAACATAATCCAGGCAGCGATTATGTTTGTCAACGCAATGTAATTGGAAAAACACTTAGTTGTATGTCAATGTAATTTCTAGGAGACAGGGTTGTCCCATAAAAAACACCAGCATCAGTTGCTTCATTAACCTCCCCAAAAAGGTGTATGTTTACGATCAAGTGCCAAAGACCTCTAGCAGCTTTAGAAATTACAACTCTTGTCCGTCGGGCACACAGAAGGAACCTTGTTATTGAGGGACTAAGTCTGTGGAGGAAGGAAGTTGGGGTGGTTGGATGGATCGACAAAATGTCTGAATTTTCCTATTTCTTACTGACAGTCAACCATGGTTTCTTTTAACTATGACCACAATCTTTCCATAACCTCAAAACCTCAAAACCAAAAAGTTATCGTCTGCATCATGACAGAGTTCCCTAATCTTAACAAAATAGTTATTTACCTAAACAATGATTTTTTTTCCTAACCCTTAGAAAGTCGTTATTGTGCCTAATCATGACCAAACCTTAGAAAACTGTTATATTTTTTATTTGTAACAGTGACTTCCACAAAAAGATCCGCATCAGAAAATGTTCGTCGGTCTAGGGCCTGTTGCATAAAAGCAATCTGTGAGCACTGCTTGTAAGCAGAATGCAAATGGTGGCATCTCGTTTCACAAATGATTGTTTCTCATAAGATGCAGAAACATTTGTTAATAAATCGGTTTGTTTTGATTGGTGAAAAGTGTCAGAAATAAAGCAAGTGGAAATGATCTCATTTTGCAAATTGCAGTTTGCGTGTTGCAAATTTTTAGTGAAACTGGCCCCTGGAGGGCACTGACAAAATATATATTTTGTTGTTTGATTTGGAGGACTTGTTGATAGAATGACTAAGCAGAAGGAAATTGTTCTTTGGTTGAACTGTTGACGGCAGTTTAAGGATTGTTGAGCCATTAAACTCAAAATCTACGGAAGCCCTGAGAGGCAAGTAAGAAAAAAAATTCCTGTGATCCATTTTCAAAGTCTGATCTAATTTTTTTTCTTCTGTGTTTATGATACAGAAGAACAGGTGAAAAACGGTGAAAAAAGGTTTTGCCAGGATAATCTTTCTAAGTTCTTAATTTACTTAATTTTTTTTTCATCCGTGAAACAGGTGAAAAAAAAAGTTTTAGCAGGTGATTTTTTTTTATTTGTCAGGATCATTTTTCTAAGTGTTTGTTGTTGTAATACTCATTTCGGCCACAAGAGGCTGAAGTGCACCGCTACCCCATGTTCTAAATAGGGCTGAAAGCATTCATGTTTCCTTTCAGGTGAGTTTTAATTTCTCCATGCACTCTAAACACAAGGTTCATATATTGTGTGTTAGCAAGTTATGTAACATTCCTGTCATGTCTTTCTTTTGGCTAGAAATGTATTTTAATCAGCACTAATCTGCCGTTAGCATTAGCTATACTGACATTAGCTGTTAGCCAGCTAGCTAGCAAGTGAAAAACATTTTGATCTGGCTAACCAACCGCTTCAACCTAGGTCAAGTTGACTGCATAGCTAACGTTAGTTTACTGTAACATTATTCATAGTAACAGGGACACTTCACCCCTTATTGTTTTACCAATAAAGATAAAAATAAAATAAAAAACCCTTATGAGTGGGACATTTGAACACTTGCTAAGGGAATAGGATAATTTTGTGCATTTAATGATAGATATACACAACAGAATAAGCACTTTGGATACATTGTGATTTTGGCAATTTAAACTAGTATGGTTATTATTCATATTTAGGTATGATGTAGAACTGAATGCTGTTTATTGAATATTGCAATTATAGTCTGATGCTTATTCTTAATCAGTCCTTCAGTTGACAGTTGAACCATTGGTACTTAGACAATTGGTTCTCTAACCTTTTCATGCCATGGACCCCCATTTGATAAGACTTTTTGATGTCCCAGGGTCCCCTATCTGAGGAGACAATTGTTAGATATAATTAGATAGATTTAGTAGAGAATTCCATAACCGTCTATATCGTAGGTGGGGAGATAACTGTACATTGTGCTAACTTCTAGTGAATAGAATATTAGTAAAATTGAACTCCAGAGGGCAGGATGAGACCTACACACTGTTGGGAAGAAAATCAAACCTGGTCAGCTGTGCATAGGTAAGGTGATATAAAGTATGACCCAAGCTATCCAAGCATATTGAAGCAGTGAGCCAAACTTGATTATGTTGGCAGATGAAAGTGCTCAGAGAGAAAATGGGAACATAGTGCTAGTCTTACCTCATGAATACTTTTATACGAAACACAGTAATGATTGTACATTGTGCAGTGCATTAAAATAACCCAATTTTAGCTAACTCTCTTAATACATTATAATTATGACTCACTTTAAGTAGTGGATTTCTCCCCTTCCCTTTCGATTTTTACTTTTGCTCAAATGATTGGTAAAGTGGTATTATAAAGCATACTTGCTTAATATTTTAATACTTGCCATGGGTGCCATTAATTCTGGAGCAGTAAATAGATAATGTATTTGGGATATCTTAATCTTTTCTAAAATCAAATATGAGGATGCATGGTAACCAGAGACCTTGTAGCAGAAACCGCTGGGTGGTGCATGCTTAAAACCTGAACTGAGTGGAAACATTTTTCTATCAAAGATGTTTTTGTAACAAAATTTACTTAGATACTGATGATAGGGGTCTTTTAGGTCTTCAGTTTACTGCCTGGCTGGCATTACCAATATTGAACTGACTTGTCAATAAACAGACTTTGGTTTAATTATGTAATATCTGATATTATACATTATGGCAAACAAAGGCAAGGGAAAAAATCCACTACTTAAAGTGAGAAGCATAATTATAATGTATTGAGAGAGTGAGCTAAAAGTGGGTCATTTTAATGCGCTGCACGTTGTACAATCATTACTGTGTTTTGCATAAAAGTATTCATGAGGTAAGACTAACAACACGTTTCCATTTTCTCTCTGAGCACTTTCATCTGCCAACAAAATCAAGTTTGGCTCACTGCTCGAATATGCTTGGATAGCTTGGGTCATACTGTATATCACCTTACCTACGCACAGCTGATCAGGTTTAAAATTCTCCCCAACAGTGTGTAGGTCTCATTCGGCACTCTGTGAAACAAGACAGCATCATTCGGAGTCGTAGTTGCTGTTACTTATATTTTTTTTTCCTTAAATAAATAAACAAAGCTTATTAATCTTACATGGCCTCCTCCTTCACCGACGTGGCTTACACCTCAAGGGTGGAAAAGTCAAATGTATTCGCTAGACGTTAGCACAATGTACAAGAATGACTATTCTGATCAGAGATTTCACTCTCTCCATGGTTATCCCCCACCTACAGTACAGACAGTTATGGAATTATCTACTAAATCATATCTAACAACTATCTCCTCAGATAGGGGACCCTGGGACAGACATCTTATCAAATGGGGGTCCACGGTTTGTATTTTTTTTTTCACTTGCCTCTCAGGGCTTCCATAAAAAAACAACTTGGTTATTTGGCATGTTTGGTAATAAGAGAGGGTGTGGAAGGAAATGCCTCATGGTAACCCAATAAGATAACCACACACAGTTTAACATTTACAGCAGATTATGTGGTTAGTGGAGGGTGCAGATGTCTGAGGGTGTAGCCTGATTTCTACAGTCATTAACTCTTAATATGTCATTATTTTTACATCTTACACAATCACTTTATGGATGCTCTCTGGAGTCATATCCTCTGGAGTCATATCCTCAACATATTGTGTAATAGGGAAAATGTGTGCGCGGGCTCATGTGTGTACCCGTCTTTGTGTCTTTGAGAAAGAAGAGAGAGAGAAGGCCAGATACAGAGAAAGAGACAGATCAGATAGGAACTGGACAGACAGCGGAAGAACTGAGATGGAAGACTGATGTTATCGCTGCAGTGATGTTACACTGAGAAGATTAGAATTTGAATCCTGGCACAAGTCCACAGCTCTGAAATTAAGGGCACAGTCGCTATATTGGCAAAAGAAAATTATAGAATATATTGTGGGAAGAAGAGCAAAGAGAGAAAGAGAGATGTTTAATCTCAGACATTTTAAATAGGTCTTTCATTGGGGGTAATGATGCTCCACATTGTTCACAGTAATGTATGGGAAAGTTGTTGATCCTAAGTGGTTGTGTTAAAATGTAATCCCACTTTTATGAGCTCAGAAAGGGAAAAAAATGTATGCAGCCCCCCACAGGACTGCAGCAAATTGAATCTTGTTAAATAAAGATCACCAGTAGTCTGGCTGCTCTATCTGCTCCCAATGATGATTGACAGCACATGTAGGGGATCATGTGCGGCGATCCTCCAAAAAACAAGAAATCATATTCATTTTAAAGTAAAAATTATATTCAGAAGACCAGCCAGGTGTGATGTCAACTCTCTCTCTCTCTTTCCATCTTTTTCATTTCTTTGCCTCGACTGGTTTCACGTAAAAACTTCTGTCACTTCAGTCAGTTTTCACTCTCTGAAGTATGATATTATTTGGCACATTTCAGCCCGCAGAGAGAAAAGTTTGCCACACTAGATAATCTGCATCTCTTAAACTAATTTTCAAATTATATTTCAAAGGATCAAGTGAAGACGTGACATGAAACGGTAAATGAAACTAGTGATGTTTTGAGCCACTTTTGAGCCCCGCATAGACTTTTAACATTCACTCTATTTAACATAAACCCTTAACCTTTACATACTGTGACCCTCTACAGTATCTCCTCATAATTAGTCTCTATACCAAACTTCTGAACCACAAATCTATTTTTCATTCATTACATACATTATCAGTCATTACTAAATGTATGATTAATCCTTAATGAAGCTTTCAGAGAGCAGAGAAAGTGTATATAGGTTTTACACGATCCTGTGTTACCTAAAACATGAGAACATAACTGCCATCATGATTTCAATTAATGTTATTGAATATGAAGAATGCAATGATGATTTTTGAATAATAACGGATCAAATTCAACCTGAAACACCCTCTATGTAGAAAAATGTTGTGTATATTATATATGTCAAAAAATTTCAGGCTAAAAAATGGTGTTTAAGGTTTTTTTACTGCGCTCAAATGGGTCAAATTTGACCTGAACAGTATGTAAGGGTTAAAGGGATATAAATAAATTCCATTCAATTCTTAATAATTGTGTAGTCTGCACATCATTTTGTGACATAAAGCAGTGAGATTTTATTTTATTTTAAATGTACCAGTGGAGAACTGGTACATTACAGGTAGCCCAAATAATTTAGCAACCTTAGTGGGTATGTGTGGTATTTTGTAGGCTTGAAACTAACAATTATTTAGCTGATTAATTTGGTTGGGCTGTCTAATGTCAGACAAAAGTGGAAAATGCCCATCACAATTTCCTGAGGCCCAGAGTGAATTTTGTCCAAACAACAGTCCAAAACCTGAAGATATTCAGTTTACTTTCATATATAACAAAGAAAAGCAGCAAATTCTCACAATTTAGCAGCTGGAAGAAGGGAATATTTGAGCTCTAATTTCATCAAATAAAATAAAGTTCACCATGCCAGTGATTCACATACATGCTGTATGTCTCTGTGCCTTTTCTTTAGTTCACCAGGCCTGCAGTGTAAATGTGGGTCTGAGCTGTGCCCACTTCCTGAATAGAGAGAAGGTGTTTGTTGGAGGAAGATGTGGATCCTCATCACACAGAATATTTGTTCGCACAACAACATTAGGTGCTTCCAGATAAAGGGTGCGGGTGGCCTGAAGGCAGAGCACAGGCATCCAGTTAGGCAAATTCTCTCCCCACGAGAGATTTCAACTTGGCTCTCTGCATGCTGTTGCAGTGAAATTTATTCAGCTCTATCTGCCAGTCTCCTGGCACTCTCTCAACACCGGCTGCAAATGGATTCGTATAGTAAAAATTTCAAAATTAAATTTCCAAGGCTCAGGGTCACCTTACGTATTCGGCTCTGATGTGTTTGTGCATTTATCCAGCTGTTGGGAAAGTACAGGTGGTGCACATATTTGCCACTAATTGACATGTTAGAAAATACCATATTATTGCGTATTGTATTTGTTTGTCCATAAATGCAGTTTTGTTTGGAGCGTTTGCTCTGTTTGTGTCCCCTTCAGTCCCCCAGTGAGGGTCTGATGTACTATGTTGTTGCATAACAGTGTTTTTATTCAAAAGCTTGGTAATGGCTTTCCTGCTCTTAGCCACAGATCTGGCATTTTCATCACTCATCTCATCAGCCTCTTTCGCATGTAGAAACTGTTGGATTGTCACATCAACATTTCCTGCAGCACTAGTTCACACTGTCATTCACTCAGAACATTACAGTGCTAAAAAGCTGGGTCTGCATCAAACTTACAGCAGGTGAATATGTCATGGTCAGGAAATATTTCCTGATTTAACAAGTCGAACGCATCATTAAACAACAACTCCTGTAAAGGATATCAAAGGAAATACTGCTTGTCTTAAATTCTGGCAAAATATGGCTGCATTTCCTGGGCGCCTTTAGAGGAGGCTTTGAGATGGGCCAGTGGACTTCAGAAGTTCTGGTCCCTGGACTGTGACACAGCAAGACACTAATAAGAGTGTGAATTGGAGGCAGAAGGAGAACAGGAGATGCTTTAAAATGTGTGTTATTAATCTCATTCTAGCTCTTTAGAAATGTATGAAAAAACTCAACAAAGATTGAAATATGTCAGAGCTTTGAGATTTATTGGCTGATATGCTTCCTTTTGTGTGCTTGACATGGGGATCCTACTGTTTTGTTCACACTTGCGTTAACAATGAGGATTTCTGAGAAGTTGACTGGGACCTGTATACTGAAAAAAACGTTTTATGCTACCTGGCATGAAGCACAGGTGCCAACTAGATGTAATTTCTTGTAACTTCCATCATAACTTTGACAATGACAAATTGGGTTCTTCAACTGCTCTAATTAGAAGACCAGCGATAAATAATTTTGATTACAGTCCAGACATCGAGAGGTCAGGAGTACATTAAGCAATAAAAAGGCTGCATGTTTGGTATTATAAGGCCACATGAATTGCTCTTAAATCTAATAGTCTTAAAATTAAGAACTGTTTCATTGCATTTTTTTCTTAAAGGGGATGTATCATGCACATTTCCAGGTCTATATTTATATTCTGGGGCTCTACTGGAATATCTTTGCATGATTTACAGTACTGCACAGTATCCTGCCCCTCAGTTTAGCCTCTGTCTGAAAATGAACTCTGATTAGCTTCCAGAAGCTGCGTCTCGGCAGACTTCCAACGGTTCTGGAGGCAACGTAAGCAAACAGTAATAGTCAGATTTCACTTCTTTTTCTGGTTCTTTACCCGAAATGGAAACTTTGCATATACATCCGTACATGTTTGAGACCGAATCTGATCCAAAATATACAAGTGGACGACGTGAACAACCTGTGGAACGACCTTAGCAACAACTTTAGCAGCAAACTCTACCAACGGACGGCCATTTGTAGGCACGAACAATCTGACATCACCATGAGGAGGAAGTAGAGGTAACTTTGCAAATTAAGCATTCAGAGCAGGCGGAAACCTGGGCTTCTGACTTTCAGGGAGCATTTTTACATATATTCAGCTCAAGTTTTGGCCCTTGACCATGTTTAAATCAGTCAGTTAACAGCTATTCTTGAATCAGTCTCAGGCCTTTAGTGAGGAGACTGCCGGATCATCTTGTCCAGTATACAGTATGTACTGCAGCTCCTTCTCTCTCAAAACACAGAAGATTTGAGAGTAAAACTGCCTCTGTGGAAAAGGCTCATGGGACTTCTTTTCTTCATCACAAATGATAAGCTCATGCTCAGGCTAGCCAAGTAGGTCGCAACATTCCAGCTTACAGTCTGCATTTTCAGGGTTGGAAGAGCTGAAGGCAGCGTCTCTATCTAGGCAATAGTGCAACAGGGAATTGTACTCACACAGCAGCTGCTGTGGAGCCGGCCAGAATGAACAAACAGTGCAGTCAAAAAGCACTACAGCAAAATTTATGATTGGCTGGACTCAGCCGGTGTGCCACAAGTTCAGGCTTAACAAAGGGGAGCGTAAAAACATATTTGTGCAAATTATGTGTGAAAACACAGGAATTTTACATTCCATTCATTAGTTACAAAATAGGGGTGAAAATAGATTTACATGGTTATAAAAAAAGGTGATAAAAAATAATGTGACAAAAAATGCAACACCAAGCTTTTAATGTATGCTATTTGTTGGTGTCACGCTGCATAGAGAATTAATTTTTAGAAATGAAAGAGGATGCATCCAGGATTATTTTCATTGGATCAGGGTGCATTTTATGACAAACAACTGTGGGGATACTGGAGTTATTATTCACATCTTCTGAATCCACAAAGTCAATCTTGTTTATTGTAAATGCAGCTGATTCTAGCTCTACGTTTGCATGATATCACAGATTAGAGGCTCGGTTATGTAATTTTTTTTTGCTTTAGGGAAGAGCTGTTCATATTCAAAATACTGACTGTGCTATACCCAAAAGAGAAAGTTACGTGAGTTATCAAAAGAAACATTATTTCCTTAACATTTTTTCACATAACATACTGTGATAAATATGCTGAAGGCAACTGTTGGTTAAATTTAAATATTTACATATAAAAAAAAAAAAGAGAGGTTTAAATTCTGTATTCTTTAGTAGTTAGAAATCCCTGGACCTCAATTTGAAGAAGTCTCTGCAGATGTCCAAGTCAGCTCAGGAAAAAACTTCCCTTTGGTGCCCAAAAAATTATCAGGAGTCGGAGTTCAGAGCAGCGAAATGACTTTAATGCCGGCAGAAAAGGAGAGCTGTTCGAAGTGCGTACAAGTTACACCAGAAAAACTCTGAGTTACATTGGTTTGTGCTTCTTAATTTATACTCTAAGGCCTGCAGAGGTCACGCCTATTGACCAGCCCCTTTACATCTGGCCCATTACACCAGTATAACTCTTCTTACGTCAGTTGTTGTTGGGCCCTCCAGTACCTCCCAGATCTACTGGTACCTTGTCTTCATGCCATTACATCATTTCAGACCCACCGGTGTCTGTCACCATGTCTTATTATTTTTTTTAAAAGGTTATTCTTCGTTCATTTTTCACTATTATTTCCATAATTCCCTTTGGCCTTAATTTTTTGAAGTTATTCTTGCCTTTTTTACACCCTTATTTCTTAACTCTCTCTTGAGGTTATTTTTTAAAAATGATAATGTTTAATGCAAACACACTTAGAATTTCATCAAGTGATTATCTTCAACATAATACGTGCCCTTACATCAATCACATAAGATGTTGTGAGGTGTACATGAGACATGATTGGTATAATGTTTCATAATAATAATTCAACATACTTCTGCTTAATGCCTATCATGCAATATAACATATTATAATCATCATTTTGCATTTTGCATTTTCTTCAGCACATCACAAGTCTTAAAAATTATACCACAACTTGTCAAAATTAACTTTAGATGCAAAGTCATGCATTAAGGGATTTTAAGGGATACATTGAAATAAAAATGCAGTGATAAACTGCATAATATTAAAATATTAAAGCATGTGTTAGAAATTGCTGTAATACAGAATCCTGAATTAAAATGTTACGTCATGTGATACTGGACGTTTATTATATTAATTCTTCGATAAAGGAGTATGACTCTAAAACTCACTTGAGACTGAAAGCTCATTCTGATCTTGGACACAGTACGACAAAACAATCTCACCATAAGGTCCATTTATTAGATGTTCTGGCGCTTTCAGTTGTATCACATGTTCTATCTCAGCAGATGAAGTTGCCATTAAATTGTAGATGTTCCAACGTTAATTTTTTCCGAGCATTTTAAGGACTTCTAATCGATGTTGGCTTAAAAGTTGAGATTGAAAGTTCATTCAAGCTCATTTCTCTTCTGGCTCTGTGTTTTAAGCAGCAGGCATTTCATTTTGTTTCTCATGCAGTTCTCCACCACTTCATGAGAGTTTTTAATCTCTCCATAAGAACCCATCCTTCTCTCCAACTCTTCAGCATCTCTGTGTGAGTCATAATGACTCTTCAGCTGCGTTCATTCACCCATAGCCTGCCTTGTCGCACACAGTAAACCTCTGGATCCTCCTCATTACGGACAACAGATCACAGCTCTCACAGAAACGTACTTTGATGGCTCTGCCTGCAGACTGTTAAGATGTTTTGCCCAGATAAACACACCTGCCAGTCAAGTGTATTAGGTTATGAGCCTGTCATGGATCTGTGGTATTACAGCCCTCCGAGACAAACAACAGCCTGTTTGCAGCACTTCCCATGTGCTGAAACAAAACACATGGACCTCTGTGTTTAGTGACTGTAGTCATCGACAGCAAAAGTTATGTTTTGCCCAAGGTTTTCCTCTTAGCTTGACCCCAGCAGCAGTCATACATCTCTCCTGATTGACTTGCATGTTTAACTGTTTGACTGGAAAGTCGCCAGCGTTGTTGATGCCCATCCCCTGTGGGGCTTGGCTTGGGTAGGAAGCAGGCAACAGAGCAAACACTTTTGACGTTTCAGTTGAATGATTTGCAGGGTTACAGAGTCACAGTGATGGTTTGGCAGCAGTGTAATGAAGTCAGCTTGCATGCGTCAGGGAGTGATGTGAAAAGGGGATTCATGGTTTGCTGAAAGTAAAAGGGAAACAAATAGCAGGTGGAATGGAAAATTGGACTTACAGTGAACAGTATGATTGTGTCATGTCTCATTCACAAACGTGAAAAATAGTTCAGCATTGAGTTGAGTATTGAGCAATAGGAATAATCATGAACTGTCGACTGAAGTGTTTCTCATTCGCTGGATAGTTTTGTGATTGTCATCCTATATGGGAAGTCAAATTCCTTTGACTGACAACAACTCATCCTGCACTTTATTGCACCATTTTTTTTATTTAACATCTCACAAAGTGTCACAAAGAGCTCACGAAGAAATAACTGGTTTTGTATTATTCAAGACTGTAATGGGACTCCACATGTCATAACAACAGACAGGTAAAGATCAGAAAGAAAAAGTAATATAATATTACAGACACATTGCAGACCACATTTCAGTATTTTTTTTAATGAGGAGCTGCTGAAAATCCCTGCACTTGACATGCATACGTGTTTCCATGGTTACTACGGTTAATTAGGTTGCATAAATACAGAGGCTGCACTGCTGATACAGATCCTTTCTTGACAGTTCACGATCCGCAGATAGATTTAACAGTAGTTTAGTTTTCAAAATTATTCTGAAATCATATTTCTACTCTCACAAAATCCTGTGGTTGGTCCACTTTGTTTCCACACCACAAACAAACTGCACCACAAAACCCTTTGTCGATTGTTTTGTGCTCACCAGAATTCAAATGACCACTTTCACACCAGCATAAATAGTACCAAAAAAAAAAAAAAACAGACCAGAGTTAACAGCACCAAAACCACCACAGCTACGTTTTAAAAGTAAATGTGTTGCACCTGCATAACCTTGCAGTCCTTGATGTTTAGAATTCAGTTTCACACTGAAGCTCCTGTCCATTTAGCAGATGTCAGCCTCACCATTGTCTGAGCTGCTCAAATAAAATCCATTCAATTTTTTTCATCCTATTCTGGTCTTTGGTTAGGGAGCATCTCTCTCTCTCTCTCTCTCTCTCTCTCTCTCTCTCTCTCTCTCTCTCTCTCTCTCTCTCTCTCTCTCTCTCTCTCTGCTAGATAAACATTAAAAGCAGAAAAGGAAACAAAACAGTTTTTCATGCAGGAGTAAATAATCCACGTTTGCAGTGCAGTTTTGGTTTATAAGCCTAAAACAGTGAAGAAAATAAAAATAGAACTGCATGTGACCTGGTCTGGCAAAGAGATGCGGGCTACTTATTGCATGTTGGGGGACCTCCAGCATGTGATAAAGGTCAGCAAGCTGCTGATGTGGTACAGAAACACGGCCAACAATGTGCCTCAACCACAGTTCCTGACCACAGTTGGCCACAGTACAGCAGGTATCATGACCAGCAGCAATCTGCCACCGGTTTGTATTTTCTCTGTGAGCTAACCAATATAGCACATGAAGGTGTCAGATCCTATTAAATATGGAAATTGTACACTTAAAATGTCAATTTTTTTCAATAACTATAAAATAAACCTGTAGAAATGGGTCTCAGATGAGTAGATCATAAAGTGCATAACATCCACACCCTCAATATATAGTGCTGACAAAAGTATTTATTTTGAATATTCACATAGAATTGGATTTTTTTCTCTATCGTCTATAAAAATGTCATGCTTCAGGCTGTTCTTTGGGGGAAAGCAGTGGAAAGAATAAGATCCCTAGAGGCAATGAACATTTTTGGACAAAGATTAGGAACAAGAAGTCCTGTGGGAGTTCAGTGATGTATGTTGAAACAGAATCTATGTAATCAAGTGGATCTAGTTGGTCAAACAAGGAGTCAAATAAAGGAGTCAATTTGTCACCCTGGTTGCTGTATAGTGCACTGTGAAATGTCATTACAAGTAGTTTCTAAGATAACTGTGCTTAATTATTAAATTATACAAGTACAATCTCACTAGCTAACCATGCACTTTTAATAAAAAGGTTAAATAAAACTGAACTGAACAGTCAGGTGGTTACATGTGAGACAAACACACACCTGCTGGGAATTCAAGATTTATCCTGCTGTCTGCTCAACCTGCCAAACAGCTTCTCCCTGTGGCTCCACTCCTGCCACTCAATCACGAGCAGTAAATAATGTAAGTCCTCAGAGTTAATTAACTATATAACCATTTATTCTTAGCGTCTCCGTCCATGCAACAAACACTTCAAAAGACAGATATGTTTGAAGTAATGCTGGGCTTTTATACAGTAGTAATATTTGTAACAAAAACACGCTTCTGTCTTTCATTCCCCTTTGGTTTTCTGTATAATTGGATGCCTATGTTCCTCCTGCTGGTCGCCACTCCTTGTCAGTGCGTCTTTTGTTCGAGTTAAGGGTCACCTCCCATGGTGGCGGCCCTCTCCATGCTGTACCGACCTACGGCAAGAGATGCTCCTCCGGAGGTCTCATGTGACTAATAGTGCTTATTCTCTGTGTCGTGCCAGGCGCTAACACCAGGGGCTGAGTGAAAAGAGCACAAACAGATAAGCGCAGCAGGTGGAAGAGAGGAGCCGCAGAGAGACGAAGGGGCACATTTGACAGGGAGAGATACTGGTGCCCACAAGAGAGGAGAGCATGGACTGAAGGACAGTGTGGGGGAGTGTTTGAGAGAGAAGCAGAGAAAGAAGATGAGCCTGCGAGAAACTCAACTTAAAGGATAATGATGGTTTATTACAGCTTGGTCTTATTTACGTAGTTTCAGCCATCAGTGATACGAACATAATACTCAGCAAGTTAATTGCTGACATGTGGGAATAAGACAGCATTAAAAAAACACACATCAGAAAGCTTTTAAAGGAGTAATTTGACATTTTGGGAAATACAATTATTTGCTTTCATTCTGAGAGGAAAAGCACTCTTACATCTGTCCTTTAAGAATGGAGCTGAAGTCAGGAGCCAGTTATCTTAGGTTAGCATAAAGACTGGAAGCAGGGGGGAACAGCTAGCCTGGCTCACACCAAAGTTTAAAAAATATGCAAGTTTCAGACCAAAAGCGCCAGAGTAAATAGTGGGTGGAGGTAGTGCACAGAAGTAAGAGCTGTACATAATCCTATAAAGTAGCTAACTAGGATGCTATGGACTAAACATCAGTATGTAAATATTCACATTCATTTCTAAACTGGTGTCCCTTTCCTCTCTGATATTTTCTGTGAGATTTTTTAGTCAAGTCCTGGTAGCATCAGAGAATAGAGTAAAATAACTTTGGGAATTCAGAGATGTACAAAATATATTTTTCCACAATTCTTCTCTGCAGTAAAAATTGTTGCCACCATAACTTCTGCCTCACAAATCACTGGAAAAAAAGAGCCTTGCTCTGCGCAATGTCAAACTTGTGCTTTAAGTGTGAAAGGCCAGTCTCTGCTGGTTGCCTGGCAACCAGACAGTGAATAAAAGCTTGCAAGAAGTGTTGTGCCTGGCCTCTGTTGACCAAGAATTATTACCGCAAATAACTTCCTGTACAGTATAAGAACTTTTTGCTTTCACGTTTGTCTTTGTGTTGAGGTTAAACAAAGCGAGCTTTAGAGGTGTTAGTGAGTGTATGTTTTGAATTTTGGCCAGAGGCAGGTTCGTTGTAGTACTGACAAAGTACTAAAAAGAGATCATTCACTGATAAAAGTCTAAATGTCTTATGGTTGTGAGACCATACTTTTTCAGAAAAAACATGATCAAAATTACATCTACTTCCACGTAGGTCTATCTCAGGACTTGCAGTATCTACAGGACACACCCACACCCACGACAACCCCTAGGGTTGGGGTTAGAGGTCAGGGGGCAACATTTTTGGGGTGTCATGTAGTGAAGTGGGCGTTTCATGTAGTAAAGTGTCATGTAGGTCTGCACGACGGCAGATAAACCCTGTCTGCAGTCTCTACTTCAGAAATATTTAACCTGCATTCATTCATTTTTGGTCACTAGGGGTCAAAAGGCTTCTAAAATAAGCTGACAGACACACAGCTATGGCTTTATGAAGCTGATGTGGCTAAACACAGTCAATATTCAGTAGTTTTGAGTTGCATTTTAGTTCATTTTTTTAGTTCATTTTTTGAGTTAAACTTTGTATTAGTTTTATATGAGTACATGAGTAACAGTGAGTAACTCAAACTGAACACGTTGAACATGTTTAGCTTCTACATTGGAGAAAGTGGAACAAGCCGACACAGGTGCTTTAATGCAGGGTAACACAGGACCTTAAAAGGTTTATATACATTGCAGTCAATAAATGTGGTGACTGACAGTAAGCAAACAAGCTGACTTATTAAAAAAGCACATTGTAGCACATTTGGCAGAGGACTTTGGTTTGTTTCAGGTCCCCGCTGAGTTAAGAGGCAAATTCTCATAATATCGTCAAACTGGAGTGAAGTAAACTATTAATGTCAAACATAAATGTTTTCACTGTCATTGACATTTCTGGCAAAGACAGACAACAATCTATTTTTTGCTTGTACTAGGTAGCCCATACTGCTCAGAAGGGAAAAATATCCAGTGCCTGTCTCAGTTTTATCACTTACTCTTCATTCCTGTCACGGTACTCTCTCAACGGTACTTGAGTGCTATCAATCACGTGCTGTGAATTTCTGCAAAATTTCGAACAATGGGCGTGAGACTGGAGGTGAGAGAGGGGGGCTGCATGTGGAGGGAGAGAGAGACAAAGGCAGTTTTTGTGAAGAATATTTTTTTTCAGATGAGCAGTTCATTTGTGTTATAAATCATATAATTACCACATGAGTGAAAATAATGGCGTGTTGTTGACAGAGAGACTGCAACTAGGAAGATGGGAGACCAGAATAACAATTAATGAGAGAACATGGAGAACGGTTAAGAGAGTCTACTACACTGCTGCCTGTATTTAAATATCAAACACTCTCTGCATTACATTCAGTGGCGATTAACTATATGATCTCAGGCTATTATCTGCTGTGGTAACTCCAAAATACATAACATACTGTAGGGAGTGAGAGTTTGAGTGATAGCAGAGTGATAGCAGAGTCTCTTGTTTACACTCGGAGCCATGGGAGGTACCCTGTATGATACCAAACACAGCACAGTAGGTGTGAAGTTAATCCTCATTTATTAAACCATTCATGACCTGACATTACATCAGCATGGTGAATACGTGTATACGGTTCAAGGACAGGTTTCCAATACGCCATGATCGGCTTGGATGAAAACAAGACAAGACAAGCTGCACCTTTGTGCTGAGAGCTGATATATGTGGACTAATCAAAGATACAATTATTTGATAAAATACTGTACACATGTTATACTTAAGGTCCATTTACTTGCTTTTACCAGAGCTTTTAACCATATCACACGGTCTTCATCAGCAGGTAGAGTTTGCTCAGTGATGCTTTATTTTTAAGGCAACACAAACAAGAAGTCCTAAAAGTGCTGTGGATGAAATCAAAACAGCCACTGAGCTTGTACGACAGCAGATCCATCTCCATAAAGACTTTGTTATACAGTTGAAAGATTGCTAGTAAATAGCTAGTAAGTGGGCCTTGAGTTGGAACTTTTGCTAACTAGCACCCAGATGGGAGATATCCATCATGTTCTGCCCTGTGGTATCCACCCAGTCACTTGTGGCCACTACATCCCTTCCCGGGTGGCTGAACCACCTCAGCTGGCTCCTCACAAAGTGGAGGAGCAGTTGCTCGACACTGAGGTCCTCTTGGTTCACTGAACTCCACACCCTGTCATGAATTGTTAGCATTGAAAAATGTTTGTCCATTTGCTGTATCCTTTTGATGTGGACCTTTGCTATCAATCTCTTATTTTTGAGCATATTTTATAATGACAAATTTGCTTCATACTTAATTTTCTTTTCAGCTGCTGGTATCTACTTTACTGTTTTTTAAGTGGAGTTTCTTACCAATAAGTGAGAAATCAAAATATATTTTGTGCAACATACAAGGAAAACCAAAGCCATTTTGAGGAACTGATACAATGTAATAACTCATTCTCTTATTAAGGTATCTATAGCTGCACAACATGAATATATGTCAGAAATGGGCCTTATTACCACTGATCCATTGTTCCCAGTAGAGTACTTCTCTGCAATGATTAGTACATATTAATCAGGCCAGTTTCTGCAACAGATGCTCAGTAGATCATTTTGTGAAAGAGTTTGCAGCAGGTAGTGAATTTCAGAGGGTCTGAGCTCATCTCCTTGGCAAAGATCTTGTTCTCAAGTGATGGTAAAAGGGATTGCACAGATTGCTAGTGGGACGCAGCAGCTGGGGTAATGTGGGTTTTGTATCCAAACATCATGGTAAAGAGAGAGCAGAATAACAAAAAAGAAGCTTTCAGCCCTCATCTGTAATCATAGGCTGAAAGAATGAGATCCTAAATGAGGTTGCTGGCCTGTTCTGTGACAGGAAACATGCTCCTGGAAACATGCATGCAAACATCATTATGTTGAGATTCAGTAAAGGCTTTTTTTGGGTGATACAGTTTCAGGAGACAGACGTCCTTGCAGTTGACTTGATATTTATTTAAATATTACATATTTACAACAAAAAGTGAATGAGGAAACAGGACAACATGCTCAGCCCTATCAGTGTAGCAGGTGTGTAGACCTCACTTCATGCCGCAGTCACGCTGTGTAGAATGAATGGGAAGGATCGGAAAGAGTCCCATGTTAAGGATTTGCCAGCGTTCACATCATCTGACAACTCTGGAAGGTTATATGATAAATGTATTGGTCATATGAGGGTTTAAAATACTGTGCATTGACAAAATTACACTATATCCATTAACTTTGGGTTTAATTACATTTAACGACAGACAGACTTTGGCTGACATCCATGTCTGCTTGGTTTTGAGGCACTTCCGTATTATTAAATGCCAAGTCGCATATATCTGAACTTTCAGAAAAATCCCAGTTTCCCTGTTGTAATTACCCCTTGGAGGTAGATGTGAACACTATTTACAAGCCGGAAACTTAGAATTACGGTAACTCCAATATTATGTGAACACAGCATTTTCCAAGGACCAGTGGGGACTGACACTGTCCAAGGTGCTCAACTGTAACCCTATTGAGACAAGCTCAGAAAAAGTTGTAGCACTGTGTAATCAGAGCTCACATGCAGAGGCTCAAAGGGGAGCAGCATGTACACTTCTGAAATGTCAACTACACACAATTATATTTGTGGTCCTGCAATGTAATGCAAACTGGTTTTATATGAGGTCACTGGTTGGCATTCTCTTATTAAGGTATCTATAGCTGCACAACATGACTATATGTCAGAAATGGACCTTATTACCACTGATCCATTGTTCCTAGTAGAGTACTTCTCGTGATAATTAGTACATATTAATCAGGCCAGTTTCTGCAACACATGCTCAGTAGATCATTTTGTGAAAGAGTTTGCAGCAGGTAGTGAATTTCAGAGGGTCTGAGCTCATCTCCTTGGCAAAGATCTTGTTCTCAAGTGATGGTAAAAGGGATTGCACAGATTGCTAGTGGGACGCAGCAGCTGGGGTAATGTGGGTTTTGTATCCAAACATCATGGTAAAAAGAGAGCAGAATAACAAAAAAAAAGGCTTTCAGCCCTCATCTGTAATCATAGGCTGAAAGAATGAGATCCTAAATGAGGTTGCTGGCCTATTCTGTGACAGGAAACATGCTCCTGGAAACATGCATGCAAACATCATTATGTTGAGATTCAGTAAAGGCTTTTTTTGGGTGATACAGTTTCAGGAGACAGACGTCCTTGCAGTTGACTTGATATTTATTTATATACTACATATTTACAACAAAAAGTGAATGAGGAAACAGGACAACATGCTCAGCCCTATCAGTGTAGCAGGTGTGTAGACCTCACTTCATGCCGCAGTCACGCTGTGTAGAATGAATGGGAAGGATCGGAAAGAGTCCCATGTTAAGGATTTGCCAGCGTTCACATCATCTGACAACTCTGGAAGGTTATATGATAAATGTATTGGTCATATGAGGGTTTAAAATACTGTGCATTGAATTACACTATATCCATTAACTTTGGGTTTAATTACATTTAACAACAGACTTTGGCTGACATCCATTTTTGCCTGGTTTTAGGCACTTCAGGATTATTAAATGCCAAGTCACATATATTGGAGCATTCAGAAAAATCCCAGTTTCCCAATCGTAATTACCACTTGGAGGTAGATGTGAACGCTATTTACAAGTCGGAAACTTGTAATTATGGTAACTACAATGTGACATGAACACGGCATTATCCGAGGACCAGTGGGGACTGACACTGTCCAAGGTGTTCAACTGTAACCCTATTGAGACAAGCTCAGAAAAAGTTGTAGCACTGGGTAATCAGAGCTCACATGCAGAGGCTCAAAGGGGAGCAGCATGTACACTTCTGAAATGTCAACTACACACAATTATATTTGTGGTCCTGCAATGTAATGCAAACTGGTTTTATATGAGGTCACTGGTTGGTTGGGATAGCACTGAGGATGGGTCAACAGCCATAATGCAACTAAAACCAGATAAATGGATGAATGGAGACTGATTATGTTTCCTGTTGATGTTGTTTAAGTAGGACCCCATTTCCACCTTTATTAAGATGCAGTCTGCATTTTGAAGATGATATCTGGATAATGACATTAGATCTTTTCATTTCCATCTGGTATTAATAAGTGTTCTTGTTATTTCAAGTCTGCGCAAATAATGATCAGATCTCAATGAAAAAATTGGGGAGGTGGAGCTGGCACACTTGTCAACAAACATGGCAAGCAATGTTGCAGTATTTTTCTCAGGAATACGCCTGGCTGACATCTGATCACAGTGTGAGCCAGACCATTTCCAGATATAGTCGGGACGATCCAATCACATTTACACATTAATGTTGATACCAGGACTAAATGTGTCTAGTTATCCAAATAAACACCTAAGGTATAAAATTAAGTTTAAACTAGCTGTTTTCCAAAATCAATCATCTCTGGTGAACAGTTCCACAAAACAAAGGACCTGCCCAATTGGCAAGCAAGGTTGGGCAGCTGACTCTCAGTAGAAGATCTGGCAACACCTGTGGTTACTGGTGGTTTTAATAATCCTGGTCCTGTTCTTTTTGAAATGACATGTATTGTCCAATGGAGTTAGAAAATACGGCTTGAGCAGCTACAGAAGAGCAACTCTTGTATCTTTTTAAAGCGCACCCTTCAACTATGGGCTGAGAGGATGCATTTTGTTTTTGTACAGACCAAAGAAGACCGTCAACAACGTCGTCTGACACCACCTCTTGTCTTCCGCGTTATGTGAAATGCAGAAAGCTTGTGGAAAAATTAACTTTTCTAGAGGGCTTGTGTCTGAAATCATGAAATTCCCCTGCTGATAACAACCCACCAAATGAAAAACTGCCAGAGTTGTGTGTCAACACAGTGAGGTCTGGCAGTTCAAAGAGGCCTGAAAGGAGCTATTCTTCTTTCCAGCTGGTTGTGTTCTCTCCAGCTGGAGAGCATTTCAGCTCCTTTAGCTGTTTCAACTAGCTCTCTGTATTTCTCTGTATGTGTTGCTCTAAATTGGCAAGAAAACGCGGGTAAGATTTAAACCACTTATCTGTTAGGCACTGACAAGCTTTAGAAAGCGATGTTACTATCACCCAGCCTCTGCTGCCAGACTGAAAGGAGAAGAGGAGGAAAGAGTTCTACCCTATGATCCTAATTGCAATGCGGTCTAAAATGAGATGCCCTATCAAACTGGCCCATAGACTTGGTGGTTAAACAGAAGCTGACACTAATAATTGGGGGAATTCAAACAGCTAATTGTAAGGATACAATGTTAACTGGATGAGCCTCTGGGGGCACATACAACGACAGTTGTTGAGTTAATGGTGGTGTAATGTGTGAAAGAGCCTAAAAGAGCAATGAAAAGTCACTCTCCAAGCTCCTCGCTAATGATATCTTTTAAATGTCCTGTGCCTCAAGCAGTGCATTTCAAACTTTTTGGCTATAGTGAAGAAGATGTGTTGTGAAGAGATACGCATGTGCGTTTGAGTTTTGCCCGCCAGATGCTCTGTCAGAAATTGACTTTTTATCCAGTTTTGGGCCACATTTTTGCTGTACACTTTTTGGATCTTAGTCATTTTTAACTAAATCTTTCAACTGGATTTTAGTCATCAGACGTGGATTTTATGTAGTTTTCAAGAAGTGTTCATAGCGGTGTCAACACGGGAGAAACTGCAGAACACCGTCTGTCTAAAAGAAACCATATACCTGTGAGCAGTGTGGGAAAAAATTCAGCTGCATTACACTTTGCCTACTGTTCTGGGTACTTGCTTTGCCAGGCTCGTTTTTAGCCTGATGGCTAAGCTAACTGACTCATCGATGCCAACTATGCCCTGTGAGGACTATGTGCTACTCCAGAAAGCAAACAAAAAGATCGCTGACCTTATGGAGGATATTTGATGGCTTTCTGATGAACTGCAGAAGAAAGACTCTCTTCAGTCATGGCCAGGCTCCACATTATATCGTGGACCTTATGCACCCCCACACCACGAGTCAAGCTCTTACATCCTCTAACCAGGGTCTTCTAAGTCCCTCGGACACGTTTCAAGAGGAGAGGAGTGCATTTCAGTCAGCAGCACCTATGTTTTGGAATAGTCTCCCTAAAAGTGTGAGGTCTCTGGACTCTGTGGAATCTTTTAAAAAGCAGTTAAAAACCCATCTGTTCAGACAGCATGTGGTATTTTAACTCGTGTTTTATGCCTGTTTTTCCCCTGTGTGTTTTATCTGTTGTTTATCTTTGATGTATTTATTTATTGCTTCGTGTGTGTGTGTGTGTGTGTGTGTGTGTGTGTGTGTGTGTGTGTGTGTGTGTGTGTGTGTGTGTGTGTGTGTGTGTGTGTGTGTGTGTGTGTGTGTGTGTGTGTGTGTGTGTGTGTGTGTGTGTGTGTGTGTGTGTGTGTGTGTGTGTGTGTGTGTGTGTGCGCGCGCGCGCGCCTGTGAAGCACTTTGTGACTGGTGTCTGTGAAAGGTGATCTATAAATACACATTACTTACTTATTTTGTTTTTTGTTCTTTCTCTTTTGTACTTTTGTATTTTACAAGTTAACAAAATCAACAGTTAGCACTGATACTTCCTTTAAAAGTATTCTGGGGCTTTTTATGCCTTTATTACAAAGCTGACAGTAGAGAGAGATAATAAGAAAAGTGAGGATAGAAAGAGATTGGGCACCCCAAGTTAGCACCATTTTGATGTAACCCAACACAATAATATCAGATAATAATAAACATGCTAGAAATGATAAGAAACCAGCATCTAAAGTGAATAACTGCCACATTTTTGACGTTTTAATAGCTCCCTGAGGTTCTTTGGTGCGATCATTGTTGATTTATGTAACTGAACTGCGGCTGGCAAAGCAATATTACCAGAGAATAACAGTGTATAGAACTTTTTTAAAAGGTACATGATATGTCTGAAGGAGATGACGAAGGGAGATTGAAAAAAATGTGAAGAAAGAGAGTGGATAAGGATGATTAAGTTGGTTCAGCTAATCCACTTCCTCTATTTATTGGCCTCAACAAATTTATAAATGTGGAAGGCACACAGGCATGGAAGAGAAGAGAAATGGAGAGGAGCAGCAGTTTTTTGCAGGTAGAGGGACTCAGAAAGAAGATCGACTGTACTGCAGACAAAAGGGATGTTGCATTTATGAGCTCATTGTTTGCTGACATTGTTTTGCCGGCGTGCCATTGCATTTTGAATTACTTGGCAGACAAGGTGGCAGACAACTGAATGAATGGCATAGTTGAGAGGCAGTAATTGAAAGAAATAGAAAGAAGGCTCTGGCAGAAGTTTTCATCTGTCAAGACGGAAGGGAAAAGTTGCTGAAGGATTTACAAGATAGAGGAGAGAAAACGGAAGCTGGTAATTGCATGGCTTCTGGCCCCGTGATATTATCTCTTCCTGACATGTGCGCATATTCTGTTGATACATGCCGGGAACATGAGCATGAAGCCATTTCAGAGCCTTTATGTCTTCTCCCGCTTACTCCTGTTACATTTCTCTCTGTGTCTTACTGATGACAGATGCCAGATGACAAGGATGAATGGAGAAGGAAGGAAGGAACATCATAGGGCATCACTCCTGATTATACCTAGATATCCCCTAAAATTGGGAGTTGTGTCATACTTCTTGCTTCGTGTGTTACTTCCCTGATCCAACACGAATGTTATGGGAGGTTCGACAATCAACTTCAAACCTCGGGAACCTCAGCAGGACAAGTGTGTCATTAAATGCACTAATACCCTGCTCTCTGTGTGTCTCTCTGTCTCTCTGTCTTTGTCTCTCTCCTTCAGGCTCAGTGTCTCTCAGTGTATTCCTGGTGTCTGTTGCATTCATAGTATGTGCCGTTTGGCTGGTAGCTCTATGTGGCGTCTGCACCTGGTGTCAACGTAAACTGGTAAGTGACAGTGCTTATTTATCACATTTCTACAAGCATATTTCAAAATGGATGTTTGTTTAAAATGTTTTAGAGAAATTTTGTCAAAGTAACTGCGCTCACTGACCAACAGTAGCAGCAGTTTTTTTTTTTAGATCTGCCGCTGAGACAGTTGATCATGTAACTTTAAAGTTTCCCCTCAAAAATATGTTCTTTTTGTACAGAATGGTGTATGTGCAGAGTTTGACACTGGGAGGCTGATTTCACATTCATCTGCTGCAAGTGAAAGTGACTTTGTGCTTATTGAAAATCAGATTTTAAGGGGCGGGTCTATAGAGCAGGATTTGTGTCATCACAACTAGTTTGAAAGCCAATCCTGCTTCACTATTAAATTTACACAAGTGTGATGTGGAAACTTGAAGTCTCCAGTGCACAAACACTGAGAATGGACTCTACAGTGAAGTAGGAGACATCTTGTGTCTAGCAGATAAACTTTTGAAATGAAGTATATTTACATATTCATAGACTGTGGAATTTTTAATGAGGGAGACGAGTTAGATGCCATTTTAAGGATTTTAAAGTGGTAATTATACTTTTTTTTTGTGGAAAACCACATCAGACACACATTATTGTTCCAAACAGAGTATTTCCATATGTCTTCATACATGTCTGGAGGGGATCTTTAATTGTTTTCTTGGAGTCTGAAGACTGCGTTAGCACTTGTTTAGTTTATATCCATCAAAATTCATTGTTTAGTGAATAGATTAATACAAAAGTTTGAACCCCAGTTCCCTGTGTTTTCTATCCACAAATGTTTTTGTCAGTTTGGACATGGTAATTCTTACATTTTTATCATTTAATATTAACAATGAATGATTTCAAATCTTTTGTCATATCTTATATTTTATTTTGCTATTGTGCTGATACAATATCTGAATTTTAATATTGATACCAAAACCATACTCTACTTCAATACTTTACTTTAAGAAGTGAAACATGAACATGTTTTCCTATGAAACCTTTTGTCATTAAACCAAAAAAGGTTAAATTATTAAAACAGAAGCAGTTGTACAAGAACTTTGACCCAATTTGGCAATATTTTGATCATATTCTTTTTTAACATGTTTCTGAACAACACTTGAAGATGAAAGAAATCTGCAGTTGTGTGGGCAGTCATGTTTTCCTTTTGATGATTCTCTGCCCTTGAATTGAATGTATACAGTGATTGCTTGCTTTGTGCTTTGGCTGTTGAGCAGTGCTTTGCTTTGGGAGGCACAGGAGCCAGAGACAGGCTGCATGTTTGGCCATGACAGCAAACATGATCAGAAACCTTAGTGCACTCTGTAAACATTGCTTTGTGCGCTCTGAGCTTTGTGCATCATGGCTGCTTGCCTCCAGCCTCCAGCGCCACGCTAATGATTCATATGCTAATGAGCATCACTCTGAGCCATTGGCTGCTGCTGGAGTAACTGTAATTCTTCCTATACATTTTGATCCGCAGGCATTTCCTTCACTCTGTACTGCTTTCCTCCCCTCACTGCCTCATTTTTGTCCTGCTTTCTCATCGCTGTCTCTCTGTTTAAGTAGTCACTATAACACACAAGTTGATAAAACATATACAAGCTGAGATTTTACTGGGGACAAACAGCTAAACAAAATGACATAATTTTCTAGGGTAACATATGTAATCTCTTACTAGACTTATAAAGTCTCGTAAGTGCTTCTTAAAAAATCTAATTAGCATTGCTATCATTGCTGTGGAGTAACAAAACCTACTGAACCTGACAAACAAACGCATCGCTTATCTTTGTTTACCCTCATGTTATCTATGTCTCTGTCTTTGTTTTTGTGTCACCCTCCTTCTCCTTTTATACCAAAATGGTCCGGTTTGTTTTCGTCCCTTTGTCACTTTATCTCCACGCCCTTGTCAGAATGTCACTGTTTTCTTTTTCTCAGGATCATCCCTCTCTCTCCTCCTCTGCTGCCACTGTAGTTTCCCCTTCATAGTCTTTATCTCTTTTTTGATCTTACCTTCTTGTTTTGCATGTCACGCCTTTAAAGGTTAAACACCTGCGGGTAAAAAAACATAGACGCTGTTTTCCCCAATGTGAGAATATGAAAAGGTCAGCAACAGGGCTGCAACTACTTACTTTCATGATCAATTCATCTGCTGATTATTTTCTTGATTAATTAGTTAATTGGTTTTTGGCTATAAAAGGCCAGACAATTGTGAAAATAGCCCAAGGTGATGGGTTTGTTTTGAACAACAAACAGCCCAAAATACAAAGATTTACATATAAGACAATGAAAAGCAGCAAATTGTTACGTTTAAGATGCTGGAGCCAGCAAAGGTTTTTGAAAGCATTTTGAAAAATAACTCCTAGTTTATAAGAGCTTTTCCATCCACCTGTTTTTATGCACAGAGTAGAAAAATAAAAAGTTGAAGTATCACAAAAAAGTTTTTATGCTTGGCTGAGGTAGAAAAGTTGATGTATTGATAAAAACAAAATGCAACACAGTCCAATGGAAACAAACTTGACAAATAAATCATGACATACATGAAGTATTAAACAGCTCTCAAGCTTCTGCTCCAGTGAAGAGATGAAAACAGGTCTGTGTGGAGCGATGAGGAGACTGTAACATTCCTCAAAACAAGACATGAAACAAACATAAATGTCATATTTCTATCATGTTTTCTACATTTTGCAGATTTTCTGGAGAGGAGTTTGCTACATTTGGATGAAAACATGACCAGTAAAGACTATGGGTGGAAATGACAAATTACTTTGCTGATTTGAATCGTTCCATTTAGTTCAGTTCAAAGATTCATAGTGAGTGAAAAATCTTTTATTTTTCTAATCTAAGCAATCACATCACCATTCAGATGCGCTTCAGTTGAGTAGTTTCTTCAGTCTGTTGCTGGTTCAGTACTGTAGGTCACAAATTCTCCTGATGCATGAAAAAATGAGAGCGTTACATTTCTGACCATTAAAGAAAATCAGAGAGATTCAGATGGAAGAATTTGCTCCGGGGGAGATGAAGATGTCTGGAGCTGGTCTCATGTCATTGGTTGTTTTATGGGAGTGGAGGGGGAGGAGAGGAGGAGGAGAAGGGAAGTGAAGAGATAGAAACAGCCACAGAGGCGTATAGACAGGCGAGAGGAGAAGGTGATGCTAGTTATGGTGATGTTGAACATGCAGGTGTGTGGCAAACATGATGACAGCGGGACTCAGGAGGACGCTCCGCAGGGAAGCAGGGCCAAACTGCACCAAACAGGGAATCCCCTCTGTTCCTCTCACATCCGCAGTTCATCTCATGTGGCATCCTTAACTTCCTTTGGCCAACATTCGCACCATCATTATTCTGGATTCTGCTTCAAACCTCCTCTACCTTGTCCCTTTGTGTTTCTCACCTGCCCCTCTACTCTGTTGTCGCACTCAGTTGCTCCTGTTTCTCCCCGTCCTCTCGATCTTCCCTCCTGTTTCTCACATCCTCCCACACTCTCTCAACATTGTACCTTTTCCACCCTCCTCCAGCCTCTTGAAGATTTTATGAATCTGTTTAATGATAGATGAGCTGCACTTGATAGCATATTCTTGACTGCTAGAAATCCATCCTTCCCCGAATCTAATATTATTCTGTCCGGTGTGTATGTGCAGTACAGTGTGTTTACAGTGTAGTGGCTCAATGCAGGCACAGACAGGTCAGGCCCCAAGCTTCACTCTCTATTGAAAATATTTGTATCGAGCTGGACATATGAGATGTGACATGATAAATAATAGAGAGTACTGTGGATGCATTAGGGATAGGTACAGTAGAATACATAAAGAGCCCACCAGTCTGTGGGAGACTGAAAACTGTATTCAGATAAACATTCAGCACTGTGCTGTCTGAAAGCCTCCAGGCTGCTTAAAATCCATTGAGTACAAGTACACCATTCATCATCCAGTTTACTATCGAGCAACAAATCTCTCAACAACAACAACAACAAAAAAAGTCTAATAAGAAAGCTGTAGAAATTACCAGTGGACTTTTTCTCTAATAGTCCTGTCACTTACAACATGGTCCTGGGCAGTCCAGATCAGGTGACCTGGAATCTCTAATTTGTCTGTAGGTGTGAATATGAAACAGATATACTGTACCGTGGATGATGTGGCTGCACACTAGCTAGTGTACTAAATGCAAGGGTTAAATCCCCTAAACTGCAAGAAAAGCATGAGGTGTAACAGGCTCCACATCACACTGGAATTGGAGGCCACTTATAAACTCCATGAAAAGCTAACCGCCGAACATAAATCACATGTAACCACCTTTTTTATTCTTCTGCGTGTGACATTTAATTTCACATAATGATTTAATGGCAGATTGCATTGTTTAATTTAGCGTCACCACCTTCTACTGTTCCTTTTTCTACAGTTTTTCCAAGTCTGCCTTGAAACAGGTTTTTTGTCATTGTAATCATCCCTCCTGTTCATATTAGAAGATTCCCTCCATATGTGCTTAAAATGTTAGTGATGGGGGACAAAATCTACAGCCCCAATTTTGAGCAAAAATGTATTTAAAGGTTTATCTGAAGATGATATGAGGCTTCACCAGTCTGAGTTATTCAAATAAAGTGGATATCTTCTACAGTTACAGTCTTTTTAGTACAAAAAGTCCCTCTTGTGTCTCCGGACAGTGTTTTCCTGTTGAGCTGCAGTGAAAGTATAGTAACAAAAAGAGAGAATTTGGCATTAAAAAGACTTTGAAGGATATTGAATTGATTTGACTAATTTGAATGACTGAAGCCTCATATTAGCTGCAAGTAAACTTTTAAATACATTTTTGCACAGAAGGAGGACTGTGGATTTTGTCCCCCAACATTGAAAATGCATTATGAAGGGATCTCTTAATGGCCAGTATAAACAGGAGGAATGATTACAGCAGGAAAAACATGTGTGAGTGTTCATTTGGGCACCTGACTGTTGTTTTAGGACAACAGTCATTGTGAATCTATCCTTTAAGGTGTTATCAGAAGCTGTTGCTGTAAACATCCAGTTTTAAGAAACAAGTTAAATTATCACTTCAAAGAATAACATTTAGTTTTAGGACATCACTACATCTCATTTATAATCAGTAGAAGAGGGTTGAATTTAATTCTGTTTGATAGAGAAAAAAGACGCTGAACAAAAGAAAATTCTTACCTGCAGTGATTTGTTGTCCACACACACTGTGTACTGGTAAAGCTCCATTAGTGTGGCATGATATGATATTTCTTATAGATAAGTACTATATATTATGTCAAAATATAACATACAGTATGTAATTAAAGCTTAGGCAAGTTAATGAGGTAGGTAATTATGTGCAGCAACAGATGGTTATGTAGCTGCATCTTAAAACGGGCTCAAGTCCCAAATGTTGTTTTCTTGATTATGGATAAAACTCCAATTTTGTTGTGCGTTTGTTGTGTTGTGGGTTGAGAAATGAATAGAGGTTTGGTCTGTTCATTGTTTTATGGCATACGTGCTCATCATGTCCTTGTTGTGAGGTTACGATGAAAAGACATTATGTAAGAGTGAGAGGGTCTGTGTGACTCAGCTGGAAAGAGCACAGTGTTATCACCCTCAAGAATTCAGTGAATATAGAGTTCAATAAAAATGTAGGGGTCAAAAACTGTAAGTACTGTAGATTGTTCTGCTGAAAGCACTATCCATTAAGTGGTGAAAATGTGCAGAGAGTAAATAAAGTAAGCCATATAAATTATTACAGTATAAATTTATGCATTTTTGTTGCCTGGTTAGAAATCTCTCAACCTGCAAATGATCCAACTCATCCCAAAAAGAGCTCCTGATAGACCTGTATCCACTTTGAGAAGAAACCATTTAGGAGAGATTTATAAAGGTGTGCTTTCTGTGTGAAGTTTTGTTGGTGGTGTCCAGAACTTGATAAACTACGCTATGGCAGCTCCTATTTTACTTTTTTAATGGGAATGTATCTCCTTCTGTAGAGCAGGACAGCCATTATTCGCAAGATTGGGGGTTGAGTTGGTAATTCCCAAGCTCAACACGTCGAAGTGTCCGTGAGCAATTCCCCAATTGCTCCTAATCTGAAAGAAATGTGGATACAATTCATTTTGCCAAATTAATCTAATGTAGTGTAATGATAAAAAGGTGTCTTAATGTGCTGTTTGATAAATGTTTAGTTTCATATCTTCCCATTTTAAATTCTGATATGTATTCAGAGCTCTGTGTAGATATGTATCACAGTATCTTAAAGTGCCTGATTCATTGTGTGTCTAATGTATAGGTTACTCAGTGCATTGTGCAGTAAGAATGTGCATTTCCTTTGCGTGTGAATGTGTGTTGTGTGTTTTTGCATCTCATTGTAGTTAAGTGGTCCCTCATCATGTTTTGATCCTCAGAAGCAGGTTGTAGTGCTGGCATCAAACCAATTCTTTGCTCTTCCCTCATTTATCATATTTTACAACACGTTTGGAACCTGATAGTGTTCTAAAGCCTCTATAATGAGCACTTCACTTGCAAAAATGCTTTTGTAAACAGTGATCAAGACATGGCTCTAAGATCCGTCTCCCCCCATCACTCTCTGTCTCTGTCTGTTCGCAGGGGAAGAGGAATAAGCCTGGAGTGGAGGCTGCCAGCTCTCCAGATTCTGTGCGAGGTCGAGGGGAAAATAAAGCCATCAAGTAGGTGTCAGGGAGGGTGTAGATGGAGTCATATGGAAATGATCTATGGTGTGGTGATAGTATCTCATTTTAACAGCCATTTCTGATTGGAAAGCTAATCGTGTAGCTCCCTACACGGTCTGAAATGTCGACCAAGAGATGATGCCCTCAAGACAATATGTGTCTATATTTCTCCTTTATCAAACACTGTTAATGTGAGGAATTGAATTTTACAATCTCTCATAGAGGAAAGAAAATTGCATTTTCAGTTTGTATAAATCAGTTGGAGAATTCTACATTATTATTGGTAGAAAGGCTTTACCAGATTCAAATAAAAATGAAATTTAAGAAGCAAAATGACTTCAAATATTTCTTAATCGGAGTCTACTCAAATGAAAGTTTGACCAGTTTGGAATATACAACCATGAACTGCAAAATACAAAGAGCAAAGCAGTCACACACTATTAAAATAACTTTGAAAGCATGCAGTCTATCTACAATTGTATGTCAAACAAGAAATTTTACTTTACTTGGGGGACCTTGTTTTTCTGTTGTGATTTGCAAGATTGTTAACACTTTAATTTAAGTTGCCCTATTTATTATTTATAAGCAGAGTTACCACACACTATAATGAAGTTGTTAGTAGATATAAGTGTTTATTAATGTATTATCAACAACTATAACTTCTTTTGTGGACACAAACAGATAATGAATGGCAATGTAGTAAAACACAGTTTTAATATTGACCCACAACAATCTATCATTTCTAATAGTTTCGAATGTTTTTTATTCCAAATTTACTACTATTTTACTCATTGTGTTTCAAGTTGTATTCACTGAGTTGTTATCCAGTGTATTTTTCTTATTTTTCTAATAACCGATTGTGTTTGTGTTATACTGACTTCTCTACTTCCTCTGTTTCCTCTGTTTTATTTCTTTCTTCATCCCTGACAGAGTGGTAATCCGTGCAGGTCAATTCTTGTTCCTTCATTCTTGGTGTTTTATCACACACCAGTATATCATGCTTTCGGGGTTTTTGGACATGCAAATTACAAAAGACTTATCTTAAAAAAAAAACTCATTCACCTGTGAAATTGTGTGATAAATGTTACACTCACTTCATTTCTTATGAACGAATGTATTCAGTGCACAGTAGAAGGATATAGAATATAACTTATATAGGCCTTGACATTATCACATTCCTCTTATTTATTAATAATCTCTCCCTGACCTTTAGATTTATGAGACAGTATTCTAACTTTGCTCTTTTTATAATGTTTTGTCTTTGCCCTGTTTCTCAACACTTCTCTCATCTGTCATGTTTCTCCTTTATAACTGTCTAAAAGTTTTGCTGCTCTTACCTGTCTCACCTCTCTCCCTCCCTCTCTCTCTCTCTCTCTGGCCACAGCGATCTAGACAGAGACTTTTGGAATAACAATGACAGCAGCAATGTGCAACAGAGGTGGAGCTCCTACCCACCCAAGGAGTTCCTCTTAAACATGTCTCCCTATGCTCCCTATGGAGACCCTCGCCTCACGCCCAAGTGAGTCTCATTCATGGCTGGTAAGGGACTACTCTATCTGGGCAGGGCTGTAATGAACAGGGGCTTGAATGCACCTTGGAAAACCACCTTGGATTAGCTATTAGTTAGATTAGTGCTTTGTTAGCTTGCAAAACACCCCAAATTGGTGATTTTATCAATACCCAGTGCTTGGTTATTTGTGTGCATAAAGCCTAAAGGGGGGCAGAAAGCCTCATTTTGTAATGCTGTCTGGCGCTCATATCTTTTAACAGAAGTCTCCTCTCATCCCTGGTAATCCTCATGTTTTTGCATTCAGGCATGTCCACAGCGAGGTGGTGTTTAGTATGCACCGCTGGCCATGCAGCACCTGATAGAGATGTGCAGCACCATCCCTCAATATTGCTATGATTCCTAGGACTGCCCTAACATTGACAGAAATTACGACCGTTTTCCAAATGATCTCACTCAGATAGAAAGACAATGTTTCTGCCTGCCAACAGCCATAATGATTTAATTGAGATATCCGACAGGAGAACACAAACCAGGCTCTAAATTGTTATAATCCAGAAGGATTCATATATATGTTTGAGACTGAAACATCAAATCTGGAAAATAACATTTTGTTTTGCTTTGGCACAGCGCACAAGGTGCACAAGTGAAAGGTTTGATCACCCTTTCCCTACAGCCCTGCTGGCCTCATCAGACCCTCTTTACCTCTCACCTGCAGCCCATGGAGTGTTACCATGGAGACGGACAACCCTCACAGAGCAGATCTCACTGTTTCACCTGAACCCTTTCCCCTCCCTACAACCCAGCCGCTCAACTACTCAAATCTGCATCTCAGGCTTCCAGCCTTGCCTTAAACGGATTCTTACCTAAGCCATTAGTGTTTCCACAGAGGGTTGACTGTTGTTGATATACATATATCTTTAACCTTTCAATGGGGGAGTTTAAATGGGGTGGTTTCTGTTTAACCTTTTTCGCTGTTGTGTTGTTTTTTTTTTTTGTCTGTGTTGAGTCGTTACATGTTTTTACCCCTCTCACCTCTTTCTCCTATCGCTCTGTGTTTCTGCTCATTTGTTGTCACAACTCCCACTATCGCTCCTAGTACTGTAAGTGCTTTAAGGCGGCCTGATAGCCCTCCTGAGTCTGCTCCACTGAGCCCTGTTCAAAAATAGTGATACTGTATCCATCTTGTACTCTAAAGCAATTAGGCGTTTGGGTGGTAAAACGTCTGTTTCATATTCACTTTCATTCCATCATGTAGATGCATCTCATATGCCACTGAGGCATTAAGTGAACCTGTTCGTTCTTATCCTCTCTAATTACAACTCACTTGACTCTTTCAGAACCACAGGGTGATCAATTACTCCTGTATCTGTGCAGTGATGTCGAAATTATTGTTAAAATCAGTGAGCAGCTGTGATTACGGCTATTGTTGAGATTGCATTGCATTATGTTATTGGCATCATTATTTAGAGCTGAGTGGCATTTTAATAGGCTGATGATGCCGGATGCACTTTGGAAAAATGTGTGAGCGTAGTTTGGACATTATTACAAAACAGTAGCTTTATATCACTGTTCAGTAAAAGCTCATTCATGATACCTTCAGCCTGCACGTAATGTCTAAATGTTGTTGAAGACGTAGTCCCGGTGTGCAGCTGTGTGTTGTGTGGTCTTGTCCTCACTCAGTGGAAGGTCCCTGTACTGAAGTCGACGTTCTGTCTGTACTCGTCTCTGTGAGGTCTAAGTCGAGGTCAACTGGGGTGGGCGAGGCAGGACAGGGAGAAGTAATGGAGAATGGGTATTAAAACACTACCGTTGCTCGCAGTAAATATGTGCACATTATGGGATTTTACTGTGTACATTTTATACAAACTCATTAGATATCAGTGTGTTTGTTTTCATCTTGAGCTGCAGGTGAGTTGCTGTGAGATTATGGAGACAGATAACTATTAGTGCTCTGTTATTATCACCTGCATCTGTGATCTGAAAATCCGAAGATGACGCATCAGCATCATTACTTGGCCATTACGCCCGATTCACAGAGCCAGCAGATTGGTCATTGTTGCCACCCTGTGTGGAGTGAAATGGGGCAGTGTTTTAAAAAACTACAGAAATTATGCGGCCTATTTCTCACATCAAATATTTCCAAAAACAGATTGTAGCAGTTTGTGTTAGCTGCAATAACAAAAAGTTCCCCGTGGGTGATGTATTCAAACTCCTCACTTTGCCAGTATTTTGCACTGTCGGAGTGAAATGGGCATTACAAGTTGTCTTACTAAATTGTTTACAGTGAGTAGAGTAATCTACTGGCCATCAATTTTGTGCACTTTTAAACAAATCTATTGCATTTTGAATCAAGTGTCCACAGAATAAACTGTACTCTCCAAATTACTCAAAGTGTTACACAGTAAATCTAAGCCCAGACCTCTTCACTGCTTATTTACTGACTGTCTGGCTGACCAGCAGCTGCTCTTCCGAGTTTTTGTTGTACTGGACACTTGGTGGCTGGAGCGAGAGCCCACAGAGTGTCTTTGGTTTGACTAACCTAACTGATAATACTTTTTGCTCTCCGGCTCTGTACGTCTGTCCGTCTCTCGTCTGTCCGTCTCTCTCTCTCTCTCTCTTCTTTGTATCCTCTCTTGGTCCTTCCTCTGTCTGTCCGTGTTTCTTTGTCTCTGATCCACCCCACCGTTCCTCCAGTGGGGCCGTGGATAAGGGTGGGCAGGGCGGTGCTGGACCCTCACCGGGGGCCAGTGACAGCGGGGTTGGTGCTTGCTCTGGGACTGGGGCGGGGCCCAGTCGCAGTGACAGCGTTCGAAGCATGGTGACGGGGGGCAGCAAGGCTGGCCGGTGGCAGACGGTCCAGAGCCACATGCATGCCGGAGGCCTGCGGTTTAGCAAGTGAGTGGCGCATGGTGACAGGGGGCACGCATGAGGGGGAACAGTGGGAACAACTGCAGCATGGTGTGGATATCAAGCAAGAGTGTGAGTTTGTAAAGGCACTATGAATGATATTGTTGCATGTACTCTCAAACTTTGACATTATCAGATGTTATTTTTTGACGTGCAGCGTGCAGATGAAGAAAATGTAAAGAAAGCCTGAAAAAGAAGCCAGCTATACCTACCAACCTGTGGTGCATGAGTAACTGTTGTTGGTTGAAGTCTTCTGACTGCAGACAGCATCGTCACGCATAAACAAATAACATTTTTTCTGTCAACTGCCAACCTCCCACCAGCTGATGTCAGGACAGTCTTAGACAAAGTGAATTCACACAGTCATACTGCTCCGCTGCAGGCTCCAATTTACTGAGGGCTGTGACAGTTTCGAGACTTTCAAACGAAACAGATGCTCACAGAGAATCTTCAAAAATAGCTCGTCTGTTCATCGAACTAACAGCTTTTTTAACTCAGAGTGGGTTGTTGCATAAACAGCAGAAGAGCAGTTTTATTAGGCCAATATACGAATCAAAACCTCTCCTGCAGCATGGCTGAATGACGCTTAATTCTAACCAAATTTCACTGTGTATTAGCCTCTGCAAACAGCTAAAAAGGTGCCTTGTTTGCAATTAGGCTTGTACAACAGCCAATTAAACTACTAATAGCAGTCACATAGATTTTCTGTCGGTTACTGCCAGAGCCATCTGATATTCAACATGACAGCTAAAAGTGTAAATGACAGCGATTGATAATTAATATCTTGTGACATGACCAGAGAAAAATGAGTCACCAAGATTTGTGGGTGGCCACAAATGTTACCATATTCCAGGTTTAAAGCTTAACTAGGTGATATTTTTGCTAATTAACTAAATGACTCCTTGTAATTTGAAACTGTTGCTGTTTGTGCTTCTGCCAATCCCACTGAGACTCAAGACTCAGTGTCCTGCTTGTTGATACTCAAGTCCATATGGTTTAATCCACTTCTTATGATGAAAACTTTGGGCAGCTTTCCGCAGCACAGAAATCACACAAGCTTGTTGTAACACTATCTTCAGAGGATATAAACAAGTGGCTGAAGACACATATTTAGCATACTAAAGACATCCAGAGGTTGGTATCATCGCCCTCTGATCTCCAACTGTTGAGCGTTAAATGTATGATCGCTAGAAGTGACAAGGTCAGAGCCTAGACACCACTGTCACCCCTGCATCATATGAGTCAGATGTGGAAACGTGACTACCGCAAAGCCTCGGTTGGTGAAAGCAGCCTGTTTTTGGAGAACAACAGTAGTGCATGGAAGAGACCAATAAATAATAAATGTAAGTTCTCTGTATGTAAATTGTAGTCCAGATACTCAAACAGCATTTTGTACTGTATTGCCTTAACAATTCGTTCAGTAGATCAAAAGCAAAATATAATTTGTTAGATTATTGAACCAATTCAGCTTGTGGATGTACAGCAGTGGCTCCACAACAAAAGTAATTGATTCAACTAACTTTGTATTTATAATACTGTGTGTCCCTGCTATGATACAGTAGATCGATTAGATTGGGCCTAAGACATTTTAAATTGCTTCCATGAATGCTGCATGAATAACTGGATCTATTAGACTGATTTCATAACATAAATCTGATAATTAAAGACAGAGACTGTTGCATTATTTTCCACTGCTGTCACTCCTTTGTTTTGCTCCCTTTTTACTCTGCCCTCCAGTTCTACCTGTATTTCCATTTCTCCTCTAGAACTGGTTTCTATTTTGGGGGATTTAGCTCTCCCCCTCTCTCCTCCCTCCTCTCTCTGTCTTTCACTCCTCACTCCGTATTTTTTTTTCCGCGCTGTCTCCATTTCCTTGTTTTTCACCCTCTTCAATTTTCCTTAATTACAAAATCATTCAAGGTTTGAAGTCATCTTAATTGACTTTCAAGCAAGAAGAAATGTGAAAATAACCCTCTGAGTCAGTAATAGGATACAGCAGATAAAGAGGGCTCTTGCACAGAGCATATGAATGAGTGGTGCTGGTGCTGTACAGAAGACAATAACAATGTACAGTACCTGAAGGCACAAGTAAAGG